>CM073774.1:25897503-26555797 GCA_037158775.1 Hetaerina titia | reverse complement strand
CCTTAGTAAACTCTCTTAGTTCTTTCACTATAGAGCCCCTAGATTAATAGTTTTTGGAAGGATTCTGTATGAAATAGAATCCAAATGAAAGTCAATAGTAAAGCTGAAAAGGAATAGTCAATGGTGAAAGGTGTGAAAATTATGACCTTGCTGGAAAATGAATATAACTCATACTGAATTGATGAAATAAATCAGAATGCCCAATATTTCAAGGAGACAAGTCTTGTTTGTTCATTGTTCCTTGATTTTATGGGTGAAAGTACTTATCCGTATAATTCACTCTTCTAATATATTTTCCATCCACATAAGCCAGTTTCTTTTGCGGCCCTAGCACCTTCTTTCTATTGAAAACGAATTCTGATTACTCCTAAAATTACTATCGCCACGATCTTGACGTTCCTAATCTTCTCGTAACGCACTGTAGCTTCGCCGGGTTGTGAGCTTTCACGCGATCTTTCCATCAGGGAGCAGACGCCTCGAAAGGCGATCAACCTTCCTTTATACCACGATTTCCATCGCCCGCTTTCGTGATTTTGGCGGAGGGACGTACATTTTCCCCGAAGCTCTATTCATTCACCGCGTCTTTCCTACTTAAAGTTTACAAAGTAAACGCTTAAAGTGGGTTTACGATTCCATTAAGAAGCATATCTGATGGAAATCCCTCCTAAACATGAAGCACATGAGAAATTCTCGATAAAAGCACAATTTTACTGCTTCACCATTAAAAAAATTACAACCCTTGCACGAAATTTTCCGAAATAACCCATTGTTTCTCAAAGAAAAGCGTCTCAGATTAATGTCTATCCTTTAAACGTGCCCAGTTTTTTGGGACTCTTTAGAGTTTCTCCTAAAAAGGCTATGCAGTGTGTGAACGTTTCTAGCTTCAGGATTAACTTCAGACGTGTATTATCCAGAGATAAAGGTATCTTATATTCACTCAGGTCCTTTCATCATCTTCACTTTGAATTTCTGATTCATTTTCCATCCTCTTCTTCCTTCTTCAATAAATTTCCATGTAACTAATAGTGACGAAACTCTAAAAAGAAGAATAAACTTATAATGGTGTAATTTAGGGCACAAATGACATCTGCATTATTTGATTAATTATCTAACTATTCAACATGATTCTGAGAAATTTTCAAATCATAATAAAACTTAAACTAATGCGAGATGATACTGCCATTTTTAATTGCCATAAATCACCTTGAGAGCAATAGGGAAAAACAGGTATATTTTTGAACCAAAGGGTATGAGAACGTAATTTTTCTGAAATAACCAAATACGTAATATCTTTATTTTTGGCTTACCTTATCCATCATGCTATCGATTGACGGGCAATTAGGTAGTATAGTCATCAGTCCATAAGTCTACACCAGAACATTTTATAACTATGCTTACAACTTGCGGAGCTGTTTAATCATTTGAAGCATGGGAAAATCAGTTCTAACAACCTGTAAAGGCATTTATAAACGTCTCAGTGGAACAAAACATCCCCGGGATGGTGAATTTTTCTCCTACTTCTTACTTGATTTCCGCTCCATATGGTTCTCTCTCGGCTCTGCAGTCAGTATTTTTCCTCGATCCCTCCTCCGCTTTCTCTCTTGCCATCACAATCAACGACCTCTGCGTTCGCGTATGCCTACGTGCGGTATGTGTATTTGTCTCCAGGATGAACTCTCTGAACTCTAAATGCGTGGTCTGCAATGGTGCATTATAGTTCAGACGCTCGTGAAAGTCTTTCGAAGTTTCCTATATCCGAGTTCCTGTTCTCTCCTTTCATGACTCCACTCTCCGGAAATCCCCTTCCAAAATCTACTACCCTCCATTCAATTCCTGTTTCCCTCGGCATCCCTGTCCTTCGTCTCCCATTTCCTTCATATCTCGTTTCTATCCTTTTAAACCCTCGAACGAACAAACAACCGAGCTGGGGTACTCCTTGTAAGTTGTTATCTCATAGCAGTTTAGAAAAAGGCGATTAGGAAAATGTGAGTAATAGTATTTATGAAACCGAAAAGGGGTACTTCCGTCAGTGACTCGGTTTAACATATCCTCAGTAGACTTACTCACTTCAGGCTTCTGTAGATGTTTATTGAATTTCATTATGAAAATACTTTTTCGAGCATTGTACTAAAGTTTCTCGTTTTTATTCTCGTTTAAAATCATATGCAATGCACAATATTTTTACGAATCTATGCCTCTTTTGGTGGCGTGGTAACTTAGTCCATAAAGCATTCAAAGGGACGACAGTTGAAAACTTTGTGACATTATTGCATGTTCTCATCGAGTATTCATGCAATCCGATTCGGTGGAGTGGAACTTTGTTGAACACTAAAGGTTATAAGGAAAGGAATTCGTCATTAGGAATTCTATTCAATGTGTAACCCACTTATAGAGGGTTCCCAAATTTGTTTCATTTTTTAAACATGTACCTGTATGCTTTGTCATTTTTTATAATTCAATCTAAAAGGAATTTAAATTTTACATTCCGAATGTTTTCATCCCACTCATAAATTCATTTAGCAAGTTTCAATTCAGTAGCAAGTAGATCTAATAACCCATGCATAATTCCAGTATCGTTTTTAATTCACTTAGAATTCTTGAAGAAAGGCAATTCGGCAACTAAATATCCATGTATATACAACAGGGAGAAGTACCGTTTCCGGAAGTGATATCGTTTTCGTTGATTAATGCAGTTAATTAGATAAAACATTAATCAAAATAATTAAGAATATATATATATATATATATATATATATATATATATATATATATATATATATTATATATATGATTATATATTCAATTATTATAATCAAGAACCGGTTTGACGATAAAGATAACGCTTGACAGATATTTTTTGATGATATAAGCAAGATTTCATCTCGCCGAATCTAAGGTAACACATGTTCACATTTCACGATCTCAAGGAAGAAAAATGTTAAGTACAGCCAACCCATCTCCCTCTTCGGCTGATACTCGGACACTGTAGCCTTATCCCGCATTCCGTCCTTCACCCTCACCCCCAATCTGTTCCCCTTTATTCCAACTTCCGTCCCCGTGGTCTTTGACCCCAATCCCTCCTCCTCTTGGATCCCTAGCTTCCCAAACACTTAACCCCACCCAACCTCGATCTCCTCGCATTCCTATCCTATTCCTATCGTGCTCACCTTAAGCCATTATATGCCACTACAACCCCTTCCCCATCATCTCTCTCCACCCAATGCCGTACCACGCAACCCTCCTTCATGAGTTTTAATTTTTATACCGGTCACAAATTTTTCGTCCACGACATACCCTCCTCCAGTCCTCCTTCCCACTTCTTTTCCCTCTACGAATGGCGGTGTGCTGTCTCCCCCGCGTCCGTAGTGACTTGGCGTAGAACGGCTCTTTCTCCGTCCGCCACCCAACCCCTTCCTGTCTGTTCTCTCCCTGCCTCGTCTCTTTACCCGACCCGCTCATTCCCCATTTCCAGCCCACCTCTTCGCCAGTCCTCTCCACTGACGCCACCCTTTCCGTCACGACTCGTAATTTTCATGCCTTCAAGACCGACTTCCTGCTGAACCCGCTGCATTACGCTCCTCCATTCGTATCCCCTTCCCTTCTCCAACCGCCTTCGCTTACCCGACATCCCACCCACCTTCGCGTCTCTCTCAACTCCCTCTGCCTTTGCATTCCATTAGTGTTTTCTCTCCTATCCTGTTCTCTCTTTGCCTCACTCCGTCCCTCCCTGTTCGTCACATACCTCTTCCGCATCCTTGCATTTTACTTCTCTTCTACTCCCTCAATCCCACTTCTTAACGTTTTCCCCACGACCGTCGCCGGCTCGTGTTCCACCTTAGTTTTTCAGCTCGATTCCCTCCTCCAATACTCCCCCCATCTCTTCCCCTAACATTGGCTCCACTTCACTATTACACCATGACGGTGTGACCTCTGCCGTGACATTACATTAATATTCTTCTATCTCGTGCTATGTCCTATATACTATGATCTCGAATTTCTACTATCCACAGCGCCGACTTATTTCGAAGAATTTAAAGCACAACCGCTCCTAGGCGCGGGCTAAGGTATCCCAAGTCAGGAAATTACTCATTTAATCATGTAGTAATTTCAAGCAGTAACTGGTTAGGAAAGGGTGGCACATTATAATATTTAGACATACAGTCTAGGTAGATAAAGGTTTATTAAAATAAAATTTAAAAAATCTACATAGTTAATTATTTATGTCAAAAGGAAAAGTAAATTATTTTAAGCATGAAATAAAACTATTTGTAGGAAATCATTTTAAATTTCAAATCTCTCACAAGCACTCATTAATGTAAATAATCTTTAAACGAGCAAATGCTTGAAAAAATTCTAGTGAGAGACAGCAGTATATAAACGAATGGAAGACTTAATATACCCAAGAAAGTGAATCACAAATATGGTACTCTACAGTCGTTTAAATGAATTAGGCTTAAGCACTTTAACAAAAACTTTGGCATTATTTGCCACTATTCACATATCGTTCTACTTGGAATACTAAGATCTACGGAAATACATATTTTATCATAAAGCATACCTAATGAATTGTAATTATCTCTATGTACATCATAACTTGAATACAATTTAGAATGCAGCAATGCGTCAAATAAGTTGTGGCAAATAACTATAAGTGGTTTTTTGGAAATAGAGTAAGGCATTGTATTAGTTATTCGAATATTAACAAGATTGGATTTAATTATATAATTTCACATGAAAATGTAGAATATATTAATGATTTAGTTACACAAAAACGCTAACTGACAAAATATTTATAAAATCAATTGAGTATTGAATGACTGGTTCTATTTCGAACACCTGCCATTGAAAAAAGAGGTTTCCCTTGCCTCGCAAAAAGAATAAAATGCGGATATTTCGTTCTTTCTCAAAACAAATTAATTTCGCCCTAAAGTGTAATCCACCATATTCCAACTATCTGAGACGTAGAGAACCCACAATGCAAAATCTCTTATGGGGGATCACATTGTTGTTAATTGTAACATTTAAAGGAATACTAATTAATTCCACATCTCATATTGGCTTGCTGATTGCCACAAGTCATATAATGTCTATTAAATTCATTATCTAACCATTTGCACATACAAAAATTCAAGCCTAAACTATTAGTAATTTTACCCAGTATTTTGAGTTAGAAGTATTCACTAGTATATTGTCAAAAGGATATTATCTCTGAATCAGCTTGTCTTAATTAAAGCTAAGGTAATCGTCCATTCATATACCACAAATACTGCTCCATACCAATTTTTGATCACCTTCTCTGCTGAAAATGGCAGTATCGTTCATTTAGGATAAGTTACATTGGCAATTTCAACGAACGGTCGTCTCTTTCGAAAGATCGAGTTGCAATTGCAGTAGAAGACAGATAGTGGTCATATTCATTTCATGGGCATGCGGAACACTACCAGGGCGTTGCTAAATGACTTTTGCCGTCGGAGTACCAAAAAGGAATCCAATCCTCCCTTCTGCCCCCTTCGATTAGATGAAACTCCCACTTTCCATCCCTTGTCGCATTTCCTTCCTTTTACATATTCCATCTGTGACGCGTGTGATCATCTCGCTCCATTTCCTCCCTCTATCTAATACTCTCCCTTTCTTCCTCTACTCTCATTTCCTATCTTTTTCTCGTTCGCACACACACTCTCTGGGTAAACCCCCACTCGACGTATGTTCTCCAAACCTCTCCGCTCCTCCGGCTGGAGGTGGTCTCTCGCCCTTAGAGACAGCGCACTACTAGCAATCCTTTGACTGGGACGGGCGAAAAGAGAACGACGGCACCTGGTGCCGGGCGCCCACACTCTCTCTAACCCATCCGCTTACCTCCCTTCAAATGGATCCCGTACTTTTATTTCCAAGCACCACTCTGCTTCCAACTTACATTCGCCCCGCTCATTCTCTCCCTCACTCAAGAAATCATTCCTATGCTAGCGAACATCGAAGTCGTGTATTTGGTATGCGTTATATGACGCGATTCTCCGACGGCAAGTCCGAATTTTGATGGTGGTATGGAAGTATTACATGAAGCAGAGAATAACTAAGCATGGACCAAGGCTTGTATTTTCAGCAAACAATTTGTCTGTTAATGCTTGCATATATATATATATATATATATATATATATATATATATATTTATATAAATAGATATATATTATATCGATGATGCAGGAAGTACTCAACGAGAGCAATATAACTTTTGGATATATAATTATATATATATATATATATACATATATATTACATAGATATCCCCTCCAATAATTCTCTCTACCTTTACCCCCCTTTTTTCCCTCACCGTACAACATTCCGCGCCAAAGACCTTTCAGTCCGACCTGAAGAAGGCCTCGGAGTAGGCCGAAAGCTTAAAAATCTACAATGTGAGTGTCCTTATATATATATATCTATTTTTTATCGTCCTTATCTATCTTATTGTCCTTACGTCCTTATCTATTTTATTCTGTGTTCTATTGTGCCATCCAATGTTATGAATAAAAATATATATTATATACAACTTATCTTCCGAAGAAGACGGAGATAATAGATATTACGTATGAGTGTTCCTTTTATGTGTTCTCGTGCTCGTACATGTATTAAATATATATATATATATTATATATATATATTTATTTATTTATTAGGTAATCTACCGGTTAAGGTAGGTTTTTGGATGGACACAACTATCAAATAAACCCAATCCAGCAACCTAATCTATATCAGGTCCGTCTTCAACTCGGTGTACTTCTTTACCTCCCTTCATCCCATCCAGCATCCCAATCCTGTTCCTGCCCTTTCCTCGCTTGCCCACATCCTCCCATCCCTCCCCTCTATTACCTTCTTCAACATTCCACTACCGCTCAATACGCCTTTCATCCATTTTTCCTGCCTCCATAGGTTTTCTCTCAACAAACCCCTTTCCTCACCCACCATTTCCAGTACTTCCTCATTTGTTTTCCTTTCGGTCCATTTCACCTTCTCCATTCTTCTCCTCACTCACATTTCAAAAGCCTCCAATCTATATCTATCCTCCTGCTTCAGTGACCACGTATCCGCGCAGTACATGGCTACGCTCCATATCAGAGTTTTTACGAGTCTTGTCTTAACCTCCCTATTCAACGTCCCCGTCATCAACTCCCTCCTCTTTGAGAAAGCCTCCTTGCCTAGCACAATTCTTCTGCTTACGTCCCTACCACTTTGACCGTATTGGTCCATAACACTTCCGAGATATGTAAACTGTTCTACCTGCTCTATTTTTTCCCCGCCTATTTTAATATTTAGCTTAGCCTTTTTCTTTCTGGAAAATCGCATAACCTTTGTTTTATTAATATTTATTCTCATCCCATATTTATCGCACTGAACCTCCAATTCACTCAGTAATGCTTGTAACCCCTTGGCTGATTGAGCAACTAATGCTTGGTCATCGGCAAACCTAACCGATTTTACGAATTCCCCTCCGACTTTCATTCCTACCTCCAGTTCTTCCCATGACTCTTTAATCATTTCCTGCACATATACGTTGAACAGCATCGGTGACAATGGGCAACCCTGCCTTACCCCTCTTCCTAATCCTGCCCATCCGGACTCTCTGTTCCCCACTCGCACCTGAGCAGTCGGAAACATGTACAGGTTGCGGATCAGTCTCCAGTCCCTCCAATCCATTCCTATTTTCTGCAATACACGCATTAATTTTTCCCAATTCACACTATCAAACGCTTTCTCCAAATCTATAAAACAGGCAAAAACGTCCTGATTGTATTCTATATTCCTCTCGATTAGTGACCTCGTTACTACAATTGCATCGCGCGTACCTCTTCCTTTCCTAAACCCAAACTGATCATCCCCTAAGTAATCATTTGCCTTACTATCCTTTTGTTGATGATCCTGAGAATAACTTTAGCTGCGTGGGATATCAAACTTATTGTTCTGTAATCCTCAAAAGATGTAGCCTTTGACTTTTTTGGAATAGGAACTAACGCCGATCTCACAAAATCTTCCAGCCAGATTCATTCCTCATAAATACTACGGATCAGTCCATATAGGGCCTTCTTCCCACACTTTCCTAAACATTTCAACAGTTCTACAAGAATGTTGTCTAACCCCACGGCTTTATTATCTTTCATCTTCTTTAATGCTTTTTCCATTTCATCGTCGAGTATGCCTGGACCTAAGCTATCTTCTTCTACGTCATGATCCTTTTCCATGTTTAACCTTGTCTCCCCGCGTTCATTCCTCGTGCCTAATCCATAGTCCCCCACCTCACCACCATCTCTTCCTTCGTCTACCGTCGCATTCCAATCCCCCATCACCAGCAAATGTTTCCGTGCAGTAACACACGCGATTATATCCTCTAACTCATCGTACATCCTATCTACTTCTTCCTCCTAGGGGTTGCTCGGTGGCATGTATACCTGATCAATCACCAAGTTCGTCGGCTTTGCTTAATCTTTACGAGTAAAATTATATCAGTTGTTTGCTCTATGTTAACTACGCTTCTTTTAAACCCTTTATTTAATATTACGGCAACCCCTCGTTGGCTCTCGTCCCCGCCGCTGTGCTATATATTACTCTATAATTGTCACTCTAATAATCCCCGCTGTCCTTCCATCTCACCTCGCAGAGACCTAAAACATCTATACTGTATTACCTCTTTCCATTTCTCGCTTAATATTTTCTAATTTGCCTGTCCTCAACATTGTCCTGACGTTCTATGTTCCTATTCTAACTACTTTCGTCTTCTTCTGCGTCTTCTGTCCTGCTGCTGTTATTTCTCCCCCGCAAGGATTTCGTGGGATGACGACCTCGGAAGCCTTGCCCTACCCTCTGCCGGGCACGACACACGTCGTCCCGCAGTTGCCAGGACTCATATTCTCTATAGTGCCCATCATTACATTCTTGGGAATGATAATTGAGGTGGTTTTTCGTTGCCTTTCTGAATAGTGTTTTTAACGTGACACCATCACTTATTGGCCGCCCCACTGGGGTCAAACGCCTTTGCAGCCGCCTCACTGAGGAACAGACGCTGCGTGGACTACCTTTCGTCTGGCTCCTAACCTTCGACATATCTGGAATGGGTGACCCTACCAGGAGCAATTATTATTACTCCCACCAGCACAGCTCTAGGGGTCATCGAAACACACAAGCCCTTCCACCACGACAAGGTTGTAGTCCATGGGAGGGATTTATATACACACACACACACACATATATATATATAATATATTTCTATATATATATATATATATATATATATATATATATATATGTATATATATACACACATATATATATATATATATATGTATATATATATATATACACACATACATACACAAACATACATCTGTGTGTGTGTGTGCGTGTGTTCTATTGTGCCGTTACATTGCTCTCGTGAGTACTTCTATGTTATATCTCCTGTATCAGAAAATTTCTAAACTGGCGGTATATTTTTGAAATAAGTTTATTTTGAATGAAAAAGAGCATCTCCAGTCATACTCCAATTTACACAGTGTTTCGACTGCCAAGCAGCCCTCTTCAGAGAAAGAATGATGTAAGAGTACGCCTGGGGTTTATCTTTCCCATAATACTTATACGGCCGTAGTTACCGTTCCTGTTAATTCAAAGTTTTATTTATTAATGTTTTTTCAAATATCTGATTCAATTTGATGATTCCTGGTTCAACTTTGAATGAGTTATTGTTAATTAAGTGAAGAACACCGTATATTTACACTGTTCCTTATTTTGTTACTATTAGCTTCGACGCTTAGGTGTCATCATCAGGTACAAATTAGTCAAGTTGCGGTCCATTTATATACCATTCTTCCCGGGAAAAATGTGGGCTGGAAAGTGGAAAGGAAAGGACGGAAAGGGGGGTGTAAGAGGAAGGGTTGTGATCGGCGTTGATGGGTAGGAGAAGAGGGGTGTTAAGCGTCAGGAAAGGCGATTAGTGGGGTTCACAAGGGAGGGGGGAGGTTAGTTAGATCTTTCCATGAAGGAAAGGGATACTTTCAGGATTGGGGAGAGGTATTCAAACAATAAACCGTTGACCAAATGTCCTTTTTTCATATTCTCTGATTTCCAGGTCTTCCCACTTGTCTATCATCCTTCCTTTGTCTATTTGGTGTATCTGTTCTGTGTTGAAATTGCTCTCAAGATTTTCTTCCCAAATACTGGTATGCTTGGCGAAGTGAGATTGCGCGAGGTCATATTTCCTAAAACAGCGTTCATGTTCCTCCGTTCGCGTTTTTAATGATCTCCCAGTTTGGCGGTGCTATTTTTCCTTAACCATAACTGCAACCATTTTTTTATAATGGTACAATAAAATTTGATAATGGTACAATAAGGCTTGATAGAATTAGTTATTGTATTGTTTGTTTTATTGTATAAGTAAAATTTTATGTTATTGCTACTTTAAGTTAACGTGTAATATTTTGCCTTGTGTACGATCAAAAACTCTTTTATAACTTGGTAAAGTGAAGTGTTATCATAAAAGAATATGTTTATTTCTAAACAATTTAAAAACAACATATCATGCTATATGTTTTTGTATGCTATTTATTTTGTATTTGATTCTGCAATAAAAAAGAAAGGTGTGATTGGGGAAACTCCTTCACCACCATTCCTTATTACTATTTTTATGTAGAGATAATAGAGTCCTTAAAAGTTAACTTATAAACGCCACTTTTATTTTGTTTCCTCTTTGTTTTTCGGAGATTCATGAATGATTTTAAGTTGTTCGCATTGTAAAAAGCTATTTGAAATTGATTCCTAGGGAAGTGGTACGAGAATGGTATATAATCTTATTTTATCTTAGCCAATTAGAAAATCAATTGAAGGGTAGTTTAAAATTTATTTTAGTACATAATTATATATGCAAATTCGACTAGGCTGCAAGTTACCTTTCGCTGCAAATGCAGATAGGACAGCTCCCGTTACTTTGTAGACCAGTATATCTGATAAAATATGATAGGGCTACTCTAAAAAAGTATTTTCTTACAACTACATTCGTGATAATTTTCTAATTTTCACCCCACCGAGATAGCAAACGCATATGTCTAATCTTCCTTAACATGCTGAAAAATTGCGAAACGGTTTCCGGGTTTTTTTGTAGTAAAATACTAACTCATGTCAAGTCACCGGATTTTCAGCAGCTAAACAAACATTCTAAGATATAATTTGTATTTTTTGAGCGGCTTTGAGAATATGCAGACACCTACTTCACTTTGCTCAGGAGCTCGAAGAAAAAGTAATTCGTAGGTCGGCGGTGCCGTAAATTTCTTCCGGACGCAAAGGGCTCATAACAAATTCCGTCACTCTGTGAACGTAGCTTTACTTTACGTTTTAGCTCCTATCCATGTAAAGTTTGTCTCTCCCTGTGCTCATATTCGCCGCAAACAGTAGCGGCCGCTGCTCTGTGGAGATAAAAATGAGTATGCGGCCTTAATCTCCTCGAAAGATTACTTCGTCCGAGGTGTTAATTAACCATTTATTCCCCACGGAGATTACGCTTTACTATATATATTTTGAATGTTACTAAAAAATGAAAACTCCCTTGATTCTTGTTGAGTAATTACGTCTCAGCTCCAATTTTTAGCAAAGCAAATATAGAAAAAATCCGCGGAAAAACTTTTATACCATAATACGGAAAAAATTTGTTAGAATTTAGACAAATTAAAGATTACGCTGCTTTGGGTAACGATGAAAGGCTAGGAACTTAATTTTAATCTTCCAGCACGATGGAAGTTGGTTTGAAATTTCCGCAGCGCTTGTTTTTGTTTTTATTAATTCATTACAGCTGAGGGAATACATTTTCGTGGCCTAAATTATTCACTAGTCGTCATCGTTTCACTACATATGATGGTAGTAGCCTTCTGGGAATAGAAGTGTAAGTATATATGCCTTGCTTGTTAGACTTACCCATTCTAAGTAATTGTTTCCCACTGAAAAAATACTCTATAGTTTCTTAATACACCATACAGCCAAAGACCGTATTAATTGGTGCTGCTTCAATAATTTAGCGTAGCTTTGTATTACTTAAAAATGCACTTAAAATGTATACCAAATGGTTAGGACATAGAAAAGTTTGAAGAGTGACTTTTAAAAAAAATATAAGGTGGTAATTGGAACCTGTAATGTGTAACTTGCGGCGCAAAACAATTCTGGAGGAAAAGTGTGCCACTTTTCCTCCAGACACCTAACTCTCAGGACGCAGATCATTATCATTAAAACCTCTATGAGAACTATAGTATTTCTTAAGTATATTGCACAAGTTACTTGCATAGTACTGTTAGTAGAGAAAAGATCTATGATGATGAAAAGGCTAAAATGATCGAAATGGGACACTATATAAAACTTTGAATGAGTATTGAGTACAGATAATTGATCTGAGTACTCTTTGATATAATATTTTACAGGTTATGGTATTGGAATTTGCTTCATCGTCGAAACAGAATCGATCTGAAGGGTGGATAAACAATAAAAACATGAAGGGATGAAGTTATCTGTGGATATTACATTAAGATCTGCTTAAAATCGGCTCTCATGGTCATTCGTGCTGGTTGCCATTGGAAAATAATACTAATTGTAAGAAAATTGGTGAAAACCTTAATCGATGGGTCAAAACCCCATTTGATTCATTAAAGTTTAGTTTTGTCAACGTCAAAATTAACATCACTCCCGTCAACTGCATGGGACTGTTTAGAAAATAATGACAAATGCACGTGTCCTTCGTGTTGGTAAGCACAATACTACTATGCTCACCATTAAACTCCAATCTTACGCCCAGTAAGAAAGAAAAGAGTTCATGCCCGTCTATTTTTGAATATGGCTTACCGTCCAGTCCCTTTCTTTTTCTTCTCTAACCTCAAACAGCCCCGCTATCCCTCTCCTCCAGCACGATCCTCGCTCCATGTCCATATTTATTCCCTTTCCATCGTCACCACAGTTCCCCCCATTTTTTTATCACCCACCCACGTCCCCTGCATTGTTCTACCTTCCTCCGAAATGCGTGTAAGACAGTTCATATGTGTGTGCGTGCGCGTGGTAGCGTGTCCTTTTTTTATGCGCCGGCATTACGCGATCTTCAGCCCCATGTGCGCGGTGGCAGCGAGAGAGCAAATGACGTCGAGTGCGGAGATGGAGGATTCTTTCCCCCAGCGAGAGTTTTTGGCGGTGCGTTTTTCCTCGGGACCCCCCTTCCCCCTAGTATTCACACACGAATGGTGCCTGCTCACATTCCACCCCTCTTCCTCACCCCCGCCCGCCCGCCTCAAATCCCCACCCCTCGACCCCCCCCTCTCGGCAGCTTTCAACGGGAAACCCCCGCCACACACACACATACACGTACACGCAGGCAGACACATCAGTCTTCGAAATCCACCCTTTGGCCTCCCTTGCTCTTTTGCGCCTTTTTAACTACCTAAATCCTCGTTCTGTGGCCCATCTCTTTCCCGCCGTTCCCCTGTCACAACACCCACGGGGGAAGAGCGCACTTGATGAATAAATTCTACAACTGTTGGAAAAAGCCTTTTCGAGGATGAGAGGACCTCGATCAAATGCTCTCGGTGGAGATATAAATCTTATATATTTTTAAGAAAACCTGTCATTTTAGTATTCCACTTTAATTCCAGGTGTCTTAAGAATGAAATGAATATAAGCGTTTTTAAAAGGGAAACGAACATAAACTACCTACTCACCGCCATTTATTCAAGGAAGGAGAACTTGAAAAATACCTACGAAGAATTGAAGTAATAATTTTGAAAAATTCAACTTACTTTCAAATAATTTTATTCTGGTTTAAAAATAGTCCTATGAATTTACGGTCACGTGTTCAAATAAAATACTTCCTTCCATTGAAGAATTATAGGCGCTAGTGATTATTTCATTTGAAAAACCTGTTCGTTTTCGTTAGCTCCCTGGCCGTTGAATTTCATAGACTATTTTTGATACGGAAGACGCTGCTATTTTTCTTAGAAATAGTGATATTTAGCTAAAGTTTAGGAAGAGAGTTTTAGGCGAGACATTATATCAATAAATATTCCCGCAGTTTTGATACTATGTTCGTCATTCCTTTGTTTCACTTATGCATCAACTCGCTTTTGAAATTGTTTTTAACGGGTCTTGTTATAGTCAAAAGAGGTTTAAAGAATAATTTTCGCAGATGTACCGCTATTTGAGTGAATACCAAATCTAGTTTTCCGTGGTTCACTTGTTGAAACAGTAGTTGATTTTGCTTGACCATGTTGTATTCAGCTCACATTTGCCCTTTTTTATGCTTTGTTAACACTTATTTTCAAATGTATGCTTGTATTACTATTATTACTTCGCGGTATCTTTTTTCTGTGATCTATAAACTCTCCTCTGATGGATTCAAAAGAACTGCGGGAGATGCTACGACATTAGCTTTATCAGAGTCACTCGGTAATATACATTAAAATGCAACAGTTACAAAAATACAAAAATCAGTCACCCTGACCGGGAGTCGAAACCAGGTACGCTCTGAAATTTAGGTAGATAATATTAGGACGCCACGGTAGATTATTTGGTTGAAGTATTCGTTATGATATCGAGGAATCCGAGTTCGAATGCCCGTCAAGGTAAATTATTTTGACACTTTGAAATGGTTGTGCTGTTATCTCTAAGTGCATATGTTGAATGGGATGTGGATGCTTCCATTTACCTGAAGACTCAACGTTCGTTCGATCTTATTTCAGGGACATTTTACCTGCGCGATCTAGAAAATTATTCAAGATGAGAATTTCATTCGCTATGACGGTAGATAAAGTTAGATTCGCCATCAAAATATGTCAGCAATTCCCAAATTATTGCAACAAAGAGGAGGAAATATACTTTATTTGATTTCACTTTTAAGGATTCGGATTTTATCCTTCTTACAAGCGACGGCTTTTCCATTTTTGGGGTTTGGCAAAGAAAATCGAGTCTTGCGAGAGTTCACTTCCGCAATCATCAACAGCTAAATTGTAGTACATTATTGTAAGGGTCCATTGCCTTTCGTTAAAGCCTCCTCTTCCACCAGACCAGAAAAAGCGTAATATTTTAGGCACCCACCTGAAATAAATCGCCCACAAACGCACTATTTGAGAGTCGAAGTCGCTTTGAAATTGACTTTTCTCACTCCAGTCCTTCTTCACATCCGTGTGTCAAATAACCATGCCACCGTATCGTTCCTCTTCCGAAATGTCAGCTTAGCAACCGGAATGGAAGTGAAGCGAAAATTTTTCAGCGTTTTCGCGTGTGGGCCGCAGGGTGCCTGCATGTAAATCTACTGTTACTCCCATTTCATTTTATCCTCATCCCCAGCGTTCTGCTTTGTCCCCTTCCCCTCCTTAGCTCTCCAACCCCACCCACCCAGGCCAAAATTCCATCCTCCTCATCCCTCGGACTTTGTCCACCCTTTTTTCTTTGGTATGGACCCCATTGTCCTCTACCCACTGTAGAGAAAGATGAAAAAAATTATATAAGTTTATGTATGTAAACGCCCCGCCCCCAAATATCTTATCGCCATAAAGCACACATACGCGTGCAGCAACCATCCCGCTTCATGGGGGATGCGGTGGTCTAGTCGGGCCTTCCCCAGACTCCCGCATCTCTCCTCCTACCCCCTCCCCCTTCAGCCTTGCCCTTGTTTTTCGCCCATTCAGAGGACAGTGCGCGGAAGGGGCGGAGACTTCAAAGGGTGACATTTTCCCCTAAAAATAAAAACGGGACGGTTTGTTCGGGATGCAGAGCTGGGATATGTTTTTGAGAGAGAAATAAAGTTAAAAAGAGAGGGGAGAAGTAGGAGAAAGAGAGAGAATGAATGATAATAAATAATACCATATATGTACGTACCTAGTGACCCTTTTTGCGGGAGATTCATATTATTTTTTTCCGAATGGGAAGGGATGCCGTGACGTCGTCCGAAGGGCCGACTATTGGGGCGTAGTGCAATAGCTGGCTGCTTTTGATGGTGAACCCTTAAGGATGGGATATGAAAGGGGGAGAAGAAGAGCTCAGGGGGGGATAGCGGGAAGTCCCTTTGATTGGATGGGAGTTGTTGACGTTATCGGACGCACTTCCTATTGGGCCACTCGTAGCAAAGGAATAATAAAGATCCTGTCGTGATATTCTTTTCCATTAGCAAGAGAGGGGAGGACGTCAGATCGATGCTGCGGTGCACGGGAGTGAAGTGCTCCCCTTTTGTAATGCCTACTCCGACTTTCAAAGCTGAATTTGACGCCATATTCTTAACTCTTTAGCTTCCGTGTACAATGGAAGGGAAGCATAAAGATTTACATATGGCAAACCATTTAATAAATGAAAAATTCATCGTTAACACGTGATGATTTAGTTTTTGACTATGTTTTATAGCATTTTTCTATTAATAAGGATTCTTGTTTCCTTACCTCGACCCGTGAAGCGTAATCACGCTAACCAGAACAGCTGCCTTATACTATTTCGTCACGCAAGGGCTCTAGAACGGAGTTTTCTAAACATTTTAAGGTTTAAACTCGGAGAAAATGAGAGAAATTCAATCAACGGCGCGTGTTTAACGCATTCTCATAGAAGCGTCACCACTAGGTCGTGTTTAATAAAAATTTCATCAGATCGAAACGTGTCTGACATGACTTTTAGGGGATTCCTTCCAACAAAATACGATGTTATGAATGTATTGCAGGAAAATTTATTCGCCATAATTCATTAATTCAGTGAAAAAGAATACATCCGTAATATTAACGCAGATAGGTAATGTAAAAAGTTAAAGATGCATTAACCTTATTATAATTCAGAATCATTTTTTTAAAGTCACGTTTCCCATTAAAAGTATTTAATAAAATTACAAAATACTTTATTTAAATACTTTGTATTCCGAAATGTTTGGAAAATATGACTTTAAAAATAAACCTTTCATTTCATTTATTGTGATAGACTAAATAAAATTCTAAACTGTCTTTCCATGGGTCCTCTCTTGAGATATAAAACCACCATATATGCAGTGAAATCTTCCTTACCACCAGTAGACCATCAATAAGACAATGACTAAAATGATCCTGTCAAACCTAATATTAAAGGATCTGAAAAAAGGTAACTATCAAAATGAAGTAATACGGCTTTTGAACAAAAAAAAGTATTGGTAAATGGTAAATCCGTCCTAAAATTTAATATCTACAAAACATAATCTAACACCAAGCTAGTCGAGACAAAAAATAGGAAGAAAGAAACATCTTTCTGTATTTAAAGAGATAATATTCCATGAGAAGGTGACTTTAACCAAGAAAAAAATTATACTTAGACTCTTTCATATTTAAAAAAAATTGCAATACGACTTTCCTTAGAACATAGAAAAATGATTCATTATTCTAATTTCTAAATAAATAGTTTTCAATGTAAATTGACGATTTCACAATATCTATGCTTGAGACTACCTTAAACTTGAGTTAAATTTTCTCTTAGATTTTTTATATGGAATTTATATTGTTAAAAAATTAAATTGAGCATAATTATTCTACAAATTTATCATGTTCAATATCCTTATGTCAAGTACACTGCATCGATCTGTAAGGGAATGTCTAATTTAAATACATGTATATATATATATACACACATATATATATACATATATATATATATATATATATATATATATATATATATATATATATATATATATATATATATATTTAAATGGTGGGATTTCGTGTTTGATATTTTTTTTATTTGTGTGTATATATATGTATAAAAAATATATAAATATATATATATATATATAGGAATTTCAACAAATCAACCAAATAGCAATTCCCACCACAAAAACATTTTTTTCTCAGTTTTTAATGTCTTCAATATTATGACAGGACCTGTCCGTTCGCACTTAGCGAAAACTTTAAATTTATATGTCCATTATAGCCTTTGAAACCATGTTCCTGTACTTCATGCCAATTTTTTTTCCCTTTCATATGACTGAGGAATCATTAAAATTTGGTTCTGATATCCCCTTGTTAATCCCAAGGGTATTTGAAATCTCCGCTCAGATGCATTCAATTCTTCCTCCCGCCCCTTCTCCCTTCTCCATTCCCGGCCCCTCAACTCTCTCCAAACACCATGGGGTTCTTTGTGTTATGGGGAACGGGGAGGAAGTTTTGGCCGCTCCCACATTGGCCGCAATGCTTGCCGCGAGGAGCCGGCACGGCAAAACCTCACCTTCGACCCCTCTGGGCCACAGGCTCTGACTTTCCGTCCGCACATACCCTCGTTATTCTGCTTTCTACCCGGGAATCTCTCGACTCATCCCACTTGCTCCCCTGGTTCATTTCACTCTCGACGTCCTCGTGCTCTTACCCTGCTCCAGCTTATCGTTAACTTAGCTTAAACTTAATCAGTAGACATCTTCGCCACCCAAAAGAAATATTGGAACGAGTTGCGTTGCTATAAGGATGGCAACAAATTCTGCTCAGAAAGCACTAAAAATCTTTTGAAATATTCGTGCCGTGCTTTAATTAAAACGACTTAAGGACGAATTTAACTATTAACGACAGCAGTAAAAGAGCAGAACAATCAGCTTGCAAAGCGATGAGCACGTGGTGAATAATTCTTAAAGTAGTCAATAGTAGTATTCAATTCGAGGAGTTATTATTTAAGGTTCTAGAAGAAAAGAAAGGTACAATTAATAGTAAAAATAATAAATTTAATTTACCATAAATTCTCACTTTAGAATGTCCTTCTTTTTGGAGTGAAGCGGTGGCTCTAGGTGGTATCTATATTAGAAGCAGCCTCCGCGGATTCGAATAGCCTATCGTTCATTTTCTCCCTTCATAGGAAGTCGTATTGTTACGACGCTTGCCCACTCATGGATGGAATTTCACAACACCTCTCAGCACCGCCAAAACGTAGCAGTAAATAAAAAATCAATAAACGTATAAACACATAAACCAATAAATAAAATGAGAAATTTCATTTAACTAAGCTACGATTCAAGAAAAAGACTTGAATGAGATTGAATATTGAAAAACGATAAATATAAGAAACCTTCTTAGTTAAAGCCATCTAAAACCAAGACAATATTAAAATGTTGATGTATTATGACAGCGTATTTTTGCCATGATTCGTTGATTATATTTCTGAGAGGAATCATAAAACAAAATGTCTTTAGTTCGCTGTTTAAATTTTAATGTGAACTAATTCATTACAATGTTAAGTGAATTATTAAAAAAAATATATACACCTTTTAAAGAAATTGAATGTGACGGGCAACCAAGATAATAGATTTTAAACTAATATCACTTTCATCACTAATAATACGTAAATTCACACTTTAAATGGTAAACTAAAATTAGAAAGAAAACTTTAATAGAGTACACGTATGGCCCACATCTAAATTTAACATAGTTTCTAAAGTGGTGTTATTAATAAAATAAATATAATTGGAGCGGATGCGATAAGAAAAAGGCATTGGGTAAAATTGTATGAAATTTAAGGTGGCTATTGCGTGAAATTTTGATGAGAAAGTGTAATCAATATTAATATAGGAACAATGCGCTTTATTTTTAACTATCGATGCCGGATGAAGCTTTCAAAATATGAAAGCTTTGTTATCCTAAAAATAAACTCTAAACAATTATATTGAAGATTTATTTAACCAAAAAGTTACTTTTTCTTACAAACTCTTTGGCCTACATGTATGATAACCGTAATTGGAATTTTCTGTAAACCAAACTGATCCAATTTCAATTGGCTCTGCTCTCCAATTGAACGTTTATCTGTTTAATTTATCTTAGCACGCAGCTGTCGAGGAATTTATCGTTTGTTTGAAGACCTGAAAATTCTTTTTTTCCTTTGTGTGAAATAAATACGCAGCTTTATTAACTTCCCATGATTATCGTTATACCAAAGTTCTTTGCTAGAGCTTTCTGAATTTTCATGCCTTGATGCCAGAAGAGGTATTTCACAATAAATGGCTCTTTGTAAGGCATAAAAAGAGACGTTTCAGGCGTGATATGGTGGAATATCATAATTAATCTTTGTAAGGTATTAAATGAAGTATTTTCCAAGGGTTAATTTTTAATAAGGAATTAATTACTAATGCTTGAAATAGTTTGTTTCGTGAGTTTAGTCTCAAGGACGATGAAACGCGATCAGAGATCACTGTATCATTACGCAATGGTGAAACCATGAAAGGAATAATCATGGTTCTTATCTTGGGGAAAAGTCTACACAATATATTTTTCAAAAACAACCACGCGTTCTTAATCATCTTAATGTCACGGTAACCCAAGGTTGAAGCGTTGGACTACTGAATGGAGTGCCCGGGTTCGATTCCCGGGCTAGTTACTCTGGACACCTGCAGCTCCACCCAAGCTAGATTTTTCGGGTACCAGATCTTCATGGGAAACCATAATCGGCACTGGGAAAGGAACTGGCCCGCTTATCCTGATGTGTAAATTTCACACGCCGTAGGGCTTAGTACTGGGTTAACTCTAACATCACTTACCAAATCGACCTTCGGGTTGATTAATGTGTTTATGGTTTTTTATATGTCAGAGTGCAGGAATATTACCATAAATTAGAGATATAAATAAAACAGGCAATGAAGATAAAAATCTTAAAAGGAGCAAAATTGTAATTGACTAATTGTTTTGTAAAGGAAAATGCTTTGAAATATGTATGACAGCTTACCAAATGTTGAACTTTGGTATTCTTAATATACAGCTCAATTACTATTTACTATGAGTCATGCACTGCTATCTTAACAATACTACTAATAAAATGTTATTTGTTATGTCTGTGTTGAAGTAATTTTGTGTACCTTTGTGAACGTTCCCTCTTGCCTTTTCCCCCTGATTAATTCATATGCAAAATGCACGGAATCATTCTTTATTATATTACGTTTGAGATGATTTGAACCATTCCATTAGGACTATGATTCATCATATGCTACGCTTACGTATACATTTAAAAGGCAGCTGTGATAAAAAGACGTTTTTTTAATTATTCTTATCAATTTTTAACGCTCGTGCTACAGTATCGCCTTCGTGCTTTGAGGTTACATGTAGAAATTATTTCCAAATCCGTACCTTTCGTGTCTTCACCTCTGTGGTGCACCAGCTAAGATCACGGTGCAGTCGAGAATACCTCTTCTCCATTTGAATTCAGCGTGCATCTGCGGATTTGAAGCTTTCACCACACTCCCCAACCCCTTTTTATTCAGGCCCTCCGGCCCCATATCAACCCGCCAGAGCCATGAAGTGCAACCTTAGTTCGCATTCCTACGGTCGGCTCTCCGCTTTTCGCGACTCCGTCCCCATTCGCCTCTCTCCTACCTTTCCTCGTCCGCTTCTCCCATCTTAACCCCTCCCCACCGTCTCCTTCACCCATTCCTCCACCGTTACTAGCCTCCCCCTTCTTCCTCCATTTCAACCTGCGACACATTTAGAATTCATACGAATCTTTTCCTTGAACATTTCGGTGCGTGGCCGGGGATAAAGGTGGGAGTGAAAGAGTGATGAGAGAAAAGGAAAAAAAGTTAAAGGAGCGAAAGTGGAGTTACTGCGGAGGAGAAAGGTGTGTGAAATGAAATTTTGATGGTGGATATGTATGGAAAAATGTGGCGGGAGCAGAAATGCTGTCTATGCTTTTTACCTGTCATATGTCTGATAGTCATAACTTGAGTGTCCGAAAGTTTCCGATGACCATGACAGAAGGATCAAACTACCGTTCAAGTCTAGACTGCTGCATTAAAAAAACAGCTCATACTAGTATACACTCGTGTATGTATTTTCATGGAAAGGTTTGTGAGAAATCTGTGAGAAAAGACAGGTTATTTTTCATTATCTTAAACCCATCGTGAATATAATGTACATGTATATGCATGTTTGTATGCTTCTACTATGTCAGATGTTCAGCTGCCGGTGTTTCAATGCACTGAGAACTTTGATATAGTCATCCATTGAAATATCGGAAGCAGAATACCTGCTCTAATAGAAGTTCCGTGAAGCTTCATTCGCATCATGCATTAGGAAATTATCAAGTTACCCATCATCACGAATATATCTCGGTTCTTTGCTACGGGTAAAGGTCTACTTCGTAAAATTAGCTAAATTTAATGTTGAACCTCCTGGTTCTTCGAAATATGCCAATGAAACAATTCATCATGTTAGTTTAAATCTGCTAAGAACAAATTGAAATGATAAACTGCAATGGTGGCATCGAGTAAATAATTCTAACGCCACAGTTACTAGATAAACAAAACTACTAAGGATCAGGGAACGTTTTGCGAATTGAAATAATATAACCGTTAACAATAACATTTTTTCGCAAGTATAACAAATGGCAAATTAAGTAAAAAGCACAAAATATAACTGCTTAAGTTATGTGAAAATAAGCTATTTCTTATTTATATGGTAAGAATCATAATCGATTCAAAAAGCAATTCTTGATTTTTGTTTTTCTATCCCTTCCTTTCAATAGGCACCATAATTGTGAACAGAACAGGATTTAGTTTAATGGATGACTGCTCTTATTTTTCAGTTGAGGGAAAGTTTTTTGGTCACTGTTGTATCATGCTTCACAGCAGTATTCGTCGGAAGTTTACTTACGAAGGATTAAACGTACTAAAAGCCCACGGCGAAACGATTAGACGGAAGCCCCTGGTAATAGGTCTTCATGCCGGGTTTCCCCTAAACTAACTAACCATATCTACCGGTCTACATATTTTCATTACCCCCTAGATATCCCTTTGCTTACCTCACCCCTTTACATCTCCTTTAAAATTTCTCCGAAGCACCCACGACTTTTGCTATCCATTGGCTTTAAAGTTCCTTCGTCACGATTAACCATCCACCATCCAAAAAAACTCTAAAGTAAACTATTATAACGACTGAACTAAAGCTGAACTTTATCTATGGATGCTTTTTCTAATTCTTCAAAAAAAAAATCCAAAATATTTATTGAAAATGAGGGTCCCGGATCCTATGCACTTGCTTTTCCTTTCCTATCAAAACTTCACCGTTATTTTCCCTCATTCAAAGCGCAATCATGAATGATACAATATCACTCACTGTACTCTTTCTACGGAATCTAATAGGTGGATATGCTTATTTTAGATTTTTAGCAGATATTAGATTATTCATTCTGACTAGCATGCAGACTAATGAAAACGGTGGACACACGAGAGAACTTATTATCCGATTCCATTCAAATAAATATATTGCTCTAATCAATATTGTAAAAAAATTATACAACGTTTGGCAGCATCTCAATGGTGTATATAATATTTATTTATTTTCCATCTTGAATACATATAAGAATATCAAGTTGGTCCTTTATCTGGGGTCGATAATCCGTTCATTCTTTCTAGATTCAAAGATTTGATTTCTTATTATGTCGGGACGCGACATTCTAGAACTCCATAATATTAGCAATTCACCAAAGTAATGGTGTATAAGGTTGAAAATATTTCCTTCTTTGATATGAAAACTGAAATATTTATATAATAGCTTTAACGCTAGGTATTTCTTTAGTTTCAGAAATACTTTGAGGATACTATTCGGAGTTCCTCGTCATATAAGCATACCGCAAAGATTCTTTGTACTAATTAAATGTGCACCATGACTACTCATTCACTTTCTGTTGATTTTAAAATTCGAAAGAAGATTCATGTACACATTAAAGGTATGAATGTGATATATTATAATTGCAAGAGTCGTTGGAAACTTAGAAAGATTTTAAATAAATGAATATTTTGATGCTAAAAAAGTCTGCTTGGTTTCTACTGAAGTCATCAACATGAAACTATACCAATTTTTAAGCAGAATTATTATATTTTTGAACATTCCGGAGTTTTTCTTTCAAGATTTATCATGAAGTAATTATTCGTTCATACTTATAATGATTATCATCTTGGTGGCAATGAATAGTTGAGATCCCTTGAGCCACAAATTGGGCTATACAACTGTTAAAATGAAGACTAACGTATTTGGAGTAAGGACGGTACCTTTCTGTAAGACGGAATAATGATTATTACCAGACGACAGTAGTAGAGATAGATTAATGACTCTATTTGCGTCGTTGATATTAGGTTTAATGACTAAATTTAGAAATGACAGTGTACAACGTGCATGCAAAATTTTATTTTGAAAATTCACCAGACATTAATTATCCTATGCTAAAATGGCAGTGATCTAGAGTTGGATTTGACGATGAAAAAAATGCAATATCACGACTTTGAGTTCGCCCTGACATCTTTAATGAGGAACAAGTACAGAGGATTTGTTGCAAAGAGAGAGACCACTTTAATTTTTTCCCCAGTGCAGTTAATCATGCAACAGAAAGTGAAAAATCATCACCCAGAACTTACCAGCGCTGTACCCTGGTTTATTAATGAAATAAAAATTGATGATTCCACCAAGCTCGGCCAGCTTGTCGCGAGAAAGATACAAATATCGTCATTATTCCCTCTTTATTTTAACTCTCACCTACCATTAAGAGAACAAGATGCGATTTGACTAAAGGGAAAAGTGAAAAATGACGTATCTGACTCATGAAAATACGGAAAATGCCTGGGAAGAGGAACGAAATATTCGCAGAGACGGTGCCATCACTGGACGCGACGGATGGACCTTTAGCGGGGATGGGGAGAGAGTGAACCTAACCACGCATGGTATCTTGGGAACCACCCTATAATTAAACCTTTCCCGATCCCCTCCGGTGTGTTCGAAAGAACGCGGATTGGAACCCGGAGTGAGGGTTCCGAGAGGGGGTCGGAAAAAGAATCGCAAGACTGCTAGAGAGCTAGCGCGAGGGAAGAGAATGGAAGGAAACGGGGGTTGAAATGGAAGTAACCCCCGGGGGGTGGGAGGTGGTCTAGTGAAAGCCGTGCTGGCCGAGGGCCCTGGGGAGGGGAGAACAGTGTGGAGGAGGAAGCTAAAGCAGGGTTCAGCCGAAGGGAGTTGAGAGGAAGCGGGAAAAAGGGGGGAGGTATGGCGGAAAGCATACGTTGTCGGTGGCGTGGGGACGGCGCCTGTAAAGGCGGGGAGTGGTGCAGAGTGGTACGAGGTCGGGAGGGTTGAGACGGAGGGTGCAGAAATCTCTCCATCCGCTCCCCGCGCTCTTTAACACCAGAAAATCCCCTACCAGCACTCCCCTCTCTCGCATACGCCCTCCCGCCCGCTCTCTCCGTCCGCCGCTCCACCAACAACCCATCGGGCCTCCTCACGCGTTCTTCTCCCCCCATTCCCCTTCCGCCCTTCCCGTAACTCTGGGGGGCCACTACTCCTGGGGGAACACCCCCCTTCCCCTCACTTCTCTTTCCATCTCTTCTTTCTCCCATTCGCCCTCCTTTCCCTCCTCGCCATCTGTCTCGCACCTTTCCTTTCCTCAAGAGAGAGCATTATCGCTAGAAACTCGCGACCACGTTCCAAAGCTACCCACTTCCTTTCGCCTCACACCTCTAACCCACCCTCCACACGCCAACAGTCTCGTGTGCGGTGAGCCGGGGCTCTAATGCAAAGTGTTCCTGAGAGAGAAATGTCAAACCCGTTTTACAAATAGTAATCGAATATAATATTGATAACATTTAGGCAAGTCGTATTTGCAGTCCTATAATTTTTGACGTCACAGGTAATGGGTAGCATCAAAATGAAATTATTTCAATTCTAAAAGTTACTCTGGGTAACTCCTCGAAGGTGTTAAACTTTACCAATAATTTTGCAATTCTTGCAGTACTTTAATTATGAATCAGTCTATCTTACACGCATATCTTTTGTTCCTGGAAAATCACTCAGTTGGAGAATAACTAAGGTTTCTATGACAATAACTTTATAAGTATGAGATATATTTGACAAATGTAATGATAAAAACTTGTAAAGGGATTATCGCCTTCAGACTCGCGTAAATGTATTCAAAGACATCAATAAGGATACATTATTCAGGCATCAACCTATTAAAATACCGCATAGCACATAATTATTTAATAAATGAATAAGAATATAATATTTAGTTATATCTAATTGTATAAACCTGAAAAATATGTAATCCATACTAAAAGGGTTTTTTAATTGTTACTCTATAATTAATTCTCACTAGTATGTTTAGGTCTCGCACGCCATTATCTATATTTGTTGGTTTATGGAAAATATAGTCCCGTATTCAAATTACAGCTCAATTACATACTGAAATAAGAATAACCAGATGAATTTTTCATTTTTAATACTAGAGTGAAGTATTACCATTCATACCTGAAGTATTTAAAAAAATTAAAATAACTTTCAATATGTACTCAAATGCTAATTTATAATGATTATATGTTGTAATGAACCAAGTACCAATTGAACACAAGGAATAATCAAAATAATTTGCGTTTCCACAGGATATTTTGATTCTTTTTTGTGCATTATTATGGAGTTCTACACAGTATCTGTCTCAACTGTCTCTCAAATCAAGTACCATTTCAAACATTGGCAAGAAAAAATTGACATTGTAGGCGTCTGAAATTATTACGCTGCAATAGATCAACATAGGAAACACAGGTATCCTATAAGATCGGCAAATCCTTACATCATCATCTTCATGTTCAGCCCACTCCAACTTTCTCGCTTTCATTTCACACTTGCGCCCTCTTTTTCTCTATGAGACTATATCCCTTTCTGCCTTAATGCTCCGGTATTTTATCAGGTATAGAACCATATGATTATGCTATGACCAACAATGAAATAAATAAATTTGCTATTTTGAATAGTCAATATCATTTTCCGTAATATTTCTAAAAATTAAACAGTACTAATACCGTTGTGCTGTTTATTATAATATTTTCACCTTTTGGGGCAGTATAAGCGTCTAAATTTTTCACCATGGAATAAATTTTCACGCGGTACGTTTTCCAAGCCGCAATTTCCTTAGCAGTCGTACCCTTTTCAACTTTCATCACCATTCTATTTCTCTCCCCTGACCCTATCTTCACTTTGTCTACCTCTTGATACTTCATAATCTTTGTCGAATAAATTATGAGGAATAAGTTATCTGATTTAGTGTTCTTTACATGAGAATACAAAAAAAATCTGACACACCAGATTAGAGAAAACCAAAAAAAATATTTTAATTTGTTGGTTACATCCAGATAATAATTCAGAGGTTATCGGTAAACTGGCTTAAATAGCCGTGTCTCTCACTTATTTCGCGTGTTTTTATGTTTCTATATAAACGTAATTTACTTAAAAGATACAGCATTAATCCTTTTTAACGGAGGAATGACCTCTTTCTATTTTCGAATCTAATGACGGTCCAATTTGAGTTGAAAAATACTATCATAACATTTTGTGAAATATATTTTAGATCTGCAAAAAAGACTTCAAACTAACTTAGCTTGCAATCGCGTTGCAGTCAGAGAACATAGAGTCAATATCGTGCATTTTTAAAGAAATAATTCTGTAAATTTTATTTTTATATTAAAAATCCATATGTATTGGCACTATTGGATACTTGTAAGGAAGTCATTAATAAATCCCTTACATTTTTGATCTTGTTGTATTTACATCTTTCATTTTCCGACATGGTGTTACCAATATTGCAATTACAAGTTGTCATTTCTTGTATTTATTTTCTCACTGGACTAAAA
Source organism: Hetaerina titia (assembly GCA_037158775.1). Taxonomy (NCBI): domain Eukaryota; kingdom Metazoa; phylum Arthropoda; class Insecta; order Odonata; family Calopterygidae; genus Hetaerina; species Hetaerina titia. Next base: position 26,528,165 of record CM073774.1, on the reverse strand, counting down.
AGTAGCTTAGCAACTCTTATAATATCCTAAATCTTAGATAAATTCGTTAATAAATGATTATTAACATCTGTTATGAGCATATTTGTACGCTCAATCCTTTCTCTGAGTTCACGTCTTTCAAACCATTTCTAACTGATGCATAAAAATAATCTACCTCTTCCTTTCTAATTAACGTGCAAGTATCTACGACAATTCTTTTTATTTCCACACTCTTGAGTAATCGTGTCGTAAACCTCCAACATTTACCCGATTTGATTGACTTAATTAATCCATTAATATTATCTTTTTCTTAATATTTTCGCAAATCCGACTTTCACGAGAATAGCCTTCCTGTCGACTTGTCTCATCTATCGCACCCACCATTCGACGCGTCTTTGTCACGCCTTATGTCCGCACAATCTTGCACTTTTCCTTGCAATATTTTTCCCTTACTTCATCCCTTCTTATCATATTTCATCCCACTCTTCGCATCCGCTCAAATTTCACCAGTTGGTTTGTCACACTCCATTCACAATCCCGGAGGAGTTTTTTTCACTCTCCCTTCCACCTTTTTAATATATATTTTTTATCTTAACCCACCTCATATATGAATTCAAAAAAACCTAGTCCGATGATATCAATTTTTCCAAAATGTAGTCGTTTGCCTATCTGCCATTGGTGCCCACAGCTGCTTCAGCACCAAACTAAGGAGGTAACTCGATTTCGCCGAGGAAAGGAAAACTGCGGCGGCTGTCGATTTGATTGTGCACTAAAAATGTGTAGTGTATGTGCAGAATTGAAGGAATAACACCTTTAAAAATGAAGCAAGCGTGCGTATTCAATGTAACGTATTCACGGACGTTGGATACGATTTTTTAATAATTCCGTACATGAAAAAGATGAGAAGAAATAAAAACCAGCCATCACTCCGAAACGTAAGCCCGAATTTCACACGCTTTGTAACCTGGAATAAAGTGTGGATTTTCCTAGGAAATTTCTCATGAGCAAAAAATTTGGATAGAGCCGGTAAACAGATATATAGATGGGCAAAGGATACGATGAAAGACGGATGATGTCTTAATAAATAACCCTTAGGGCTCTCATTTCTTGTCACAACGTAGGTTTCTAGCAATGGAAGAGAATGATTCTTTTAAGAGGACTTGGGGTGGGTGAAATTTTTGATAAAAATTTGGCTGGACGGATCCGGTTTATTTTTCAAACGTTGGCTTTTATTACTGGGTTGATATTAGTATGAACCACGGAATAAAAGAAAATACGCTTGCATTAAATTAGGTAAACTGTCAGGAATAGGTCGGAAGCGGCTTCTATGATATGATTTTAATGTTAAACAAATTTGACTGCCTGATTGTATTATTATTAAATATTTAAAAAAATCAACTGAACGAACGGCATGGATGATATATTTTGTAATTTGGATTTCACTAATTTTATTAAAACTAAAATGAAATGATATTTTCCATAAAGTGAACAATGTCGGTAAGCCATATTCATATAGGTGAATACTCTTATAGAGCAATTATGGTATTATATAATTAAATGTGAAAATAAAACTAAGTTTTCTGTGTGTTTTCATATATATGTAGTTGGGATCTTTATGTATATTTCCTTTCTTAAAAGTTATGAGCAAAAAATCAAAGGTGGTTTAAAATGCCCTACCTTATTGCCCTTTAATTCTTTTTAAATATTCAATTTTCTATTGAGACTTTTACAAAATGTAATTAAACCTAATATTTATTTCATTTAAATTACTATCAACAAAAGACCTTTTATGAGGTCCGAAATAGTCCAGCAATTTTTAACAGGTCGAAACTCTTTTGATTTAGAAATGAACGAATAAAAGGAGAAATTTTTCACATAAAATTTAACTGCTTGATCGATGAACAAAATTTGCTTAGAAAGTCCCAAATTTATTACTTGAGTCACATCAGAGATGAAATATAATACTAGCAAAATGCTTCCCGAAATCGTTTAGGGGAGAAAAAAGGTACGCAGTTATTTCACCTATCTCTCTTCCCCTCCCTTCAGTTTCCTTCTTTTATTCGCCCCTTCCTTACGCCTTATCACTCAGCCCTCCCCATGATTCTTCTCCCGGCGCCTTATTGCTCCACACCCTATCACATTCTCGTACATTTCCACCCACGCGACCTCTCATTCCCTTCACCTGCTCTCTCAACTCTTCAGCCCCCTACGCTCCCTCCAACACCACACGCCGGACCCAAAAAGACGTCGCCAAATCTCCTCTCGCTTCCCAACGACGCCAACATTTCACCATTTCGTTCTTCCTGCACTAGACCTTCTTTCATATACATTTGCGTTAAAGTACGTGTAGCGTAATAATTCACCTTCTTAATGCCTAAATCTTTTACAAGAAATTGATTCGTGTATGTTTTTTGTGTTAAAATAATAGTAAAAAAATAAGCAAAAGGAGAAAAAATACTCATAACTTCGAATGTCTGAGATTTTATTGTTTTCCGTATTCCTTAGAAATATTTTGATAAAATATAATCCTATAACTACAAAACTATTAGTGATCATCGTATTTTTGCACAGTAACACGAAATTAAAAAATGCACTGTCATCTTTGCGAGAAAATAAAAAAAATAGATTCACTGGGAATGTAAGTGGTATCGTTTTGGCCATAAAAGTCCATTTCAATCTATCTGGCTTTTAAAAAGGCTTCCAACCCTTTTTTCTAATTAATTTATAATCGATATCCACTCTCCCTATTGGTGGATTTTATTTACCGCCTGATGTTTACCGAGATAACAGTTATGAGCTTATAAAAAGATTTATTTTTCTCTCATTTCACTCAATTGGAAATGCATATAGATAATTAAATTAGCTAATCAATACTCAAAAAACCCCATCATTATTAATGGTAAATGGATCCAAATTATCTTATAAGCTATCTTTGTTTGGAAATTCTCCCATGCTAAATAGAGAAAACTATTTTATCAAAGAAGATCGATCATTGACTGATGCCTTGACTGCGCTATTCTATTTTTTCCAATTTTTTCACATACTGGTTTTGACAATGCTGATTACACACATTTAATCGAGAAATCGGTGTAATGCCAATTTTAGTGTAATAAAATACTATGACAAAACTCACTTTTCTTTTTTATGTAATTTGGAAATCGGACCATTCATTCCATGGTCCCAGTTTTAATGAGAAGTATATATTTAAAATTTTCATTGAAAATATTAAAAATTAAATACTTTTCAAATTATTTTTGGGATACTATAGTCTCTCTTAATATAATGAAATATAATAAAAAATAGAAAATATTTCCATAAAGCTTTATTCTCGTTTTTCCCGACAGGGATTATTTGCTATCAAACACCTATTTTGAAATTTAAATAATGTTCCAGTCTCTTCCATCTTTAAGCAACGGCATTCCAGTCATACATATTGAAACGTCCGTTAAGCGCAAGTCCTTCAAGAGGGAGCTATCGTAATAGTTCTAAAATTGTTGGACGACACTTTTAACGACAGCTAAAAATTCCTCCGCGATATCTTTCATTTCTGTCTGTATACCGATGGATTTTGCTCTTGGAATTTAAATTGATGTGTACTCAGACACACACACAAATATCTATATTGCTCCATTGGAACTTAAAAATACTATATTAAAAACCAAACGCTTCGAAAGACTTACTCTGCAGAGTTATCCATAAAGATTTATCATATTTTAGTTTGTCTATGTAATATTAATAACACGTTTATTACAAATTGAGTTATATAAGCTGGCAGATGGTATGATTTATTACTGTATAATTCAATACTTCTTTGAAAGATCTTTCTCATCACTTTGTTCAATGCCATGTTTTATCTTTTTTTTCGTCTCTCTGTGTATGGTTTCTCATCACAGCAGGATGACTACAAATGTCATAGCAGTCGTTTGTTTTCGATCAGAAGCATCATCCAGTAGATAATTGAAAATATACACCCGGACCCACAAGATTGTCTTCTTATTGCGGCAGTAAAGTGATATAGGTGTGAAGCTACCCGAAGACAAGAGTCATGCCAAAAAAAAAAACATTTTGGGTGAGGCAGCTATTTTCGTTTAGCTCAAAAACACTAAAGTCATCACACATTTAGAAATATATTCTATTGCAACGTTAACAAAATGTAGATTTATATTTACACGATAACAGTCAGTTTTTGGCAAAGATAGTAAACACGAAAAATATAAGAATAGGTGTATTGGTACTTTCGCAAACCTACTGCCGGATAACATCCCCTTAATGTCGGTCTTAACCTCACAAACTTTGAACCCGATTGCCACACAAATGGATCCCCTCTATAAACACAATAAGGCATCGGTTATTGAATGAAACCAGGGTGAAAATATTTAATCCCTAGTCAATGCACAAGGTTATGATGAAAAAATTTGTTACCATGAGTATTTGCAATAGGTGATCCTCGCCTGGGAAAATTCCCTTCTAACCATTCATTGTGTCTCCTCACATACTGCAGCCGCTTTCCTCCATTTCCCTTCCACAGCCTCCAACGGAACCCCAACTTTCTTCCCCACCCGTACGTGTCGTCCATTTGTCTTCGCTTTTTCAACTCCATTATGCCCACCCCTTGCATCACGACTGAGCCCCTTCCACCTACGCTTCTCTCCTCACATTCCTTTCCCTCTTTGCATCTCACTCTCTCCGCCTCTCCACAGCCTCTTCTCATTTTGCTCATTCTTCTCAGCCCAGCCCAAACATGCCCACCTTCCTCTTCACCCCGTGATCCTACTACCCCACCCCAAACTTTTCGAGTCCCACCCCCTACCCCATGTCCTCATACCACCACCACATCTCATCCCCATATCCCCACTCCATCGTCCTCGCACTGAGCTTATATTTCTCACTTTATCACCTCTCCCAAGCCCTATCTAAAACATATTCCTTTTTCTCCCTTTTTTCCTGAAAAATAACACAGGGCCTCTCTCCCTCCTCTACCTCCTTTCCTCGCAGTCCATCGCATGCCTCTGCACCCAACTGCTATTTCCCCCTCACCTTTCTCTTACCACCACTCCCTTTCTAACCCTCCCCCCTGAAAATTTTACCCATAAATCCTGCCCTTTATTCCGTCTTATTTGTCCCCTTGAATGCTCGAAAGAATTATTCTCATGAACTGGATGCTTATATAGCTGTTTAATAAATAAAAATATTTCGCACGAACTACACGGTCCCCTCTTAACCAGTCTTACCCACTCCCCCCGTCGGTTTGCTCTGCTCTCACAAAAAAAGACAGCAGAGCGAGCGAATTTTAATTAACCAGCTGAAAAATGCGAAAGAAAAATCCAATAGTGGAATCGATGTTTTGGATTATTTTTTAAAAAGGGATAGGTATTTTGGCGAGCGCAACTAATACGCGTATTTATATTTATTTTTCTGAGGTAGTTGTATTAGAAAAAGTTTCTCAATTTTCACGTTGTTGAACTCAACGGAATCACCTACATATTTTTCCTTGTGGGTTGAAAGAATATTCAACGCTGAGAAATGAAATGAGTACGTTTTTTCAATTAGTGATGGCACCAAGACTTGGTAACGAATTTTTTTCTTTTTTCTTGGAAAAATATTGTTCAAAATTCTATTAATTAATTGCTTTACAATGTTATTATTTCTAACAATATGTTAACAGATTATTTAAAGATTATAATATGTATCAATAAGTGAATATTTTTGGTAGTGAAATTTTCTATACAGAAGAGTTCATTTTTCCGTGAAGTGTTAGGCTCTGTCCTGTTCGGCAATGACAATGCTGTGTTTTTATCTTTTTTATCGAATAGCTTACTTAAACAGTCTACCAAGTAAGAAAAAAATACATTGATGAATATTCTATCAAATATCTTTTGATGATACTGTTTGAGATAATTGGTTGATAATTGTACAAAGTTTATAATGTCAATTCAAGAATATGACACTAAGATAAAATATAATTAATTTAATTTTCAAACTGAAAACTCCAGTCACATAAAGATTTCAATTTTCTCCATTAATCTTTAAAAAAATGTCTCTATCATTTGAATAGGCATGCACTTTAAATCAGATGACGACTGATTCAATTTCATGCGTGGAATATTTGCCGAAAATTCCAATTAAATCGCTTAACCATTATTTGCACTACCTTCCTTGTAATGTCACACTGGAACCCGAAACCTGTGGTGCAGGTACCAACTCTCCTGCTATGATTTTGGCATGGATGGTGGCTGGCGATATTCGTATGGGGCGCGTGCTAATACTATACGTACGTACCAATGCGGCAATATTTGAGTTAAATCGACCTTGTACATGGCCACTTATCCGTTTGCTCCAGGCACGAAACTCGGTTCTTGCCGGATGAGTTGCTAAGTTCATAAGCGGATACGTTAGTAGTCTGCTTTGACGTTAATTTGTCGCTCGTGGATATGCTGTCAGCGTTATGGCGCGTGTGCTAAGGGATCTGCAGTCATGCAAGAAGAAGCCCACTGCCGCCGCCGTTCATAATACTGCTAATATTCGTTCACCACCGTGCATTCATGAAGGTGGTTGAATGCGATTACGGTAATGCTCATATGGATCACGAGTTTAATTAATTAAGAGCAGTTAAAATTATCACTCTGCGCTAAATAAACCCTGAATCATCCCTCCTCTTCTCTTCTGCTTCCATATGTGCTACAGTTACCTACAGATTCCCAGAGTAGTATTTTACGAGCGAGGCTGATAAGTTGAAAAATTGTATGCATGTTAATCCCTGGCAAATAATACGCAAAATTTGTACTTTCTCGTCATACAGGTTACCCTCTGCATTAATAAACGGCTTTACCAGGATACTATTTATGCTGGAAGCTCGTGTAATTCGTAGTTAGGTATATTAATTAAAAAATTATATTTTAAAATTTTAAACGTTATTAATCGCATAAAAACGGTATATGTTATTTTTTAATTTTCTAAGGGCTCTAATTAGAAATATTAAATATAAATTAGCTGAAAATTCCTGTAAATTTAAATGATAAAAATCAAATGATTTTGATTTGACTGTTAAATCTTATACATGAAAAAAAATATCCCAGGCTGAATTTTTCTGGATATATTCATATTTAATAATATGTTTAATGTTGCTGCACTATAATAATTCATGCCGCTCCGTTGGCAGCGAAATAAATTCCTTGTCTTTTTCCACCTAGGGCTTAGGTATTTGTAGCTGTCTTTAATGTATATATCTTTTTGGGTTAGGTGGACTATTAATTCTCAATCTCGTCCCAATAAAGTCGTTGAATAAAGAAATAAAATTATTGTGTATCAAATGTAGCATAACTTAAGAAATTCGATAGTAACTACATATTCTTCACTCTTGAATGTGTTAAATTGTAATGTCATTTTCTTGAAAACTATCTATATTATATTTTTGAAAATATCTCTATATATTCATTGAAAATACTATGGTTTGTATTAAAATGAAATTCTATTGTGTGTATTAAAATGTTTTATGCTAAATGATGGTATTGCAATGAGAATATCTGTATCCATTCGCCATTTTAAAGATCTTACATTTATTACCTATGTGAGTTAACGATTATACTGGTAATTATTTACTTTACTCTTCTTATGGAAATGCAATGTAGATTCAATTCAAGCGTTTGGACATTAAAATATTTGACACTCTTCTAAGTGATGCTATTCTAGGTTTTTAAATAGGCCTTGGATATTTTTTTGACAAGGAAATTGCGAGACTTAATGTTCGTGACATGAATTAGGACATAGATGAAATCTTCGAAAGGTTGGATGAGAATCTGTCAGGTACCACCGTTCAATTTGTGAACGTTGTAACTATGATCTAAAAGGAGGTGAGTTGTTCGATATGTATCATCACACAATACACTTCAATGCTCTCTCTCTCTCCAGAAAAGTTGAATTTTTAAAACCCATAGCGTATTCTTTAAAAAAATCTTCTTGCTGATGTATAATATTTATGTGATAAATGTACCAATGTATTCAAATATCATAAAATAATATGTACATTGTTGGGTTTTGCAAAAAGGATAATTTTTATTTTTAAATAAATTAATTTTACCTGATCATAACCGGTTAATGTCGGTCGAATAACGCTAGATTTGTTCAAATTGAGTGGAAGGAATGGAGCATAATACACGTATTTCAATGTAGGTAGCCGGACAAAAGGTGGCGTTGACGACAACCTGAGGTAAAAAGCATTCAGTTGACACAACATTCGAGGGAGATTTATCTTCAAAAAATCCAGGGCACATTTCTCAGTTGGGTGGTGATTCCACGGCGATGAACGTTTTTTCCACGATATCAGGCATCGATATCCATTTCTGTGGTAGCGCGGGTTGCCCAAAGAAGTGCCATTATAACGATCGTGACGCCGTTACCCACCACTCCCCCCGATAAATCAAGTATACACGCCCATCACGCCTGACCCACTCCTCCCTGGCCTCGCCACGCGGCTATCCGTCGTCGCAACTTCCATTACCACTTGCCTCCCCACCTTCTCCCCTTGCAACGCCGTAACCCACTTCACATAACGCACCCTTCGGGGGCGGCAACCTGCCTAACCCCATCTCCTCCAATCTCTATGATAATTGAACATATGATGGGCGATACGGTTTTGAACTCCCTTTCCATTCCTGATTGGTTCAATTTCTCATCCAAATCACCCCTCCTTAAGAGGTATGAAAAGAATAACCTTTAGGTGCGCGTGCAAACGCATTTCAAATGCGGCTACCTAACATTTGGAGTAGAGAAAATAATAAGAATAATCTTGGCTGGCCACTCTCGCATTGCCATTTTTATGCTTTTTCATAGAACGCCTAATCGTCACCCCTTTTGAGCTTGTGATTTCATCGTAGGAATCTTCAAAAAGGCTGGCAGTGAGAGAGACAGTAAGATATCATTCACAGTCTTAATAAGACCTATGTTCTCTTAAAAAAATGACCTCTATAATAAAGAGACTTTTTTTGAGTTGAAACGCAAAAAAATAAACGGTCAAATAAGATATTACCTCAAGAAGAGTTAATAAGAGCCACGAATAAATTATTTCCGATGTTCATCGGTTTCTGAAACAACTCGTTTGTTCGTTTATATTTAAACTTGACAGAATATAATGGGTGTAATTGAAGCAGATTAATTTTCCAGAATGCCTCGACATCAAGAAGTCAATACATTATTTATTAACTTCTCCTGATAAGTTCAATTTTTGGCTCTATCAATAAACTAAATTTAAAATTATGACATTAGCCTGGGAGGAACACCTTACAGAGTAATTATTATTATCGTTAACTTATTAATTTAATATATTGATTCATTTGATTGATTTATTAGTAGTAAAATATCCAAATTTGCTTTTGAAAACATATTTTTGTTCAGTGCCGAAAATTTTAATGCATAAATAAAACAGACGGAATAAATACTTTTAGATTTGTTTTATGGAAATTATTTGCCATGGTTAGTGTGGTAAACATATTGTTAAATGCATGCAAGTTTTCTTCACAACCCGACGAAATCTTTTTTGTTGTCTTTTTGGACATTTCAATAGCATGTAAATAGTTGATTAAAATATGCTTTAAGTTATTTTCGTCCGCCAAACTAATATTGTTCATAAAATAAAAATATTAACACAAAACTCTGTATTTCTGTAAAAATATACATACATGGCAGCTTCGAAAAATACAATATATACTTAGTTATGAAAAAAATATTCCGTTTATTATGCACAAAAGTGTGTCACACCTGAGCTATATTCACAAATATAAAATCATGTTTGGATAATAATTTTAAAATATTATTTTCACTTATTGTTGATAGTTTACAAAATATGGATGGTCTTCGTCATTAAAAGAATCCGGGAAAAAACTTCTTATTATAGTGTTTCTTTTTTTTAAAGTAAATTTAATAAATTGAATAGCCACAAGATCCATTTTTTGCGTTGAAATACGAAGTTCAGAAAATATATTTTAGCCTACCTTTCCCTCGTTAAATTTTCCTGTCATAAAATGACACAAGATAGGACTACCTATAAAATCAACTAAGAAAGAGAGATTTTTCGGGACTTCTTACAATTCATTTAATTAACACCATAAAATATCTATACGAGACATTTGGGCATTTTATATTATTTAAAACAATATTTTAAATTATAATTTTAAGGATATGAAACCGAATGACAAAAAAAGGAACGAAAGAAAATAGTACTACGTGCCTCCAGAACATGGTCACGAATAGCTTAGTGCCTGGCTTCATCCCAAATTGCCCTGCAAAACACGCGATAACTAGCAGTTCGACATAAGTAATTACAGTTTCTGACTCAAGGAAGGAAGCCAAAGTGATATCGCAACATTGTAAGGACGGTTAAATAGGCAGTATGAGAAAAAAAGAATGAATATTTAATCTATATCTGTTCTGACGGAACAGAAAAGGGGCTGTTGTTAATGAACGCAAGGACAGAAGAGAAATCGTTCCTCAACGGCTGGTGCTCAAAAGTACTAAGAGCAGTAAGAGGTCTTTGATGATTTATATCCAAATAATAAAAACAAACTCAATTGGGGAAAACATGCAACGCCATTCTTCTTCGCAAATTAAAGTTGGCAAGAAAACCAATAAAACAAAAAAGTAACCATAAGAATACGAAAATTGAAATTGGCTAATTTATCACCATATTGCGTGTCTAATATAAGCTAGAAATTGATTAAATACATATATATTTTTTTATATTAAAAATAAAATATAAGTTATTATTCAAAACGATGATACATTCATCACCAACATTGTAAGTTATCCTTTATGGATGATATCAATTGTGGCTATTTTCCTTTCAAGGATACAAATAGTATAGCTATGTAATACAAATTAATATATCACAAAATGACTTAAGTTATTTTGATATAGGTCTCATTATTGCTAGCATTTTTTCCAAATATTCGTAATCGCACAATTAAAACATTGTAGGCCATTTTTCATAGACGAGTGCTGCTACTTCTCACTTTATAAGATGATACATTATTTTCAGAGCGCAACCGTAGAATGAATTACTCATGACACAGATTATTTTGTAACAAGAGACGTGCTTCCACAAAACCACTCTACCAGCGCATTCATACAGTATATACCTGTCACTGCCACCACAGGACCTTCATTGTGTTTAAATAAAAATACTTCTTTAGTAAAACACTAAATATATAAGCATTCAACCAATTTGTTGGAAAATATAAGTGAAATATCCGATTATTGAGAAGATTTTACTGGATATTTTTGACAATGCAAATTAAAGCTAATGCCCGATGTATACGTATGCGCATTGCCAAAACTTCAATTATTTTGACATGAAGTATAAGATTACTTTTGTTAACCTGTTAATTATGGTAAATATTGTGAATTCCAAGATAGTTGTTTCATTGCGGATAGTTATTGCAAAAAGCGCTCGATTAAATTGAATATTGGATACTATTGAATGAATTGTGAAATTAAAAAGTGGTAATTAACAATAAAGTGAAGGATTAATTTAAAAGGAATTATATGGTATCAAATAAATTCAACCTTGACAGAAATCACCCTGAATTTTAATTTTTTTAAAGTCATATTCATGGCAAATATGTGGTGTTATGGTTTTAACTCTAGAACCTCATGATTGTGCTGATAAACCAAAATTGGTATTCAATTTGAAAAAAATTGAGGTAGAACCTCCCCGTGATTTTTGTTGGTAATCCTATTCTTTTTATCGCGAATATCAACTCAGACAATTATGATGAAATTTGTAGGCAATTTTTCAAACAATCAGATATCCACCCCATGTTTACAGCACGCATATCGTATTCGCACGAGTGTAAACCTCAAATCTTTCCATTGAATTAAAGTTTCAAATAGTTTTCTATCGTGCAAGACATAACGCTGTGCCTTTCTGCTGCAGCTAATGGTTTTATTTTCTTCTGCTGGTTACTCTCAATCACTTGACACGCACGTTTGTCAAGTAAGAGAGAAACGGCTGGAGCGCCCTTGCGGTTTCTCATGGCGTGCTAAGCTGCCATCGAAGCCCTCTAAGGGACACCGACAATCGGACAGAGGCGCCATTGCTTGCCGCGCGACTCCCGGAATTATGCAGGAGATATACCGCGCTGCGGTGGCTCACACGACTCGTGAGGTCGTGGCAATCGCAAGGCGCTGCGTAATCTTCTTGTGCCCCCGTCATCTCATCACTCGAATCCTGGCGTGGGTCTAGTGTGTCAGACATTACCACTCACCCTTCCCACCTATATACATGCCAGTTCACGCCTGACGCAAAGACGTTTGAGACGACACCTTCGAGTGCGTCGTGTAACATATTGTGCGCCAGTCTACAGTAATGAAAATCCTTGAAATATTTACAAATGGTAAGATCAGAGAAAATAGCAGTGGACTCAAGCTGACCAGAACGGTATTTTTTTGGTATCGCATAACTGAATTAGCATTTTGGGACCACGGTTTTGATTTCGCTTGTATGGCATTGCATTTTTTATGTAAGAAAGATTTTTATCCTTTAACAGGTTTGCTTATTTTTATGCTGTCATCTGTGGCAGATTATATATTCACCGAATAGTACTATTAAAATAGAATCTGAAGATGGACACATACGCACGAAGTCTTTTCTTTCTAATAACATTATTGCTCCAATATTTTGATTGATAAAAGTCTTGTAATTATTAATTGGGCACAAATTGTATGGTTTTACTTAACTCTTTTTGCTAGTTATGGAAATGTTATTGCTTTTTCAGATTAGTAGTGAAAATAAAGTTTTTTATCAACGATAGAAAAGTAAAACGTAAGATTTTGCGTTTCCACAGAATATATTTTTATTGTCGAATAGTTTCACTACACTGTAGCATCAACGGAAAAGTGTCATTAGTCATCATAATAGTCCCTATGATACTACAACGTCGAAAAACCAATCGATAATAAATATCTATTCTGTGCAAATGCAACATCTTATGCGATATTTCCCTTCCATTTTAATGGAATTCTAAAAAGTATCAAACGCTTTTTCAATCAGAAAAATAATCTGTTGCACCCATGATTTCCTTAATTACGCTCACGTACGTTTGTTGCTATTGAGGTCACCTGTGTCTCTGCGTTCTATTGGCTCACAGACCTCTTACAATTCTAAGGACTCGCCTTCTCATCCTACTTCATCCGCTCATTCCAAACTCTTACCTCTTTTAACACTCATCCTTCGAAAAACCTAACCACCTCAACTCTCCCAATTTCTTTCACCTTTGCCATTTCCTCGATTCCTACATCCCCCTCCATTGCCCTCGCCCCTTTGGACAACCTAAACCCCTTTCATATCCCCCAACTCCTGTCGTTAAATTAACCACCCTCCTTAGTGGTGACCGCATTTCTCCATTCCTATTTTCCTCTCTCTCTCCCTTCGCTCAACCTCAGACACTTCTTTTCTCTCTACTTCTCCTTCCCATGTCTCCCCATTTCCACTTTGTCCCTCGGTCGACACGCCTCTCTTTATGGCCTTCTCTCACTCTTCTCCCCTCTCCCCTCTTTCCCACACCTAAACTCCTCCAACTCCCACTCTCTCAGGCCATCCCACTCCAGTCCACATCTCCCCCCCCAGCCAACACCACCCCTGGGTCCGTTCTTCTCTCTCCCTCGCCGTACACTTCCCGGCACGAGTGTTCCAGATAAATGGCGGAGACTGCCGAGGTGGCACTACCTTCGAAATCGTTCGTCTGCTCTCCACCGCCTCTCGCTCAACCCCTCCTCCATTCCGCTCCCCCATTACTCCCTACCACCGACCAAAAACCCTCTCCCACCCTTCCCTTTCCCTCCCCCATCCATGGGTCTTTTTCGGTCTCGCTTGAGGAGACTTCAATGCTTTTCGAGAAATGGAAGGCTTTTATTTTTCTCTCGGGCCGCGAACCAATCTCTCTTTCCTTCTTTCTCTCTTCTGAGCCACTTCTCTTACCCACTCGTGATATTTCCTGCTCTCCTCAAACCCTGCGAGTGCTGTGCGATGCTGTGACTACGATGTGCAACCGGCATTGCCAGAAAAACGTCGAGAAGTGCGACAGAAAGGATTGAGATGAAGGCACGAAAAAATTAAGAAAAAGGGTATTTCCATCCACGAGGTGATGAAACGTTGAAGTCTTCAAAACGACGTACGTAGAATATCATCATGTCACCATATCCTATGAGGAAGACAAAACGTATGGAATAAGAATTCTTCTATTTTTATTGCGATTTCGATACCTTGGCAAATTTTAGGCAATGCATTCTTTCATTACTCACCACTGATGTTTACCCTTGTCGACCTCTGTTCTTTCATATCTTCACTTAGGAAGATTTCACCAATGTTGTTCTTTCAATTATTCAATTTCCCTCTCCTCCTTCCTTTACTTCCTTTGGCACCACATTCTTTTGTTCCGTAATGAACACAGAAAAGAAAAAAAAGAATCAATGCGGGTGAATCAATGCGAAGCCAATCGGCTCCCCCCTGCCATCCTTTTCTTTTCATATTTTATCTTATACACTTCTTAAGTTTATATTTAGCCCTCTTTGGTTCTCTCAATACCCATTCATTATTGTCAAAGGTTTTATTCATGAAACATATATGCCTTTTTTCAAGTTTATTTTCTGTGTCTCCCTTTGCTCCTGAGCTCCCACTCTCTACGCCAGATTTTTCACCGTTTGTCATATTGGTAATTTTATATATTTTTAGAGCGTCAAATTTAGTATATTACGGCAATAATTTTTTCTGATCCTTTGTTTCCATTTTCCTCATCTTCCACCGATTTTGAGTAAATTAGTAGTTTGATAACCTTCTCTTGCTCCTACCTAACACTTCTGTCCATTCACATATTATTATGATTTAAAGCCCTAAACCTGTTTATACTTAGAAAACATTTCACAGCTGCTTCCCTTACCATCTAAGATCCCAAACGTTGTGTCGATGCGCTGGAATTGCAAATTAGAACTCTACTTTTAATTGGCTAAGGTGCCAAATGTGGCCAATATTTGGCAAAATTCAAATTTCATATTATGAGAAAATGGAATTCTTCAACAATGTTGTCAAAAAATTCAGTTACCAACCCAAGGTTTGACTTATTATTCAAAGAATTCACTTGAATTTCTTTGAATCTGAAATTATTCAAACGCAGATTCTGGGCGGCCAACGGGGATTCAATGCAGTGGGGGGAGGGGGAATTCTTCCAGACTTCTCAGCACGCCGGTTCCCAACTCGTATTTCGACTTTTCCACGTCGTTTTAGCATGCAGTTCAAATTTCTTTTCGTCACTCGACTTTCTAGACTTTGCTCTTTATTCTCTCAACGCATTCCCCATTCAACAACTTTTACAAATACATTGCTGGTCTCACAGCGTTTTACGACCTTTCTTCTTCAGTTTTCGAACTCTCTCAACTTCTACAGACTTTTCTTTTTAATTTCTCCTTGCAGGTATTTCCTTTCAGAACTCTCTCCAGCTTTCTTCTCTACAAGTTAAGCGTTTTCCCTCAACCCACTTACTATTCATTCATTCGGTTTATGTTGTTGACTGCACTTTGTAATTACTGTTTTATTATGGCCATTAATTCAGTAATTTAAAGTATAAGTTTAAGCATCTTGGGATTTGTAAGGACATTATTATTGAGAGAACGGTTTTTTGTTGTAAATCATTCATAGATTATCATGTACCAGTATGAAAATCATTCTAAAATAAGCAACCATAAACATTATATTATTTTCCAGACACCATCCAAAACATGGGCAAGAAAGGGAACAGTAAGGTTCTTTATACCGATGGAGTATAAAGAATGGTCGCGATATATATTCAATTTAGTAAGTTGAATTACATTTATTTGGTATCTACCAATGAATAGTCGGAAAAATTCGAATGGTAAAATAACTAGAGGGGTTACAATACGTTGGTTAGACCTCAATTTAAATACGTGACCATGGTGAAAAGGTCAATATTTTTAATAAATAAACATAAAGAGAAAAGGTCCAATTGTCGTACAAAGTGGATTATTATGTTCGGATAGCGTCAAGTGTTAATGGAAATCTGGAATAACAGACGGGATTTACATGCAAGTTTTTCATTTTGGACTATATTTATACGTTTATGCAAATCATACCATTTATCTCCAACTGAGAAAGAATAGTCGTAGGTCCCTATTGCATCGATATGCGAGACCACTACGAGAATTTAAGAGAAACTTCTAAAGAAGCTGATACAAAGGCCCCTTTTTATCCACCCTCAGTTCTTTCGTGACAGCGAAAATAGTAGCAGTATTACTCAAGGAATTATGAGCTCTTAAAAATAAAATGAAACCAAATGCCAATAAATAACAGTTACATCAATTGCTGGTAACCTACAAGCACCTTCCTCTATTCTTCGTGACCGCACGGAGTGAATATATTTAGCATATTTTTATTTGTCTTTAATTCTACCCAAAAATGTTATACCCCGAATACAGTAGGTGGGGCTAGAATATTAGAATAGTAATATCTAGAATATTTTATCTGCTGCCTACTGCCCTACGGATTGGATAGATTGAACTACATCTTCATTAAATTTATATAATACAGTTTAAATAAATAGTTACTTTTCCATTTCACACACTTCTCTTAGTTACCATTCGATGCTTTCTTAACAACTCTCTTCATCAGAGGTTCTCATTAATGTACGCATATATCATCTAACGCAAAAGGATTTAATTTCACCACATTTATAATCATAATGCTATTTTTGAAAAATATTTTCTTGAGTTTTCAATTATTTCTGTGACTTTCCAGTAAAATTCTGCAAGTAAAACATCACAGGTATTTATGAATTGTGATCTACTTTGTGTCAATTATTTGGTCTTCACAATAAAACACAACGTTCCTATTTCAGTGATACAGTTTTAGCCGTCATATTAGTGCTTCATTTTGTAAGCCCAGGAGGTAATAAAAAAGATAATTTTATGCGCTTCCTTTTTACATTCGATCCGCTTCATCAATTATCTTCCAGGCGTCTTTAAAATCACTTCAACATCATATGCGCCCACCATCAAAACTCCATTACCGTTGTCCTTCCCAGGCTCTAACTTTTCTTCTACCGTTCTCAACTCTTGCTTTAAATCTATCTCCAGGACATCACAGCTCGCATTCCAATATGTCCGTGGTGAGAAAATCCGTCCCAGTGTAAGGATACACACTTCAATCTTGGCATCAGTAAATCTCTTCTATTGACGCTTATATCATCTAAACATTTCCAAGAACCTCTTTACATTCATTTTTCCAAGTTTATTTCGCGAGCCAAATTTTAAAGCTCTATTTCAAGATAAAATTTGTATTTTTGTTGAAATGGCCTCCCTAAGGATGACATTTCTTGGTGAGTGAAGTAGTATACTATTATTACGGTCGCAAATGCACGCTGCTAATCTCTACCGACGATTGAGCAAGAATTATCTACAGATTCACAGACTGGAAGAAATAATTTGAATACTCTCCGTAAAAATGTAAACGGGTACTTAAAAATGTATCTTAGTTTTTTCAGAAATATGATTTTAAAAGAAATGAATATGCATAATTACATATTACCGCGGTTGTTTTTTATAATTCAAAATTCGACTCGCTGCGCACATGTGATGAGGAAGCTTAAAAAAATCAATTTGCGATGGTAGCACAAACAATATCAATCAAAATCCATAATTTACTATTCCTTCTTTATATAGCCCAAAGAAAAATGTGGTTACAAATTTCCAGGTGGAAAATTTCATTTTTTATCAACTGTAGAGTAAACGTGACTTTTAAAACCAATTATTTGCCAAATAATAGAGATCAATGAATGTACTAATAGACTACAGGTCATTTAACTGTACAATTTATCAGAAATAATTTCAACAAAAAAAACTTCAAAATTAAATAGGAAATTTCATTTTTATGAATGAATTATTGCTGCTGTAATTATTCCTAATTGTTTTATATGCTTTTAAACCTCAATTTTGTTATATTTTTTGCAATGCAAAACTAGTACTGATGTTTAATCTATGAAAATATCAGATCCAGATTTCTACCCTCATTTACCATTTTCCATTCCATGGTAAATTCATTGGCGGATATATATTTCAATTGTTCTATTTTTTCCTGGATAATTCGTCCACACATATTGTGTTGGTGTAAAAAAATCACAATATGTCAACAATCATTTAAAGTAACGTATGTCCCTATTATTTTCATGTAAATATATAACAAATTATCTTTAGGAACAAAAAAATTATTTATTTTCAACTATTACGTCATCGAGTTTCTCCGTAAGATGTGGGAAGCTATTTTTGGAAATATACATCCCATTCATGTAAGAATAAATTAAGGTTAATTCTGCAAATAATTAAAAAATTTTTGATTAACAACAGAAACATTAAACTGCAGAAAACCTTATGATTCCTAAAACATTGTGGTAAACCATCTACACTGGTGACTAGGCTCATCATCAGTATTTTAATCCTAGGTTTGGTTTACCTCAGCCCTCCATTCTATTACTTAAAATGTCAATTCCCTCAATCCCTGATACATTCTCTGTTTAACGTATTTCTTAATTTGCCCTATGTACATGTCTCTTGCTCTTCCTCGTGGAATCTTCCCTTCTATGTTTCCTTCTATTATATTCCTAATCAATCCATTGTGTCTCAATATATGTCCAATCCATCTATTTCTTCTTTTCTGTAGAGTTCTCCATATGGTCTTAATCTCTTCTGCTCTCCTCAATACTTCCTCGTCCCTTACTTTATCTTTCCACTTAATCTTCTGCAATGTCCTCCTGCATCATGTTTCAAATGCTACTATTCTTCGCTTGTCCACTTTTCCAAAGTCATGACGAATTGCTTCCTTGTTTCCAGCCTTTCGTTCTTTGAATACATTAATTGACTCTTCTTTATAAATGCGCTCTTAGCTTGGGCTATTCTTCGCTTGATGTCGGTCGAACTTATTCCATCCCATGTTATGTTGCTTCCCAGGTAGATGAAGGATACCACTTGCTCTAGTTTCATCCCTCGAATTGTGATATCTGCATTTAGCTTCTCTCTTCCACACACAAGGATTTAAGTTTTCTTCTTGTTGATGTTTACATTATGTTCCCCTAATACTTAATCCGCAGCACTTAGAGTTGCTTGCAGGTCCTTTCGCGTTTTCGCCACTACTGCGATATCATCAACAAACTGGAGCACGTTGATTTCTTCTCCATTTACCTTGACTTCTATGATACCCAATCCTTGTGTTTCCCTTTTTTGTTTCTTTCAGGTATACGTTGAATATTGCTGGTGAGAGGTTGAATCTTTGTCTTACTCTTTCGTTTATTTTGGCTTCTATTTTCCTCCCATTTATTGTTTGCATTCTTGTAACCCGATTCATGTAGAGGTTATGGATAACTCTTCTGTCAATGTATTCCAATCCAAGTGCTTCTAGCATCTTAACCATTTTGCGACCATTCGACGTTATCGAAAGCCTTCTCCAAGTCCACGAATAGCACGTATAATTGCTTATTTACGTGTCTCATTTTTTCGGCCAGAACTCTCAAGCTGAGAATTGCCTCTCTTGCTCTTCGGTTTTTCCTGAATTCGAATTGGTTTTCTGATAGGTTTCCCTCTATTCTTCCTTCTATTCTTCGCCTAATTATCCGGTGACAAGGTTATAGAGGAGAAAATTCAATTTGTCCCCTCCGCCTTGTTTCTGAAAAAATAATGTGTATCATGGGTTAGTTTGAAATGAGTTTTACTCTCTCATGTAAATAATTTATTTTTCCATTTTTGTGAAGGCCATATTCAACGGCTCATGTATATCAAACCAATATTCTCGTTGACCAATGTGGTTTGTGATTTGGATAACAATTTATTAACTTAAGTTTACCACATGAATCTGTCATACAGTCGATCAAGAAAAGGGATAAAATTTTTTAGGCTCTTTATTTCCAGAAACAACAATATTATTTTGTCTATATGAAGATCAACATATTAATACTGCGATGACATATCATTACATTATTTGCACATTAAAATGGCATTTAGATATGATATAATGAAACAAGGAAAGTGTATACAGGGCGAGATGAGTTTTTCGTAAAGGTAAATGATACCCTCATTAATCGTTTGAAAGACAACATTTCTGATTTTACGATTTTTACAATTTTGCTGTAGTTTACCCTTTGTAAAACCTGTAGACGCACTCTGAGGCATATTTTACTTTTATTGAATTATTATGGAAATAAGCCCTTTCGACTAAAGTTATATAACACACACATTAACCTTACCCTAACTATTTTTAATATTTTTATAAGGCTTTTCATAAAATTATTTCAAAATTTGCAACTGAAATTACCTCGTCAATCTTATAAGTAAGTTTACAGTATACTCTCGTTGGATAATTAGTGTTGAAGTTCTATCGAAATAAAAATATCAAATCCAGAATCATTTTGTACGAAAATATATTTCCGTATAACACGAAATTTAAGTGTTCTTGATCGATTAATTTGACGGGTATTACAAAATCTTAAGCAATGTAGTAATATAATTAGCATAATAAAATTGAGGAATGAAGAATAATTTTAAAATATAGTGCCAATATCTGGTCGCAATATGCTCGTGCTTCTTTAGTTTACTCTACATTTGTCTCCACTGGAACTTCCAAAAACAGACTCCTCTTCCTGAATCTGGACCCTTCGTTTTCTTTCCGTCGTTATCCTCCACGATAAACCCTCAGTACTCCCTCGTTATTTGTCATATTTTCTCCTTTCTTCTTCTAAACTCATATTCTCTTCTGCACTTGACTCCTCCAGTCTCTTTCCGACGCCTTAAACTTTCCAGAACTCTTCTCCCCTCGCCCTTCTAAACGCTCGCCACCTCACCACTTCCACCATCTCGCCATAATCTCCCCATCCTCCCGTCACTTTCCTTTAGCACTTACAACCTCCTCAACTGCTCAGCATTCTCTCTCTCTTTCCCACTATCCTTTCACTTATTCTCTCTCCTACTTCCTTTCTCGCCCACTCTTACGAGAGGTGCGGCCTCTGATTCGAAAGGATTACCCGTTCTCACAAATTTCTTTTCAAGAATTTTACCAAAACTGTTGAAAGGAACGGGTAATTATTTAAGTAGTCTTTTGAAACAGGGTACCTATTTAATATTCTTTCATAATTGGGGAAATCATCGTATATCGTCACGTTCTACCGCGTAAAGAGTTTAAAATCAATCTTCTGGTTTAAAGGAGCAATGTCGCCTAAAGGACGCGTAGATACACAAGTTATTCAGTAATTTTTATGCGTTTCAATTTCGGCAGAGCAATTTAATATATTGAAATAAAATACTGAAAACAACACACGTTAAAATTTTCCGGTAAGGAAAAAAACTGGACAAATTCTATTGAAAATAGAGAACGATGTCCACCTTTATTACTTAGAAGTTCTAAAGCCAGGTAGGAATAACATAAATTTGAGAGTTAACTCCAAATATGTAAGTACCATAAATATAGGTTTGTTTATAGTAGTGGCATTTATCTCAAAACCTTTTTAGAAGTTCGAAATCCTAATGTAGATAGGTATCATCATAACTAATTAGTATTTACGATGCAATAGGTGTAACTCAACGTCTCTTTTCAAAGGTGACCTGGGAATTTGAGTACAATGATTTAGACAAATTTCCCAAGAAAAACTTTTGGTACTGTAGATATATTAACTTGCACTACGTTTTCAAATGTACATGTTGACCTTGAAACCTGCCACGTTAGTGACACCTCGTACTCTAATGAAGGTATATATATATATATATATATATATATTCTATATGTATATATTCTATATGTATATATTCTATATGTATATATAGTCATTCACATAACATTTTCTCGACAGCTCAAGTGGTTAGAACACTCGCCCGGGTTGGGGAGGGATCCGGTGTTCAAGTCCCGGTCGAGGAAAATATTTTTACATTAGTGGTCTGCTTGATTCCGCCTTCCCCACCTCTCCTGTGTTCGTCCTTTATGTGTGTTCCTTTCCCTTTTCCTTACATCTATTTCTATGTGACTGAATATTTGTTCGCCGTACGGCGGGATTTCGTGTTTGAATATATATAAAAAAATATATATATACATATTTTATTATTATTATTAGGTAATCTACCGTTTAAGGTAGGTTTTTGGATGGACACAGCAATCAAATAAACATTTTGTGACTCCCCACCTAGCTAACTAATCTATATCAGGTCCCTCTTCATCGCGGTGTACTTCTTTCCTCCCTTCATCCCATCCAACATCCCTATCCTGTTCCTACCCTTACCTCGCTTGCCCAACATTCTCCCCTCTATTACCCTCTTCAACATTCCACTACCGCTCAATACGCCTTTCATCCATTTTTCCTGCCTCCATAGGATTTCTCTCAACAAACCCCTCTCCTCCCCCACCATTTCTAGTACTTCCTCATTTGTTTTCCTTTCGGTCCATTTCACCTTCTCCATTCTTCTCCACACCCACATTTCAAAAGCCTCCAATCTATGTCTATCTTCCTGCTTCAGCGACCACGTTTCCGCGCCGTACATAGCTACGCTCCATATCAGAGTTTTTACGAGTCTTGTCTTAACATCCCTACTCAACGTCCCCGTCATCAACTCCCTCCTCCTTGAGAAAGCCTCCTTGCCCAGCGCAATTCTTCTCTTTACGTCCCTACCACTTTGACCGTCTTGGTCCAAAACACTTCCGAGATATGTAAACTACTCTATCTGCTCTATTTTTTCCCCGCCTATTTTAATATTTAGCTTAGCCTTTTTCTTTCTGGAAAATCGCATAACCTTTGTTTTATTAATATTGATTCTCATCCCATATTTATCGCACTGAACCTCCAATTCACTCAACAATGCTTGCAACCCCTTGGCTGACTGAGCAACTAATGCTTGGTCATCAGCAAACCTAACCGATTTTACGAATTCCCCTCCGACTTTCATTCCTACCTCAAGTTCTTCCCTTGCCTCTTTAATCATTTCCTCTACATAAACGTTGAACAGTACCGGTGACAATGGGAAACCCTGCCTTACACCTCTTCCTAACACTGCCCATCCGGACTCTCCGTTCCCCACTCGCACCCGAGTAGTCTGAGACATGTACAGGTTGCGGATCAGTCTCCTGTCCCTCCAATCGATTCCTATTTTCTGCAATACACGCATTAATTTTTCCCAATTAACTCTATCAAACGCTTTTTCGAAATCTACAAAACAGGCAAAAACGTCCTGATTGTAGTCTATATTCCTCTCGACTAGTGATCTCATTACTGCAATGGCATCACGCATACCTCTTCCTTTCCTGAACCCAAACTGATCATCCCCTAAGTAATCATTTGCCTTACTCTCTATCCTTTTGTTGATGATCCTGAGAATAACTTTACTTGCGAGGGATATCAAACTTATTGTTCTGTAATCCTCACATGACGAAGCCTTTGCCTTTTTTGGAATAGGAACTAACACCGATTTATTTATGTATATACATATTTTTATATTCATATATATTTAAGATATATACATTATATAATATATATATAATATTTCTATAAATAAATAAATATATATATATATATACATATATATATATATATATATATATATATATGTAACTTAGACAGCAACACACAACATGAGAACACATAAAAGAAACAGTCACACGTTATATCTTGATAAATTTGACGGACTCGAACTCCGTCTTTTCGAAAGATTAGTTAGGAGTGACTGACTGTAGTCAGTCCTAACTAATCTTCCGAAGAAGACGGAGTTCGAGTCCGTCAATATATATATATATATACATATATATAATATATATATATATACATATATATTATATATATATATATATATATATATATATATATATATTATATATAATATATATATTTTAGATTATACCATTCTAATTACATGAAATTATGTATTAGATGAAATCTATGGTACGCAAGGCTAGATTTTCGAAAATGTTTTCACTGGAGACCGAAATAATTGATTGATCCTAAATAATTGATCTGAATATTCGATGAGAAAAATAAGTTTTTAAATTTAATTATAAACGTTATCGTCCATATTTATACTTTAAAATTATGTTCATTTATTACGATGAAAATGAGTTAACTTACGTGGGTAATAGAAAGATCAACGCTATCTTTCGTATGAAATTGAAGAAATTATTAGAAAAGGAAATGCTTTATTAAAAATTGTGAGAAAGCATCCATTTCTAGTTACGGTCATATTTCGACAGTAATATAGACATAAATAGTAACTAATGTGTTCTCCGTAAGAGTAGTATATAATTAACAAAATGAAAATGCGAATGAGGTTAAATACGCATAGGAAAAGGGAATATTCAGTTCCTTTTATAACCATTTGAAAATATTTTCAGGGGAATAAATGAAAGTTTTTGAATGAAGAATGTTTTTAATAAGTACGGTTAAAAGAAAACTTCCGTAAAAATTGTTAAACAAAGGTTTCGCAAAGAATGCTTTAAAAATTAATAAATCTTATTAGAACCGCGCCTTCGAAGTTTGACAAAACGGCTTAATTATTTGTACGGTAAATAGCAAAGCCAGATCCATTTGAAACGATCACATCATTTGTTTCCGTTTGTAGAGACATATGAGTTTATTTCGGCGTGATTTGAAACATACCTCAATTATGGTTGAAAATAAAATTAGGAATATAGATTTGAATAGCATTGTGGAAAACAAGAGCGAACAAATAGAATAAATAAATACCTCAAAAGAAATTGTGAACATAGTTATAATGTGAGTCCGGAGTAATATGGGTAATGAAATATGCTAAGGATGGGGATAAATATTTTACGATAAACAATAAAATTATTTATTGATTATTCGTAGATGTCGGCGGAATAGATATGGAAGATGATGATAAAGGTAAAAATTTAGTAGCAGTTAGTAATATACACTTAAACTACTCTAATATTCCCACCGGAAAAAATAACGGGTGAGCCAACTCAGAAAAAAGGTACACATGACAAGTAATTTTTTATAATTGAGATACTAAAAATATTCTGTATTTATTATTCCTGATGCGAATATTTTCCGTCAAAATGCTCAATTTAGAATGCTGAGTCATATATTTTTAACATATATTTCATTTTAAATGAAATATAGCCCAGCCTCAATAAGAGGAGAAAAAGACCGTGAACAGACTTAAGTTTTAAAGATAAATGTCTCAATTTGAGCAATATGGGTCGCACGCCACCCCTTTTCTTTCTTATATCATTAGGCGAGCAGAGGAATACGTGTCAGGATGGATGGGGAATATAATTCCAGCCAGCGATTAATGAAGGCGTGGGCCGAGGTTGTTGGACGGCGTATGTGCGAGAGTGCGGGGCGAGGTTTTGGGACGGAAGACGTAAGGAATCCCGCGGAGGGTGGTCGTAAGAAGGAGAGAGATGAAATGAGAAAAATCGGTGGAGAGGACATAATGAATGCAAATATGCAAATGTTGGTTCGCGATGCGTATTTAATGATGCAAACAATGAGCCGAGAGATGAAACTAAGGGAAAAGAGATTTCAAAAAAAGGACGTAGAGGATAGTTGAGAGAAAGTTGGATGGGAAATGATGGCTTTGACCGTCGACGAGAAAAAACAATCCAACATTGGAGGATAGAAGCAGACCGGGCGCTTGGTATGCAAAAATATTGGCAGAATAATGCGCGCCGCGATAGTTGGAAGTGAATAAATCTACGAGCGTAATAAGGAGAAGGATCGTAAAGAGAAACGTCTCAAATGAAATTGATCATTTTGAGGGATACCAAAAATGGAGAGATTGAAAGGGCAGGCGGTTGTGGTTACCAACTATTTCAAATTTTAAGTTTGTGGAGGAAGTGAAAAAAATAATGTATTTCACCTCATCTTTTTTTCTCCTTCAAAATGTAATTTCTCTGAAAGAATTTTAGTCAAGTTTTGGATATTTTATTGTCTCGGGTCAATAGCTTGATAGATTCCGATAAAATTGCAGGATTTTAAATGACAAAATTTAAAAATTCCGGATAAAATTTATGTGTATTAATTAAGATTCCCGCCGAGAAAGGTACGTTGGATAGATAGAAGCATAGTTAAGCCTCAAAACGAACGGTTCAGTTTGATTACACCTGCTTATACATATATATCTCAATATTTACGATGTACTGTAATTGTGTCATATAAAATTGATGAGTTTTAAAAAGAAAGAAAATGTCTTCAATAGTTTGCAAGTTCAGTTAAAGTTCAGAAAATACTCCGAATATTTCTTTTAGAAAATTTGTAAATAAAGACTGCAGTAACAAGGTAGAAAATTTAAGCAAAGATTGACAAGAGTAAGAAAACAACTAACGCTAAGGGAAAATTGCATATAAATTAGGTAAAATAAGGACTATATATATATATATATATATATATATATATAGCAACAAATTTATGCAATTGATATCGAATAATCGTAGCATGGGAAAATATTTATGAGGGCATATTATAATATGGATGGAAATAAAATAATGAAGCTAAGTCAGTTTTGCATGTTTAATTGAAATCCATATGTTCCACTTTATTCCAGGAATTACAAGGTAACTCTATATTTCTGTAAGCCATCAAATGTAGATGAACATTAAAAACCATTTGTTACCTGACTTTACATTCTATAAAACAAAATCAATCATCGGTTATAAATTCCGGAACGAGCATTGCAGCATTACGGCTTATCCAGGAATCTTGTTTCTGCCTAACACTAATCCTATTAAAACTTGGAAATCCTTTTAATCTAACTTGAATAGACTGGAATTCGTATGGACAAACAGGAGAGCCCATTGATTTTGGAAGACTAGAGATAGTGGGCGGGAAATTAGGCGAAAGGAAGACGAGGAGAGTGGGGACAGACCATAGGCCCAATTTAGGGGAATCCCCCCGGAAACGTTTCGGCGGCGGGTAACACGCTGGCTGAGCAGTTACGGGACGGCCGGGAGAGTAGAGTTTGGTGTTTTCAGGAGTGTCGCAGTACGAATTGGAGACTCATGCAGTTTATCTGTAGTGCGGTGGTAGGGCCGCTGTATAGCGGATAGGAATCTGGGCAGATGTTCTCCCCTCTCCCCACCTCCCTCCTTTCGACGTGCACCTGTCCGTGGTAATTGGGTTTCACGGGGGTGGAGGGAAGAGCTCAAGGGAGGAGTGTGTTGGGTCTTACCAATGGGTTATATGTTAGAATCAAGAGCGTGGAAGAGGGAGGGTGGTGATTGGTCCGCGAGCAGCCATGGTCGCGGCTAGGGGGACAGAAGGACGACCAAAGTCGGCTATTCCAAAATGGTTTGTCTAGTGGTAGAAGAGATAGGATTTAGAAACAAGGCGGAACGGAGTGATGGGAGATGGTGTCTGTTTTGCGAGTCTTTAGGGATTAGGGCCTAATAGAGTTTGCCCAAGTGAGTCGGAATTCAGGGATGCGATTGGGAGGTGTATTTCCCATTGGTGTTATCTACGACGGGCTCTCCTAAGCGAAATGTAATGAATTATCCAATAAAGGTGGATTATTTTGCAAAATTGAACGGGAATTACAAATCTCTGGTAATCAATGTTAAGAAAAATTAGTATAATGATTTCTAATTAATTTAGGGCATTTGGAAAGGGAAGGAAATAATATTTTTTTAAGAACAGCAAATTCATTATAAAAGAGTTTTATTGAAATAAGCGGAATACAAGCGATGGAAGGTGGCAGTTACAAATTAAATATAAGATATAAATCATAACTTACTGAGAGAAAAAAGTAGTGGATCAATGTTATCGGATTTCTGTCAGTTCAAGATATATTGATTTTTTTCGCTCGATTCAATACTCATGTGTTTCGGTAGGTTTTTAAAATAAAATCTTGATAAATAGGCAAAGTTCTCGGTAACCAACAAACACATCTATCAACATTTCAATCATAAATTTCAAAACTAGATCAGCAGCGAATGTCATATCAATGTTAAAGAGTTACCAGATGTTCTTTTACGTATCATATTTTCAATCAGCACTCACAGACACACACACAGATACACGAAAATGTGTGTGTGTATTTATACATAGAAATATATATATTTATCTATACATATATATTTGATGATTTTTAAAATGCATAGCCAAAAGTGCAATCATATGAGGTGTTTTCTGTACTTAAATTTAGGCTGACTAAATTTAGGTCAAACACCTTGTCACTCCACCAAATCTTAATATTACCATAAGTACTGTCAGGCGTATTTAATTATATTTATTTATAATTGAAAATAGGCGATGAATAATATGGAACGTAAATGAAATGAAAGGATAAAATGATATCAAGTAAGTTATAATCTCACTGAAAAATCTACAAGGGAAAAATGCTTTACTATCATATTCGCTGAGATATTAATGACTAAATTACCATTACCATGGAGTTAATAAATAGCGAAAAAATAATATTGCAGTTTCTATTTTAACTTCTGGAAAATTATTCCAGTGGAAACTAAAATATAATTCTTTGGGGAAAGGAGATTAGATTATAAATAAAGTATAATTTATGCCAAGTCGAGAAAAATGACTCCCATTATATTAGTTGCGCTTAAAGGTGTTAGGAAAGATGATATGCACTTACTGACTTGTTTTGCTGGGGTTCCCCTCAGTGATTTTAATTATAACCTCGGATTTTCCTAGCGCCAGGTAAGTTATTTCAAGATGTGATAATGAGAGTAAAAACACGGGAATACTTGTGTAATTTTACAAAATATTAGTCTATTATTTTCTCGTGATTTCCTCTAACTGTTTAAAGTGTTGAGTCAAACTCAGAACAAATTATTTACTCAAAAGCACTACTCATTACGGATTGATAAAAATCCGTTCTATGTGCAACTCCCGATCAGCTGGTTATGCTCACCGCATTTCGCCACCACTTCCCCTCACAAGCAAGCATCAGCTCCCTCTGGCTATCGGCTAGTAATAATAGAGTTCACTCAGCGGTTTTCCGCCACGTTCTGTTTTCCGCACCGATTAAGGCCGATAAATGACGGTCGTGCCAACGTAAGGTCATAATAAACCCTCCTTTCCGCCACACCTCCCGGCATCGTTCAACGCACCTCCCGGCCACGGATGCTCACCGAGTTCATCATGCGGGCATACTTTTACCGCATTGACGGTAATAACAAAGTCTCACCGCGGGAGAGGGGGATGCTCGAATTGAGGTTTCCCGAAGGGACGCTAGATTGGTTTTAACGAGCCAGCTCAAACGGTGCCATCGTCACCTCACCCTCGTCTCATTCTCCTACGTCTAGGCAGCCACGAGATCGGAGAGACAGCGACGACGCATCGGCCTCCCACCTCATGGCCGCAAAATGTCCACAGGGCAAACCGTTAAACCCTCCTTCCTCGCCACACTGCACATTCGTTGTTGGTATGGTGTGGAATCTCCTTTCCTTTGGCATAAAATAGAAATCTGAAGTTCTACGGTTGTAGAAGACGAAAAAAAGACCAAACCCTTGATCGAAAACGTTAGCTTTTTGCAGAAATAGCACTGCGAGGATGTCCACCAACGTTATTTATTGCCGGGAGTCTATCCTGTAGGTAAGTTTGGGACGGTCGTTAAAAACTATTACTCAGGATCTCTGTAATGTTTTTTCACTCAATATTGGCTTATTTAGTTCCACGAAGTTTCTGTCGCCCTCTTTAAAGTCTAGAAAGGCCATTATCTTCCAGTTTCTGCTAGACAAACATTCTCCTTTATATATAATCCTTCCTAGTCATTGCTAGTCCAATATTTTCTCCATCCACTGTTTTTAGTTTCTTTTACACTCCTATATCGATTTCTCTGGCCTTTTTATAAATGATCATTCTTTAAAAACCTTTCGGTTGAATGCCGCACTCTTTCCGCAAAAATGAAGTATTTGAGAAAGGAAAGATCTTGTTTTTTTCAATAAGGTATAATTACTTATTCCTTTGTCTTTGTAGGGTGAAATTCTTCCTTCTTTTAAATCCTCAAACATCATGCATTTCTAAAAACATGAAATGAAATTTCAATTGAACAAAGTTAAGTCGGGACTGATGTTAGTCTTAATCGTTTACAAGCTCGGAAAATCGTTCATGTAAGAAGTAGTACTACTTTGCTCAAGAGTTTAATTCCATCAGGTTAAAGGGTGCGTAGGATCTATCGTCTTTCTAATTGATATAGAATAGGGTTTTTTTATTCCCTGTTATGCATAGACTTAAATTTACAAACCCTAATTTTAACCCGGTCGTAAACGATCATTCTTTAATATCCACCAAGTCAATCAACTAGCAAATTTCTCTCTTTATTTCCGCATAAGTACTGGAGATTCCTTATCTATCTTACCTAGCACCATTAAATTCTTCTCAATAAACTTTTCTCTCTACATTATGTTAGCCTACTCGTCCATATCCTGTGTGGGTGGTCTGAAAGTTTTCCGACTCAGAAAATTTCTGAAAATGTCAGAAAAAATGTCTTGTATCTTTGTTAGGTCGGAAACTTTTTTCGGCCCACACTTGTCTGCATTAATTTTCTTTTGGTTTATAGTATGCTGCACTATATTACCATATGCTCAACTTCACAGTACAAGAACAGTTCATTTTTCCTCTACACTTCGCCCGCATCTACAAGCCCCCGTTGATCGTTATTGTTGCTTACTTTCTACTTACTTATGCCGCATGCTGTATGGCACTAGTCATTTTATTGAAAATTCTCTCATTTTAAACAAAACTATACTTCGATGCATTAACCCTTCCGTTACTACTGTACCTTCTTTCATAGTTAAAATTTTTCCTCCCACCTTGAGGACGTGAGGGTCTCAAAAATTTACTATAGCACTTCATTTTTTCATTTAAACATATTTCGCAAAACGACGTTTGAAAGAGCCGATTAGTGAAAATTCATCGCAAAATATGCAACGTCTTGTATTGATCTAGAATTACGTGTATATTTACAGTTAAATGCTCAAAAAGCCAATGTTTTGACTAAATTAAAGGTGATCAAATATATTTACATACTTTAGTACCCTGCAAGCCAAGCCACCGCTAAGTTTTTTGGCAGGTAGTAAATGCGCACCAAACTAATTTTGACCCGAGTTAGGCCCTACCACAATACCAGCGCGCAAGGTCTGTTTCAAAAATAAGTAGGATAAATCTGAGGGAAAATATTTACTGCAGATCAAAGTACAAATTGTTAACGTGAATCTTAAGAGCACCCTTAGGTATCGACACACTAATGTCGGTGTCCGCTTCAGTTCTGGTATGCTTCCTGTAAAGCATCAACAAGATCCTCGTTCAGTCACCTTGCCATAGCCTATTTGACATAATCCAGTGGTCCAAAAAGGAAATCAAAAGGGTTATACTTGGGGAGTACAAAACGATCCATGTCTCGTCACCAGTAACCAACTATTCTAAAAAGTTCGGGCCAATTTCACCGTGGTCCAAGAGATCCAAGGCAAGACTGTCACACAAACAGTGCTCTGACAGCACCTTGGAGATCATTTTGGTACACTTTTCTCATGGCTAAATCTTTTGTACGAATATAATACACTGTGGTTTTCTGAATATTGCATTCTTTTACTAGCATCCTGACACCTGGGGGTTAATCAGAAATGAGCATGTGCCTCACTTTTGTACATTTTCATCTCGCTGTGCTGGTGAAGGATGTCTAGGGCATTACTCGCCGTCAATCTCCTCGTTAACCTCCCAAAACATATTGTGCAGGCAGAAAACCATCACTGGGAACATTTTTGAAGTTCTATTACCATATTTAACTATGGTCAGGGTTTCCGAACCCAGTGTTACAAGTTTATTGTAGATTATGCAATTGCTTTATGGAAAATGGCATCTTCAATTTGTGACGTGACTATCGAACAGGAGTCCAGTCTAGCAGCAGTCCGCACACTGTAAGTGCCCACAGTTAACTGACATGGGTCGCGTTGCTTTCTCAAGTTCTCCTCTAACCTTTTTCAACACAAATCATCCCATTTCAGCCCTCTGCGTTGGTAGTAAAAAATCTTTCTCTTTATTTTTGAGACAGACACTGTATTTGAATAATTCAGAATAATTGTGTTTACCATTACATCTATTTAGTGAATGGTACCCAGGAAATGATTGCAAATATCAGAAACAAAATGTCTGCAAATATTATATACTCAGGATCTACCAAAAAGTGAAAACGCTTTCAATTTGACACATTTTTGTGTTACCAACGTTGTGTTAGACCTAGAAGAGGACACGCTCAGCTTCTAACAAGGTTAACTAAAGAGGAACTCACTCAATGCCATCCTCTTATAACGAAATTCTAATTTCATGATTTCACTTTGGATTCCAATCATGCAATATTCCATTTATATTGTATGACTGAATCCTTTCCGGACAGCTCTTGTATTTTGAATATCACAACATTTAAATCTATTCACCTCACGTTTCATTTCTTGTCTAGCCATTCTTCGAGCAGATGTATGAGGTGTATAACGTAATATTTTCGAAGTATAAGCTAGTGAAGATGGAGAAAATCAATACATTTTAAATAATGGTAGTCAATTCGAGTGCCATAATTGAATATGAGATTTCTTAATCCCTGAGCCCGCCGTCAAAATTTGAAACGTTAGTCATGAGTGATGATGAAGAAGGGAAGATTCACTAGTAAACAAGGATTTCCTTTTCGCATTGCCCTCCTCTTGGGGGATTGGTGCACAGGGTCCCTCGTCTAATCTGACCATTCTTTCGCCCCATTTCTACCCACTCACACTCCCCACCGGTCCGCTTTAATTCCTTTTATTTTCTGGCCATTTCCTCACCCTCCTTTTCCATCTTCAACCCTCCCCTCGCTCTTCGTCTGTTCTCCTCCCACCCAAACTCTACCCTACCCACACTACATTGCCAAATCTTCCCACCATCCCCGCAAGCTCACTCCGTTCCCCCCGCGCCCCTTAGCATCACCCCCTTCACCCCCGCCCTCTTATCAATCCCTGAAAAGAAGGGGGATGAGATGTGGAAAATAAAAAAAAAATCCCACTTTCAAACCCTACGACCTTTATTTCAAAAAAAGTCTCTCCTGTTCTTAAAAAATCCTCTCCTCCCTTCAGAATCTTGCCACTTCTGTTCCCTCCTTAATTCCCATTCCATCTATTCTTCCCCACCTTCCCCGTATGTTCTCCCCCCGGTCCCTCTCCTCCTCGCTCTGAGCCAACCAATCCACTCCCCTTCCCCCCCCTAACACTCATCCTCCCTTCTCACTCCTAAGCCGCGCCCCCTCCATTCCCTATCGCTTCCCTGTCCCAACCCTCCCCCACCACACTCCGGCCGCTTTTGTTTAGTCTCGTTCCGTTGATTGAAAAAGGCATTATGTGCCACTCCCTAACCTTCTCCTCCACATCCCTCCTCCCGTTCCTCACCTCGCTTTTTACCGCTGCTTTTATGCGTTTCTAAGTCTCTTTTTACCCTGAAATGTACCACTATGTTTTTCACGTAATGACTTTGAAACTCAAGGTTTATTTTTTATCTTTACCCTATTTCAACCATGATGAATACGTTGAAGTTACCTGGACCTCAATAAATGCGTCAGCGGATATATATTATATATATATATATATATATATATATATATATATATATATATATATATATATGTATAAATTCGGCGATAACATATTTAAATTAGGAATGAAATGATAAAAGTGACTGACGAGACATAGAAAAAAACTAAAACAGTGCGTTTCGGAGAGCAAAAATTTCGTTATTTCTGCGCATTTTTTTGAAGAATTGAATCAATTTATCTGTATTCATAGGATGTTGTGATGGCTGACAAAAAAATTCAATTTGCGAGCTTATTCATTAGATAAAACCTGAAACGGTGATGAAATATAGTATCTGAATACGTCATATTCACATGAAAGCACATCGGATATTTCATGTACAAAGAAATAATCATTTTATGAGAGAAATCTCTTTGCAAAAACCTTTCGCTTTTTTGAATCATTTTCACGCGATGGGTTGAGCCAAAATAAAGTTCAAATTCCACTCCTCTCTTAATTACTGCAGTTTCGATGAATAATCACTTTCATTCTCCTTGTAAGTGGGCCAAAAAGCAATTCTTTATTGGTGGTACCCATATGAATTGATAAGTATTATGATCAACAAATGCAAAGTAAAAGGTTTGATTAAGGAAAAAAAGGTATCCAATAAACCATTATTGATAAATGAGATTCATGGGGATACCATCAATTCCAAACTCGCTAATTTGATTATGTTGATTTTTTCGGGGATCTTTTTGACAAAATTGATATAATATTAATATTATATCAATTTTATCAAAACGCAGGAAACAAAACACGAACGACTTTTGTTTCCTGCGTGTATGTTTTTTAGCCTTTCGGAAAGAGTGGTTTTGATTGAGTCCAACCGTTTCCTTTCGTTAAAGGAGTCTTCTCTAGAAAGATCGAGCGGGTCTTTTAAATGCAACAATTTCAGAGAGTAAAAATCATTCGCCTTGACCGGGATTCGAACCGGGATCCCTCGATATCCGGCCGAGTGCTTTAACCAATTAAGCTACCCGGCGAATATATCGAATATAGCGAGTATCAAGGCGAATGATTTTTACTCTCTGAAATTGTTGCACTATAATGCACACATAGCGGGTGACTCCGTTAAAGTTACTGTTACAGTTTCTTGAAATGGGTCTTTTAAACTCTACCATAACCTAAATTTCCAGAGTGATAGAGAGATTTGGGGATTTTAAAGCCTAATTTTGAGATATCTCTTAGACCTTCGGGGGAATTTGCGTTATCTTTGTGTTAATGGGGAAGCAATTTAATTTGGGATTCTAAAGAGCAGGAGAAACAATTCTTGAGGTGCAGAGATATTCCTTGAGACGGAATAGAGTTAGATGATTCTATCTTACTTTCATCTCATTCTGAGACTATGACGCAAGGATTTACCTCATTTGTGAAGCCAAAAGTCAAGAAAAAGAACCTTTCAGGAATCTCAAAACTTGCTGGAGGGAAATAGTCTGCTGGAGGGCAAGATCAAGTTGTAGCAAAATCTCCAACCTTGTATTAATCAGAGAAGAGAAGAGCTGACTAATAGCTGAAAATGCTTTTGTTACATTTTCCAAGGCCAGATCTTTAAGACTAAGAAAACAAGATATTCTTCGTCGGTGTTTTAATAAATGTGGAATTGAATGGTGATCAACAATCGTGTACGTGCAGTTTTTGATTGACTGTAACTACCTGTGTCAATAATTGGGCCACTGACTGAATTCCTCAAGTAGACAATCGCGGACCCACCAAATTTACAAAGGGGAATGAACTAATTTTTATATCAAGGAATGGTTTATTATGAGATTCAGAACATACTTTTGAGAAGATCTGGGATCATTTTTGGAGAATTATTTAATTAAGTATCCTCCTCGCTTTCATGTTATTTTGCGTGGACTTGATTTTACGCCTTACAAGTATAGAGAGCCAAAGTTTACTAATTTTTTTATTTCGCTTTAATATTATCAAAGTACTTCAACTGCGAAAATATATAAAATATATACAACTGAGGAAAATATTATATTTAAAAATCTAACATACTGTCTTAGCCTTAACTATTATGGATTTAAAAGAATATAATTGTTTGCAATTGGAGAATTTTCTAAGATTAAAGAGGACAACACAATTCTTACCTTATTACCTGTTTTAAGTGATAACGAAAGTTTTGAAATTTAAATTATACATCACATTACATTGAATAAAGGTTTTACTTGGGTACGGTTTCTTTTACAGATGTGTGCTACTCTAAGTCTATTCTATGGTCCAATGCAAATCTCTTTCACATCATGAATTTTCTCCCATCGCCAACTCTTTTCTTGCATTGTTCACTTCTCCAGGCTCTTTCCTTTCACAATTTTTTCACCATCATAACCTATAATCCCATCCGTGCTCATTTCCCCTCCCACTAACAATTCTCCTCTCCCTGACTTTACAATTCTCTATCGGTGATCCTATCTCAGGATCCTTAGGTTCGTCCCAGGCTTAACCGGAAGCATTCTTTAGTGTGTTTTCATCTC
This sequence comes from Hetaerina titia, assembly GCA_037158775.1. Taxonomy (NCBI): domain Eukaryota; kingdom Metazoa; phylum Arthropoda; class Insecta; order Odonata; family Calopterygidae; genus Hetaerina; species Hetaerina titia. The sequence continues at coordinate 26,492,126 of CM073774.1, read as the reverse complement.
TCATGATCATCAATTCATGGCACCGACTAGCTTTCAACGTTGAAAAAACTTGGTTAGAATAATCAATCAAACTGCTTACCCCCATCTTTTCCGCATCTTGCTATTTTTCTTCGTCACCCGAACTCCAGTTCCTATCTCACAAGCTTTCTCTCTCGCCATCCACCTTTCTCTTTCCCTTTCTCCAAATCTTTCTCTTCGGAGACCACCCATCACTCTCTGCCTCCCTTAAACTATTCGATCTTCCTCCTCACATACGTACACACATACTAAAACTCTCTTTTTTCTCTTTTCACCAACTTTTTCCGCCTTTTCTTCTGATCCACCCCCTCCTTTTCTTCTCTTTCCTACTCCCACTTCAAGGGTCTCAACTTTCCTCCTGAGAAGCCTTATCCCTTATTCCCCCTTGCTCTACTCCCTTCTTTCAGCCCCCTCCTTTTCCCCCGTTACCCCTACTTGACCTTTCCGTCCCAACCCATGCACCCTCTCCCTTGAACTCGCCAGTCCTCACATTTGGAATGCGTCCGTATCTATAATGCCACAAGGTTTCGATCCTTTGCCTCCCCTCTCTCCCCTAACCACTTCTCCTTCCCAACCACCCCATTTGTCGGCGGGCCTTGTACCTTGTTTTCGTTTACTGTCCATTTCGAGGAAAAATCTACTTCACAAAATTGGCCGTCCAGTTTTATATGCGTGTCAAGTCTCCGCCCCTTAAGAATACGTGCACTTTTAGGAGTTCTGATTAAAATGATTGACGGGGGCAAAGCATTCATCTGCCCTCGAGTCTCCCGTGGGGAGTTAACGCCATGTGTTGTTTTAAGCCGGACGGTCCTTCGGTTAAGGTTTATGGTGGAAACTCAATCCTTCCGTAAATTACCTTGAGAATGAACCATGAGCTCCTGTCTTGCTTCTGATCGAATTTTCATTAATATGCATCGGAAACGTGACAGATGGTTTCCCTATTTCCATAAATTTTATCAATTTTATGCCGGCTTCGTAACTAGCGCTGAACCATACACCAATAGAGATAGAGAACTAAACAATAGCATTATTTTTCGTCAGTTTTTTCAAAAAATTAATACAAAGATTAAGAGATACTGTAAAGAAAGGGAATATTTATGCGCATATAATACCCACACCAAGGAATTTATTCTCTGACTCTTGTAACTAAATATTTAAGAAAACATACCCTTGTTTAAACTATCCTAAATAAAGATATCGCCATCATAGGTACTACTGATTGAATTACGTAACGTTTATGAAAAATGGCAAAATAAATTCTTCAAACCTTAAGTGATTCCAATCAAAATGTTGTCATCCGACAGTCGATCGGTCGGTCGGGTCAGTCGGTCAGTTTGAGAACCCTATTATTATTAAATTTTCCTAGTGTTATTGTAATATACAAATTGTACAATATGGTAGCAACATCAAACTTTTACGTTCATTGACATGTGTTCTTTTGACCTCAAATATCCAGGAAAAAGTCTGAAATAATTAGAAGGGGTTCCGTCTCCTGAATCTTTTTGTACCTTTCCACGCGGTTCATCTATCCAGCCGTTCTTCTTCGGTGCTTTCAATAAAATAGAATTCCACATTTCCGAGATTCCATAATGCGTTAAGGCCGTAACGTGTTTTATGATTCTGATCTCTCCTATTCCTTGCGTGTAGATGGTCGTAGCTCGACCCATTTCATCAAGAAACAGTAGGGATAACAAGAAGGGGTGGAGGAGAGCCGGGAAACGGTAGTGAGGGGTGATAAAAGGCTTTCTGAATGACTTAGAACTCTCTGGAATGAGTTGACTTCTTTGAGGGAGGAGTGGCTTCAAAGGAAATTAGAAGCACGAAAATTGCTTTTATAACAAGGGGTAGGCGGAACATCCTATTTTGTAGAATGAGTTTATTCTTTCAAACACCAATCCGCGCAAGTGACTTTCGTTAACGTAAGCGGGAAATCAAAAATTTGATGAAAAAAAGACTATGCCATTAGATATTTATTTCCTGCACTAAAAGCTACTTCATAATAATATAGCGCCCCATAAACGACGCTAAAGTCTTTGGTCAATGAAAAATAGTACGTAGATGGAGCAGCCTACGAAATGTATTTAACCATTTCAAACTCTGCTAATGAGTATATTACTTTGGCAAAATTCTGTGAAGGAAGTTTGAAGAAGGTAATATGAATGTAGAAATTATTATGAGATTGTATTAAGATGAGGAAGAAAACCATAACGCTAGGGTAACTTCAGGGGAACACCCTGGAAAAGAGGGAAACAATGACTCACTTCATAGAAAGAGAATTGTGATTCTATACATGTATATATAAACATGAATATGTAAATATATATCAATATATACATATAATTGTGCGTGTATATATATATATATATATGTATATACACCGGCCCCGGTTTAACGGCCGCGGGGTAACGTCCTCGCCTGCCAATCCAAGGGTCGATTCCCGCCAGCGTGGGATTTTTTCCACCTAGGGCTTGGGTGTTTGAATCGTTGTCCCTGTTGTGCACACAACTCTAAGCTAAATGCTTGAGTTAAATACTATGAAGGGCTTCTAGTAACTCCTTCCCATATATAGCTTCAACCCAAGGCAAAATGGTAAAAACAGAGGTCTTGAGGTCATTGCGGTTCATCGTTGGCCAAATTCAATTTATATATATATATATATATATATATATATATATATATATATATATATATATTGAGCGGGCATTGCACCACGGTTCTTTCGACTTGCCAGTCCGATGCCCGATCAAGGAAAAATTTTTTTTACTTGTGATCTGCTCGAATTCGCCTTCCCCACCTCTCTTGTGTTTGTCTTTTATGCATGTTTCTATCCGTTTCCTTATATGTATTTTCATGTAAATAAGTAAATGTTCGCCATATGACGGGTTTCTGTGTTTGAAGGTGCAGCATTTCAACATACAAAATAAGTTCAGGATCTAAAGTAGTCAGAGGTAGAAAAAAGGAAGTCCTTCTGGATTGGTTGATAAATTGATTAAAGCTGTGAATAGTTGTCGCATAAAACTGTTGTTTTTTAATAATCAGGACTCTCTTTCCCGTATTACGAGCAGGATATGGCCATTAGGGTTGGCTGATAAAAAAGCAATATAAGGATCGTTTTTTTAAGTAAAGCAAACTCTAATTTACATTCTAATTCATTCAAAAATATTAATACAACTATCTCGATAATGTACCATAAGTACAGGTATGTACATGAGTACATGTATATGATGAAAAAAAGGTTGAATTTGTACGAGGGGAAAACAACTTCATGCGATTCTTATTGTCGTTATCCGTAGTTCTCATATTATTGATCATATTATTAATCCATATTCATACTTGGGTGACTACATAGTAGGCTCTAGCACATTAATACATGTCACCACGAGAACGTAAAGGAGTACTGAGATGAAAAACTAAAACACCACTTAAATGGTGAATACGCAACCTATGAAAGCTCAATTCTAATGGGCAGAGACGAGAAGGAATCCCATAAGGCAATATCACTTGGCGCTTCCCCACTCATCGCACACTGCTCGAGTGGTTACGACCAGATCGTATATTCAAACATAGAGATTGCACCCTAGAGGTTCAAGTTTTACGTATAATCAAACGTCCGACTAGCCAGTGCCTGCCATTAGCCGCTCCTTTTGTGCACTCCTCTGCTTGCGGGGGATCCCTCTGACTTAAGTTTTCCACTCTGTTGATACGGTCCCCCGGCATAATCTGTAGGATAACGAGATGGCATTTAAAGACCTTTTAAGTTCCCTTTTTGCAAGGGAGCAGAAGGGAAAGGGAAAAGGAGAGAGAGAGACGGCGGGCCAATTTGTGAACTCTACAAGTAGCTTGCAGCGCGAAACACCTCACCTACCCTTCTCCTACCCCACCACCTATGTCATATATTTAAATCACATTGGATCCTCTCTCTCTTCACCTTCGTTTGGACGCCCCCGTTCTCATCTTTCACGACCCCTTTCCCCCAAGACCATCCTCTCGATTAAGCCATCCCGCCGGGGATGGAGCAAACCTCCAAGGCCCTCGCACAACAACCCTTTGCAACGATTCCCGGCCATCCGGGGCTCATTTCTGCTCAACCGAATGAAGCGACACTTGTCCCGCATTATCCCTTACCCAGCGACCATTACAAACGACCCCACCACCCACCGGTACGGAAACCTTTCCACTCCACTCTTCCTCATCTTGAAAGTGGTTAAATCGATTCCGAACTTTCCCACACCTAAAGTTATATATGATTGAATACTTTGCTCTTATATATTCGTTTTTCTGCAAAGAAATTTTTATATAAGATTTAGCTTCTTATTTTTCAAGGATTAATATAATTATGGATGAATTGAAGCTGAAGCTGGATTTTTCATAATCAACATAAAACTCTTCTTTTAGTGTATTTAGTAAAACATTTTAAAAGTGAATTTTTTAAAGTTGATTAATCTTGTATTATTTTCCAAATGCTCGTCGTAAGTATCTATCGTGACTGAAGGTAACACATTTATTTTTGTCGCCGTACTTTTTTATTTATAAGTTCGAAATCGAGTTGCATAGATAATCAGGTCCTATTACTCATTGCTGAATGAAAAATGCTGGTTTGTTCATTCCACTTAATGGTAAACAAAGTGTTTAGTAAAGTTAAATTTTTCTTTCCGCATTTGATAGGTTCTGCCAAGTAAATTCTGAAACTATGAAATTTTTTCTTCTCATCTATGTCTGTTATTTTACCTAAGGCTATGTTTTTGGAAAGCTGTATTATTGTATGCATTAATTTTCAACTTTGAAAGGCTTATGCATAACGAAATAAATTAAATTGGCAGGAACTTAAGAGTTTAAACGAACAAATGAAGATGCTTTTATTAATGAGATAGATACGTTTTCGAATATGGCCTTAAGAAATTTGGTTGTTTAAATTCTTTTAATATATTGATCTATATGGAAATAATATTGACAAAGTATTTACTCTCAGTGAAGCCAAGTCTCATTGGAGCTTATCACTAACCACGAAAGGTAAACTCTTAATAATAGGAGACAAACTATAGCAACATTGATTATTAAAAACCAATTGGTAGTTTGGATTCTGAAATTTTTAATAAATAATTAATGTTTCGCGGGATTTGCCTGTATTTTTCCCTTTCACAAGTCGGAATAATACTTAATATGTAATTTCACTCCTTTTACTTCCAATCTTCAAACAGCCTTTCAAGTGGTAAATAAAATTCTAGGATGTCGTTGCACGAATGCTGTAATAGAATATACGCCGCAATATGTAGATGTACGAGTAGTAGTAGTTTTTATGGGAGGTGACCGACAGCTAAGGTCATTTGCGCCATTAGAGATGGATGGAAAAGGAAGGGTGGAGAGAAACCCGGCGTCGGCATTAGCGTACTCTTGTCAAAAGGCGCCAAGAGATCCGCAGTTTAACGTCCCATCCAATGGACGTCGTAGTCACTTAAGGTGCTCTCCACCAAGCACCTCAAGTAGGGATCGGGATACCGCTGAAAAATATTAATTGCCTACAGGATTTGAACCCCGGCCCTATAGGTGGGAATCCTGTACGTGAGCCACCGCACCATCTCGGTCCACGAGATATTCGAAGAGTAGTAAAACGTCAGAGAAGGAAAATAGAGGGGAATATTTAGCGCTCGGAGCAATTACCCTACACGTAAGATAATCGATTATTATAATTAAAATGGAGGCCTTATCCTTGTGCGTGAGCCGCCGTAAAGTAAATCTAGCTGTGGCCGTCACACCACTGCGGTGGTCCACTCCGCTCATCCGTTCCGTCCCCTCGTTTCCACCACTCCCCTCCCACCCTCCTACATCCCTAGTCCGCCCACCTCCCCTCCCCCCCACCCCATAAACTAACCTCACTCCCGCTGCCTGCCTCGCCAAACATCTCCTCCTCTATCTCCATCTGCTTCCTTTTACACCCGACCACTCATAGCGCCTCTGTTCGGCTCCCAGAGGAGATAGCGGAAGATGAGGAGGAAGGGGGATCAGTTAGAGAAGAGGTAGAAGGGGGAAGAGAAGGTTTAAATGGGATGGGTAAGAGAAGATAGGGAAGGGAATGGGTGAGGGAAGAGAAAGGGATATGGTTTGAGGAATACCGAAGGCGAGAGATGGGGGATGTAAGGGTTGAAGGGGAAAGGAGAGGAAAGGAAAGAGATAAAATCGACCTTGTAAGTAGGAAGAAGTTAGAGGATAAAAGAAGAAAGAAAAAGGGTGGATATAAAAGAATTGTTTATAAAAATAAAGAAAAAATGGGAAACCTCGGAAGTTATAATCATTACTGCTAATATAATCAATAGATTTATTGCTTACATTCCGTTGAACGGGAAAGGAAGAAGAGTCAGTATCAGATCTTGCGTACCACTTCCTTCAAGAGAGTCCCTAAAATAGGTTAGGCACAAGTATCGTACAAGCCCTTTATTTCTGAAAATTCCATGTTGCACATATATAAATTTGTTGGGTAAATGTCTGGACAAAAATTAAGTTTTGGTCGTGAGAAAGAATGTAAAATATACTTTCTCCTAAAATTAATTCGTAATGGTCTTCCATAACAGCTCAACATATAGTTGATTCCCTCATCATGAAGATTTTTGCAGCTGCTCAGATAATAAAAATAAGCCGCCCACTTTTTTCTCATAAAAATTTTGAATCGAGTTGCTATGGAAAATAGTAACGTTTTTGTGAATGTTATTAAGCTAACACAGCATGAAATGGAAACTGAAGAAAGAATGTAAAGTTTATTGATGAATGATTACCATAAAAATTTGTTGCAATCTGAGAGACTAATGGGAATGACTGAAGAAACAGGGAAAATGTGAGAGTTTTAATTGATATGAACGTATGAGGCAACAGGCAAATGAATTAGATTCCGCAGGAATCACGTTCCCTGGAAGAGAAGCATGATGAAATAGCGAGCAATGGAGCTAGACGTGGAGATGGTGGGAAGTTGGAAATGGAAGAATGCGTAGAGGTGCTACTGGAGTCACGGGAATGGAAGAAGCAGGAGGGCAACGTTACAACCCTCAAAGATTGAGGACAGGACATGGAAGAATATAACGTAACTCAAGAAAAGGAAATGGAAAATCCGGCCCTTTGGAAGTGAAAGGAAAAAAGGGAAGAGGACGCATAAGAAAAGGGAAGAAGAGGGAGATAAAATGTCAGGAAAAAACGGAGGCGTATGGAAATAAAGAAACGGAGGACGGAGATAAAAAAAACCGAATAAAGAAAACTAAACGGGGCGTGCGGGGTAGGACTGTGAGTAAACAGCAGAGGGTGAGGGGAGGGACTTGGTACGCGAGGGGGCAGGGAGTGGACTTGAGGGACCTGGTAGAGAAATAGAAGGGAAAAGAGAAAAGGAAGAATAGAGTGGGGCAGAGAGCGAAGGATGATAAAGGACGGCAGATGCAAGAAAGGAGGGATGGATAGAGCCAGGGCCTTATTTCCACGTCCCTGGAACATTCAACCCCTCTCCCCCCCTTTTCCCCCTCCCGCCATTCTCACCAGCAGCCCTGCCACCACCCTGGACCCTTCCCCTCCCTGACCACGTGACCGCTCGTTTGCCAATCCCTGTGCTCTTACTCCCACGGCCCTCTCTCGACTCCTTTCCTTTTCCGCACACCCCTTCCACATGACCCATCCCACCTACACCCCACCCCCCTCCGCTGGTCGGAAATACTCCCCTACAATACCCCGCGCGCCACTCCCTTTCCCCTCACTCGCCGAAAGCCACCCCTCCCACGCCGTTCGTAGCGGCAGCCCCTGTTAACCGGCCCGCCGAAATGAAAGGGCCGAGAGGAGATTGAGCAGGGGGATGAGGGAGGGCAAAGGAAGGCTTTTCGGGGGGAATGGGGGTGAGTGGGAGTGAGAGGTCGAAAGAGAGGGAGGGGGGAAATGGCGAGAGAAAGGAGCACTTGCCGCGTCCGCCAAGGGGTCCGCGGACTCCCTCTCGCACTACTCTTTTTTACGGCTCACTCGTTCCCCCCTCTCTGTGCTCCAGGTCGGACACCCAAACACCCTCCACCCAGTAACCCCCCCTTCCCCGCTGGTCACCCCGCCTCACCGTGTGGGGAGGTACATGGGGGGGTCTTTGGCGGTGTACAGTTGTGGGCGTACGGGGTCCAACTCTCCACACTCGACCCTCCCACTTCACCGCTAACCCTCCCAACTCCACCCCCTCCCCCGGAGTCCCAGATTCGGTCCTCGGCTTTTGATGAAACCCTCACATTTTTTTCATCCCCTTCACCGTCCACGCTCCTCGATTGTGTGGCCCGAGTACGAGGAAGGTGTCCTTCCCCTTTTTTTCGCTAAATCATTGAGCCTTTTCCTTTTCGCGCCCTCCTTTGTATTTTTTTCCTTCCTAATTCATGCGAATTTCGGAATGAGAAATTAGGGAGATTTTAATGTGTCTTTTGTAATTAGGGTCGGCCGAAAATTGATTGCTCGTAGAGGAGTCCAGTGGGGATCGAGGGGAGTACGGGGTATTCGACAAGGCATGTTTGTTATCGCCGACGGGATTAAGGCCAACTTCAGTAGCGATGTATGTACATTGCGTGGTGTGTATCCTGTAGAGTTCTTTGGAAGAAAAAGTAGTCGATTTTTCTTTGGTAGTTTTACTCACATAAAGCTTCTTAAAAGGTTTTAAATCTTTTTAAAAAAATTAGCGAATTCGAAAATGGTAGAATTGCGATCACCAATTACACTCAGGCAATTATTAGAGTTTTACTCACATTTTTCTTGCCGGTATTTCTGCGGAGCGTTGCCAAGAACTAATTAAAAACCTTATATTATTTTCATTTGCTACAAAATAGTGCTTTTAGTGGCTGGTTTTAACATGGGATGAGGGATATTTTCTCTCTGCACCAGAAAAATGGTATATTCAGGAGTTATGATTGATCTATGCATTTGATGACCTTATCTAGCATATCCTAGAAATATAAAGTTTTTTGCACTAGCTTGACTTTCACTTTGGCTTTTACTTTATCATGACCAGCTTACGAATGCATATGAGGATACAATGCAATACGATACAAATAGCATTTTTATTATAAGCATACAAACGGTATGAACTTCTTAGTTGACGAATTTTAAAACTTAGCACTCCAATGTTGTTGTTAATAAGACATAGTTTAATGTCCAAAAACATAAACACTGATGACCAAGAGTACTTTGGCATATTTACCGCTGGGTATCATTCCATCAATTTCATGAGAATATTTTGAGGGCTTAAGATATATAATTTAGATTCATCAATGTGAATATGCTGAAAAACTCTTCTAAATGACAGAATCCAACGTTCAAGCTAAAAAGAATCTCATAAAGAATTTTTTAAATCAACCCACCGCTTTTTTCATTCCATTCATCAAGATTTGTCCAAATTAATTTTCACTCAAATAGGTTTTCCAAGAAATTTTTCATCTGTATAAATTTTATATTGTGCGCCTTACTTAATAAAATTTCTTTTTTTTTGGGTCTCCTGATCTTTTGGTTTTCTTGTGCATGTTTCTATTCCTCCGCATAACTTCAGTTCCCTTCGCTCTACCTCTCTTCACGTTCCTCTTTCCATTCTCCGCATCCCTTCCGTTTACACTCAACCATCTATGTTCCCTTCTTCCTCTCATTCCATTTTATTACTACCAACAGTCCTCCTTTTCCTTCTGCTTTCCTCAAAAGGGAGCGAGAAGGAGACCTTACTTCCCCGCTCACACGAAACTCTTTTCTCTTGATCCCTATTCCAAAGTCTCCTCCCATTCTCCACCACTTCTACCCTTCCCATTCGAACCCAACACTCCCTCCCAGACCTTTCTCTTCAACCCAACCGACGACACTTGCCCACAACCCTCAAAAACCCTCACTGTTCCAAACCCTACAGAACCTTTCCTGGAACCCTTCCGCCAGCCTACACCTCCCCCACTCCCCACCACTCTTCTGATCACGTCTCGCCCTCTAGACTTCCCTCTCTTTCTCCCTATCACTTTTTTCGTCCCATTCTCTGTTTCGCTTTATCCCTCGACCCTTGACTCAGTCGCACTCCTTCCCTTTTCCCTATCATCTCACCCCTCCGTCTCTTCCCCCCCACCACCCGCTCCCACCACTTCGCCGTCAGTCCGATTCACAATTGTGGCCGAGAGCGTCAACGTCTCCCCCATCAACCACCGCCCCTCCACCTTCTGACCCCATCCGTCCCCCACCCAATTCCAATTTGATACCTTCGACAGCGAACGGCCGATGCACATTCAAAATTACAACCGACATGGACGGGCAAGGGAGAGCACGGCTTTCTGGGATTGCGGAAAAGACGGGGATAAGTAGTTTGAAAACGCGCCCGAGGTCTTCTACTTTGACATAAATGGTCTCGAATCTTTACCTCGATAATAATGCACCACCATTTATAAGGTACGTTGGCACAAGGATAGGAATTGGATATGAGATTTTCGTGCTCTGAATGCTGGACTTCGCCCAAAGCTGGCATTTTCCCCAGCTACATTGACTGCCATTGGACTAAATCAGCATCAAAACGGTGACTGAAGGATTCTGATATAGCCAATTAACTCTACTATGTGTTATGAATGGAATATATTTTACTATTTTATGGATTTGGTATGCGTTTAGCGGTCTTTATCTAAAAATCCAATGGAAGGAAGATCTTTCTATAGAAAACGAAAAAAAAGAATTATGCACAGATCCAATCTAATATGGTAAATATATAAAAAATAAACATCTATTAGCCCAAATGAAAAGGAATTAGACGTGAGAAGTGGTGAGAACGACAAAAGGTTTTTAGATTTCTTCAAAAATCATTGAATGACTACTTTGATGAATCTCGTTGAGGGACCCGTTAAGTACAGAAGAAGTTAAAGGTATTCAAATCTCACTGATTTTAAGGTTAGTTTGAAATTCGGATGATGATTTAAGGTAAAACGATTTAGATCCTTTTGTACTTCTTGTTTTTGACTTTAAGCGTGTATTCAAGATTTAGTAGGCCAAGGCGCACGAGAATAGTCCGATAGGTCGTTTGATCGTGAATAATTGGTTCCATTTGGCAGTGATAAGTAAGGTTTATTCAGTCCTCTTGATGCGTTGATGTGGGGTGTAGTGTAATTAATTGCAGCAAGTGATAGTGACGATTAGCGTTAGAGCTACCATTTAACGTACTTGTTCATGTAGTCAATCTGAATGGATCCCTGGGTAAATGTCAAAGATCAGTGCATAAAAAAGAAAGCAAGTTCCATTAGAGATTTCAGAGAATTATTTAAAGGCTAAAAAATATAAGTTGGGCATGTGAAATACCATTATGTTTATGTTTTAACAAAAGTGGACATAAATATTTTTGACCATTCCAATCAAGATGACGTTGATGAATTCTGGGTGTCGTAAAAAGATGGTGATCATGGCCATAACGAAAGAAAAATGTAGAAGAACAGTTAAAACAAGAAAAGAAATAAGAAAAATTTTAACTTTGATACTTGGAACTAATTTTAATTGCCTCAAGTTAAAGTCAACGATAGCGAGCCAAATAAAGATAGCGAATGACAATGTCTCATAAATAACCCGATTAATAATGATACCGTTGATTATTTTCGCAAGTACCTGAAAAAGTGATATTGCAAAGCTTGACATTCCTGAACCATTAAACATGGTTGTGAGGATAACTATATGTCAAATAACGTATGATAAATTATCAAAATATCTCTTTGAAAAATGATGAATGGCAATTTGAGCACAGTATCTAGTGTCTTTTTTAAATGAACATAAGATTTAAAAACCCTGAAGTAAGTAATTTTTTCATGTGATCTTGTCGTAAACCCGTATGATGCACCAAAAAACTAAAGTTGAGGATAAAATAGCAATAGTAAAAATAGTGAGAATATATATCGTTAGATAAAATAATACTAGGCAAATGTTTCTTAAAAAAATAGATTCCTTCTAACACTTCGCTATTACAGTATACTATATTAACGAATCAACTAGGATACAATGAATTTGAATTATTTTATACTGCTCATTATTTATTCATTTGTGATTGATATGCCAGGTTTTAAGCTTCATTACAAATTATTATAAAAATAATAAACAAATTTCAACAATTTACATGTTTATCATCCACTATTACCATATTCATAATTTTTATTGGTCTTCATTATTTCATAATCTTTTTAAGGCGTTCTTTAAAAACATTTTCAAAGCAGGACAATATGGTTTGTGGTTTCTATACATTCGTAAATATTATCCATAAAACTTTAACACAAAATTAAGGGAGCAGCATTTCACTTTGAGTATAACATATTTTTTATCATTAGGTTATCTACCGGTTTCTGTAGGTTTTTGGATGGACACAATTACCAAACATTATATATTTATATATATATATATATATATATATATATATATATATATATATATATAGGTAGCCTCCTAATAAAACCCAATCCAGCAACCTAATCTACCTCAGGTCCCTCTTCATCCCCGTGTATAGTATCCTTCCTCCCTTGATCCCGTCCAACATCTCTATACTGTTCCTGTCTTTCCCTCGTTTGCCTTACATTCTCCCGTCTATTGCGTTCTTCAACATCCCACTGCCGCTCAATATCTTTCATCCATTTTTCCTGCCTCCATAGGATGTCTACCAACAAACCCCTCTCCTCACCAACCATCCCTAGTACTTCCTCATTTGTGTCCATAGGATGTCTACCAACAAACCCCTCTCCTCACCAACCATCCCTAGTACTTCCTCATTTGTGTATAGTATCTTAGTCAGACTAAAATATATATTTTTAGGCTCTCCTAAATATAATTTATAATCAATGAATTATTTACAAGACTGCTATGAGCAAGCAGTTTTACTAGGAAATATTTTATTTACTATGAAGTGATGAAAAGCATTTACAGCCGGTGAGGGAAGTAGTCAGTCATTCGACGAAAAACACAGTGACTTCTCCTTCCATGAAGAAATAATTAACATCGCGAGTTAATTATAATTCCAAATTGTTTGAATCCAAAGAGACGCGGAAACAATAAAATATTTACATTTTTTTTATGAGGAGCTAAGTGTACCTTGTCTGTGTCAATTAAAAAGCTAACTGAAATAATCCCCACCGCCAAAAAAAAGCGTCAAATAAAAAAAATTCCCCCAAAATGCAAATTCGAGTTTTTCAAAAACTCCACCCATCATTGGAGGGGATTATATATGTCGGTTGATAGACATGGGACCCACGAATGAAAAAAACGAACGACTTAACGGAAAAATAACGATCGACCTAATCCCCCGCAATTAATAAATGGCTGCCAAAAGTACAAATTTATAGAATTTCCCTCTCACGGTTGAGGAAGGGAGAGAAGCGTGCGTGCCTCTTCCGTCCGGGAGACTACATCATCCCATACCGCCCATCGAACGAATATCGTGACAGGGGCTTGTGGATCCTGAAAATAAAACGACCCCCGCGGGCATATGAAGCGTGTGGAAGGAGAGGGGGGGTGGTTGTTTACGACCACCTTTAACTTAGGGGCGGCCCGGTGAGAACACGTTATCTTAAGATGGCCGCAAAACGAAGAAAGGGGGGAGTGAGGGGATAGTGACGGCACGCAAGACCACCGAAAGCCAGCGTAATAATCAAAACTTAACGAATGCCCTGGCGCCGAGAAGTCCTCTCTCTCTCTCCGGTCCTGTGAGGCGATACTCCCCGGGAACCACCCACACGCCCCACCGGCAACGCCGCCACCCGCCCAAACCCCCTTCCGGTTCCTACACTTCTGAGGGCACTCCTCGTCCAATCTCACCCATGCGTAGAAAACCCATTAATCTCCTCCTCTCCCAGGGCCCAGCTCTCCCGTCCCGCCCCCCCCCCCGCTCCTCCCCGGCTCTTTCCAAAAATCGGCCGCCGGAGTGATGGCGGGATTGCTTAAACTCACAACAATAAGCAAGCCCCCTTCCAGATTTTAACGTTCCACTCCACTCTTTTGATAGTGCCCTAGCGTTGTACCGCCTGGTTTTTGCACCACTTCCCCACATCTACCGTCAACCTTTCCTCCTCCACCCCTGGAAAATATACTCTCCTCGCATTTTCATGGTGTCTCGATGCTGGCCGCAGTCCAGCCGATTTTGAGTGATGGTGGATTTAATCGTGGAAGAAAAAGGAAAATCTGTGTCAAAATTAATCCAATCTCTCTACCTCGAACGTTCTTGGGTGTTTTTCCGATAATGATGGAGGAAAATATCGCTTAAATTTAATCGCCGGAATAATAAATAATAATTTGTATTACGCTGGGAAACCAAAATTTATCGTTGCTAAAGAAAAATACGTATCAGATTCAAAATGTTATTCTCTGATTACGTAAAATACTTTTAATACTTTTCATTGTTTTATCATCCTGGGTCACTAACAATTTAATAGGACGCCATTCGTTAAATTAATATGGGTTAACCTTTGGGTTAGAATGTTTTGATATCTAGCGGAGGGACCAAGTTTATATTCAGTTGCTGCCCAGTTTCAGCCAAGCTGTTTTTACCGTACCATAACTTCATGATACCTTAAATGAGGCTCCAATTAAACAGACTCCTATGGCCTAATGAGTAGCATTCACACGTCACAGGGCTCTTTCATCACCTACTAAACCACCTTTTGGATTGATTACTGTGATTATACCATACCTATTTACTTATGCCTTGTATAAAACAGAATTTGTATGTAGAACTGCCTCAAATAAAATTTTAAGTTCGTAACTTGTTTTTCCTGGTTTCCATATTTACAGTAAGAACTTCTGTCTAACGAGTGAATTAACAATTTATGATAAGTATTTTCCATTAACTGCAGATTTCTCATGCACCGTGTCCAATTTCATCCAACAATCTTTAAATTCTACCGCTACAAATACCGCTGAACAGAAATTTCAAGGAAAAGGGTTTTTCTTTGCATTTATTTTTACAAAAAAATATTACTTTTGTTGCCCTGGATACATTTTAAATCCAATAATGGGAGGAATTGAACTTTGCACCTTTAAAAACAGAAACTCACTTCCTGTTGAACCTCTCGAAAAAATATACTCTACAGTATTAAGTATCATTTTGCGGAAGTATCTTGTGTCAATGTTAAGATATTTTAACTTAATTTTAAGGTGTTAATGCGTTGTACCTTAAAATAATGTCTGTGAGAAAGTACAAACTCTTTAAATATGGATACTCTCGAATAAGAGTGACTGTATGAATTTGCGGTGCCCATCGTTCATTATTCAAGCAAATGTGACAAATAATAAACCATAATTAACTCGCTCTTTTCAAGAATATATTTGTTGTACAATTCTTGATAACCTATATATAGAAGTTATTAGTGACATTAATGAATTCTTAGTCAATTGATCTGCTGAAAAAATCGCACAGTGCAGCCGAACAAAATCCGTAACTAATTTATTGTCCACTTTAGATGTATTAAAATTTGTGATAACCGAGAGAACTTCAATCATTTTGGGGTTAATATTGTCGTAGACATTTACTGCTGGTTCATTTCTCGCATCCCAGTCTACAAGCTCTTTCTCTGCTTGCACGGACCCTTCCCTTTCATTCAGCGTATTTATTTTCGTCTATTGTTAGCATCACCGTTAACTTGACACGACAAAACGCGTCGAGCTTTGCTGTTTCATTAAAATCCCTCCGTTCCAGCTAAGCTTGGAACAATATCCGCGTCAAATATGGCAACTACCTAACACACTCTCTCCCTTCTTCAAAGTTGAAATGTGCCTAGCTCGACGGGTTCAAAACTGGGATGTGTAAAGCTTTCGGAACAAATGGCGTACTGAAGATAAAATTTTGTGTTTTAGAGACCCGCATGCGTATTGAACGAAATTGAAAATAGCTTGGGTGCGGCTGTTTTGATCAGATTGGGAAGGATAATTTATTCATTAGAAGATTATTTCTTTCTTCTATTTTTCAAGAATACAGTAATTTAAGTATTCCTCGAGACGAGCGCGAACAAGGAGGTCCCTAATTGGAGTATTTCTCTATTGATTACCTGCCTCTATATTTCAACTGAAAAAAGATTAATGTATCAAATGCAATTACAGGTTATTATTGATTAGCATTATTTAAATACAATTATATTCATTATGCAGTGAACATAGATTTGTAATAATCCACTTCCTTAGATATGTTACTTAAAGTAATATTAAAATCTATAAGCATTCTTATTGATAGAATATTTGGATCATACTCGTACTTATTATATAAGCCTTAAGTAGGTTCCCATTTTCTTCGTATTTTTCAGCAAACAATTTTCAGTATTTGGAAAATACTAAAACATATCAGCTATCACATTAATATTGTGACTATTACTCTTTATGCCTAATTATTACATTAATTAAATGAGACAATTGATGAAACATTGAAAAAATGAAAATGAATTAATTGAATTTAAAAAACAATTCTGATCAAGAAAATGGGATACTCATTAGTCGTTTGGTCTGGCGAGGTTGAAAATGACATTTCATCTTGTTCACCTTCAAATATAAGTACGTGCATGCAAAATTTTATTTTGGTAGCGTGGTAATTTATTAATCAAAATCAGACTTTTAAAGCATTTTTCCGCTTCAATTAGCACACGTTTTTTCTCTTTTGGACTGATGTCCAAAAGAGAAAAAATCGTCCCTTTATCAACTGTATTTCGAGTCAATAAATGAATAAATTGCTCATTTTATAACTTTTGAGAATTTTTTTGTGTAAAAATATGTAACTATTTTTCAGAAATAAGAAGAAAAACATTTCTCTACAATCCGTTTTACTTTCTTGCGTGAATTACTTGAATTCCAGCTTTCTCTCTGTACGGAGCGGAACGCGCTTTGCCATTGCTGATTAGCAGTCTTATGCTTAGCGCGCAGAGAAATTTATGTATTCATTGGTTCATTCAGGTAACAGGCCTTAATAACTCAAATCAGACCAAACAACTAAACTCTATTTATGCCATTACTTTCCCTTCGTCACGGCACCCCATTCACCTCTTCCCCCACCTCATCCTAACGTTCCCCACCTTTGCCTTCTGCTGCCTCCCGTGCATAACCCGCCTCTCGCCCACACCATCAACCACTCACACACCCCTCCCTCAACACTCACGGGTACACGCGCGCGAGCACACACAACTCACCCCACCTTACTTCCTCCCCTTGCATTTACCCCATATCTCACTCCCATCCTCTCTACCTTACTCTCCTTCCGCCTCTCAGCCCTTCTAAGATCCATCCATTATCCAGTTTACGCCCTTTACGTTCGGCTCCACCCCTCCTTTGCTATCCCCCACCCACACACAATGTCGTCCTCATCCTTTATCACCCCCATCCTCTTCCTCTTCGCCCCCTCCCCTTCCCATCCTTTCCCTAACAGCCCTTTCATTCTGATTTCTCCGCTCAGCCCAACCCCTCCCCGTTACTCTCACCGTTCGTTCCGTCTGTCTCCTCTCCGGCTAGTTGGTTAAGTGCAATGGGGAAGATGCGGCCTTTGTTATGGTCAGAATTTCATCCTGATCCCGCTACTTCTGCCCCATGTCCTTACCCTCCCTACCCCTCTTCCCCCTCATCCACGTCACGTATTATGTGTAGGAAATCAGTCCTGAATCCCTGTTTTGTTCTGTATCCTTCGACTAGTCATGTTTATAGGCTATCACATTATGATTTGAGCGTTTGGGTCTTCACGAATGGTCAAAATGCACTGAGACATAGAGCTGTATTCCTATATTAAGGCGTACTTTTACGAATACACAGGCATAATTCAGGATAATAAGCGATTTAATTTAAAATGCAAAAATACACATCATGAGAATCAGGTTTTAACATTGATTTACAGGTATGACCAGAGAAATTAGGTGATTTATTGTCAGCAAATATTCCCAATCTTTGAAAAAGCATGAAAATTCATTATTTTCTCCACAAAGTGCCGGATGATTACTTCCAAGCAAGTTGTTCTATTTTTACTCGTGTTGCATTTTTCACCCTGTAGAATTTTTTCCCGGTTCCTGTTATATGAGTAGTTATTTACCTTTACACCTCATTATTTAATTTTATGCTTAAAAATAATGTTTCCTCGAGGGGAGTCTGAAAACTCTTCCTTTGAATCACCTTGTAGCCAAATTGAATTGGCTAAAAAAGTCTGACCAATGCCATTCATTACGAAGCATAATGAATC
Organism: Hetaerina titia; assembly: GCA_037158775.1. Classification (NCBI taxonomy): domain Eukaryota; kingdom Metazoa; phylum Arthropoda; class Insecta; order Odonata; family Calopterygidae; genus Hetaerina; species Hetaerina titia. The sequence continues at coordinate 26,473,939 of CM073774.1, read as the reverse complement.
GTATTAAAATACTGATTCAGGGTGAATCAAATCGGCACCATTTGAATTAAATCAACATCTCAGTTATTGTTTTCATTTTTAATAGGGTGGCTTAAAATGGATCTTTGAGTAATTTTAAGCTGAGTTCTAAATGTGAAATACTCAATCTAGAAGGTTACTGTCAATTATTAAGGTGACGAAATTGAAATGTTATGCTTTTAATATTGACATTGATGAAAATTAATGTTGACTGAGAAAGAATCAATTCTGGAAGTGGAGCAGAGTTTGGTAACGTCTAGTCAAAAGGTATAGTTTATGACCTATTTCAACAAAATTCTTCTTTTCCTTTGATCTTTTAGTGACTGCATTCGACACCATACCTTCTTTACTCCTTTCTTCGCACATTTCCTTTTTTACTTCTGGAGATGAAGTTTACATAACTACCTCTGTTTCCCTTAACTTCTTTTCCGTAGTAGTAGTATTGTTGGGGAGGCGACCGACAGCTCAGGTCATTTGCGCCATTAGGGATGAATGGGAAAGGATAAACGGTGGAGAGAAACCCGGCGTCGGCATTAGCCTGCTCTTAACGAAAGGCGCCAAGGGGTCCACAGCTTAACGTCCCATCCGACGGACGGCGTACTCACTCAAAGTGCCTTCCACAAAGCACCTCAAGTAGGGATCGGGATACCACTGAAAAATATCTGTCGCCGCCGGGATTCGTAACTGGGCCCTCTCGGTGGGAAGCCCGTACGTTAGGCACCGCACCATCCTGATCCCCCCTCTTTTCCGTTGCTCAATTACTGAATCAGAATCTTTGGTCAACAAGTTGTATTTTAAACTATGAGAACCATGGACAGAAAATGAAAACAGTGGGAAAAAAGTATGAGGACATGGACTTGAATACACTCTACAATATTATTTTCATATTTAACGATTGTGGGTCGATTAGAGGTAGATTTTGAAAGGGTCCAGGAGGCAACTAGACATGGTCGTGAAATAAAAAAGCGTTTCTTTATGACTATATCTCACAATTGTATAAATTTCATATTTAGGCTTCTCAAGCGTATAAATGTGCTCGTATAAATGTGCATAAATTAATATTTTGTCCCTTGATAACATAGAATTCTCCCCCTTTCCACATCCTTTGGGTTCTATATATCTATTCAATTTACCTTTGTGCCAACTTTAAATTTCCATAAACAAATTATCCTATTCCAATTGCCACTTTTAACATTTTTTTTACTTGAGTTTCCTCGTTTTATAGCTTATTACCTCTTTCCCCTACCCCCACATCTCAAAATATCCCAATATTCGTCCAATTCTTTTCTGCCATAAACAAGTTATTGAACTACATGATACAGAATTCAAATTTATTTCCTAGCCGAGAGTAAATAAACCGAAAAATAGAACTGATCGCTAATCTCTTCACTTTTTCTTTGCTCCTTCTAACTTAAGTCTCGTTAGAGAAACAATAGCCAACGTTTAAAAATTCTCATTATTCATAAATGGTTTAAAGTTTGTATTTCAATTAGTCAAAGAAACTGAAGTGATTTTTTTGAAATTTTGCTTTTTAGAGAACTTGCAAGAAGCTTCAGGAGTCGCAAAAAGGAAACCAGCTTAAAATTTCTTCGCAAATGACCTAAATTCCGGGAAAAATTGATTTAATGGCCTTTTACATTCCAACAGTACGCCAGGTTTTCAGCTAACGAGAGCTGCTACTTAGGTTACAGTAGAACGTGCTCAAAATCCGACAAAAAAATGAAAGGAGAATGAAGAAAAAAATGGAAAAATGAAAGAATGCTTTTGAATCAGGTGGAAAATAGCCTCATGCAAGACAGGAATATGGGAAGGCCTATCCATCTCTCTTGAGCGCATGCCATGCCATTACCGTCCTCTTCCTGCATAAATCGCGCTTTAACCTTGCCCATTTTTCTCACCCACTCTCACTTTTTTCTCCCTCTCCCAACCCGCCCTCTTCCTCTCTCCCCCTCCTTCTCTTTTTTCATTCACGCCCCCCCCCTTAACCCCAACAGCCCTTCATCTTTACGCGAAACATCCGCCGTCATTAATCTCATATTCTACTTTCGACTCCCGACCGCACGTCTTAATTTACAGCCTCCGCATTAGTCTCATACTTTTCGCATTCTCACATCTCGTTTGTCCCTTGAATGTTCTCCTCTCTCATCTGAAAAGAAACCTCTACCCCTTGGCCCTTCAAAAAGCCACCCTCTGGTGTTACATTCGTGTGGATAAAGTCGTAAACTTTTATATCTTATGCGGCCTGAGAATGAGGAGGCATTACGGTTTACGGCATTGGACACACATGTTTATTTCGCTTTCCTGTTTATGTGTGAGTGAGAGTGTGTGTAAGAGAAAGAGAGAGGGACATGTGAGGTAGGATTCGAGTCTAACGCGATGTGTTTAAAATTCCGACGGTGCTGTTGATTGGTGCGGGGGGGAGGGAAACTTTCAACCATTCGCTCGCATTAGGCTCTTTCCCGTCGAAAAAATGGAGAAGGAGAGGATATTGCAGTCGACCGGGGAAGGGGCAGAGTGGTATATGTGGGTTGAGGGCACTCTGTGGTCCGAGGTCATGACTCGGAAGTCACCTCGATGGGAAAGAGAAAAAAATGGCACTTTTTTTTACGCGCGTCTGGACACTCTTCATGTTCACCGCCTTAAAAAAGACACAAACATAACGTGTAAGAACGGACGCAAAAAATAGAGGTTGAGCGGCACCTCGCATTGCCCAGGCCGTGACCCTAAGCCTTCTTTCCACTTGATGCAACGTTGTCCCGATCCCGTCTCCCCCGTGCCCACCAAGAGAGAGAGCACTTGAACGGAAACGTCTCCTGCGCCTCGCTCGGTTTTCCGTGCCCTCACAAACCGTTATGGGTCTCTCCCGTCTGTTCCTTCTTTTTTTTTCCTTTTTTACTTGCACACTTGTCGCCCGCAAGAGTTTTCCGCCTCTTACTCTGCGTCCCCCCCCCCTTGCTCCAACCCGCTCTTCTGAATACCACATCGACTTTCTTCTACTCCATTCAAACAGACTCACCCCCTTCATTTATCCTCTTGTCCTCCAAGTCTCGGTCGCGACTCCAGCGCGTGCCCTTACGACGGACGCACTACTCTCAATTTTCCTCTCTTGCCGCCGCTAGTCCGGCGTCGGTTAATCTCCCTCTCCGACTCCCGCTCTTTTTACCTCTCTTTCAAAATTTCGTAGCGAAAAGCGCTCCACTCTTTTCACCAAATTTCCCAAAGATCATTCTTGTGAGACGAAAATGACGAAAGAGTTTCAAGCAAGTTTTTCGTTCCCGAGATCGATGCTCTGGAGATTATTTTAGTATTTGGTTTGCATCAGACACCCGGAGCTTTTCTTGGAATTTTTAAGAGAAGAAAAAAGTGCGGCATGATAAATGAGGAAATAAGGACGAAAGAGCATCTCTCTATTTTATAGGACATCAAGGTTAACGAAGTTATCTACTATAAAATAGTTTGTTCTAGATGGCGACAATGACTTACAGTCATTGTAATTTAAATTTATGGAATTATTAAGATGACATGATATGGTAAAATAGATTACTGGAACGAAATAATAATATAGGGTTAAAGTATAATGATAAAAAATACACTAATATGACCACAAAGGTAATAATTTAAATACTCTTTTCTCCCTTGGTAACTTTCACGATCAAAAAAAGTAACCCCTTATTTTTTATGGAAGTGCCCAATTCTCATATTCCATTCCTTTTACCAGCAGTTAACATTTATCCTCAATAAATCATTCGACCCCAGCGTGTGCTAACACCACCTGGTGCACGATCTCGCGGTCGCTCGCAGGATATGACGTAAATGCAGATCAATATGTCAAAATTCGTCAACTTAAAGCGATGCAAACTAAAAATGGTCAGTATCTATCATTCACGTGGCCTCACGTCATCTCTCTCCCTGCTCTCATCGTAGCTTGATTTTGCATTTGTTCACCCCTCATCACATCAATTTATCAACCTTAGCAATTTGCAGCATGTTTTTTTATGATCATTTATAAACTCATAGTAGCAGAAAACAGAATGTGTTAGGAAAAATCGGTATGAAGTAGGGGAAAATTTTAAGTGAGATATCATACGAATAGGGTAGAAAAATCTTAAGAAAATCACACTAAAACAAAAAAATGATAGTAATTACTGTGGATCAGTTGATTATTTCCCATACATACACTATTCCACATAATAAACCCTGCTACGATGTGGCAGGAGGTGTAAGAACCAATATATAAAATTTAGGGGATAAATATGTTTAAAGCGGAGAAATCGACTTGTATTTCTGCGTAAATGTTTACACTATGAATTGCGTGGGCAATGAAAGAATGTTTAATTTTTATCTACTTTCCAATAACCTCTTGAAAAATTCAGTTCTTAATTTTAGACCTCAAATTGCAACGAGGGACTTGGATATTTTCACTATCTGGCCGGTAGAACAGCATGACCGCTACGCTTGTAAAATATTCAGTGCATAATCTTCTCACTTAGCATTAATTCAATCCAAAGACAAAGAGATACTGAAATCTTTAAAAAAAATTGAAAGAGAATACCTTCTTGGGTGCCTGATATTTTGTCCTTACTCAGCTACGCAAAAAATCTTTTTAATGACTACTAATTTATCTATCAATATAGTCTGAAAGAAACATTAGCTCCTTCTTCATTTCATCTCCACCGTTTTTTCTCGTCACTCATTATTTTCAATTGGTAATCGATTTGCTCTTATTTCATTATTATAGGGAAATCTAATCATATTTCCGTCTTTAATTTTAATCCTTTATTTTTATAACTCTATTCACAATATTTCATGATGTAATAATTATTCTTGGTACACCTACTTTACTACCTTTGTACTTCAAAATTATAAGAAACGATCATGGTAACATATTACTGGGACATCCGTCTGGTCAATAGTAAAAGCGTACTTCCACAGCATTACTTTATCTTTAAATCCTAATTTAATAACCCGAATTTGACTCAAAATATCTTTCTATCGCTTGCCGAAGACCACATTTGTTGTTTTTTCATTATTTCATACAAAATGGTGTCAAATATTTTGCACGATTTGCTGACATACATTTCGAGGGTATTTATACCATAAAGAGATTTTAAAATTCGTAAATATAGTCTAATAATATTTTTTGAAGAATTTAATCAAATTATTCCTACATTGTTCGTAAGGCTATCTTTCCTCTAAATTTCCTATTGAAAATCTCCTATGAACCTAAAAATCTGCGTGCATGCAAAATATCGATTAAAGTAAAGATAAAGACTCATGGTTGGATGTTTCCATTAGGCAGACCAAAGATGATTACGTTATACTGTCCACAGGCTGGAAAACGAGGGGATATTTGAACTATCAGCAGTTCGTCTTATGTAGATTGGGGCCAAGCAAACAAGCCAGGCCTGCCTAGTTAGAACCAATGTAACCCAAGAAAGCGAGGTCACGTTAAACCCTTGGCACATACTTACTCACGTGAAATGAAACGTTCGTTCGTGTCTAAATATGCTCTGCGATAAATATTTGGTTCGGAAGGTTAAACGAAAATTCTCCTTAAAAAAAGGTAGTCAATTTTCACTCAACTGTGCCCTCATCAATTATTTTCCGCGTATGAAAACGCACGGTACAGCTTTGTAGGAAGTAGAAATTCATTAAATAGTCTAAATTTGTTTTATTTTTGGTCCGTCTACTTTAATCGTTGATGTTTGCTATGACGTTTTCTTACCAAGAAGGACATTTCGAGCGAAAACATACAGGTTTCAAGGAAATGGCGTTTCTAACGTATTTTAACGGGTGACTACGATTAAGGTCCTCCGTCAACTAGGCAACACTGTCGGTTACCTTCTGCCTTGCTAATAGGCTGAGAGGGTGAAAACTCAAGTCACTAAGTGAGGGTGACCTAAGTGACTTCTTGTAGCAATGATTTAGTAAACAGCAACCCTCTGAGAAGATGACAGTGATGATATTATTTTAACAAGATATGTGTGTCACTATGTGTATTTAATATATTTAGGGAGGTATTATATGTGTGCATTCAGTGTATCAAATGTTATTCTGAAGTTCACGCATGCGATTTTGGCTCTGGTACTGTCGCAAAATTTAATCAAAAATGCACGGCGCAATTAGAACATAATTAGTTCTAAAGTATGTATACCCATTTTAACTTGTATGCTAGGTCAGTACATCCATACACGTTGGTGAGGTAGAGATCTCAAAATGAAACTATAATAAAACTTTAACAGACTTGCACATAACTTCAAGTAACCTGACCCTCGTCAATATCTATCTTTTGATTTCATTGCCTTATAAAGATGCTGTCAGTCTACGGTCCTAATTACAGCTACACGCATATTATTCCGAGTCATCAATAACCTATTTTTTATATCCATGTAGCTCCTAACTTTCCTCTGTATGCCCTTCTTTTATTTATCAATTGATTCGTTCATATAGTTCGTCGACGTGTGCTACACCCCAAAATGTGCCAATTTGTCCAGGTTCACTACCACCCTCAGCTATCTATTCCCAATACATCCCTAAAATTTTGACGCTTTGATCACAAAATCCAGCGGGTTACTTCATTCGGATCCATTGAACCGTCCTCCAGACACGTCCGTCGATCAAAAGGGATGAAATAATAAAAAATAAGAAAAATAGTGGTTTTCATTTTTTATAAAATCAAAACTTCGATATAAATTGACGGGACTGATAACCTACACATGAGGTTTTTTTGCAACTCGTGGAGGATTTATGCAAATATTTCTTTTCATTTATCTGTAATTTGTTTACAAGCCATTTTATTCAAGCGTAAACATTCACTTGCGCAGTCTGGAAATTAAGTGATAGTAAATGGATTTTTTTCTCATCCAAGATATACATCTTTTGAACTCTAGTGCGAATAAGGAGGCTAATTTATTTGGACTATTAACCTCCTCCCTCCAGGACTATCTTTTCTAGTAGGCACTCGTTGGTGCCAAAATTTCAACCCAAAAGTCATTACGCTATTTGTAGATATACACACCCATATAATTTTTCACGGTTATCAACGTTTTACGAATAATTAAGCCATTTTTGTTTATTTTCAATATTATTAACAATTATTCAAAGAAGAGGTATTAATTTTATTTACCTCAAACAGGGTCATTATTTAATTGACTGATCCAAATTCGACTAATATAGCATTGTTGAACGTCGGGTTAACCCCTCTACTACAAGGCCAATGTGACTGCCTTCAATCACATTTTCTTGTGTGCAATTCGTGAGTGATTGATTGGTTTTGAATGTCTTTCAACTACATAAACAAGTGATATCACACAGTCAATTAGTTTTACTGACTGATAATTTATTGAATTTTAATATATGTTGACTTTAAATTTAATACTAATATATATGCTCGTTTCTCTTGTTCGGTATAACACAGGCTTGAAACTAGAGCAAGGTCCTTAGAAACAGGACTATCAAGTTTAATGCCATAGTTTTTATAATATTTATGGTTCAGCTGTTGACTCAGAGAACTTATAACATTTTCTGTAAGGGTTACGCGCTGCCTACAAAATCTAAATTAGGTTTACCTGGCGTCCGGTTTTCTCCGGATATAGTCTCTTTAAATATGTCATATTTGATTAATGCTCACGCTTTAAAATAAATATATTTGCGGCCAATTAAATATGCTCTGAGTAAACAACATCCAAATTACGTGCGATACTGCACCATATCTGTGGCTTTAACATTAACCAGTTATTCGTTTGTCCGCTATGAAACTCAAACCCATCCGCTGTCAATGCAAAGAATTGAAGTTCCCTTTTCCATTATTTTTATGCAATGATTACATAATTTACCGTGTGAATAAAGCTGCCCAGACATATAGTAATTATATGAAATTCCCTATAGATGCTATCAAAAACGAGCATCAAAGGTGAAACGCCAGATTTTTCAGAACACACTGACACTCACAGGTAATGAAGCTAACCTCCTAAGAACTTCATATTTCCATAAAGAAATTACAGGAGGTTTTTGTTATACTAATAACTAAATATCTTTGGGGTAGTTGAAGTCCTAACTTAAATAGGTAGAACACTGCAAGAATTACTAGGAAAAAGGATTAGGAAATTTTATTAAACATTTTTTGCTTGGTAATAGGGGTTTATGTTTTGTAATATGCTGAAATTTGGAGCAGTACTTTTAAACAACATGTCAAAAATAAAACCCCATTTTGATAAAAGTGACGATTATTCCTAAATGTTTCTTAAAAATACAATTTAAACATTCAATGAACCTATTTTGCAGTACTAAGATGATTATGGAATAAAAATTTCAAATGGTGCAAATAAAATATTGTCACAAATTTGAGAAAATACAAATAGGACTACTTTGAATTATATCTAAGTATTTGAACAGGTGAACGTTTAATTAATGTTAACTGATATATAAGTCATAGTTATTATTTTCCTAGAACTCAGGAATAGACCCAGTGAAGGAACGAGAGCAGCATGAACAAATTTGAAATATTTTACACCTAATTAAGACATTGCTAAGGGCATACCATGCCTTCCCACTCTTCCCTCCTCAACTCTGTTACGCTTTTCCTTCCTGTTAGATAAGGCGGGAAACCCTACTGCCCCCGCTTCATTCTATCAATCTCTTCCCAATGTAACATTTCAGAGTCCCTATTCTTGACTCCTCACCTATCATTTATCAACACACCTTAGTATTCTTTTTTAAAATAGTACATGAGATCAAATATTTTTATTACTTCCTACCAAAGGTGATGTTACACGTTGAAACTTGCGTCGTCGACAACATTTTATCGTGTACACACCAGATATTAAATTAATTCAATATGAACTGTTTCCACAAAATGAATAAATAAATCTATTTTACTATCACGGACTCGATTCTTGTCTCGGTGGGCTTTCCTTAACATACGCTTTGTATGTTTGTGATTGCCTTTGTTGTAATTTGGATGTGATAAAAGGTGATTTAAAAGGCAAAAAAGACTTTTTGGACTGGTACTAAATGAATAATAATACCAGAAACTGTTTCATGTAGAACTACAAGTTTAGGATCTATGTATTCGGAAAATAAAAATATCTATATGCAAAATAAAGCAAGCTATTATAAATACTATAATAACTAATCCTGGTCTTACAGTTTCTCTTGGATAATATATGACAGTGTCCGCCTTCATTCAATACTGAAACATCTCACATATATCGAGATAAAATTGCCAACCACACGAATCATGATCACAGAAGGAACTGAGATTGATGCGATTTACGGATTGCCAGCGAAGAATGTGGTCAATGCCGATCATGTCGTTTCTGCAGAGGTTTCGATCGATTTCAATCATAACCTGCCGGCAAGAGTTGTGATTGACATGACATTTCATATCATTCTTTTCAATCATGGTTGTCCAAGAAGAGAAACTCAATCATCGGCATGGCTCAGTTCACTAATAAAAATAAATTTAGGAGAGATATGTCTTGTGATTTGATCATTCACGTGTGTTCCATCACAATTCGTTTGGTTTCTTAATGGATTTTTCACTACACGACCATGTTAATTAATGAAACATTAGACGAGGACGACTTTATATTGAGATGGTAAAGTATTTGTTTCTTCTACCCAATGTGTGCAATGAAATATTATAAATTCGCAGAATAGCTTTGCCACATGCCTCATGAACATAATATGTCTGAGGTTAAGCCACTTTAGCGTGTCGGAAAATGTTTATGTTTCGTTGGTCTTATGCCTTTATGGGTAGTCTACTTCAGGTAATCAATGTTATGTACAATAGAATGAACCGCAATGAAAGTGAACCAAATTAGAATGGACTTAAATAATCTTGTCATTGTTTTAGTCGTGCAATGGTACAATTCATTCGCATTTAATTCAAATATAGTACACTTGGTATTGTATATCATCAAATGGATAATTGCTGTTTTGCAATGAAGCGTATTTTCAAAAATACTAGGTTTGCATAAAGAGTATCGGTAACAATTTTTTGTCATGGATGCATCAAATGCTTATTTCAGATCAGTGTTTCCCAAACTTTTTCGAGTCACCGCCCCATCACCCAATCGATAGCTTTAAAATAATAATCAAAATCATAAAACAAAATAACCAAATGAGGAATATAGAAATACTTAAATAAAAAGCAATGACTAATAAAATATTTTTTACAACCCAATTGATTGATTTATGCAAAACACTTAATGCACAAAAAAGGAACTTAGTGGAGAATACACAAAAATGGAAAAACATAAAAAATGCAATAAATGTTAACACAAAGATAACTTATAAAATCATTTTTTTTTACTTTTGAAAGGGGTTTACATGTCATTTTTTACAAATATTAAGTAATTATACAAAATGAATATTTTTAATTTCTGGACATAGAATAACCAATTATGTTTTGTTAAAATTCACACATCACAGTCATCACACATTCCTTCCATTATGTTCCTACAATAAACGTTTAAATATTAAATTTTGTTAAAATTTAATAGATATTAACTAAATGGAATACGAATTAATGATAAGACGCGGATTCAATCTGTAAGTGATTGCTTTTTAAAATAATAATCATATGAAAAATATCAAAATAGCAAGCTTCATTGCAAGGGCACCTTTTCATTTGATATTATATTATTAAGCGGAATTTTGTGAAGAATTATGTTTACTACTCAATTTGCTTCTGAAGACGTAATATTTCCAAAATTTTATTTTAATTTAAAGAATTATTGTGAACATTACCAATTATTTTATAAAAGCTATGCTTCAAGGAAATGCGCAATTGTAGCAAAACCTTTAATTAGCTCAGTGAACCGGGAATTTATTTAATTGATATCTAACAGGCAATGGGAAAGTTTAATCGTATATATACGAAGTATGAGATAAAAGGTCGTCTTTTTGAAGTATATATTACCATTTCATGAAAACATAAACAATATAGTGGTCGTTTATTTTCGCAATATACTTCGCCATCTTAAAATGATACAAAAATATTACATAGCTAAGTACGTATACACCAAAAGTTGTATGACAAGAATGATATCCTGCAATGAATGAAAAATAACTAACCACTTTGATAATATCGTTGGAAACAAATTGTTTGGAAGATGATTATCTAGGTAGATATTTAATGTAAAAGCACAGAATCTAATCATAAGATGAGCTTTCCATAATTATAAGATCAGATTTCTCTCTGGATTCACACCCATTTTATTCACACTGAACCTCACTGTCCAAGTACCTAGTGTCGTGAATTTGTGCCAACGATAGAGCGAGTAAGATTAAATGCTTCATAAGTGTCCATTGTGCGAGAAAGGCTTGGAAATATTTTTCAACCGATCATACTTCAAAATGTAAGGAAAAATATGGTTTAAATTACTTACAGATGCTGGAAACATTGAAAACTTTAAACACGAAGCTTTAAAATAGAGATAAAAGGGAGGATACCGAACCTTCGCAAATGTCACATTTTCAGGACCCTCCTGCGCCCCCCTGCCGCTCCCTTGCCACTTTTCGCCACCATAGACAGACAATTTGGTAGCGCCTACCTTGGAAACCACTGATTCAAACCGTCTGTTAAGTGTGTACATGATCGCAGATCGTATTGGCATTGATAAGATGACAGTGCACAGCATTATCTTTGAAAATTTGGTGATCCGGAAGATCTACGCTGAACTCATCACGAAGGTCTTGATAGAAAAACATAAGCAGAGTCACGTGTCAGCTTGCAAATACCTGAATCGCGATGCGACGAGTCCCCAAACCCTTACAGTCCCGACTTGGAACCAGCGAACTAATTCCTATTCCCAAAAGTGAAATATTCCCTCAAAAGACACCCTGATGGGATCTTAAGTGCCGTCAAAGAAGATTGTAAGCATACCCTTAAGAACCTTTCGGAATCCATCTTTCAGGGAGTCTCTGAGTCGTGGAAAAGCCGCTGGCAGCAGTTCGTCGATGCTCAAGGGTTGTAATTTGAAGAATTGTGAGGTATTGTAGTAATATCTGAAAAATTTTTTTTTCCGATTTTTTCCCGATAATTTTAATAATTACAATGAATTGATAAATCTAGCTATATAAACTTTTGTTTTTTACAAAATTTGAAATCCATAGTGTTAGATCCCAGTAGCCCAAATAGAACGACTTTAAGTTGGGTGTTTACTTTATAGCAGCGATTCTGGAGAACGAATTAATTTCACATTTTTATGTTAGCTAAAGAGAAATTCGCGGGTAGAGCATATTTTTCGCTAGAGTACAAGATGTCACCAGACGTAACCGAGTTACTGGAATGATAACTACACATTCATCATATCAATATTAAAAAATCTTGAGCCAGTGATGACCCTTCTCTACAAATCTATGTTGCGGATATGTGTCTGTCAATATCATGACGGGCCTCCATTCTTCGTCGGACACGCTCAGTGAGAGGCACGCAAGACGTGCTCGTATTTCAAATAAGCGGTTCTCTAGATGTGGTGGTGTTTCATTATCCGTCCGTTCGTGATGCACTTCGCTCTTTGGTAAGAGAAAGGCGCTACTCTCGCTCTGAAGTGCCACGGTAAACGCATACGCTTTGGTGCAGTGAATATACATCCTATTGAAGTTGGGTTTCGTCTTGGCACGGCATACCGAGCAAATGCTTTCTATGACGGTCGAGAGCAAATGCCACAGCAAGAGTGAAGTCAGCGCCTAAACCCTTGCCAACGAATACTGGTTCCTATTCTCCATTTTCCCTGAACACCATCAATAAAATACGCCAACCTCCTTCCTTCCCCAGACCCACACTCTGCCTTGTGATAACTTTGCCTTCAATTTACTGTACTGAGCTTTTATCAATGAATGCGATAATTCGAGATGCAAAAATTAGAGTAAAAACCATATTTAAAAAACCCATTCGTGTGCATTTATGTTACTTTCATTATTACAATCTATACGCAGTACAGACTTATTTTTACTTGCAGACCTATCCTTACAGTACAGAGAGTATTTTCTGCAAGGCATTCAAATTTGAGTATATTTGAATGTTTAAACGTAGAGTTAAGTCGTATATTAGAATACTAGTGCGTGTATCAACACCGCAAAAATCCTTCCTATAATGGTTACTAGCCTAATTGGCACCAATCATAGGTAAGTTTATATAGTCGAAAATATTCCAAGAGTTATGACACAGTTCGTTTCCAAGAATGAAGCATATTGTTATTTAATCAAATATTTGGACTCAGTTAAAATTATTAAATACATTAAAAATTCTGGTATACAGGGTGTGTTCCGAAAGTAATGCAATTATGTTTTTAAATAATTTGGTTAATAGTTATTTAATTTATTGAACAAATTTGCAAAATCATTTAAATTCTTCAAAGTACTGTGTTTGGCACTCTAAATATTTTTCCAATGAATCCGCCATGACCGGTACGCGCCCTGATAGGCCTATCTCGGCACCTCTCGCAAGGTCTTCGTCACGACTGATTGGATCTCTTCTATGGACGAAAAATGGGTTCCTTTTAGAACTCCCTTAATCCGAGGGAACAAAAAGAAGTCTCCTGGGGTGAAGTCAGGACTATAGGGGGGAGCAGCGGTGGCACCTGGTGTTTACCCAGGAATTCGCGGACTCGCAGTGCGTTTTGGCAAGGCCCGTTGTCGTGATGGAGTTTCCAGAATAAGAGATGTCTTTTCTCATTCTAATGACCCTTTTTCGGAGTCTTTTCAGCAGAGCCACGTTATAGGCAGTGTTAACTGACTGTCCTCGAGGAACAAACTACTTATGGACCACTTCTTTACTGTCGAAAAATGCAATGAGCATTGTTTCCACTTTTGATTTTCTCATTCTTGCCTTTTTGGGCTTGGGAGACTGGTCCATGTGCCACACACAGCTTTTTTGTTTTGTTTCTGGGTCATATTCAAAAACCAAAGTTTCATCACCAGTGATAACATTGTCCAAATAATCTGGTTCATTTTCAATACGTTGAAAAAGGTCACTTGAAATTTCCGCTCGGTTGGTCTTTGGGTCGCCTAACCTTGGACACAAGTAAAAATCATTCGCCTTGACCGGGATTTTAACCCGGATCCCTCGATATCCGGCCGAGTGCTTTAACCTCTCTGCTTTCCTCTCTGAAATTGTGGCATTATAATGCACATATAGCGGATGACTCCGTTAAAAGTTACTGTTGCGGCATCTCCCGCAGTTTCTTGAAATTTGTCTTGGACACAAGCTTGGCGCACACTTTCCCCATCGTTAAATCTTCAGTAACAATGCAAAACACAACATTAGACGACAAATTCAGTTTAGTGGCAACCATCTTGATACTCAATCGACTGTAAGAGTCCAACAACTGTCTAACACGAGCCACATTGTTGTCGGTTTTGCTTATTGACGGCCACCCAGGTGGTTGGTTCGTCCTGAACCTCTTCCCGGCCCTCCTTAAAGGCCTTTAACCACCTCGAAAATTGTGAGTAGGGCAGAGCAGTGTCCTTGTAAGCCTCACGAATCATATTTTTAGTCTATTCATGAGGTTTTTTTCAGTTTAGCACAAAACTTAATAATCGCGTAATGTTGCTCGTTCGTCGATTCCATTTTTTTTCGCGGCACGGTCAGCGCGCAGAGGTATACAATAACATGGCCTGCCGTTTCCACACTTTCAAGAGTACTGACACCAGTTTAGCGGCAAAGCTAATTTTCCTCGTGACCTAATACAAATTCTGATTCCACTCCGACCATTTGCAGCGGCGCGAAAAATTCATTTGCTTTACTTTTGGAACGCACCCTTTATCTCGATCACTTGGTCACTAAATCTTTTCATTAGAAATTTAATTCCAATTTTTAGCCTCGTTTTGCCACCGTTAAATATATTGAAATTATTTTCTACAGTAATTTTCTCGATAATCATATACCCATATTTTTTACAAGTACTTCCAATACATTAAAAAAACGAAGCATTATTTTTGATTAACTGCATTTGTATCTATAACGAATTAGTCTTTCTGCTAGTAGAAGAAAGAATATTATTGCTATCAGAGATCTATTTGCCTTCGATTTGCGTGTGTTTCTAATTATTCATACTAGTTCTTGTTTTTCCAATTTTGATATTTACGTCTCCGAGTAGAATAACTGTTACACCTCTTCGTTGTTTTGCCTTTCCAATTTCAAATTCATCTAAAATTTTACACCCATTAACTTATTTTGTTTTTCATTATTTACATTCCTTGATATCGTGTCTCGATGAAAATTCGAGTATATCTGAAGTCATGATGACGCTGAGCAGTTATACGAGCCTCGTATATGAAAAATAGTCCATTCTGATATCGGAAATATCCCATAAAAGCTGCTTTCATAAGGTGTATGATCAAGAAAAAATTGATATGCCGAACGTCGTCAAATTCGAACCAAAATTAATTCCATATGAATTCAATGGGAAATGTCAGGTCATTCGTTTATTCCACGAGATCGATATGTTGGTGATTTCGCAATATTCAAATTACATTCCTTTGTGGAGTTCAACATTTAGCGGCTCGTGGTCATACATTTGCTATACCGAAGGGACACCATTCCGACCACACCTCTGGTGACCCCGCGATGACGTCACGGCGGTGACCTTTTCTCCTATAAGCCGTCCGCCTCCCCACCTCGTCCTCCGGCCGTCCCACAGGTCATCCACGCTGAACTCTCTCCTCTCCCTCTCTCCCCCACGACCCTCTCGGTCTTCACAACGAAACATCCAAGTTCATACCTCGCATCTATTTCGCACCGACATCGGCCGCAGCTCGTGGCAACACAGCTCTCGGTCGCCGTCCCTTGCCCCCCTGATCCCACCACAACCTTTCCGACCACCGCCCTCCTCTTCCCTCGTTCCTTTAAAGCCTACGATTTCTTCTGAACGCCACCCTCGACCGTAGATCGTTCGGCCAGCGAGCGTTTTCGAACGGGTTCATCTCATCTCCGAGGTACGCTCACCGCACCCGAGCGAAAAAAGAAATGGTAGTAGCCGGGGAGGTCGAGGAAGGCGGGGGCGGTTGTATGAGTGAGAACCTAAGAGCGTCCTTGAGAATGATCCATTCTGACTTCGACCCTTGCCGTGGACTCTCGAAGGAGACTCCTTTGGTCGATTGCGACAACCAAAGGGAAAGTAGTCAGCGACTGTAATCTTGCGAGAGCCCTCACTCACGTGAGATCGGACGAGCGATGACCCCCGCGAGTCCAAGTTAAATTCACGCCTAATTATTACGCATAAGGGAAAATTCATGTCCTTTAGTTATATTAAAATGTTCGACTCCATGGAAATTCCTCAGAAAAAACTGAGCGAAGTCACACGCTCTGAATCAACTTAATGTGCTTAAGTGTTGAAGTGGAAAATGGAAGTCAAACATTTTGGTCTTAGCCGAAAAAGGGAACTTGTGAAATGGCTGAGAGGGTGAGCTTACCGGTAACAGCGTGAACTTGACCTGTATTCAGAAAAATCTCCGGTGGATTTCGAACTCTGGGTGTATCAAATGATTCTCGAGGGCCGTATTTCCATCCATTTGCAAATAAAGCCAAATTAATACGTTTTATGCAACGTATGTAAGAGGAGTGAGGTTTTGAGAGAAATTCAAAGATGGCAGAGAAAATGTAATATTGACTGGAAATGAAATTTTGACCAAGAATGTTTTTGAATGCGAAGCAGGGGAATGTAAAATATAAAAATGTTAAAGGTAATGGAGGAAGGTAAAAATATGTGATGTTGGATAATGGTTTAATGCAATGCCGCTCGTTTGAGTATTTTTGTGTTAAGTGTAGGTTAGAAATGTGCTTAGTTACTGGATTTCTCCAGAGCCAATCTTGGCACATCGACTATTTTGAATCGATTGACATACATTAATAGATACTTGAACATTAAGTTTCAAGTACTAGTTAGTTTAGCCATTTTTTCTCTAAACTAAAATGTTTCTAAGCACGACGGTAGCTTGATAAAATTAGGGAGGCTTCGTTGGGGAAAGAAAATACTTCATACAAAGAGTAATGGTAGATACACTGGAGGAAAATTCGTCACAAAATCTAGTTCTTTTAAAAAAGCCCAAAATTTTCGACTGTAAGAGGATGTCCCGATACCTTAACTGGCTAAAGCACTCGGCCGGATATCGAGGGATCCGGGTTCCAATCCCGGTCAAGGCGAACGATTTTTTCACTCTGAAATTGTTGCAGTGAAATGCATGTTAGCGGATGACTCCGTTAAAAGATTCTGTTGCGGTATCTCCCGCAGTTTCATGAAATTAAAATGTTCAGTATGAAATTCTTTTCCAGGACGCTAAATTACAATGTCCAGAAATGTTTAACTATCTGCGAACATTATTAATATATAGATACAAGAGTAATAAATTAGCAACAGGTGATGCAATGTATTGGAAGCTTTCTATAGTAATTTTAATGAAAGAGTTACTTAATGAAGTAACTTTCCCTATAGACCTATTTTAATACACATATACATGTTATAATTGCAATTTATTTAACAAAGCGTTGCGCTCAGTTATTCAATTCAGCCATAGAAGAGGATGACGCAATGCGCCAAGGTTGTGAGGGATTTGACTAATTTACCTTGGATAAAGGTTACAGATTTTTTATTGTAGTTGCTATCTCAGGACATAAATTGCGTAAGTTTATGTTGGAGAAATAATCAAGCAAATAATGTGACCAATCGCAACAAAATAAAATATTCAAATGCGTATTGGTATTGTTTTATATTAGGAAAGGTCAGATGTAAAAGATCAAGTTGTAAATTCTTCGTGTGTCATTTTCTTGTGATCAGGGTTTGAAACTAAAATTATAGCAAATTGTATGCATCACCTCCGCGAACCCTTGGTTCTCAGAGAAATAACTAAATTACCGTTGAGAAAAGAGATATTTTTGTTGGGTGAGACTGTGACTGAATAAGGAATAAAAAATGATGGTAAAAAACGGCAGTCCTCCTCCCGGAAAATGAAAAGATAAAAAGCGGATTACACAGAGAACTTTCCCTTATAAAACTTTTTCACCGTGGAAACCCATTACAAGAAACTGATTTTGCAATATGTGAACGGAAGTCGGCAAAACAACGTCATTATGTATTTTTTAGTGTAATTAGATGATGGATGTTGCTGGATGGCTGTCCCTTGTCGTAAGCAAGAACTGAAAGTGGGAAATCTAATTGGATTGCCTTAATTTTGTATAAATTGTTTTTACCAAAAAGGTATTGCGAATCTTTCATTTGTAAAGTTCTGGATAAGGCTCTAATTCTGAAAATGCATCATGCGCTATGAAAAAGCGACATCAGGTGGTCTCATAATTGCATAATAACTTAGAATCATTCAAATATTATATAAAATTTTTAATACTAAATAATACGTTTTCTAATATTCTATGTACGACTAAAAATTTAAATTCACTTTGGCAATCAAATGATTCTACCGAACGTTTCGAAAAAAATGACGATTCATATGCATGTATGACTCATTAATAACTCATTTGTTTGATCTGTCCGTAGTTTGGCCGCAAAATTGCTTAGTTTCATAGTGATAATTTAAGATACATACTTCAAATAAAGTTCTGTTGTCCTGTTGGAGCAAAAATATACTTGTATCTCGAAAGCTGGACCGAAACGACAGGAAGAGGAATTTCTCATAATCATGAGATGTTTTTAAAATGTCGAAATTCGGAGAAAAAACTACTCATTCGCGGATGAGATGAACTTGTACGTTGCGGGATATAGTTCAGGAAAAATTAATGTATGAGACTAAAGGAGTTCGCCCAGAAAGCAGTAAAGTTTCATTTCAACCTTTCAAATACTTCATCAGTTATTATTCTATTAGTGTAAAAATACTGGATGAATTGATTATGAATTATGAATAACTACATTACGATACTAAGTGTAAATGAATTTTAACGCCACTCCCTGTCCATAAAACAAATAAAATAACATCATGCAAACGGATGGCTATTAAGATTTTAACGCTAAACAATGACCATTACACCGTTTTCATTATCAAAATATTTTACAACTCTAAGTAAATGCTTGTAATACCTTGATCATCGTTTTTATCAATTCGCTGTCATACGCTTGTCCTTCACTTTCCCATCATAAAATAATCTTTCCATAATGTTTAAAACTTGCGTAATTTGCAACATATCGAGAAATAACGTATTAGTAAATAAATACTGTAGGAAATATTTCATGGTCATTTTGGGACAGGTTTAATTAAATGATATAACTTCCATTCTCAATCTTTTAGATCATCACATTAGTAATTGATGACAGTAATTTTTAATTAGAAAAGTATAACTCTCACGTTTGATTCCTAAATAATTTAGCTTTTATCTCATTCAAAAAGGAAGGCAACGAAATTTTTTTCACTAGATAGCCAGTTGTGATTTTTACCTTCGAAGTCATTCATATGCATATATCCATTGTACAAAGTTATGACTCAAGATTTTGACTAGCTGTGTAATTATGGACGATATGTTTAAAAGTATTTCTCTTTCATTTATTTATACCTAAAAACGGACATGAAGAACTTAAATGATGATATTATTTGACAGAGAATAAATATTAGTTGCATCATTAACTCTCATTGTTTGAACGTTAATTTATTGTTAAGCATGTGTTTAAAGACATTATGAACATAATTATGGAAATTAATCCATTCAATTTATTTTTCATTTGTTTATTGAATAATTTTGGGTAACATATGATCTGTCAATGAGATTAAGTCGAAATAAAAAAATTGTGAAGTAAAAAACCCTAGTACTAATGATTGTTACTTTTAATATTTTCTTATTATCTTTTATTGGTCCTAGACGTGATTTCACATGAAAAAAATACATTTAAAAGATTGATCCTCGATCCTACTTTGGTAGTAGAACGACTCGGAATTCTTCGATACATTTATGAATGTAACATGTCAAAGCAGGAGGAGTATTCATTTTTACCGTGCAGTTCCACCTATGTGGAGGAGGGGGCTCAAGGACGGTAACCCAACCGTCATCACCCCATCAATACTTCCACACTCCTTGGATCTCTCCAAACCACATCTCCATAACATCTCGCTTACCGCTCAATCCTTTCGTGTCCCATCCTTTGGTCATCTCCTCTTTTCCGATGTCAAAGTGGAACGATGATGTGGAGCGGTAGTCCAGGCGAGAGAATGATTACGAGAGTGACTGGATGTGAGGGAAAATAATAGGGTAAACATGCCCCTGAAAATCGGTAGGTTTTTAGGGATGAGAGCTGCCGCGGGGAAAAGAGCGCGTTATATAGAGTTTAACAGCGGTAAATAAAAGTCGTCTGGCGCGAAGGAGCTACGTCCAATTTATCACACTTGAGATGGACGTCTAGATACCAATTTGCCGTTTTATTTTTTTCGATAAAATTTAAATGTAAGCAGCTATGACGAATCTACAACCACATTCCCTCATGGTTTCCCAGGGAAATGTTGATTTGATATTAAAATCCCAATTTAAATAATTAAAGGCTCAATTAGCTGAGATGTGAATCACCTAAAAATCATGTTTTTTCAAGAAAACACAAATAGCTTTAATCGAAGACGAAATTAAATAGAAAAAATATCATTCTATGGAAGAAAAATAAGGAACTATTAGCAAATAAGAGTAATCACAGCATTTCATGCGAACTTAAAGACTTTAATTAGATTGAATGGTTTTTTTCCATGTTCAAAGGAAACATATCTCCTGTAAAAATATTATTTGTGGAATAAACTATATTGAATATTACTCGATTATTAAATTTATTCGATTCAGGTTTCTTTTTTTCATTTGAATTTTTACCTAAGAAAGTTTTCAAACTAGCATACAAATTGAATATATTTGAACAGATGAAGAGCTTACGTAAAACATATGGTAGGTAATATGTGTCAAAAGATCTGTATGATATACTGAAAAATCAATAGATCAGCGTATAAATTAAATAACAAACATAGTTATGCATTATTTTACTCGTGAACTAAGTTATCTTGTACTTAGTTCAAATATTGCAGTACGCCATCATAAAAGGAGGAGTCAAATGATCCAGAGTATCATACAGTTTCACCGACTATGCAAAATACATAGGTGGAAAATTTTCTCAGAATATAATCTTTATTACAATTGCATACTTGCAGTTTTATGAGATATGGGTGGCAACATTGGCATCCCAAGTAGCATTTACTTATCATATTTACAGGTCTTTTGGCATAGTCCATGGTGAAATTAAGATTTCCAACTTCTATGGAAATTTCAGCAATTAATAGAGGTAAACATTTTTAAATGTTTCATTAGAGGAGTAAATACTTCAATACGCTGATTGATATCAAATAACTTTGCAGAAAAAGGAAACCCACCAAATTAAAAACATTTTGAAGATAATAAAAACTAATAACAAAAATTAAAAGGAAAATAAAAGTCATCTTAATTTTAGAATAATATTGAAGGATATGTAAAAAATAGAGACTTAGTTTTTTTAATAATTCGTTTCTGGTTACTGGTAGACTTGTAATCGGTCAGCAGATCTTTATACCTTCCACGTCCCTTAGAATTTAATCAATTATCTCCTCATCCAACGCAGATCTGTAATTTTAGCGGTAGGTTATGAAACGAAACGCATTCATTGTTTTAAAAGGAAATGAGGTGAGATATTTCTAATTATGATAACTTAGTTACTATCCCTTTCTGCCGGAACGGACGAAAATGATAAAATCATTCACGCTAATGAAGCGAGATACTTCTAATTATGATAACTGAGTTACTATCCCTTTATGCTGGAACGGACGGAAATGATAAACTCATCCAGGCTAACACGACTTAAATTTCGAATTACGAATTGAGAATTCCGGAATATAAACGTTACGTACAGGTTACGAGAAATTTATGGCGTTTAAAGGAGAAGAGGGAAAATAAACGCGATCAATGGGAGATTTATTAGCGATTGAGGGGCGTTCAATGAATTAACTCATGAATAAAAGTGAATGTGCGAAAGAGCCAACGGTAATGGAGGAAAGATAAGATAGGAGAGATAAGAAAAATTACGTGTCCGGTTTCAAAAACATTAGAAAGGTTTATTAGCAAGCGCGCAGGGACGCCTCTTCCGTTCATTCGGCTTTAAGAGGGTACTGACGTTCCAAAAGCGCCTCCAACTTAAATTATGATAGAAGAACTAGGCGTAGATCTACACATTGAGTGAATTTTCAAAATGTATGTGTATTACGTCCCAGATAGGTCAAAATTCATTAATATCCAATTATAAATAAGTGCAATTATCAATTAAATCCGAACGATAATGAAAGTATTCAGATGGGCACATAAATCGTTTTTAACCCTCTTTTGCTACTAATATTAGATAAATATCGCTTATGGCTGGCTGGAAACTGCTTTGACCGGTTAAGGAATTGCGTGTAATTTCTATTTTTGAGAATGTCCGTCATATTATTTGGAAAATGAGGATATTTGTGAATTAAAAATTGATTTAGGCGACATAAAATTCATGCCATCAATCAAGAATATCATTGCATATGCATGCAATGCATGCAATTTCATACCGTACTTTTGAAATTAATGTCCACTACTCTGCATAAACAATGATATTTTATTGGCTCTTTTTTCTTTATCCCATTGCGTGCTTTGTTAATATAATGTACGATGAAGTAATAGTATGTAGAAGATTGAGTTTAAAATTGGAGTGAAACGAAATGGAAAAGTGTGCTGAAGACCTATACATAATAATCGGAAAAATAAATTTGAATAATTAAACAAGTAAATTATTACAATATTTAGAAAATAGTACTATGAAATCGAAAATTCAAATTCGTATCTGGGAAAATATGTTGATCTACAACGGAAGGTGTGCTCAAAGAGCACTACATTCAAAACCAAACACCCAGTGTAAGATTAAAACGCTGACATAACTCTGACATAATAGACCCTAACTTTTTAATGTGAACTTTCGATACGACATCATTGGAATCTAAATTGAAATCGGACGAACATTATCCACAAGCATAGATGGGATTACTCGCGATTCCGGTAGATTTCAATCATAAAAAATGTGGGTAAACGTAAGAGAAAAGTAGCAACAAAAAATTTCCAAGCAAAACAAAAATGATAAATAAAATTAAATTATTTATATTCATTTTTTATAAATATCTTCTGGTTTTTCATAATTTTTCATTTCTCCGTGATGCACTGCTTTCTATTCTAATCCTATCTATTGGCATTTATTAATGAATTTCTCATTTTCAATTTTTAAATAATTCTCTCAAACCTTCCTTCAAAATCCCGACACTCAAGCATCCATTCCAGTATTTTGCTATTTTCATTTGTCTTAATCCATTTCCTCAATTTTCGTTATCACTTCTTCATTTATTTTTTTCTTTAAACAACTTCTTTTTTACATTTAGCTTCATTGACAGTTATAAATTTTCCAATTTGCTCTCATTTCCTATCCTCATTACTAATTTACTGAGCCGTAACAAAGTGCATAGAGGTGCACACTATTATTTTTTCCTTTCTTCTCACAGTATATACGTATATGTGTGAAAATACAAAAATGTAAGAAAATATATATGTACACATGTATGTATGGGTCGCGGTAATCCAGGGGTAGGAGTACTAATCGGAAGGCCCGCGTTCGATTCCTGGGCAAGCCTCTCTGGGCACCCTCAGCTTCACCCAAGCTATGTGTTTTTCCGGATACCAGATCTTCCTGAGAAATCATAACCGGCACAGGGAGAGGAACTGGCCCCCCTACCCTGGTGTGTGTATTTCACATGTCGTCGGGCTTAGTAGTGGGTGTACTCCATCATCACCTACTAAACCGACCTTCAGGTTGATTTCTGTGTTTATATATATATATATATATATATATATATATATATATATATATATATACATAACAAAACACACATATATATATGTGTGTTTGTGTGTTTTGAATATATATTTTCTTATTGTATATATATATATATATATATATATATATATATATATATATATCTTTTTTTAAATATACATCGTACGTTTGCTACCGTTACCATTTTCTTAATGTCCTCAATCGTACGTACGTATGTCAAATCTTTAGTCTTCTTTACAAGTGAATGCCCTGCTTTCACTACTTCTTGAGGATGTCCAAAAATAAACTCATTAGAAAAAGTAGGTTAAATAAGCGGGGGAAGCTTAGTTTTAGTTTTGTTGGGCAAGAACATGATGAATATGTGAGATAAAAGAGGATGAAATTGTAAAGGAATGCGTTGGAAAAGAAAGGCAGGAATAACATGGAATCATGGAGGATGGAAAAAGGAGGATGGGAAAAGGAGAATGAGCGACAAAGGGAAGGAGAGGAAGAGAGGGGTGCCATCAAACTGCGGTGGATAGCAGCAGTCAGCGGATGCTATCGCCTCCGACGGCGCTGCCCCGCTTATTGATCTCCCTCCGTGCCAATGCTACAACTGCTGAATAAATTACTCCCTTCGCCGAGGCCCGCCCCCCCCCCCCACGATTATTCCACATATCTGGACCCCACCCATCTCTTTTCTCTACTCACTCCAACTCTTCTTTCACCCTTTCCTTCCTCTACCCCTGCATCAACGGCGGAGAGAGGAAAGAACTGGAGCGAAGAGCCATCTCGGTCTATCCCACCACGGTGACTGACACTAATACCATTGACAGAGAAAGAAGATAAGTTTTAACTGCCGTAAACTCAACGCACACTCTTCTTCTTTGGGCTACTTTGCATGGGTGTTCTAACCACGGAAAAGCGGAAATCTTCATTTCATAATCTAGGCACAAAATTGATGTAAGTAGCATCCATCTCTTGTACATATTCGCTTTTAGAACCATATTAAGCGCATTAAGAGTTCATTTCACGGCATTGCTAGAGACCTAACATGAATATTCACATCTCGATTTTCCTCGTCTCTCAGTCTTTTTCACTCCCTCTTAACAACCAAACTGAGAGGAAAACATCCGTGGCTTGTATTTGATGAAAACCTATTACCATGGAAAGTACACAAGAACTGAAAACCAAGCCGTCCGAGAAGCTTGAAGGAGTGAACCAACTTATAACACTTCTAAGTGAACATTTATACCAGGCTCGCAATGCTCTCAGTAAAATATCGCTGACTTTAACATGATTTCCCATGATAAAAATCAATTATATATTTATTTAATCAAACTACAATGTCATATCTCCGAAAAGGCAAGTTGGTAAGCAATAATACCAGCTTTCGTCTTCTAGAAGTTCCCCTCTAATTGAATACGTTCATATTTTCTATGATTAAGACTATTTCAAAGGAGATTTAATAAGTTCACGGGCATATTTATATTTTCTCAATAGTTAATTCAAACATTTTTCTACGATTTGCTTGAGTAGATCTCATGTTGAACAAATTTCATGAGATATGATATTCAGACATTCAAAGAGTTATTTCCAACATAACTTGCAGTTTCTTCACAAACTGCGGTGGACTTCTAGATAATTATATCTATTTGATTTTAGTGGCGTTTAGAAAGATCCCACTTTGGATCGAAACCCAGAACAGAGCAGTAGATTATTATTCTATGCACTGGGCTATCGATTTTAGTTAAAATTTTGATATAGCGTTCTCTAAATACATATATAAATTTTGATGCAGTGTATAACTATTTTCATGAATAAAAAACTAGATAATTATTTTTCTAAATTAATATTATTTTCATCTCTCATTGCCTTTTTATTCAGAAGAGTTTAAAAAATGTCCATTCATTTTTAATAAGCATATTTCTCACTCCTTAGCGCGTCTTAATACCAACGGCCTAAAAAAGTTACCCTCTTTTATATTTTGATTAGTAACACACTGGAGGCAATCTCTAGCAGTAAGTACATCCTCAGAAATAATTGAGATTCCAATAAAAAGTCGATGATTGAGGTCGGCGGTCGGTAAGGCGTGGTCTCTCAGAGTGGGATAGACAGCGGAGTGAGTAATCATCCGATATTGCCATCAAACATCGTGTGTCATTTCAACGAGCTGGAAAAACAATTCGATCCAAACAATGACCTTATAAAAGGCTTGACTTAGGGGAATTCTTCAACAGACAGACCAAATAATGAATCGTTAAAGAGACTGACTTTACACGATAATGACATTTGTCAGGGTATGAGGCAGTTAGGAGCAAAACGTAGGAATGTGATCTGGAAAATGATATGCAAACGTGAATAAATACTTTTTAATATTTGCAACACTACGTGTGCATTACTGTCAAATTGAGCTGATGAATTACTTAGTGCTAAGCAGGTGGCTCTTATGTTAAATTGTACTTTAGAAGGGCAACATTCCATGGAATAAATTGACAGTGCGTGTAATAATTTTCAGCCTTCATGAAAAACTTACTTTTCCTCAGTGGACACACTACGAACAATTTTGTAGATAATATTTAGGTCAAAGGTGGATGACCTCTGAAAAGTTGTAGATTGAATCGATTACAAGTAACAAGTTGTTAATTATGGAATATGAATACATATGTATACCGCAGAAATATTTCTTACCTCTAAAGCTAGAAATTGATCAAATTAATAAACGCTAGAGTGCTCATTGTGTTTGCGATCAAGCTTTTTTTGGTGTAAACTTCGAATCAAATTATTAAGTCAGTAGTCAAATTATAAAGCCATGGAATGATGCAGTTCGCGATCATACACATCATATATTCACCATAAGATTTCAGTTGGAACTCAAAAGATTACGTTACACTAAAATGCAAATCTTAAAGACTGTTTTAATGAGAATGTATATTGTCTTGGGTAATTGATATGTAAAATAAATTGAAACTACCGCCACATTCTACAATTCAGCATCATCGGCCTAAAAGAAAATTAATTGGATTTAGAAGTTACACTTGTCAATGAAAATCAAAAACAAAAATCATCTCATCACAAGCGAATTCTCCGGAGAAGGAAAGTTCAAACGCACGCGAGCATACTATTGGGCAAAACTCTAAACTGGATTTGAACTTAACCTTCTGTCATACGTAGGAAACTTAGATTTACCCAATTGGAAGCGTTCCTGAAGACGACACTAGAGAACTTTCGAGTTTGTGGAGTGCATGGGTGTGCTTCAGTCCGCTGCTTCGACGACTCATCTCAAATTTTCCAACCACACGACTCTCGTGTAATTGACTTAATTCCTTCCCGCTTTTCGCTCCACACTTCTGCAACAACGGAATACTTCGCTTAGAACGATCTTCTCCGAAAGAAACATCTGCGGGGGCGTTTGCTTCTCGGGATTTAAAAAATATCTAAAAACACCGATAAATCTATTCACGGTATTATTTACAGTAAGAGTTGTTAAAAAGTGGTATTGCAAAATGTGTTAAAATGATAACATTTAAAATAAATCATAGAAGGAATATTAATCTATTACGAGATAAGGACGAATACTTACTCAAAGATATCCTCAGAATGCAGATAAAACTTGAAGTATATTGTGATGATAAAAACTTTTACAATTTAAATAATTTGATACAGAGTTTAAATTTTTTTAGCAAATTTTACCACAAAATTATCATATAAACCTTTATTTTACAATAAATTATCATTATAAAATAATTTCATGACAATATTTTTTAAACCTAACTAAAATAAACAAGTACCACTATCTCTTCAAATGCCATTGCAATTTTACAGGCAAAAGAAGATTACTCTCACGAACCTATATGTTATTTTACTGAAGAGAGAAGTGAATATCAAATTCATGAGTTAGAAACATCAGTTTTTGTAATTCAACATTATTCATTAAAAAATAATGTGATTAGAAAGCTACAGATCTAAGAATCTGTCAGCAATATATGTAGATAATGCCAGGAAAATCGGTGGACTTAAATTTATAGCCATTGTCGTCATTCTTCAGGTAGCAACTTATCTTTGCAGAAAATCCATGAATTATTTGAAGATTTACAACTTCAAATCTGAAGATATTCCAATTAGACAACCCAAATCAAATTCCTTACGGCATACGAGTAGTAAGATCTACTACCATTATTTGTGCT
This sequence comes from Hetaerina titia, assembly GCA_037158775.1. NCBI lineage: Eukaryota > Metazoa > Arthropoda > Insecta > Odonata > Calopterygidae > Hetaerina > Hetaerina titia. The sequence continues at coordinate 26,445,906 of CM073774.1, read as the reverse complement.
ACTAAGAGTTGTATCTCGGTGTGTAGAATGGCCTGGTGAAGGCCCCGGGCACAAATCTGGAGATAGCTATCTATCCCCTTCTGAAAGAGCCCATACAATCACATGCCATCATCACAGCTCCTCATACATGAATGTCGTTCAGCAAAATCACATTTCCTTTATGTGTTCTTATATGGTTATAGAGTAACCAGGGGGGAAACGACCTAGGTTTATTTTTGTTGTCATCATCTCTGTTACTACAGGTAGCTTTATGCATTAAAAATGCCATACAATCACACAGCTTTGACACAGCTGCGTATTATTCAGGGTATGAGAACTTTTGGCTAAACATGCACCACAAGGAAAGGAAACAGGCGTGATTTTTGCACGCCGTAGGGCTTGGTTCACGGTGGTTTTGGGAAAACATATCAATGTAGCTTACAGGCTTGAACTGAATTCTATATCTGCATCTAACCTTTGACGGGGGAGTTGATGAATTGCGTGTTTTAGACTGTTGCCATCAGGCACTGGTCAAGGATTAAAGAAGTCACTAAGTCTATTAGGCGTGACACTCAAATGTATATATTTACATTTATATACATATATATATTTATTTATTTATACATACACATATACATTTGTGTATATATATATATATATATATATATATATATATATATATATATATATATATATATACACATACATACACACAAACTTGCACATATCTTGTTTTTTACTTTTGAGACAAGCGAGCAGATTATAATTATGACCTTAAGCAATCAGCTACGATTCAGATTGAAACATTAGCAAAATATTTATACATTTATTTCAATCGAGCTTTAACATTTTTTCTCTGATGACTCCTCACATAGCCTTAAAAATCATCGCATTTACACTGTATTTTTTCTTAAAAACTATATTTTAGACCTCGACTTTCCCAAATGCTTGCTTGGATAAAAACACTTCCATTTATGGTTATAATATGCTAGGAATCCAGCTATAAGACTTGGTAACTAATAGTATTCCGGTAATAAATACGTTCTGGCTGGGAGAGGTTTAATATTTTTAACTTGAATAAAAACGCTATACGACGTATAATGTACATAAGTATGCGTGTAATAATAGAGATGATGTATGACAAAACTAATCACGCTGTGAGGGCCTATGGTAACTCGATTACATCTAAAGGAACATATAAATCAATCGGGTGCGACGGCCATCTATTTGACCCAACGATATTCTCTGTGCCTCACAAGCTGAGTTGGGAGCAATGTCCGTCCAAATATTTGCTCTGTCGGTAAAGTGGGGTGAACCGCTTTGTCTCGGTTCCCTATTCAACACCGCTGAGCATTCAAGCCGATGGATTCGTTTAGCCAATACGACCTTCTAGTTTTATCGATGATTGTATTCTGAAAACGACTTATTGACCGTGTATCTTGAAAAACGTATTCCTATTAGAATATCTCTTTTCCTTTAACGCTGTACCAAGGATATAACATAAAACTTTCACAAAAATATTATTATTCATTGTTCTGGAAGATTTACATATTGAAATTTGTCATAATAATGTTTAGGTATTTCGGTATGCCATTACTAGTATTCGTACTTTGTTTGTGCTGAGGGCTGCTACCTTCCATTAGGTGGTACCTTCATCAGTAATTGTAAATTCTATCTAAGTTACTTATCATAGTAAGTTAAATACATTTATTTTTAATATATATGACAAGCTGGTGGCCAGTATAAGAGTCATAAAAAATTATTAATGATTATATATATTTTTCTATATCCATATATATTTCGGCTATTCAATCAGTGTTTACTTCTGGAAATGATGAATTGCAATGAAGTTATTCAGCAGGATATTCATTCTAATAAAATACTTTGGAAGCTTTACAAACACCCTGTGTAGGCAAAAATGGAGTAATTAGGCACTTTACATAAAGGATTGCTAATAAGTCTTTAACCAAAATCAGTTAAAACAATCTAAATTTTTGGAAGTGGAATAAAGACAACTATGTCCGTTGACTACTAGTCTCAAATGACTAAAGGAAATACATTACATTCCAATTCATAACGTTTTACATCGCTAAAATAAAATCTATGGAAAGAAAAGCTCTTTCTCTTACTGACTACATGAAGATGGAGTTATAGTATACTATATTCGTAAAAAAGGTTGCATAATTTTGTGTGAAATTTGATTTGTGTCAAATTAATGCTATTAAACTCGGGTTACTTCAGGAATTTTGTTAAGTCTTTAGACGAAATATTTTGAAAAAATCTGGTGAACCTATTTTGAATCAAATTGGAAGTGTAAACAACCATGAAAACTCCTTACATACCAGTAAATTAGTTGACACTGGTAGGGCTGGAGGAGGAAGAACAATAGTAGTTATCCGAAATTGAGTGTGAGAGGTTTTCCCGTTAACTTTGGTTTCTATTAGCGTAAATGCTTAGAAAACCTTAAAAATTGTCATGGGCTAATTGGGTAGAGCTGTGAAAATAGTGGACAGTGGAGTAATTGGAAATTCAGATCCGGTGAAAAAATTGGGCAGAGAAGATAATGGGAATAGTAGGATGTTAGGGATTGCAATAGAAAGGAAAATACTAGCGTGTGAAAAGTGTGGAATCGCAGATAAGGAGGTTACTAAACGGCAGAAATGAAGACAGGTTGCATGAAGAACAGGAGAATTAAATAAAGCAAATAAAGCAACAGAAGTTCACGCGAAACGATCTTTAATATTTACATTAAATACATATTTTGGTTAAGAAGTGTTGTATATAGACTTATTCTATTATCACTCTTTTAAATATAAAACTATTTGACAATCCAACAATTGAGTTACACTTTTATGTTTTCTGGTGCTCTTTACCAGCAGCATACCTATCTGGAGCATTTATTAGGTACCTGTTATCAACACACTACAGCGTCAACTGACGATGGTTCATATTTCATTTTATGTGGAAATACAATCAATATCCTTTAAGAACAATTTTCCCGATTTCCGTACAAATCTCACCGTAGGCACTCATTTTCCATCTTATTTTTTATGAACGATCTCAAAAGCCGTAAATGGTTTGTAAAGAGATATTCCACTTGGTTCACTGCGATCAGTTATTGTTAAAAATAAAAGAGCATATGACGAGAAACTGGGTCATCCATTTCAATGCTTACTTTGCTATTTGCCGCTTTTTTCACTGTAGCACTGCCGAATGAGACATACACTCCCATATTGGCCACTCCTCCCCTCCGCGGCTACCCACATTTCCAAGCGGTGTCCTTGCATTAATCTTGCCCGGAAACAACAAACTGGTAGGGTGGGGATCGTACCTACTAAATCGAATGGTACATTTCACGTGCACTCTTTCCTATTGCGACTCCGGAAAAATATCCCTTCCATACCCTAAAAACGTCTTTTTCCCTCTCTCAACTCTTAAGCTCGTAGAGCACCCGCTGAATTGCTTGCGACGACTCCATTCTCTTCAGTTTGGCTTTCGGATTAATGTTTTGGAGCGCTCGAAGTTTTTGAATGGCTTCGAATTGATTTTTTTTGTTCCTTGCGAGGATTTACACCAGTATTCGGCTAATATCAACTGACAACGAGCGATGAGAAAATGGGGAATGAGACGTAGGAACTGAAGGAAAAGCCAGCAAAAATAACTTAGTACCAGCAATTTAACCTTCATTAAACTTGGTAGGTCTTGTTTAAAGAGTAAATTTGGTACACAGAGTGTGATTTAACGTGGAAACACTTGCCAAAACCCCTCTTGTCTTTTGAGATTCCCGTGGGACAGAAAACAAGTTTCCAACTTTGACATTTTGCAGAAGTTTTACTACTTTCGCAAGAAGTGACCTCGATTCCATCGTAAAACCTGTCATAATGCATGTAGATTGCTTTTTGCTGATTCTAACTGCTGGGTTGGATTCATGAAGTTCTGGAGTCATAACACACCATTGGTTGTGAGGAAGTAGCTGGATTGTGGGTAATTCTATTGGCGTCTTGATTCCATTTGTTTCTCACATAACTGAGGGAACATTTCCAAAATGTATGAAAGGGGAACCGAATGAGAAATCGTTTGTTGATACGGGAAAGGAAGACACATAAATGTTATTCAAGTTTATCAATATTAAAAACGGTGGATTTTTAGTCATGCTGAGATATTGGGTGAGTGGAATGACTGGATATATGAGAAATATAATTATGATTTGAGAGGAAAAGGGAACAGAGAAATCATTAGAGAATCCAGTGGAACAGCGTCTTAAACAAGGAATATTCGAAGTGGGTTCAGACGCACTTCGGCAAAAACATTTCCGCGCCCCGAAATTCATTTCATCGTGCTTGTCAATACTTATTTTCGCCTCTAATAAGTTGAATTTGCTTGAAGAATCAAATAGAACAAGTTACCATGGTGTCATTGAATTACAATTGTTCCAATTAAAGGATAATAAAAAGTTTTACGGCCGTAAAGCATATGTCCATATGAAATATGACAATAACTGGCCACCAAATATTCTCTATAACATAAGTCCCCTTATCAATTTTTGATGAAAATAACTTTACGCCATGCATATTGATCGAAATTTTACGTACACTTTTAAAATAAACTATCAATTTAAATGGCCTCGGTTCTGGAGTTCTTAATGCCCCCGCCATTCTTCTAATCATCTAGTTTAAACTCCCTAAACTCGGCGATAGTGTTCGGTAGATCATTGTTGAATTGCAAAAAATACAGAATAAAAGCGTTTCCAATCAGGTAATGTCACTCTTTACCTATTTACAATCACCTTGGCTCGTTCAAGGTCAGCTGGTGCAACGCTGTAATTAAATTCTTCCCTATATTTTTTGTGAGCTACAATTGCAGATGTGTAGCATCTTAATATGTACACTTATATTTATTTATTTTTACACATATTACACGAAGAGTGACTGCAAATGGCAAACAGAATATTCCGGCTAAAAGAGAGGAATGACACAATAGCAGCTTAATGTGTTAAATGTATTATTTAGAAATTCTAGGAAACCGTTCTTTTCATAGTCAAAGTTATATTTCCAATTACGTAGTGAAGAGGTATCTCTATTCCGGCAAGTTATTAGTAGCGTCTCATTAGTAACTTTCTTGATGATAGCAAACGGGCGATGGAACTTGTAGAGGCAACTGGGTGAGGTTATCAGAATAATTTGTAATAAATATTGAATCCAATCGGGGTAAATATGAGTTCTGTCAGGTGAGGGAAAAATTATTCATCGATAAAAGTTTGCAGTTTCAGTAAAATTTAGACCATGAGCATGGATAATCACTGGTATATTAATGTATATTATTACAAACATCATTAAGTTTTAATTCATCGTTCCGACAAACACATTTTTGCGTAACTTAGAAATGATTATTTTTTGAATGATCAAAAATAAGTTTCTAGGTTCGAGAAGCTTTGGAGTGAATAGGAATGTGTGATAATTATGTGAGAAAATTTGCTGCTTCAATTAGTTAAATGAAATGAATATAATATTTGGCTACACCTAATTCAATGGGAAATTAAAGGTAATTTAAGATTGCAAGTAATGTGTAAAATATTTATGATATCATTCTCTAGACGGAAAATATAAGAGTTTTGTCTAACATAGCTCTAATCAACCGTTAAATATTATTTAATTCTGTACCAAACTGCATTGAATAATTAATCTCTAAGTGATACTACGTAGCCTATTTTTGTTGCACTACTGAAATGAGATTGAATTCTCCATAATGGGATTCTTTCTAATTCCTATTTTTTTTCGTTTAAACTAATAAGGTGGAAACGCACCGACTGGAGCACGCATCTGTGAAAAAAAACCTAATAGTGTGTGACCACTTAGCTTACTCCATTAATGGTAAGCTAATTCCGGTCCCCGTTCACTCCCCTTCCCTCTTTGCCCTCACCGGTCTCCCTTTCAACACATTTGCCTATTACATAAGCTGAGAAGAACTCGGCTTTTGGTGAGTCTTCGAACAAAACACTCTACGAAAATTAGTTAAACGTAGCACATCATGGTCTCGTGGGCTTTCCCATTTGTCAAAAAAATTGGATGTTTTTAAAAAGTATGCTTTCATCTTTAAACTTACCCTCGAAGGAGAAAAATTACTCATCAATAATGTTTTCAGATTTCAATATTTGAAAACATTTTTGCAAATATGATCAGAAAATAACAGTTTGGCAAACAACAACTCAATATTTTTTTTTAAAAAGAGTTCTTTACCATTCATTATCAAAATGTTATAATGTATTAAATAATTTCAAATGATTCCATTTAACATAAATTTTGCAATTAATTGATACTAGTGAAGCAGCTAAATGACATATCCATATGATAAGGAAATTAACCCTGCAAAAAAATTGGATAAACCTAACGAATTTCCTGAAACATTAGAAAAACGTAAACATTTCCTAAATAAAATTTCTAAATACCAAGTCGAACAGCTTTGTATTTGCTTTTTTAAATTATATTTTTTTCAAAAACCTTGGGCCAAATTAACGGGTGCCTATAATCAATAGTTTTCCCTATGGTGTAATACAGATGCCAGATACGAGGAGCACGACGATTTTACTGGTGTTAGATCGGGATTAAGATGCCCATGCGATAAAATAAACAGAATAGAAATAAATGAATCAGAATAGGCATTCTGGATTTGAAGGCGTGACATGTAAAACAGGCATGCTCCAGCCCCATAACCATTCCGTTCCACTTCATACAAGATGCAGATGCGGTGCTACGTAGTAACCACTTTGGAGGTTGCCATAGGCTTCCTAGTCTAGCCCTCATTGGCTTCGCAGAATCCTCGCATCTTCAATTAGGTATTACCAGATTAGAGAGGAACTACGGATCTAAGTCCAGCAGGGATACGTAATAGATGCAGTAATCACTCCTTAAGTAAGTGGCAGAGAACAGATACCGAATAATCATTAATCATATAAGTGCTAGAAATAGGAAAGGAATGTGTAAGCCGTCGCAAAAAATAAATAAAATTAATGTTGGTTTATTTAAGTTAAAATTGGTTGATGTCAATGGCTTCCTGATATGTATAAATGGATATCAGATAAATTAATCTCAATTATCAATATCTAAGCTTAGAACATGAAATAGGCATTGTAAAGTCCAAAGATTCCGAGCAATGCTACACTATTATGTAGCCATATATTGATAATTCTTGAGGAAATAATGACATATTATGAAATTATTACTTGAATAATATAATTATGACTGGATCTCGTAAATGACTGCATTGAACGCGTACTCTTCAGTACTGGAAACCCTCAGTTTTGTTCCGAAGCACTCTTCTTGGGCAGTGAAAATGGCGTCTTTAATTTAGTAAAGCAAATCTGTTTTCGAAGTTTTGAACATAGAGAGTTTTAATCAATCCTCAGATGGATTTTACGAAGTGTGGCCTTCAAATCTCATATTGTCTGTGTTGCTCTTCCCTTTTACTTCTGTCATTAACTACTCCACGTGAGTTGTACAACATAGACCCTCATTAATTTGTTTTCTGTTCCAACTCCCTCAAGCTATTTTCCTCAGAAATTTTTATGTCAAAAGTGTGTCCAATAATTGTGAAGCATTAGTGCCTTTAGTGCCTACCATATTGTAACTGATCGTCTCCTTATTCCAATAACCATTTCGTCAATTATTCGGCCCTTCCGTTTGATCCCGGTCATTCTCTGTTGCGTCAACCTTCCATTGCTCTTATTTCTTTCCTACCACTGCTACAACTCATGATCCGCATCCTTAAAAAGTATACTCTGTCCGTGCGTCTTGATGAAGTGTTTTCTGAGTCTTGGACGTGAGGTGAAAATCTGGAGTATCTTGTTCCGATCCAAGAATCACGGAAGGAAGCAAAAAGGGAGGGAAAAATAAAAGATTGCCGACTTGAGGGGAATGGGAAATCTTGCCGAAAGGAAGAGGAAAGTTCGACGACACCCTCAGTGGACCCTGGCGAGGAAGTTGGCGACGAAGGACGACGAATGGGGTGGGCCGACGGCGAGGAAGAGTTGGCAGTGCCGCGAGCAGGAGAGGACCTGGCCCGGGAGACGCGGAATCGACGGTGAGATAATGGAGGCGAACCGTTGGAAGGTCGAGGAAGCGGGACGGAGAGGAGGGAATCGGGCGGGGGGTTGACACTCCTCGTGCCGCCGGAGGGATCGGAGGGGCGAAGCAGGATCGGAGAGAGTTATCGGAAGGGTTAGTTGGGTCCAGATGGGCGATGGTGGGGGGGGGCGTGGGAACGCCTCGAGAGGTTCCAATCCTGGGGCTTGCGGCAGTGGCACGTGAGGGAAGGGAGAGGAGTGCAAGAAGAGAGGGAGGCCGGGTGAAAGGAGAGCGAGATGGAGTAAGGGGTATGTGCGAACGAAGTTTGGGAGGGGGAGCTAAAGTAAGGGAGAAGTTGCCGCTACTGCATAATACTTGATCAGCTTTAGCTGAGAGTTTCAGGACGCCTTCCAGTGAGACTTTATCTCACTCTCTCACTTTATCCTTCCCTCTCACTTTATGTGACCCTTTCTGTCTCTGCATCTCTCAAACTATTGGTCTCTTTAATTTCTCTATTTCTCCTGTGAATGGATTACTACAGTCAGCGGACACAGCCTGGGCAGCACCCCTCGACCACCGTTGGGAAAAGCGTTGATGGGGGAGATTTCCTCAACTCCTACCCAAATTCCCCCCCCCTCACTCCGCAGTGTCCCTGCAGGTGTGGGAAGGGTGGGGAGAGGACAGTTTTGGGGGAGGAGGTAGGAGTTTGGCGCGAGATCGAGAACGATTCTCACCTCACGGACCTTACCTCCCTCCCTCACCCCGATCCTCATTAGAGCACTCGGATTCGACGAGCAAAGGCACGGGGTTACCAGGGTATGGGGGAGGTCAACCACACGGTGGGAGGACTGTTTGGAATGATGGGGGTGGCGACTGTGGCGTGGGCTTCAGTCCCCGGCTGGTGACACGCCCGCTGCCCTCATACCTTTGGGGAATAATCCAGGAGGCTACGCAGCTGGGGTTGAATGTGCGGTGGTGGGTTCGAGGGATTAGAATAATGATGACTTAGCCCTGTAACTACGGAAGCAATGGTGAACCAATTGCGTCGGGCAGGCGACCAGGGTGCCGGAGTCTCCACGAGATACTGCCGTTGGCCGTAATTTTGAAACGTAACGAATTATCCGTACCAATGGATTGAATGACAATGACTTTGCTTGAATACATTTTCACTATTGAAACTATCGATGGTTTTCTAATGCTGAGGAAATCAATGTCCCATGCTGATATAAACAGGGATTATTTTATTCTAATTCAAGATTATACTAGGATAGAAGTGTACTTATATTTGGAGGTTTTACAAACCATGGCGGGCCAAAAAATGATCTAGGATTATTTTCATGAAAGACTGGGGAGGAATTGAGGAAAATTCATTGCTATTGAGAATTTTAGATGGTTTCTTGTATTGTTACAATATATGCTGTTTAATAAATTTGAAGATATTCAACTATATTCATCCTAAATAAATGGTTCTTTGGAATAGGTCCAATAGAAACAATTAAATGGAATTCAAGGAATGCATTATCTAAATAGTTAAATGAAGTGAACGTCTGCTTTTAGTATCAGACACTTTCGTGAAAGTAAGTGTTATTTAGTTTAATTAAAACGATTAAATAAGTCTCCATCATTTTCCACATGCATTTTATATTCGCAAATTTATCGAGCGAAGATTTGCATATTTCTGAGCTATGTTAAAAAAAATTTAATTTTCTTTAACAATGACAATGTTCTGGACACATGTCATCTGCTAAATTTTTTCTTGTATTTCTTTCAATTAATTTATTTCTTCAGTATATAGTCAGTATTATATGTTCAGAAAATAATGTATTTTTAATGATCTGAAATTATTTTTGACGAGGAAATAATAAGTTCACTAGGTGGATTACTGAGCCGTAGACTGTGAAAAATATAAAATGGTGCATTCCTTGAAGGAACTTGACGGCATTCAGTGTGGGGGGTAAGTAGGGCATAGAAAAGAAGCAGTGTTTAGCCCAAGCGTCCAGAAAATGCTCAATTAAAATTAGTAACACTGATGAGGAATTTTGTCAGATAGTGAGTTTTGGTTGATTTTTCTAGTTATTCAAACATTCAATGTTTAGATACATTCCCACGTATTTTGTAAGTGACTGAAAACGTTTTTCATCGAGTTTCAAGGTGAATAAAATTGTAGTAAAATTATAACCTTACATACACTGACTATGTAAGTGTCTGAAAGATCACACAAAAGTTATATTGCAACGTCCTCCCTATCATGAAAATTCCCCAAAGGCAGCATTGCGAAGTGGCGCACTGCGCACACAAATTCAGTAGACACAACATAAAAATAACATTTTTGGTACCGAAAGCGTTGCCTGGGTAAAGGCAAATGGTTTTTTTATTGATCTCTCTAACATTTGTTTGCAGTTCCCCCAGGTAACCAATCGTGTAGAAAGAGAAAAGGCATTGAAGTCCAGGAGCTGGATTCCCAAAGCCCTTTCAAAATCTCAGTTTATGTCAGAGCGCAACTGAAAGATGAGAAATGAAATGATAACATACGAGGTATTGGTTCTTTCTATTTTCACCGACCACTATCCCTTTTCCATTCCCTCCCACAACTAAACCATTTATAAAGCTCTTCCGCCTCCGCGCTCCGTTTTTCCTTTCCGCTGCAGAGTTGAAACAAAACCAACCTTTTTCCGTGGAAGCGCCTCTCTAACATCTCTCCTCCACCTTCCCACCACTCCCACCCTCACTGCGTTGAGTGCGGAATTCTGACGTGCAACGAAAGAGCTTCCGGGAAGCTCACTCTTTCCCTCACCTTTCCATCAACAAGCGCCGCCTTCCGAGAAGTCGAGACACTTCGCTTTCATCGCTCGGCCTTCCACTCCGCGATAAAACATAGAACAATTGAATCACTCCCCATTACACACTGAGAAAACTTGCTACGCTCTCAAATGAAGAACTTTTTGAAACAGACCTACTTCCAAGATTAGTAATTGCTGTAATTTAGTGCAGGAATATCCTTTTGATTTGCCCCATGATTCACAAGGCGCAAGTTACTTGTAATCCGATTTGGCATTAGATTGAGATAATAATTACTTTTTGACCTTTATATACTAAAAATATGCATATACCAGGTAATAAATTTATTACCTGGTAATAAATTTATAATGTAAAAAGGTAAATGAGGTATCAATGAAGAAATTGGAAAGCCCGAGTAAAAAAAAATGGATAAGAAAAGCCATGGTACTTGAAAGCGTCCTGCAGTCATAATTTATGGTAAGGAGGAATCGAGAAATACAACAATTAACCCTAATTTTGAAAATGAAAAATGTTCTACCAATACCTGCCTCATACTCTTATACGCCTACTACAGTCTACGCCAGCCTATTCTTGCCAAGGCCTCCGCGCGTAGTATTTTTTGAAAATATTTATTATTTTACATAGTTCTCCATGCTTTTCCCTCACTCTCGCTCAACATTAATTACTAAATGTTTCATTGAACATTCGCAAAATGCGTCGTATTCATCTATCAACCAAAAGAAAGAATATTGAATGAATCTTTGATGTGTGAACCTGGAGAGCATGCGAGTGCAAGTACGAGTCACGTGATAGTGTTATCAGCATACCTAAAGTCGCCCTCATTATGGGAAAAAGTAGGTCTGCACTTAAAATGTGTATCATCAGAATAATTAATTCCACATCATGAAGAAATTTGACTTTAAGTACGATAATTCAGTGAAGAATTCCCAAATAAATCACTGTCCATTTAAGTATTTGAAGAAAACGTCTTTCTAGCTACTATAGACCTTCAAATTGAAGTATCATGTCAATTTTATTTTAGATACATTCACACAAATTTTAAATAAAGCATTTTTGGTATTACTGTATTCTTTTCACAGAATTTCAATTGTACCTATTTATATGAATAAATTTCCATCAAAACAATAAAAAAATTCTAAAGTCGCTTCTAATTTCGAATTTCTATTATTAATTACAACGCTCGTATACACCATCCCAGTCATTTCGTCCAAAACTTCACTTAAAGCAACATTTAGGCTCCAATATTTGTGATCTAGTATCAGCTTAACAATAATGTCAACATGTTCACTAATAATGTATTGACGGAAACGATTTAAAACATCCATGCATAAATTAAAAATATTTTTTGAAGAGACAAATTCATGATGTATCCCATTCAAATGCCGTCTATGAAGAGCTAGCTAGTTATAATCATCGCAGAACTTTAAACCTCACGTAAAAGTTTCCCGTGAATAGAAGCTCGTATTCATTTCTTCAAGTGTAATTTAGAACGGTGGGCAGCTTACCAAGTGCACTCAACCACTAATTCATGAATTTCTGCTTCACGCTTCACATTCAGATTTTCACGCGTAAATGTAGCCATTCCAAATGTTTTTTCGCTTGCAAGAGTAGTTAAATGAGACACTGTAAATGAGCACATGAAAAAAATATTTTTCCTTGAATTGTAGTGTATAATGAAAATATATGATATACCTATCTAAATTATGATTATTTTACACAATAACTCTTTTCGCGCCGAAATTACGCCAAATGAGAATATAATGGTTTTATCTAATGATGAAAACGGTATCAGTTACTTTAGTCCTTAAGCAAGTAAAGTCACTCGTATGCATATAATGTAGCTAACACTATAACATGCAGAATATTCATTTTATGCTGTAATTACATTAGAACATAAAGTATATTTATTATTAAGTGAGGCTTTATATGCTACTAATTTGAAAGTTAGGATTCTACTTCAAATAAATCAGGTATAAACTAAATGGACATTGTATACCATACAATATGAGAGTTACCTAATTAGCCCAACTGGACTCTATTAGCTTGAGCCAATTCTCATGCTACAAGATGCCAGGTGAAAAGGTAAACTTCTTCAAACTTGTCCACCTTTCGGTGTCAACGTGAGCACAAAGCTAATTCCTTTCGGTGAACTTTTTCACTGAAAGGGATCAGAATATTTTAATTACTTGGTCATACTGAATTCCGCTTGAGGTCTCTGGAGTCGACGTCTCCGGACAACGTGATACTTTCTTAAGACTTCGATTGTAATTGAATTCAAACAAGGCACTTTATCTATAATATAGTCCAAGGGACCCGAGTACATTTCTTTTTAGCTTATTTTCTTAGATGTTGTTCGAACTTCTTCATCTACGAGATAGCGATTTTTACTATACACCTTTCTGTAGATTCACAGTAGATACATAGATCTCCTTCAATCTATCTTCTGAACTTTCCCTCAAGAAGCAGCATATATGTACGTTTCCTCATGCCCATATTCTGCCCTCATCTCTCTTCCGCAGCCTTTGGAATTTCCCTCGAATTTCCCCACCTTTCATCTGATACATTCCGCAATAAGGAACTTTTTGGCTTAAATTTTTGTCTCTCTGATGATAACCGCGCTCTCATTTAATTCTTTCAATCTATTTGCGTATTGTGTGTTATTATTTTAAATATAATAAGTACACGTAGCAGATTTATGTTCACTTCCCACTTCTTCTCGGTGATTTCCGCTTAGAGACTCCTCGGAATGTAGAATGCCATTAGGCCGCGACGACGCTCTCATTCCCTTTCCCAATCCACCCTTAGTCGTATCAGTGTCTCCGTCCCGCTCCCTCACGGCACTCCTTGGCGTCATTCCCAATGGTCTTGTCATCAAGATACCCCTCTCTGGTATCCCTCCTAGCCTTCATCCACATCTACACACCGTCATATTGCAACAATCACGCGAACTCACACGTGATGTTCTGTCTCATTACCTCTACCTTTTTAGTCAACATCGTACCAACTTACTGTCCCTCGCCAAAATCATATCCAATTCAGCCCCTTACTTAGTTCCGTCACTTAATCGTATACTTTCCTCCGCACTTCGAAATCTTACTCGAAGACGCGAGGGCCACCTAAAAAAACTCTCCTCTCTTATCCAATCTTTCTTCCACGTGGGATTTTCCTTGCCCCTTAAACAACCCCCACCACCACCCGAACCTCCGCCCCTATTCCTTTCAAAACCGGATCTAGCAACACTTTTCAACCTACCTTATCCTCCGCTCAAAACACCCGTTTTACCCATTCGCCAAACAAAAGAGTCACAGACCCAACACCCAACACCCCAAACCGAACACAAAGTAGTGAACCTTTCGTCCGAGCCTCTCAATAATTACGAGCTTTCGCTACTAAGTAAAGGCCTCTCCTTCTCCCCCACCCCTAGAACCCACCACGTTAACATTGTCACCGACACTTTAAACTTCTGCCGGAATCTCCGCTGGCATGCCCATTGGAATTCGCAGCCTTTCCCTTCGAACGCTTCCACCATTAATCCGGCACTTACTCGGTTCCGTCCAGCCTCAGAAAACGAACCCAAACCACTCCCAACCAACAATCCAATAGAAATCTTTATCAATCTCCTCCTAACAAAGATTTCCGACAAAAAATTCATAGATTCCCTGAAGCCACCAGATAACCTTTCTCCCCCTGAGAGACAAGCTCTCAGACGTTTAGCGTCTAACAAAAATATAATTATCACAACGGCGGACAAAGGGTCATCCGTTGTCGTGCTAAAACAAGAAAGACTACGACACTGAGGCATTACGACAATTAAATGACCTTTCTTGCTACACCCCCCTGCCCCAAGATCCTAATCCTTCATACCAAAAGGATATTCTATCTTTTCTATCCAATTTTGGTCCCGGAGAAGGTCTATCTCGTAAAGATATATCCATTCTTTCTCCTCCTAATCCTAAGACCCCACATTTTTATTTGCTACCCAAAATTCACAAAACCAATAACCCCGGACGCCCCATTGTCTCTAGCATCAACTCCCCCACTGAGCGAATTTCCGCATTTATAGACCACCACCTTCAACCCATAGCCACTTCACTCCCTTCTTACATCAAAGATTCGTACCACTTCCTGGAACGTCTACACTCAATCCCAATTCCTCACAGCACGACCATTCTCATGGCCACAATAGACGTTACATCTCTGTACACCTCCATTCCCCACAAAGAAGGCTTAGAAGCACTGAAATATTACCTCTCTCTACGACCGACACCACACACTCCATCCACAGATTTTCTTCTCGAACTGAGCCAACTCGTCCTAACCAAAAATGCCTTCCAATTCAATGAAAAAATTTATTTGCAAACAAAAGGTACTGCAATGGGCACGCGTATGGCTCCTGCATACGCCAATCTCTTTATGGGTAAACTTGAAGAAAAATTTCTCCAGCAACAAACCCTTAAACCACTCTTCTGGGCCCGTTACATTGATGATATTTTCCTCCTTTGGCCCCACGGACGCGAAAACTTGTCATCCTTCATTTCCTCTCTCAACTCCTCCTCCTCGGTTTCTTTCACTTCCTCTATATCAGACTCAAATCTCACCTTTCTAGACATTGAAATTCATCTCCAGAACAATAAGTTTTACACCTCAGTTCACATTAAACCGACCAACACCCAACAATATCTCCATTTCAATAGCTGTCACCCATCGCACACAAAACGCTCCATCCCCTTCTCACTCTCAGTCCGCGGCCTCCGTCTCTGCAACAACACCCCCTCCAAACGGAAATACATTGACCAGTTACACGTTTCTCTCAGAGAATGTGGGTACCCTGAAACACTGCTCAACAGGAAAATTCTCAAACCTTCAACCCAATACACTCCTCTCCCCAAACCTAACCGCCCAAAATGCCCTAACCTTATCACCACTTTCTTCCCCGGAACCCACAAAATTAAACAGATAATCCGTGAACTCTTCCCAATTATTAGCAATAGTCAATCCACATCACCTTTATTCCCACATTGTCCCTCCGTTTCATTTAAACGCCCGTCAAACCTGCGTGATATCTTTAAGTCTATAAAACCACCTACGAGCACCCCTGTCTCTTCCCCACCCCTGTCCGCACCATGCAACCGCCCACGCTGTAAATGCTGCCATCTCCTCAGACCTTCCACGTCCCTTATTACCAACTCCCAACCCATAGCCACCTGCACCTCTAAAAACCTTATATATCGCCTCTCCTGTAACTTCTGCCCTGCCTTTTACGTGGGTGAATGCACGACCACCCTTTCCCTCCGAATGAATAACCACCGCTATTCCACCAAATCTCCCACCTTCCTTAATTATCCCATCCCTACTCACACTGCTTCCCACAACCAGTCTTTTGATGACTGCTTCTCCGTTTCAGTGATTGAAATCCTTCCCAATTCCGCTAGTAACATAGAGGTGAGAACTCGCGAGATGGCACATATCTGGGTGCTCCAGTCCTTTAAACCCCCCGGGCTGAACCAAGCCCACTGATTTTATCCAATGCTGCCTACATTTCGCCTCCCCCACCTTGTCCGCTTCCTATTGGCCCCTTAATTCTCCTCCTCCTTGTATATATGTAGAAGAGTGTGTGTATGTATATATATATATGTATATGTGTATATGTATGCATATATATGCATTTGTATATATATATATAAGGATTTTATCCAAAGCTGCCTAGAACCGCTTCACTCTTCTGAGCGATTCGGTCACCAAGTCCCCCGCTAAAGGCCCGGCCGCTTCACGACCGGGACCTTCCAGCTCTTCCCCTACCGCGGCAACTCTACCGCCCCCTGCCATTTCCCCCTCCCCCACCTTGTCCGCTTCCCATTGGCCCCTTACCTCTCCTCCCGTCACCCTCCTCTTGCACATGTCCTCTCCGCTCTTCCCCGACAACGGCATTCTGATGACGACGGCCGTGCCGTCGAAACGTAAATATCCAATGTAAGTGTCCTTCTTTTATGTTTCTATGTGTGTAGTGTTTTTTGTGTTAGTGTTTGTGTGTTTGTGCGTCGCCGGAGAGCGTCTTTTCCAAGTTTAATATATATATATATATATATATATATATATATATATATATATATATATATATATATATATATATATATATATCGGTATAAAAGCCGCCCATATATATAGTTTCGTGAGTTACAAAAATCTTATCAGGGCTTACAGAAAAATGTGTAAGCATGTGGTAAAAATTAATTAACCTGTTGCAAAATTACTTTTAATCCGCTAATGAATTTATGACTGCCATCCGTGAAATATATTTATTTCCAATTATACCAAAATAAGGATGATTCATGTTATTTAAATCTGCATTTATTTAATTTTATTTGTAAGTACATTAATATTTTTGCGCTATTTTTCAAGGGCCAATTACTTTTCGCAATAATTTGATGAAAATCCTATTCTATAACCATTATTAGAAACTCTTAAAATCTCCACCACGATTAGAAAGAATAGAAGACTCAAAGTAAAATAATATATAAGACTTAATTTAGCAATATCGGTTCTCATTTAATATTGAGTTATATATCTACTTTTAAGGTATTAATGGTTCATAGTTCTCACAAGTTCTAAGTTTATTATCCCATATTCCTACGCCCTACCGTTTGTTTTCTGTCCCTTCCAAATAATCTCTCTTGTTCTTTTCTTCAATTACAACCCAGGCCATTAACCACTGATTTAAGTGTCTTCTTCAAACATACCTGTTTTCAGACCCTTAATTCTGCAAGTGCAAAATGACGCTCAAGTTTCCAGAGTTTTTGTTAAAATATAAGCAAATTATTTGTTTGATCGAAATCTGAGGAGCAAGAAGAAATAAGAGTCAGTTGCACTAGATGTGCAACTTTTTGACGGTTTCTTCGAGTTTCATTGACTAATTACGAGATATTTGATCATTATCATCGTCCATGAAATAACAATTTAAACGTTTCAAGATGACAGCGAAAATCTATTTCACCAGAATTTCAGTCGTAAGATTGGTTTACTGCAGCCCTCCATTCTCACCTATTTAGTCTTAATTCCCTTACCGTCTGATAGGTTCCCTGTTTTACATCCTTCTTAATTTGCCCTATGTACTTGTTTCTTGGCCTTCCTCGAGGGATCTTTCCTTCAAGTTTTCCTTCTATTATGTTTCCAATAAATCCATTACTAATCCATATGTCCAATCTATTTAGTTCTTCTTTGCCATAAAGCTCTCCATATTGCCTTTTCCTCGCCTGCTCTTTTATATACTTCATCGTTCCTCACTTTATCTGTCCATTTAATCTTAAACATTCTCCTCCAGAACCATGTTTGAAATGCTTCTGTTCTTCGTTGGTCCACTTTTCCAATATCCATGTCTTCTATCCGTAGAATGCCATGCTCCATACGAATGCTTTGACGAACTGCCTCCTTATTTGCAATTTTATGTTCTTTGAACATAGCAATTGCCTCTTCTTTATGAATGCTTTCTTAGCTTGGGCTATTCTTTGCTTGAACTGACATGACTTATGTTCCCCTCCCAGTAGTTCCCACCCGGAGATCCGATTGGGGGACTATTTTACCTCCGGAATATTTTACCGGGAAGAAAGGCATCATGTCGCATTTGAATGCAAGGCTGCATCTTCTAGGGAGACTAATGTAGTAGTTACCCTTTGCCTTCCACATCGCAGTACTGGGGCCGATACCGTGCAATTCACTCTCGCCCGCAGCTGTGGCAGCTGACGCCGGGTCGACCCTGTCTGTCTGCGCCACCAGTGCTTAGTGGTGAAGCTGCTGCCTTTCACCATGGGTTCAGGGATCTATATATATATATACATACATATGCATATATAAATATATATGTACATATATATATATATATATATATATATATATATATATACATACATACATACATACATTGCCGCCCCACTGAGGTCAGCCACTTCACTGAGGAACAGACGCTGCGTGGACTACCGTTCGTCTGGCTCCTAACCTTAGACGTATCTGCATGGGTGACTCTACCAGGAGCAATTATTATTACTCCCGTCAGCACAGCTCTAGGGGTCATCGGAACGTACAAGCCCTTCCACCACGTCAAGGCTTTAGTCCATGGGACGGACGTTGAAAATATAGTAATATAAATTTATTCTTTTCCAAAAACGAAATAGCGTATATCGTAATATTAGTCTTGTATGTCGCTCAAAAATTTCTAAAGCAAGTTATCACTTTCGGACAATAAGATCTGGCAGTCAATTGGGCAAGGCAGATTTGCGACAATTTCAACAGTCTTAAATATCATTATTACCATCTCCGGATGAGCTGATTGACCGCTAAGTTCAATGGTTCAAAGCAATAACTAGTAAACTAGAACTGATATCGATATATTGGGAGATGCAATATTGGGTATACCTATTTGCTGCTCTGTCTTCACGTAAAAATTAATTTCACTTTAAAAGAGAATGAAGTTCGTCAACGCAAGCAATGAGATATATCCAACGGAATAATCAATAATTTTATTCAGGCTATAATTTTAACTTTAATCGATTTCTCTTCTCAAAATGATATGTTTTCAATCGATAGTTATTGTAAATGTAGTATTTTAAAATGAGATTATATAATTTTTTTGTAAGTTTTGGGAAAATAGTTACCATCCCTCAAGATTCTTTTACTATTTATAAGTTTGATGTATTAGGAACTCTCAGGCTGTTGCAAGGGAAATAAAGTAATCGTAAATACAAAATGGAAGCAAACCAACATCCGTTCCGTGTCATTGTAACACTTGTTTGCCGAAGTCACTGCATGTGCAACATCGCGAAGAAAGAATAATTAATCGACCCAATACCCTCCACCACTCAACGATTCCTACCGCTCCCCCTCCCTCTGACGAAAACGATTTTTAGGCCTCACGCTCAAGCAAACGACTCATTGGACTCGAGCAATGTCGACAGTAATTTTAACGAACGCATATTTAATCCGCCCTACGATTTCGAGAGCGCTGGCACAGTGGGCGTCCCGGCGGAACTACTGTTCCTGCAACACACCCCCCTCCCCCGTCGCTCAACCTCTCCGATAGGATTCCTACCCCGCACCCTAACACACCGCCCCCCTCACAACCGGTTCGCCGGCTTCACTTCCGTCCCTCTTCCCCTTTAATCTGCGCTGGGCGCCGCGGATGCATCCACGATGCAACAACCCCCTACACCCTTTCGGATCCCACCCCCGTTGATCCTCCCTCGGCCCATTTGCACCCACCCACCGCGATGTCTCCCCTCGCTGCCATTATCAACCCAACTCGACCCCCGTGCGGTCCCCCTTCCGTCCCTTTCCACCCAACCCACCTCTGATTCCGCGAAATCCGCCCACCACGGAGGTGCCCTCGCCTCTGGCCTCGTGGTGCGAACGGCTGAAACAGCCGAGGGCGGTCACATGTGCACCTTCATCATCACCCGCCCACACGGTCGAGGCCACCGCTCCGTGCACGCCATCACCGCACCGCAGGCCGCCCGCCCGTACCCCTCGTACCATCCGTCAGCGGACACTCGCACACAGACGGGTACGAGCACTGGCGGCAGCGCGATCTTCTTCTAACTCCGTGTCGCCCGTCATCTAGTGGTTGTACAATCGACCTCGACTCCCCTCCAACGGTGCCTCAGTCGGACCTTTACTTTAAAAGGCGGATAAAGGGAGCAAATAAACCTTTTCCTGGTCTGCAACCATAACATATATATTATTCTCAATGGAAATAACACACGCATCTTACTTTCCCCAGCTTTTATTTCTTCTACACCTTTGTCCCTTTTCTCACATTAGCATTACTCTTAGCTTTCGTAGGATACTATCGCATCAGTGTTTGGAACCTATTTTCCTACACACATATTTCTATAATAACTCCTGTCATAATCATTATTCAATAAAATTATGACGTTTTATCAACAGCATCAATATTTAGCTGTTCTACCTAAACAACGTGCATATGCAACATAATATTTATATGATACGAGGGTCATCCGGAAAGTAGTACCCGTTCGCGAAATAAAGACACAAAAGTAAATATTAACAAACATAAAAAATTTTATTTGAAAGAGGATACTTTAAACTACTTCTCAACATAATCTCCAAGCAAATTAAGGCATTTGTCATAACGTGTGACAAGTTTCTGTATTCCTGCTGCATAGTCCTTCGCCGCCAGCTCATTGAGATACAGGGTCACTCCTTCTTTAAGTTCTTCATCGCTGTCAAATCTTTTTCCAGCCAAAAAGTCTTTAAGCTTTATAAAGAGATGAAAATCTGAAGGGGCCAAGTCCGGGCTATACGGTGGATGGTCAAAAGTTTCCCATTTGAATTGCTGCAAAAGTTTTTGTGTTATCCCAGCTGCATGAGGCCTGGCATTGTCATGAACGAGAATGACACCAGTAGAAAATAGACCTCGCCGCCGATTTTGTATTGCCCGCCGTAATTTCTTTAATGTTTCACAATACGCATTGGCATTAATAGTGTCTCCACGGGCCATAAAATCAATAAGCAATACACCTCGTCGATCCCAGAAAATGGTTGCCATGAGTTTCCTGGTGGACAGAACTGTCTTGAATTTTTTTGGTTTGTTTGGTGAATGAGCATGATGCCACTCCATTGACTGTCGTTTACTCTCAGGTGATGCATAACAAACCCATGTTTTGTCACCAGTAATTATGCGAGTCAAGAAAGAGTCTCCTTCATCAGAATAACGTCCCAAAAACGTCAGTGCTGCAGCCATACGCTTGGTTTTGTGCTCATCTATAAGCATGTGAGGGACCCATCTTGCACAAATTTTTGCATAATGCAGATGGTGTTTAACAATTTCATGAACAGTTGTTCGAGAAACATTGGGAAAATGCTCACAGATGTCATCAATTGTGACGCGCCGATCGTTCCTCGCGAATTCGTCAACTGAGCTCACCAGTTGGTCTGTAATGACAGACGGTCTCCCCGAACGCTCATCGTCGTGTGTGTTCCCCCTCCCCATGTTGAAGTTGCGACACCACCGCCGAACAGACGACTCGTCCATTACATTGTCTCCATACACCTCCTTTAATTGGCGATGAATATCACATGGGCGAACGTTTCTTGCATTGAGGAATTTAATCACTGCCCTCACTTCACAACTGGCGGCGTTCTCAATTTTTTTAAACATTGTAAACAATCACAGAAACAACACAGGCAATGCTAGCGTCACGCAACTTGGCTCAGAGAAGGCAGACAAGCCACTGAAGCTATCTGACCTCGTCCAGCGGCTACTCGCGTCGTCAGCACTTCATGCGGCACGAACGGGTACTACTTTCCGGATGACCCTCGTAAAAGTTTTTATTACAGTTAAATTATGTTTTTTTTATCGATGAATTACTCCTATGCTAACAACGTTTTCGAAATCAATTCAATGTTTAAGAAGTAAGGAAATCTGTTGGATCATCATGGTTCTACATTGTCGCTAGTTGTCATAAAAATATCTAATGAATTTGATTTTCTCAATTAATATCAAAAGTCTACATTGTGCCATATTCTCAGTTTCTGCCAAGTGATTCTTAGGATATTATATTAGAATTGAAGCGGATCTTGTTACAAAAGTACGGATGTTGCTGCACGCATTAAGTGTAAAATTATATCCTTGTTTCAAGCCGAGCAATCCCATCCGTGGTGAAGGACACTCTCATGATCTAAAGTTTTCAAGCAAAATATTTTCTTGGTGAAATTGCTTACTTCAATACGACATACAAATGTGTCGCTAATGAATCTAGATGGAAAGCGTAAGAGAGAGAGATAGATAAATGGTAAAAATTCGTTTGAGAAACAGAAATATGTGGAGAGAAAATCGCAGATGGAAGAGGTGCGGGAGAAAATGATGGGGAGGCGTGTTGTAGCCTCCTCACGGTTGATGAAGTTACTCAGTTATTTATAGTCAAGGAATGAACACTTCCATCCTCAATTTTCCACCTGACTTATCCTAACATTCATTATGAAGAAATGTGCCATTAAAATACGTACTAACAGGAACGTTATTCATAAAAGTAATCCGTATTTTTGTCAAAGAAACCCGCCTATGTGATAGAGCTGACTTTATTTTGCCGCACTATTTTTGGTGATCACAGAAACTTCATTATTTTTTATCCTACTATTTCCTCTAACCTTCCTTTTACGCATTACTAAACGATATGCTTCGCAATTAATGCTTTTAAGTAGTTCTTATCTATTGGTTACGCTCAATTTATAAACAAATAAAACGTTAAAACGAACAACGATTAAGAGTGTATACATTTTTAGGATAACAAAAAAGAAGTAAATTAATATATTACTTCAATTTATAAATTAAAGTTAACTGGAAGGTTAAATAATAGTATTCAGTTATGGATGACATCGGTGCAAAGAATTATAAAGGACCAATGACGCTATGTAACACGATAGCTGGAAAGGATATTTAACATAATTCGTTGTCTCGGGCGTGACTTCATGGAATCGACTTAACATAATGAAAAGAGAAACTTTATAATTCCACATAGATTTATTAGACGGACGACCCAGGTTTCGACGTGGCACGTCATCATCAGGTACTTTTTGCAAAGAAGACAGATCCTGCATATTGAGAGGAAAGGACAGAGGCTTGACGCGCTGGAGCAATATGAAATTTTGAAATGTGTTCAAAATAAGGTTAATATTGTTAACGAAATCTTGTACCCTTCCCACTCCCCCCTTCTAGACCTTCCTTCCTTACACACCTAATGATTCTTCACCTATCTTACCTCCCCTACCAGCTCTTAATACAGCATTTTTACGTATACTCGGAATTTCCCCTCTACCTCCTGACCCACGCGTCCCCTACACTACCACCCCCTTCCTTAGATAACGGAGTTCCTAATCCTTTCCTTTCTTCTAGTCCCTATGCCCTCAGCCACCTTAACCACCTCTGGGCCAAACCCCCCCACCCCCTGGGATTTCCCCTCTTCCACCCCCTAACCCTCTCCTCAGACCAGGGAGTTGTCTCTCTCTTCTCGCCTTTCCCCCCTCCCCCTTCCCCGATCTCTCCCCCTCTTTCCCCCCCCAATTTTGTGTGACTATATATTCTCTGTCTTCTTTGCAAAAAGTACCTGATGATGACGTGCCACATCGAAACCTGGGTCGTCCGTCTAATAAATCTATGTGGAATTATAAAGTTTCTCTTTTCATTATGTTAAGGATATTTAACATATTGGGTTGTAAAGTTACGACTCCTTATTCTTGAAAATGATTGTCTTTGACGATAGCATTAGGATACCAGATAAATATATATTTTTTTAAATCCTCGAGATCGTTTTATATTAGGTTTCCCTCGTAGCTTCTTTGCAGACTTTTGAAAGAGGTGGTTATAAATACTGGTATTGGTGATAATACTAGTCAAAATTTATATGACCGATAGTCATTAGGATATCATAAAATAAGATAAATTTCTCACACGGAGCATTGGTCATAAATCCGGTTTTTCTCCAACAGTTAGGATCAAATTAAAATGTAAATAAAAAAATTTAAAATCCACTACCTATCCTCCTATCAACAGCAATGAACCACTGGAATTCCAGGTTTCGCTGTGGAAGTGACTAGCAAGATTACTCACCAATATTCCAATATTAGATTTCAGTTTTTATATTCATTCAATGGTACAATTTTTTATGCATCAGAATAATAATTAAACCCACGTCAAACATAAGGAAGGGGCATCACATTCGGTGAAATTTGATGCGCTTAAAAACTAAGATGACTTTTGATTTACTAAAATAATTACAACTATATTCGTAGTTAGAGCCAAACAAAATATTTGGATTCATATTAAATAACACAGGCCTACAAAAAAATTTTTTTTTTGGTGCCGGGAATCTTTGTGTTGATTTTAACTATATTTTTAAAGCTGAATTAAAATATGAAATTCGTTTTTATTTAACAGCTCTACTTTTTTAGATATGGCACATCTTACGATTAGTTGTTTTAATATTTGATATATTCCGGAAAATAATTTTCAAAGTTAAATAAATCTATAAGTATACTAATTTATAACTACTCTGCGGTGTTTCTTTTTTTCAATAAACTGTCAATAAGTTTTATGTATATTTCTATATTGTAGGCCAATGAGATTAAAAAACAAAAATCGTTTGTATCGACTTCGGTAAAAGATTTATTGATAGCTCCAAGCGTAGTTTAAAATGTGTACTTCTTCACAATGGTAACAGGTTTGGCGCAATACCAATCGCTCATTCAACTAAAATGAAAGAAGAATACGATACAATAGCATTGGTCTTACAGAAGATAAAATACCAGGAACATCGCTGGGTGATTTGTGTAGATTTAAAAATGGTGAACTTTCTTCTTGGGCAGCAAAGTGGCTACACAAAATATCCTTGTTTCTTGTGCCTCTGGGATAGCAGGGATAGACACAACCACTGGATTAAGAAGGAGTAGCCTAAGAGAGAAAACTTGGTTGTTGGGAAAGAAAACATCCGTGCTGAATCTTTAGTTGAAAGAGAGAAAATCATCTTACCGCCTCTACATATTACACTAGGCCTAATGAAGCAATTTGTAAAGGTTCTTGACAAAGATGGACCATGCTTCGGCTACTTAAGACTAAAGATGCCCCATATAAGTATTGAAAAACTTAAACCTGGTATTTTTGAGGGGCCACAGATCAGACAACTTACAAAGGATCCTGCTTTTGTCGAGTCAATGAATGAGATTGAAAAAATTAGTTGGATGTCATTTGTTGAGGTCATAAAAATTTTCTAGGAAATCACAAAAGTGAATATTATATTGAGCTGGTAAACATTATGCTCAGTAACTTCAAATCACTTGGATGTAATATGAGCACAAAAGTTCACTACCTACACAGCCACTTAGACAATTTTCTTGGAAATTTAGGAGACACAAGTGAAGAAAAAAAGTGAAAGATTTCACAAGGATATAAAAACAATGGAAGCCGCTACCAAGGAAAATGGGATAACCATATGATGGCAGATTACTGCTGGTGCTTAAAACGAGACTGTTTGAACAAAGTGCACTCAAGAAAATCGCGCAAAAGTAGCTTCCGATGTGTTGAGTGATGTTTTTATGTATTTTTTCTTTTCAATTTGTTTTATTACAGTAAAAAAATTTAGTATTTGTGTTCAATTGTATTGTAAAATTCTGTTGTGTTTGTGGGTGATTTAACAGCCCTAGAAATAAATCAAGTCTTTATATTTAGTGGGTTTTATTATTAATATAATAATCCCATATCATCATGTAGAAGATTTTTTTACGTAAGTAACAACATATCTATATCTTGAAAACTATAGCTGATAGGAAAAAACTAGTGTCATAATTGGATTCAGCACCCCAATTGTTCTTTTAATCAGCATTAAAAGCTCCGGCACCAAAACCGCTGTTGGCCTGTGTAATATTTCTACACATGGTTCTACGTAAATAAGTAAATTTTGTAACTTACAAGCCAAAAACAGATATAGCAAATGTGGACTAGGTGAAAAATATTATCAACAAATTTAAAAAGACATGAAAGCAAAATCTGAAATCAAATCTGTTTTGAAAAACATAAGCGAGTGTCGAAATATATATACGCGTTTTTTTAAGCACTTAAGCAAAATAAATTATTTTTGGTGGATTTATACTGCTCGAAATACTCTTCACAGCGTTTATCCAACTTTTACCCAAAACCGAGGCTATCACGTCGACCTATTTCATCGTCTTTGCCTTTTTTACCTTTCTGAGGCGGATCACCTTTAGAAATCCACTGTTTCGACTGTTCCTTTGTCTCTGGGGTGTAGCAGTGTCTCCATGTTTCATCCACATCCAAAAATGTGCGAGTGTATGTATATACTATACACTATACTATACACTATACTATATAGTATATGGGTCGCGGTAATTAAGAGGTAGTGTTGGACTACTGACCGGAGACCCGAGTTCGATTCCCGGGCAAGCACTGGGTCAAAATCTGGGCACCAGATCTTCGTGTACCAGATCTTCCTGCGAACCATAATAGGGAAACAACAGGGAAAGGAACGGGCCCCCCTACCCTGATGTGTGAATTTCACACGCCGTCGGGGCTTAGTGCTGGGTGAAACTCTACCATTGCCTACCAAACTGACCAGCTGATATATATATATATATATATATATATATATATATATATATATATATATATATATATACAAAAATAACATTTGGACGGCAAAATAGAAAACAAAATAAAATACATTCCAAATAAAAGGAGACCCACACTTTAGATTGTATGATATTTCGGCCTTCTCTGAGGCCTTTTTCAGGTCAGACTGGAAGGTCTTGGATGGTGACTATTGAGTCTGGAGGGGAGTGCACGGTATCTCAGGAAGGAAATTAAAAAAATATGAGAATTAAAAACTTAAGTGTGGGAATTTTAAAAGATCGGAAAGCTTGGCCTTGAAAGGTTTCCTTTGCACCACCTTTTTCCCTAAAGTCCACAGACTGAAAACCTTTCTTTAAGATCTGTTCCCTATTTTACACGATTATGACGCTACGAGTGCATCGTCCTTACTACCCCACCGTGCCCCCTCTCGCATACAGACGACCCACCGATTAAAAACCTTCTGAGATGCACAAACTCTTTGGCGCCTCCCTGACAAATCTCCTCATATTTTTACTACTTGCAGCCGCCTCTGACATAAAATATTTCTGCCAATTAGATCCGCTACTCTCTCTCCACATCCCATCATTGCCACCCATTTCGTTCCCATGCTAATTGCCTCTCGAAAAACATTAATTATCTTTTGTCATGCAAACAATGCAATTCATTTTACGTAGGTGAATGCATTACCCCGATTGATTTGAATGAACAATCACCGATACTCGCTGTAATTCTGCCTCGCTCTCTTCTCTTGCTATCCCTTCACACGCTTAATTCCGCAACCTTTTCTTCAACCAGTGCTTCTCTCTAACCATCCTAGAATCTGTACCCGTTTCAGCCACCAATATAGAGGTGAAAACTCACGAATCCGCATTAAACGAGTTTTACAATTTTTTTAAATTTTCCACCTTCCCTAAATCCTTTCCCAGCATATCCTGCTCATCCCCACCCAGACTCAACATCCCGTACAAGACCTTCTAGTCTGACATCAAGAAGCCTGTAAGCTCAACAAATCTAAAATATGAGTGTCCTTTTACGTGTTATCTATTTATTTTGTGTTCTACTGTGCCGTCCAATTTTTTTTTTCTCTAAGCTCAAAAAGATGCTGGTGTCAATTGGTACAAAGAAATGCTCCACAAATACAATCGCGGTGCTTCAAAAGCTGTGTGTAACATCTGAATAGGTGACGAATTACGGATCTATACGTATGAGCTCAAAACAAAACAGCTATGTGCTTGGGTCTTCCAAAATGAGCTTCATCCGACACAATGCATGCAAGAAGCACATCAAAACAATTGATCACCTGTTTCTTCGGAATAACTGAGCATGTGGCAACCATACCGTTAGAACAACGTAGAACCATGACTTCTGAATGATACACTAGCATTTTTTTGCTGAAAGTGCTTGGTGAAGTACGCAAAAAGAAGCTCTAACGAAGAATCATTCTTTGTCATGACAATGCAAGCTCTCACAGGTCGGCTGAAAAAACTACCTACATATATGACTGAATACATAAGAAAATCATTTTGAGTTACATTTCCCAAGGCATAATAAACGTATAGTTTAGGTTGCTGGATTGGGTTTTGTTTGGAGTTACAAAATGTTTATTTGATAGTTGTGTCCATCCAAAAACCTACCTTAACCGGTAGATTGCCTAATAATATATATGACTGGCCAAAACATCGAATTAATTGGTCATCATCCTCCGTAAAGCCCTGATTTAGCACCTATTATCTTCTTGCTATTCCCGTTTTTCAAGAAAAAATTGCGTGGAAGTTGCTGCATTCAAAAACCATATTTTTGAGGTACCTCAACCGGAGAGGCAAAAATGTTGCGAAATTTGGTTCGAGCGCATGAAATAATACTGTTTTCTTTGGTGAGATTCCTTAGATGTGTTAATGTCGTGAGTGATACAAATTATCAATATCAGCGATTGAAATAACTTGAAATGTTTTTTCTAAAAGCTTATTAACTTCACACACAACAATTTTACTGTCTAATAATACTATTTGGAAAGAATTGTGAATAAATATGAATATATAGTATGAACAAAATCCGTTCATTTTGAGCCAGAGATGAATAAAATCGCTCAATAAAAATATACTCATTCCATAAGTGATACAATTCTTTTCACTAAGAGTTGATGATTATATATTAGAGTTAGCATTATTTACTAGAGTCATTAGTTTGCATATCCGCCTCTTAGTCAATAAGCTTTTAGTGAAATGCTCTCATTCAAACGAGCTTAATCGCCAGAAATTTAGTATAGCGCTCTATGAATATATTCAGAAGAATTAAAATATTACCGTTATAATACTAATTTTCATTTAGTAATTAATTCGGAAAATATTCGTTATTTCTAATGAATCCACCAACACGGTGCCGAAAATACGGAACGATGTTTAATTTTATCCAATACCAACCGTCAAATGAAAACGAATTTAAATTGAAATAAAATAAAAAAGAAGCAGATAATATCCATATTTACCTCTTCTTCGCGAACTTTTGGAAATTTAATCGTGTTCTTCTACATTTAAAGCCATACTGTAATAAAATAAAATGTAAAAACATGGGCTGATACCATAAAACTCCCACGTTTTCCTTTTCCCTCCAATTTCACTCTCCCGTCATTTTTAAGAGTGCAATAAAAATATTACAACAACCCTCGCACCATAAACTTACTTGCAAGACTAATGAAAGGAAAACTGTCCAAAATGGACAGGAAAACAAACCCGGTTCACTACCACTAAAATCCCGCCCACTCCCCTGTTGAACGCCACGGGCATTGCTTGTTGTCGTTTCCACTTCTTAGATATAACCCACTTGCACGCACGTCGACACTCGCACTTGAGCCTACAAGTATGGTCGCCCTTGTTTGCGCATCGCGGGCACTTCATATACATACTCACAGTTGAGCTCTCTCACACACACACACACACACACCCTCTCACTATCACACACATGCACACACATACCTTTCTCGCACGCAAACACACGGGGGCACACGAAGCTGTGTTCGGCGAGTGTGACATCGCCTCTTCGCGGGTATACTCGGTGCGACACATCCGATTGATGGCGGCTTCGACATCGGGAAGCCGTGTTTGTTGACGCAGGGAAGGGGCATGGGAATGGAGATAGAGGGTGAGAGAGAGAGAGGGAGAAAGTTCGGGGGAATGGCAAAGGGGATGGAGAGAACAGGGGGAGAAAGAGAGAGAGGAAGAGAATCCTGCGAATGGGAGCGCGAGAAAAAGGAGGGAGAGAGTTTGGTGTAACGGGAGGGTGGAGAACGGGATGAGCGCAGAGGGGAGGGAGCTCGAGCAGGGGAAGAAGAGCGGAAAAGGACTGAGGGGCGTAACAAAGGGTGTAGGTGGATGGGCGGGGAGTGTGGGATCGAGTGTGGCCTCGGGCTTGGAGAGGGGATAACGTAGTGAAGGGCGGTTTTCGTGGTCCTTCTGACGCCGCCCTTCCCACCTCTACCCCATCCCCTGGCACAATCCACCCCCTCCCCATTCCTCCTCCTCCCCTACCTTCCGCCCTCTTTCTATGTGAGACGGTGCGAATCCCCCAGTCGCAGCGGGGATAACAAATAGGCCACCGCTACTCTCGCCCCCTTCACCCCGCAAAACCTTTGCTATCCCCCCTTGCTAACTCTCCTCTTGTGCGTGTGTGTGTGTAGGAGGGGGTAAAGTGAGCGCGTGGGAGTCCGCTGAGGTAAATAGGCATCCAGGAGCAGCAGCAGCACCCTAAGGGTCTTACCCCTATCCTTCTATCTCTGTCTTCCTCTTACCGCTTGGGAAGAAGACCATGCGTGGCCGCCACACGCACTAAAGTGAGTGCGAACAACACAAACAAGGGAAGAAGGACGGAGGATTGGGTGACTGCCCCCGTAAACCTTATCACAATTTCTTCCTCCACTTCAATCTGATACTCCCCTTCCCTTCCCGTGCAGCTCTTTGATCTCTCACCTATGCCTTCGTTTTGATGGTGCGGTGTGAGCGCCACCTGTCGAGGAGTCGCAGTCTTTTAAAAATATGAAGAGGTTTAGGGATCGCCAAAGGGAGGAAAGGGGAAATTGGGATTTGGTTCACCGAGACCTTCCCACTTGTGACTGGTTTCTTTGGGTTCTTTGAAAAGCTTTTCAATCTTTCTCTTTGCAAGTGCCGAGTAATAAAACTGTGAACAAAAGACGTTCCAAGGAGCAAATTGGTTAGTCCTAAGCTTTTAAAATACTAACAAATGACTTAAAAAGGATGAAAACAATAGTAATGACGATCATTGTGTATAATTATGGCTCTTATATTCCTTTAAAAGATTGAAAACGGTTTTTTAAATCTTAAAGTCATTATCTTTAATGTATTGATCATAATTACCTTAATAATTGGCCCTGTGAAACTATTTGAAAATGACAATTCTTATGGAAGTTTTTGTGAGCTACTTGGCATTTCAATAACCTAGCCAATAGAACTAGATACAATTATTTCAACTCCATGTACTTTCATGTTTAATCCATCATTTAGGAAGCGATCTAGCGGAATCACTCCATTAACGATACGCGACCCCACCTTTTTCTTCGTCCTCTCATCCCGTACGATCCGCTACGAGCTGGACCAATTCTTCGAGAGCTAGTACATATTTCCTTCGGATAAAAAAACTTATGCAAACCAAGATGATAATGGGTTGCCCGGTTTGTGGGTACATTAGTTAAATTGAAAACGCCACCATTTACAAACCTTTACCAAATCTTTGTATACATAGTGCTCCTACACCAAACAACCATATAAATCATAAAGCACACTACCCACTGTAGCCATTTACTAAGTATTTTACGGATATCGATGTGGAAGTCTGGTAATGTTTGCTTTTGAAAGGACCATAGTTTCCCAAATACTGAAATCTGAAGCAAACAGGGCAATGAAACCGTAGTAAACTAACACGGGAAACATAGTATACACAATGGGAGGAATAAAGAGAGGGAAAGTAGTTAGAGCTAATGGCTGGAAAGTTCAACAAACAACGCAAACCGACACGGTCACTTCAGTGAGGGCCACTCCAGAGGAAGCCAGCGCAGACAAGCCTATATGAGAAGACTCTCGTCTGCAAATCTGCATTAAACACAGCGAGATTCTGCATAGGTGAGGTTGAGTGGCGCAGTTGATCCTCTCTCCCGTATTCCTATTTCGTTGCAAAACTAAATGGTTCAATAAATGGTAGGCATATAACCTCGTTGTATTGGTACTCAGGAAAATCCGTACAATAGTAAAAACATAGTTTGTTCAAACGGCAGTCTACCGGTGGGGAATACTGTATTTAGCGGACAGGTGCAGAAAGCCGAAAAATAATAAATTTATAATATAAAGCATAAATTATAAAAAAGTATAAATAAGTAATAGTACAACATATAAAGCTCTAAAACTGTTCATAAACTGATTTAGTTATCGAATTTTGGTAAAATTAAATATTTATTGGCACATATCATATTCACATCCAGCCACAAGTTCATTTCTATGATCTAGTTTCCTATATTTCTACCGTTGTTCACGCAAGTATTTCCACTGGCGTCGTATGAGGGCATCCTATTTCCCGATATGTACGGATACAAATTTTCTGCCCCCTCTTTGACGGAGAATATTAATTTATTTTGTCAATGCCAGGAAAATGTTTGCTATAATTTTATCATCTGTAATTGATAACAAAACATTCCTAATATTCTGTTCCTAATATTCCTAATATTCTGCAGTATTCTGAGAGAAGCACAGGAAGTTACACGCTGAGAATACACCCAGCATACTATATACCTAATTACATTCTCAGCACGTACATTGATGATTGGGAAGACTTTCGAAAATATCGGCTGCTATGTTAATATATTCATTTAAAATGTCCAGAGTATATTGGGTCCGTTGCTTGTGTCTATGACGTTTACGGAAGCGATGGTTCTGAAGGTGGAACGAACAATATTTTCAGCTATACGCCCGATGTGAGGCCATATACTTTAATGGTCATAATGTTTGCTTCTATGCAATGTAATACGAACATAAGATACTCTCGTAAGGATGCGTATATCCACCTATAGAATCCTAAATATTCACAAAAATATAGCATCAAAAATAACAATTTTGTATTTCGGCGACTTGTTTTCGGATAAATAACATCATCGTAGTAGCAGTAAACATATGAATACCATGGAACGTATTAATGATACGAAGTAATACAAAATTTTTCATAAGAAGATGACATAAAAAAAGTTTACGAATTGTATCTAGGATGATATTTACTAAATTTGTGTGGCAAATATCAACAAAAATAATATTTGCGCGCCTTTGAAAAGTACATCAAAAAAGCATCTCCGGAGGTAATTGGGAGTTCCGTACTTCCATGCCAAGTTGCAAACAGCTCATCCTTTTTTTTCATGCAAGGCTGAACCTTTTTCATGGTTATATTTATTCTGTCTTTTGTAACTCTCCCTTCTCCCCTTTAATCGCTCGTTTGGTTCCGTCACTCCTCCTCTCTCGATACTTTCCCAACGACCAGACCTTCTCCACCTCCGGCCGTTGCCCAACATGGACCCCGAGTCTCATCCTGTGACATCCGGGGTGATCCAAGACCGGACCTTTGGGCCAAGCCTCAGAATGGCTTCCTGCCACGAGGTTTATATAAACAGATGAAATGAGATCTTCCAAACATCACCAGTCAAGCTCGCTCCTTGAAATCACAAAAATATTGTGCGAAAACCGGATGTATCTTCCTCGAAAATGTTTATCCCAGGCTCTCCGAAGTATGGAAGATGGTTCTCCACTTTGAGTCAACTTCCGGGATAAAGCCATGTAAGCACTCATACCGAGAAAATACGGGCACAAAGGACTTTATTGGGCCGCACGTGTTTACATAACACCAAAACAT
This sequence comes from Hetaerina titia, assembly GCA_037158775.1. NCBI lineage: Eukaryota > Metazoa > Arthropoda > Insecta > Odonata > Calopterygidae > Hetaerina > Hetaerina titia. The sequence goes on along the minus strand of CM073774.1, from coordinate 26,412,024 downwards.
CCCTTGGAATGTGCCGTGAACCAACGTGAATTTGATTCACGGCAGGCAGCGATCGCCATAACTGTTCACTGCAATCCACAGAAATGCTCGTTGTTATTAACTTGGAAGAATTATTTCCGACAACGAATGTACCGTAAGGAATAAATCCCTCGAATTAATTGTATGTATCCTAGAACGCATGTGACCGTAACGCGTAACACATTTAACCTAGTTGCAGCAAACGAGATTACCTTGTCTGCTATGGGTGACGCATCTCCTTCAAGAATTTACGTGTCCTTAGAATTAAAGACGATACATGTTTTTCGACGTGTATTACGGAAACGCTGTGGAAAAATCACAATGCTTTAACACTAGCTACTTTGTTGATTGCTATTTGCAGTACACGGTATGTCGCCGGCTGCTTTGAGTGCCTAAATTTTCTTTTACGAGACTTCTCTGAGAATTTCTCGAAACTAGAAGACAACATCGTTATTCTCTTCCCGGGACTATTTCGTGCGTTTGTGCAGAGAGTGTGTTTTAAGTCTTCCGAATACTATTTCCACACGGTCATTTGTACGCTTTTGGTACATCTACACAATACTCCGCAAGCCGTCACAAAGACGTGTGGCTGAGGGGTGGTAGGTCACTAGCCTTTCTACATACATTCGCTCTATTTACTTATACACCTGATAATCCGCGATCCACCATAAATTGGGTGGAAAGGAAGTGATCTAACACCAACCATACAACATGACCAAATATATTACGAGTATTGCATGGTTAGCAGCTATTCCTATGCCTACACAAAGATGACAAGAGTTAAAAAGACGTCAGGCACACATGCAATGCAGACACTTAATACCGGTTAGTATTCTACGCATTCGAAACGGACAATTCACAAATACAATAGACTTAACATACATACATATACACCCGACCTAGCTCAAGGGCTCACGGCGGGGGCGTTACGACGTCAGAATTTTGCCAAGTACTGGTTTGTTTAAGAGGCCTTAATCGATCTTGACTTCATTGCCTTCCGCAATAGTTTATCTGAAAGAAAATTGGCTTCTTTTTAACCTTTTTACGCAGATATTTTAACAAATGTGATATTGCTTTACTGACTGCTTCACTATTAGTTGTTCAGGGTATAAAAATATTTGAGGAACATTCACGCATAGATCGTCATATTTTGGAACGCGCTAGGGTTAGTAGAGGTTAGTAAAAGGTTTTGTAAATCGAATCAAATGACTCTGTTTCATTTAATAGGCACAATAATAAGTAAAACCATACTATAGCAAAGACAAATTCACTCTTAGTAGTACTTGCTGTAGTATAGTATAGTAGCGGTGGCTATCGTTGACGATGTTTAACGCAAAAGTAAGAAAAAGACCATCTCCTAACCAATTGTAGAACTGTCAAGATATACAACCTTAAGGTGAAATATGTTCACGAAGAAATAACAGTTTATTATAAGGTAATCTGCCGGTTAAGGTAGGTTTTTGGTTGGACACAACTATCGAATTATTACCTTGCGACTCCAAACGAAACACAATCGAGCAACCTACTCTACATCAGGTCCCCCTTCATCTCGTCCAATATCCCTATCCTGTTCCTACCCTTTCCTCGTTTGCCCAACATTCTCCCCTCTATCACTTTCTTCATCATCCCACTGTCGCTCAACACGCCTTTCATCCATTTTTCCTGCCTCCATGGGATTTCTCTCAACAAGCCCCTCTCCTCACCCACCATACCTAGTACTTCCTCCTTGTTTTTCTTTCGGTCCATTTCACCTTCTCAATACCTGCATTTCAAAAGCAACCAATCAACGTCTACCCTCCTGCTTCAGAGACCACATCATTGCCTGGCGCAATTCTTCTCCTTACGTCCCTACTACTTGACTGTGTTGGTCCAAAACACTTCCGAGATACGCAAATTTTTCTACATGCTCTATTTTTCCCACCTATTTTAATATTTAGCTTAGCATTTTTCTTTCTGGAAAATCGCATAACCTTTGTTTTATTAATGCTGATTCTCATCCCATATCTATCGCACTGAACCTCCAATTCACTCAGCAATGCTTGCAACCCCTTGGCCGACTGGCAAACCAAAGCCTGGTCATCAGCAAACCTAACTGCTTTTACAAACTCCCCCCCGACTTTCACTCCCGCCTCCAGCTCTTCCCATGCCTCTTTAATCATTTCCTCCGCATATACATTGAACAGCACCGGTGATAATAGGCAACCCTGCTTTACACCACTTCCTAACGCTGCCCATCCAGAGTCTCCATTCCCCACTCGCACCTGTCTGAGTCTGAGACATGTACAGGTTTCGGATCAGTCTCCTGTCCCTCCAATCCATTCCTATTTTCTGCAATACACGCATTAATTTTTCCCAATTCACTCTATCAAACGCTTTTTCGAAATCTACAAAACAGGCAAATACGTTCTGATTGTATTCTATATTCCTCTCGATTAGTGATCTCATTCCTGCAATGGCATCACGCGTAAGTCTTCCTTTCCTAAACCCAAACTGATCATCCCCTAATTAATCCCTTGCCTTACTCTCTATCTTTTCGTTGATGATCCTGAGAATAACTTTAGCAGCGTGGGATATCAAACTTATTGTTCTCCAGTCCTCACATGACGTAGCCTTTACTTTTTTCGGAATAGGAACTAACACTGGTCTCACAAAATCTTCCGGCCAGATTCCTTCATCATAGATACTACGAATAAGTTCAAATAGAATCTTCCTCTCACATTTCCATAAACCTTCGAATAGTTCCGCAGGAATGTTGTCTACCTCAACGGCCTTATTTAGTTTCATCGCCTTTAATGCCTTTTCTATCTCGCCTTCGAATATGCCAGGACCTAAGCTATCTTCCTCTACGGCATATTCCTTTCCTATGTCTGACCTTGTTGACCTAAAGTCTTTAACACACAGTGTTTCTATATATTCCTTCCAACTCTCTTGGATTTTTCCTCGTTCAACTATTATCTTACCCCGTTTATCTTTACCTGTTAGCACATATCTTCCCTTTTTACTTCCTGATAATATCTTAACCTTGCTGTAGAGCGCACCAATTTCACCCTTCCTCTGTAAACTTTCCACATCCCCGCATTGCGCTTTTCCCCATGCTTCTTTCGCTTTATTTTTGGCCCGTCTCAATTTATTATTTAAGTCTTTATACTTCATTTTGCCCAGTTCTATGTTTACATTCTACCATTTTTTCCTCTCATCCAACTTTGAAATCATCTCATCTATCTTTGAAATCATCTCATCCGTGACCCATGGTTTCGTTATCTTTTTCCCGTGAACGGTTCCTACACTGCATTTTGCTGCTTTCGATATCACGTTCTTGATACAATCCCATTTTTCTTCGATAGTACTCGGCACTTTACCGTCATCCATGATTTTTTCTTCAGCCTGCTGACACTCCTTCCTTTTTAATCCATTTGATGCTTCTACATTCCATTTCCTAACCCGTGGCCCCTGCCTTATCTTTTTGAAACGGACATTACATTTCATAACAATTAAATTGTGGTCAGAGTCCGCATCCGCTCCCGGGAAGCTTTTACGAGTGTGCGAATTTATCACACTGTTCCTAAACCTTAATAACAGTTAAAATAGTTAAGTCAAAAAACAGATGGTTAATGTATTCATGTTGTATTTGTATTTTTCGGTCCCTTGTGAGCTACCGCTAGGGTGTGTACGGGGTTAATGCACACCACACTGATTTTGATTCGAAAAGTTTTACCGCTACAGCGGTCGGACAAAGTTAATTATATAAGATATTATTTATATGAGAACCCCTTAAGGCACCGCTAGGTTATGTGGCAGGGTGCAAATACACATCAGGTTAATTTTGACGCAAACATGACCCCTATCGCGATCAGACATTGTTATTCTGATCCATTATCATTCGTTAAAAAAAACTTAAAACTAATTGTTCTACAATTAATCTCTTCAATGTTATGAACATGATCTCGCCAATCGTCGTAAATACGAGACGTATCTTACTAGTGATTAAGCAGTCACTGCCGTTAACGTAACGTAGGAATAAAAGATATCCGATAAAACCTCTCTGGTAAACCCCTGAAGCGACTTCTACTGTATTTGAGCTAACTCCATCTATGACTACTTTTTGTACCCAAACATTTAAAAAGTCTTCAATCAAGCCCAAGATATTTTTATCTTGGGCTTGATACTATGCTTCTAGCTTTGCGAGTAATTTATTATGAGACACTTTGTCAAAAGTTTACTTAAAATATAGAAATACCACGTCCGCTGGTACATTGCTCTATCTAGAAATAAGGATATAATGAAACAAAAGCTCAAGCTATCTCTCGCAGGATCTACCATTTCGGAAACCATGCTGATTTTTCCATTAATAACTCTTCAACTTTTGATAAATGAAGAAAAATATATCTCTTTTGATTCTATGATTATTATACACACAACGAATAAAACGGTTTAAAACAGTATTGTCTTAAAAATACTCTTAGTGATTTATCCACACTTCTGCTTAATTTACAATCAAGACTATATTTGATGAAATTAAGTCCTTCGAGAATGCTAATGCCATGAAAAATAGTGTTGTGAAATTTTGTATTACTTTAACTACATTACCTTGGTTTATGAGCATAGAAATTAAAAACAATTTAATTAAGAATTATAATAAAAGGCCTTTTAATAGACACCTTTGGCAAAGAATTACTTCTCTTCAAGAGAATACTATTTTCAATCGCTTTATCCCTTCTAAACGTTGCCGAATATTTATCAATGAAACTCTTCAGGTGTTAGAGTAATTGAAACATTTTATTATACGTTACCAAGGGTTAATGATGTACCTCATTTTAGGTTTTGTTTCTGGCGCAGAAAGAGACGAATGGGACCGGAGAATAGTATAAATACCGGTGGGGAATTTTCTAAGTATAATTTTAGGAATATAAAGTTTTAGGCAGAGAGTGAGCTATAGAATTTAAATAATTGCTTTGTATGGTAGAAAAATCTGGCATAAAATAAAATGGGTAAGAACATATAGGAATAAATGTAAATAACTCTTAGACAATAAGATTCACCAAGTGAAGGGGTAATTTATGGATCAAGTTGGATAGGATAAACTGAAGCAGGCAGAAAATTTTCCTACAATATATAGAGAGAATTTTAAACAGAGGTGATTAATTTAGTATGAATAAAAGTAGAGGAATTTAGGTTTGCAAAGAGCGCTGTAAAAGTAGAAGCGAGCTGAAGGCAAGAGTTATAAAGTTATAGAATCAGGAGAATAAAGTTATAAAAGATAAGTTAAAAATTAATATAGAGCGGAGTTTCGCACGGCACGGAAAACTGGTCGTTGATACAAGGGAGGAGGATTTGATACAAAGATTGGATGATTTGGAGATGTGAGTTTGGCGAGGTATAGAGGGAATAAAATAAAGGTGAAAGAAAGTACACCATAAAGTACTAGAAACGTTTTATGAAATAAATGCCGGAAGTAATTATTAATTGACAAGAAAAGTGAATTTTTATAGGTGACATGTTTAAGAATAAAAATATAAAAAAAGATAAAAAAGAGGTTTAATGCAGACGAAAGCAATAGATATATTGGAAAATATATACAAGGAAACAGAAATAATGTACATTTGAAGTAGTGCAGGCATCAAGAAAAAGCCAATTATTGGAGGTGTTGATATTTTTGTATTAATTAATAAATATTGTGGCCGAAACATATGCAACCAGCAGGCAATTAATCATAACATTAACCTATATATCTAGTGATATCAAATCTATACCGTTTGAATCATATTCCGTCGAGAAAACCTATATATTCATTAAATTAATAACACAATGTATATATTCACTGTTCTTTCTTCTCGTTAAGGTACGTAGTGATGACGTCTAAGCGTTGAAACTAATTGTACGAGAATAAAGAACAGTGGATACATACATTGTGTTATTAATTTAATGAACATGAATTTCCACAAAGTTGAGCCTGAAACTATAGTAAGCAAACCTATATATCTTCACCTTTAAACGGGATCTAAAATAATATATAGCTAATAAGTAAATTGTGGGGAAGAGCTTTGCTTTTTTACTTTTGCATGCGCTGGCATTGTAATTAGTTTAAACTTTTTAATTTTTTGAAGCTGGGAATAAAAATGTTCACTTTATTCTAGACAAATTCTTGTCCATTTACTTTTTTATAATGTAACAATGAAAATACTGTATACATTTACCATTTAAAACCAAAAAAATTAGCATATATTGGTAAATCTAAAAAATAAACGTGAATTGTGATAATGATTTACTAAAACGAGAACTTGAGTGAATGCCACTATGAATATCTCATCTATTGAGAGCAATGCGTCAAAGGCTGAGGGTCTTTTAGAAATATATTGATGAACTAACCTTATTAAATAATCGCCATTAGAAATGTTCACTGGAAGGAGAAAATATATTTCAGCAAACTACCAATCATCTAACGAAAAAGCCGAACTGCCATCTTTGATTTAACGCTATAGAATACGAGATGCCTGGAAACAAACCTACAGAGTAGTATTCATATAGTTAGTTTACTTATTTAGAAATATTGACAGAAAACTAATAGTGGAATGAATTGAAGATGACCTATATATGAGTAAACATCAAAGGCAAGTATTCACCTGCTAGACATTGTATGAATCTTAACTCCTCTTCGGTGACAGGTTTTATTGATTTCTGTGAACCATTTACTTAGAAATAACCCAAATTTAGTACTAAACATCTACATCTATCTACATAAGTACCCTGCGAGCCACCAAAAAGGTGTGTGGCAGGGGGTGTAGCACCATGAGGGAAGGGTAAGGGTTGAGGGGGTTAGGAGTTAGGTGAGGAAAGGTGGGGGGAACCTGTAGGAAAAAAAATATATATATATATATACACACATACATATATATACATACATACATACACACATGTATACACATCCTCGCGAAGTCCCTAACCTGTACGTTAATACTTATTGTAATGAACTAAGTCCTGGGGAATTTCGACTACGAGCATTCTGGTCCCTTATCGTTCTTGGAAAAAATGACATTTTAAACCTGTCAGTCTTGCAGTCTATCTCTCTAGTCTTATATTCGTGATCCCTTCGACCGTAATACGTTGGGGTTCGTATTATATCCTTGATGTCATCGGAAAAGGGCCCATCTTTAAATGTTTTTAATAAGTTTAATCTATATTGGAAACGCCGCTGTGTAAGAGAATCCCAACCTAAATTGTCTAGCAAAGTGGATACGCTGCTGAGTTGGTCATAACAATGTTTGACAAATCTAGCCCCCCTCCGCTGAACTCGATCTAATTCTGAAACCAAATTTATGTTATGAGGATCCCATATACTGGCAGCATACTCTAGGTGGGGCCTTACCAAGGCAAGGAAGCATCGTTCTTTCACCTTTTCGTCGCATTTACCTAGCACTCTTTTCACAAATCCCAATTTTTTATTAGCACGACCGCATATTTCTCGTATGTGTTTTCCCCAGGACAGATCGTGAGTAATTGTTACACCCAAGTATTTAAAGGAATCTACCCTCTCGATATTGGTTTGTTTCACTTTGTAACTATAAGGGAGGGAATTACTCTTTTCCCAAAAATGTATTACTACGCATTTTTTAAAATTCAATTCCAATTGCCATGTATCGCACCAATTTTGAATTGCATCTAGGTCGTTGGCTAACACGACTCTGTCTTCGTGACTTCGGATGTCCCCATAAATTACTGCATCATCGGCGAAAAGACGGAGCTTGCTATTAACTACGGTACTGAGGTCATTTATGTAAATAAGGAAAAGGAGGGGACCTATGACACTTCCTTGTGGTACCCCCGACGTGACCTTGACAGTATCGGATGATACACCGTCCAGGACGACTGGACACGATTACTTAAAAATTGTTTAATCCAGTTAATTATACTTTCGTGTATTCCATATTTTTCCAATTTCGCCAGTAATTTGCAATGAGGGACTTTATCGAAAGCTTTCTTAAAATCTAGGAATATCGCATCAACTGGAATATTACTTTCACCGGAGTTTAATACATCATGTACAAAAAGTGCGAGTTGAGTTTCGCAGGATCTACCCTTACGGAAGCCATGTTGGTTATTAATTAATAAATCTTGGCTATCGAGGTGCCTCATCATGGAACTAACAATGATGTGTTCAAGAATCTTACAGGAAATGGAAGTCAGCGATATTGGCCTATAATTACTGGGGTCCTCCCTGTCTCTGTTTTTAAATATGGGTGTTACCGAAGCTACCTTCCAGCCGTTTGGCACGCTTTCTTCTGCTAATGATTTCTTAAATATTATATCTAGATATGGGGCAATTTCAGCCGACAGTTCTTTATACACGCGTGCCGGTATCTCATCAGGTCCCGGAGATTTGTTGGGGTAAAGAAGATGTCTTGAGAAGGGTTTTGGCGAAAATGGAAAACAGAAACAAAATAATCGTGTAAACATTTTACAGGGTTGTTCTTAAACCAAAAAAATTACATTTATGAAATTAGTAAATGAAATGTAATAAAAACCATGTATTACGGGTATATAAAGTGACTCATTTTCGTTTTTATTCTTACTTGCTAATAAAGCAACAATGCCAAATATCTACTAAAAACAGAGAGAAGAAATCTAATTGATTCCTCTAACAGTTTTTGCAATTTAAACTAATTGTCGTCTTTTATTTACATTTCAACTTCAAAATCTGACCTTATTTTTTAATTAAATTTTCAGCCTATCGATGCTGTTGTATACCTGTCCTGGAGAAAACGACACTTTGTCGTGCCTTCACTTCTTATTTTCTCTTACCTTATTTTAATGATACCTCTTTTAACAGCGCGATGTGACTATTGGTAGATTTTCATCATTAATACTAAGCAGAACAACTTCTAATAAAAGCAAAGATTTTTTCTAAAATTTAACCGCTGCTCTGTGATTGATCCCCAACTTTGTTCCCTTAATAATCCAGATACTCCAGTGAATTTATCATAAGAGCGTTTAAAATATTGCTCCTCATCGTCACACAAGCTTCAATCAAACATTTCATTTGCGAGGAATAAGTATACTAGAAGAATATTTTAAATAAGGCCTACCTAACGTAAGATATTAGTATAGCTCTTCATCCAGCTCCTCACATTTCCCCAATACTCCTCTGCAAACGTTTATTACTTTCTAGCTTGTCCACATATTCATCTATATATACACCGTACTCGCAAGGTCATATGAAACTCGTTAGGGCATTTGACGGTATGTGGTAGGGCACCAGCTATGCATCACAACTATTAATCCATATATGGATTTGAAGACAAGTTAGCACATATACAAAACACCTGTACACCTTCACATAAACATGCGTGCATATATCATGCAATAATAGTCTGACTCATCAACTGTTTGTCCTTAGCTATAACTATATTTAGGTTCTTCGTTTCAATTTTTTTCTAATTGCGCACCATGAGAGGGAAGAAACAATGATTTATTCTGCCGATGACAGTGTCTCTCTTATATTACCTCTGGGGTCGGATCCACAAATATAATTTGGGAAATAATAATAACAACACTGTTATAAGGAAACTCAGTGTTATCTATCTTTCAAAAGTTTTACTTCTTTCCAGCTCTCTTTTTTGTATCATGCGGATTCCAAACTTTTCCCCCAAAATACTTGTCTCGTGCCACTGTTTAAAGGAATTTTTAACCAACTTTGTAAATTTTCTCCAAAACTTTCCGATTTTTGAATTATTTTTCTGCTATATCGCTCAAGTAAACAAATGAGTAAGTACTGGAGATGGTGGGTGAGGAGAGGGGTTTGTTGAGAGAAATCCTATGGAGGCAGGAAAAATGGATGAAAGGCGTATTGAGCGGTAGAGGAATGTTGAAGAAGGTAATAGAGGGGAGAATGTTGGGCAAGCGAGGTAAGATCAGGAACAGGATGGGGATATTGGACGGGATGAAGGGAGGGAAGAAGTACACAGAGATGAAGAGTGACCTGATATAGATTAGGTTGCTAGGTGGGGAGTTACAAAATCTTTATTTGATAGTTGTGTCCATCCAAAAATCTACTTTAACCGGTAGATTACCTAATAATAATAATAGCTCGAGTACCCGCCACTTAATCCTAATTTGACCTCTAAGATAATGAAATTAGAAGGGTTATAAATTGACATGAGGACCTAGTAGATAAAAGCTTTCAGCTATAAAGGGAAGGCTCAGTATGGAATACATTGAAATCTCAGCCACGCACAAAATTTCTAATTCTTAGGGTATTAAATGTTCATTGAAAACCACGGGCGACACAGGGAAAGGACTTAGAGATTTTTATCCAATATGCGAAATCTACGACGCAGTGATCAGTACAATGTAAACCCAGTACTCATCTACGTCTATTAAAGCAATATTCAGATTCATCACTACGGCTCTTTGTTAAAGGATGGGAATGATAGAATATGAATCCACTGAAAAATTGAGTAGCTTATGGTGTACTTCATGCACGTGCACGATCAAACTATCATTTGTCAGAGTGGACGGAAATATGATTTACCGTGCCCCAGCCGCAAACATAAGCGCGCACCAATTTTCAGCTGAATTCTATTTTGCAGACAAGGATTTTACTACCCGACTTGCAACAAGCTGCATTTTATACGTCGACTCCTCCGCGTCAGTGCAATTGGACAGGTCAAAAATAAGGCCAAGCTAGGCAAATGGATTTTTAGAAGTGAAAATACAGAAATTGAATTTCCGAGCTTTGCTCAGCGTCAAAATATATTTTTCCGCGATAGTAATCCGTATTATTAAAGGTTACACCGTTAACTTGGAAGAGATGTTTCCACTACGGACGGTTGAGCTCGCTCCAATCCCGATGCTTTGTTACGCTACATTCCCTTAAATGGGTCACAGCGATAACTTTTTTATCGATGTCCAATTTGGGCGATGTTATTACAGAATGGAAAGGGAACCGTGCAGAGCTATTATACGGGATATGCATTTTTGCCGACTCTTCTGGGCCCACGATGGTTGACTATTCTTCTTACTTCATTAACGTACGTTGAGAGCGCTAACGTAAATGGAACTTTTCTGCTATTCATTGCATTAATTCAGGGTAAAATTCAGTACTCGAGTGTTTATGATATTTCTGAGAAGCATAAGTGTCCTCCACGTAGCAACTTTGATCCATTTCCCTGAATAAATGGGCTGGTTAACAATTAAATACGTGAACTGCAAACGAGCCACACTCCTGTGTTAACGGAAAATTTTCTAATAGGTACAAAGAAATCTGGAATATTTATGCGTTGGAGAAAAAAAATATCTTCGCTATTATCAATCCGCATTTATTTCAGAAAAAGGTATATGGGGCACAGAAATAAATGTCCCACATAAATAACGTTTCCCATAGATAAGTGATAAAAATTATTTTTCAAATTAAAAAAATATTTGCAAAAATTAAACTAGGTCGAAATAAACATCAAGAAACCTTTGAAAAAATGTATTCCTTTTACGCATAATGAAATCATAGAAAAAACAATTAATACAACATTAAACAACATTTTATGAATGTATTTATTCAGATGCTAGAATGTATGTTCAGCTGCTAAAATATTTATTCAGCTGTAATCTAATAAATTAAGGTAGCAAAGGATATAGTGTTCCCATAAACTTATATAAAGAGAAACTTTTGGTTATCAAAATCGCAACTTTGTGCATTGAATAATAAAGTATGTTGTATACAATAGAAAACAATTATACTAAATTTAGGAACAACCACATTTATAATTCAAAATAAGAACACTATTTCTTTATCTTTTTGGCGAAAATGTTACTATTAAAAATAACTTGCCGGTAAGAAAATTAGAACCCTTAAAATATTTCCTAAAATAAAATCTCATCTTCTTGCTGTGTACAATAAATCTAGCTGGGACGACACAGTTAATGACATTGGTATCTGAAGTTCCTTTTGATGTTTCTTTCAATATAAAAATACTTTTGTTTGAAATGCGCTCATTTGAAGTAGGAAAATAATATTACATAAAACTAAAATTCTTCGTAAATCTATTTCCAAAGGGTTCGCACATTTGTTTTTAGTTCAGTAAATTTTTCACGTTTTCCAGAAAAATGCACTCATTTCACTTGAATGAAAACATTACCTCCTCTTATTTCTGCTACTTCCAAGTCTCAATTCCTTCATTAATCAGGAAAGAAACTGCTAGTTTACAATTTTGAATAACTGCTGAACCGGTCTACCACTGCACCAGTGAATTACTACTAATAACTACATACTGTACTAATACTATATACTATGTATTATACTGTATACTGTACCTAGTGGACGTGTCTTTACTCTTCAAGCCTGGCTCTAGGGTTGTTTTTAGGCACGTGTAATAATGAACTCTTTCGCTGGACTTGGATGGCGTGCGAAAATATTTTCTGGCACAACACTCATTGCATCTAATGTCTCATGAAACGGGAATGGGTCTAGAGCAGGTATTCCAAATTGACTGGTACCTTATGCTGCGTATTTCTTTTTCCCTTTCCTAATCTTCAAACTTGAAATTTCCCCAGTTTACGCCACATGGATGATATTAAATTCCATTCCATGAAAATGAATGACATAACGCTATTACTAACTTGATAATGTGTCAAAAAACAACTACCTTTGTTTTTCGCTTTTAATATTTGGGCTTATTTGATTTTAGGATAACAGTTGGTATACTGCCATGATCAAAAGCATACAATACCAATTCACGTTGAAAATAACTCGAAACCGATATTGGTAACAATAATAATACCTTGGTTAAACTATTTCCGAGATCTTTTAGGTTAAGGGTTGGGCAATTGCACACATAAATTATTCAGGTTTATGTGTACGAGTATATTTCATGCTATCCAGTACTAAGGAATCGGTCGAGATTTTAGATTATTTGGGCTCCGCCGATACTCACCAGTCTTTACATTATATGCGCCATGTATCTTTGCAATATTTGGCACTGGAAGACAAGTTATTGGCTCATATGATTCATAATGCCAGAGAAAGAATTTCATGGATCGAACTAAGAGAATAAATGAATCGACAATTGACATGAAGTCGGCACAAAGAAAAATAAATATTTACTCTCGTATAATTAAACCTCAAGCGTCAACACTACGACTATCATAATACCCAAATCTGATACCAGTTCAATAAAGTAGTGTTCCTTCTTGTACTACACCGATTGGTCATTGCCAATTTATATTCTGAAAAGTATTTGAGTTTAACATGGTCTGAGACACCAGGAGTTTAATAAGAATTCCCTCAGCTCGAAGCAAAAGTAGGCTATTTGAATTACCCCAATTTCTGGATCCATCATTTCTCACCATTATTTCCGGAGGTCTTGGCTAAGAAGCATGTTCATTTCTGTTCTCAACAGTCGTCTTCAGAGGGACTTAATGGCAGGAGGTGCCTCAGGATTGGAGGTGTAACGGTAAGGATCAAGATAGTGAGCAGCTCATGAGGGTATGGGGTGGGAGGGAGGATGGGGGGGGGAGAGGTTGGGCAAGGCTGTTTTGCCGTTTGTTTTTTCGTATCCGTCGCTCCTCTTCATCAGCCCTTATCTTCTCACCCTTAATCCCTTAACTCGGGCGGGCAGCCCGCTCGCCTCCCCGGCCTCTTCCGCCCCGGCTCAGTGTGCCTCCCCCCTCGCTCCCAGAAGGGGCAGAGCAAGGGCGAGCCGGGATTAATCCACGGGACGAGCGCACACACACTAACTCCACTAACCAAAATACGCCTGTCCCACCTCCTCCATTCCCCTTACCGCCGAGCCAAGGTTACGATACACCCTCCACCCCAGTCTCTCCCTCGTCCCCCCACCCTCTCCGTCAGACACTACTCCCCAGCACAGCACTTCTTAGACTTTCTTTTTAATCCTCCCACCCAAACTCCCGGTCCTCCGATGGGAGAAGCAACGTTCATCTTCCCCCGCCCCCAATCCTCGCACCGTCAGCCGTCCTCATTTCTCATTCGCACTTCACCCTTAGCCCTCTTCCCTTCACCTAGGGGCACCACCTTTTTTCCAGATGAAACCCGGAGTTCCTCTCCTGCTTCCTTTTTCAGTTTCTTTTCCCCGATGAACCAAAGGAGAAAAAACTCTCGAAAGCACTCCCGAGATACAATAGATGCAGTTCAAATATCATCTCAGCGGACGATACAGAAAAAGGATCTCGTGGTCGCCATTCCTTCGTATTAATTTGAAACTCTGCGTAATGTTTTTTTGTGAAAAAAGTAATTTATTTGTCGTATGAAGGTGGTGAAAAACACGATGATTTTTATACAAGACTTTGAGTCATGCGGTTTGAAATTTAGGGCGCTTTTAGTGAATGAGATGATTACAACTTTGCACAATTAGTTCATTCTTCTAACTTTTCCTCAATTCTCTTGCAGAGACTTGTATGATAGTGCTTTACGCTTTGTTGTTATTTTGATGGGAATGCGTGTAAATTTTACTAGAACATGTTGAAATATGTAAGACATTTTTTTATAAGTATCTAAGGTTATGAATTAACATTATTTGTGGATTTGAGTCTTTGTGTTCTTTCTTTTCTCTAAGCTTCTTGTGTTTCAACACGGCTCAGTTTTTGTTTCCTCTTTCTTAAAAGAAACATTAATATCTGTCAAGTTTATCACTATTATGTTATCTACGCATCAACAGCAAAGGAAATAGTTTAGTGATAAGAGCGATATTAACGAAAATACTTTCCTATGAAAATATTAAGCATTACTTTTTACACCCCTTTAAACCCTTTTAAAGTGATACCCTGTATATGAACTATCAAATTTTACACACTGCGAAAATGCTCTCGTTATGGGATTCTTTTGGACGCCATTATGTTAGAACATGAATCTATGAGACTATTATTGCAGAATTAATATGAGGTGATAAAAGGAATTTTATTGAAAGATATGCTATGGAAACTATACATTATTGTTACATTTCCGGATAGGTGTGTTTTACTAACTTTTTCATCACCAGAAGATCACGTTAATTTCACTCTCCGAGGATTTCTCAGGGTACCTTATATAACGGCATCTACGGAGATAACAAGCTAATTGAACATAAAATCGACAAATTTCTTGGAGTAAATTGGTTGGAATCTTTTTTATCTCATTTCATTCTTATCCGTTGTAAAGGATTACCATATGGGCGGAGGATATTGGTAATATCCATTGTTATGTAAATATGAAAACATTAAAGAGCATACTTTAGGACTTCACTGAAATTTTTCGAAAGCTTACCGTCGACGCTATTTCATATCCACGCTTTAGCAATGAAGGGAAATTATTTTTAAAAAATTTTGAGTTGGAGTAAAGCATTGCAAAACAAGCTGATTATTGTTGTTTTTTTAGAAATGAAGTCTGCGGTACCCTTTCTTCCCTTCATTTTGAACCGGCATCTCCGATCGCAATCCGAGTAAGAAACTCTGACGGGAGTCGAATAGGTGGCAGCCCTACCTACAGCCGAATTTCCCTTCTGACCCACTCACCACTGAATCCCGGGACAATTCATTTCATCCCTTTCCGTCATCCCACTCCCCAGAATTCATCCATTTTTTCTCTCCTGCACCCAACCTTTTATTTCACACGTAAGGCTGGTCCACAACTGTCTCCCTTACGATTCTCCCTCGAGACCTCGTCTTAATTTAAAAAAATTCTTCCCACGCTGTACCCTGCTGAAAATGAAAATTTTATCCTTGGTTTGGCCAAAGGGTGACGATTTTAAGGGAGAATACCCAGTGGCCATAATCTCGACCAAATTGAACCGGTTTACGGTATGCTCCAGCCATTCATCACCTCTTATCTCACACCATCACCCATTACCTTTTTCCTCTCTCCGCAGATTTTCCCACAGAACTAAAATATTTTCTCCACCATTTGCTCCTCTCTACCCATCGTCTGCAATCCCTCTCAAACAGATAATTTTATTTGCCACTTTAACACGCCAGAATCCTACTTACCTACATGTAGGACAAGGAATTTCATCTGTACGCTGTAACCCGATGGTCTAGTGTCTTTCAGTTATGGAGATCCTTTGAGTTTTGTGACACGTGTATAAAGGAACTACATCACTCGAAGTAATAAAGCAGCTGTTTACAATAGCATATTATGATAATTTTGTGGCCTGAATACTGTAATAACACGCACTTTGATAAGCCCATGAATTTCTGAGAAATTATTGACATTTTGAGTGTGTAGGAAAGTTTAATTGCCATTGAATTCATCCCAATATTTCCGTTGAACTACGTGTAGTACAATTAAAGTAATCGAGATTTTTCACTTAAATCCATGTGTACATAAAAAGTCACAATGCATTAATTAACCTTTGAGTTGATGGTAATGCAACTCCCTGATCAATTATTGGTCATTTATCGTCCTATGAGAGAAAGGAATCGAATACTAACGGCAATATTAATATAAATTAAATGCTCTTGGATATATTTTGGAAATGGAATGAAAATAGATAAATGTTTTTGTTCGGATTCCATAAAGAAAGACAGGCCATGTATTCATGTAACATTTTATTTGAAGACGAAAACGAAGTGAGTAGCTAAGAATAACTTAGATTAGAGCTAAATTCTAGTGTCGGTTTTTTTTATATTGTGAACACAAACTTTTACTAATGATCGATTATGATGATGATTGGAATGCCTAACAGGTTAATCCATTAATATACAGGGTATATTTTTCAATTAAATAACCTTTAAAAAACATTAACTTTTTATAATTAATGCTATTTCTTCCGCTGAGAAGGATACTGGAGAAGATAATATCTCCAATTGCTTTGTAGAAATAAAAGAACCATCCTGCTATTTCATCAGACTGGTTGGAGTAAGACAACTTCCTACCGTGTCTTTTTTTGACCATTCCTAACAATTCTTTAACCTATAGCTCATTAATAATAATGTCTGGGCGAAATTTGTCATCCTCAATAGCCTGTGTGAGTCCTCTCAAAAATAATCTAACCTTCCCATTCTGACAGTATAACGAGGTTCAAAAGAAGATATAAAGTAATAGAGAACTAACTTAGTTAAAATTCAAAACTAAGGCTTAGCTGCGTCTAACTTGATGATTATTGGATTCTATTGTCATAAATATCCAGGCCCTTATTAAAACGATTCCTACCTTTGAGAGAATGTATTTTTAAACAAAACTAAAACAAGGACAAAAAAATCGAACAATTCGGATGGGGGCACAAAGGTACTCCCTAATTTTTGTGCCACGATAGTTTCGTCTTTGCAAATAGCTTACTCAATCCTTTGGATGTTATTTTCGAGTTGAATAACCAATTTTTTTGGTACCAAAGGGCATCACAAATGTCCTATTCTGATAACGCCCCAAACAAATTTTTTTTCAAGCCCCCAAGAGTAAATGTAATTATTTGTACTTAAGCACGACAGAGAAATATGGGCCCGCCAAATTCTAAAAAAATAAGATAGCATTAGCATTAGTTCCAGGAACATAATACCTTAGTAGCGCAAGAATTATTTTTTTTAATGGTAACTGATATCGATTACAAAATACGGTCTATTCTTTCAGAGACGGCAATATGAATAAGGGACGTGTATTTAATTTTGTTTTTCCTCATCATTCAGTTAGTTAGGTAATATCTTGAATGTATTAGCATCAAGATAAACAATTTCTTCCAAGGAAGATTTGGTAACTAGCAGTTTTTTCGATATATTCCGCTTTTACTCTACTTTGAAATGGTAAAAATGATTATTTTTCCCTGCCTGCTCATCCTAAGTTTGGTCTGCTTTTATATTTTTCTCTCTCGGCATTCGATTTCCGTTCGTTATTTGAGTTTGAATACAAGATACTGCCATTAATAAGATTTCCAAATCAAATTTAGAATCTTACAAAAAAATCTCTATCTCATCTTGATCTTCCCTTCTCTTCCGGTCTACATCAATCCCATCACCCACACACCCCTTGCAATCTCCTTCATCCATTTCGTGTCCCATAATTCTCTCTCGCCCATCGAGGACTCAAAATAAACGAATAGTGATTTGAATGGCGCTCTCCTGGAATCAAGACCCCCTATCGCCATCGTGAGCGAACCCTGTGCTTTTCCATTTTTTTTCCGATTACGGGATGAGCAGTTCCGGGTGGGCACCGCGGGGAGGCGCCGCTGCCGTGTGCGACTAGGGATTATCCCAGTTCCCCTCTCTCTTTTCCTTCCATCCACCCACCCACTCTCGCTCACTCTTCCTCATCCCTTCCTTCTCTGTGATCTCGAGACTCGGGAGACGCAAAGACACTCCCCTCCGATCGACGATGTCCTCGCTCTTAGGGCGTGGGCTGGCTGGAGTTGAAGGAAGAGGAAGGGGGTAAGGTGGGAAGCACGGTAGCACTAGGATATGGAACTTGGTTGCGGGAGAGAGGGAGAAGGCGGAGATTACTGTTCCGCATCGAACTGGAACACTCCTTTGTGTACAAACGGCCACCGACTGGATTGTCCCCATAGCGAGAGGCACTGGGGAAGATATTAATCAGGTCAATCCTCCTTCTCTCGCTCAGAAACCGAAGCAAGGAATGGAAACAAATACTATAATATTGATGGTCAGGGAGATACGGAGGACAAGTTATCGGCGAGAAGGAATAGGGAGGCTTCAGAAAAAAGACGTACGGCGGGGAGACAGGGTATGAAGGACGGGTTGTCAGAAATAGCGAAGTAGGCAATAGGACTGTTTCATTACGCAATGCTCGATAATCATTCGATATTGGGTCACCCGAAATTTCGATATTACACAGCCAAGGGAAGTCGCTATAGCATTTTAGATGCGAAACGCAGAAAATTCATCCTCCAATATTGAAGCTTAGAAAAAAATTGAGTTGATTATGAAAAATAATATTTAAACAGAGAAATATCGACAAAATATCGTTTGTTTGATAATCATTGTCCATGCCGATACTCATTGTAAGCAGAGATGAGCCGAGAGTTAACAGTTATGCTGTTAAAACGTTATGCCCAAGAGGCTGCGACATAAACGAAAGTATACCCACGAAATGAGAGTTGATTACAATTATTATTGACTAATTTCATGAATGATGACGGTTGTTACTTGCTACTTAAAAACCGTATAAATGTTTTTCTACCTTCTAAGCCTGCTGTAGTCCTTTCAATATTTCAGCCCTAGTTTTCATAATTGGTATTGGCGCGATTTCGTTTATCATATTCCAGCCGAAGGCCATAATCGACATTTTTACGATACGTAATTGTCATTGCAGAGAGCTGCTTTAATTTGAAAGAGGTACGACCCTAAGGAGAGAAAAATACGAGATGTGGAACGTTATGGGTGGTAAGTCGGAGAGCGGAGACGGAGAGGGCGGGGTGGCGCCTAGGGCTTCAAAACGACTGAAATGGAGATCGATCCCCGTCCTAGTCGTCGGTCATGAGGCTGTCTATCACTTGGGAGTCAGCCGCTCGTTCCCCAGTCACTCGCGGCAATATTCAATGCTTTCTCAAGAGAAATCAACGTCAATCACGAAATTCTTACTGTGATTCATTCCGTGCCCTTACAAGTCACCCCGCCCAAAATGAACTACATCGAGCGCTATTGAGAGTCCAAACCACATTTTTTCTCGTTTCCCAAGTCTTCGAAGACCCTGGGCTGTGTTTCAGTATCATAATATACGGAGGAGTCTCACAAAACATGGTATACATGATCAGAAAACGGTCTATTGGTATCAAAACCTTTTGTTTCGCGAAGATGATGGGCGAGGGTTGGAATATTGGAAATACGAAAGCTGAACCTGGGCCTTCGTAGCAATGAATGCTTTTGGGAGCTGCTTCGTCGTTGAGAATGTGCGCCCAAGCTTAGCAATGATTGCAGGTACACCAAAAAAGTGATTGCTGAACAAGTTTTTGAATATTCAAATTATTCAGACGTTTAATCTCTAGCTCATTGCTACCAAGCTATACTTTAATTATCCTTGATTATATGCGTCCTAACCTTCCAGACATATGTCCCTGCCACAGCTTGCACGATAATAAGAATGCCGCTGGAAGAACGAACGTAGATATACAATCTCAGAAAGACAGATTATTTGAAAATTGTCAATTTAAAGCTTTTTAAAAAAATCATCCTTGGAAACGGAAATTGTGGTGGACTACAGACAATAGTCACTCGCAACGTGAAGAGCTTTTTCAGCTCAGAAGAAAATGAAATCGTATCATCAAACGCAAAGTTAAAGGAAAGCACTGCTCCTGTTCACCGGTTGCTATTCGATAGTACAGTACCATTCACAATGAAAAATATGGATTCTTGTAATGACCTTATCCTGTGCAACCAACACCTGGCGTATATAAGCCTTCTTTCTCTTTTATCTTAGCCTAGGGGAAAGGGTGCGGGAAGACGCCTTCATTACGAAGGGTACGTTAAAGTAGTACAGATTTAAATTAGCCTCTTCTCTCCCAAGAGCGAATTTTTCCGAGGTGAAGGGGGCACTTTCATTATTCCCTGGATCATTACTTCGAGCTTGCTGACACATTCGGTAAGGCATTGATGAGTGAGGATATTTGTTAAGTTTAGTTTCACCTAATCACTCCGGGGAAAATTTTCCTTCGGGAACCTTGCTGCCTTGCTTCGTATTTGATGAGACCAAATGAATATTACAAGTGCGACATATTTCGTATTTCTTTCAGATATATTGGGACTAATTAAACTGTAGAGATATTGCTTTTTAATAATAGAACATTGACTCTTTCGTTACATTTTTCATTACCTTCAACACAAAAATATTTGGAAAATGAACATGCATATATTTTCAGCATTTTTCTCGCTAGTGATAAACTTGAATACTTATTATGATCTACAGCAAATAATGACTTTGGAAGGATATTTTTACCATGAAGTCAAGAGTTAGTAATTTATTGAAATAGAAATGGACACACAAATATGCCTATTGTTAATTAAAAAATGAAATGGCAAAACATTTCTAAAAAAAGATTGTTTTTTAATAATCGCAACTTATATATTCAATTACAAAAAGGATGTCAAAATAAAATTTTTGTCTGCAAAAATATATATCAGCATTTTTGGATATTGATATATATTTATATAGTCAGTAATAGAGTTACATATTCGTTTGATTAGTCAACAAATATTTTACACCCATAATATATAAAAATAAATTTTGCATCTCTAATCACATGAATTAAAAATGTTATATAGTGATTTATACTGACCCCTTTTGCCAAATATTTTACCAGGATACTTCCTTTGGTTTATAAACTGATCGAATTAATAATTAATTGTTTAGTGTAGTTTTTGATGATAACCCTACAGAAAAAATAAAATGTTGAATCATATGAAGTCGTAATGAAGTTAAATTGGATTTGATAGTCCCAGACGAATTTTGAATATGCACGTAACAATTATTTAGACATGAATCGTTCATCGGTAAAGTAGGACATATGCAGGCAAATATCATTTTATGAACAGAATTTTGCACTGGAGTTAAGGAATGCAAAATGTCCTACACTGTCATAAATTAAAATATAATGCCTTGAATTTTAGGCTCATGACGATGATGGAAATTTATGAAAGAATTATACATTGTTAAATAGGAGTAGAAGAATAAATCTAATGATATTGCAATGGTATTGAAATAAATTCATTATTGTTTTAAAGTATGGGGTGCAACATATTATTTTACAATGTGAAACTATAATCAAGCACAAAATATTACGGGTGCTAATTACAGAACACCTAATGTGGAATCTTAAAAAAATATTTATAATAATCTTCCATCTTTATCATGAATCTGTTGATTGCCTTTCCAAATACACGGTTAACTTTTCTTTCATAAAGACCTCCTTATAGTCCTTTGACTTAAATAGCTTTTTGTTCTCGAGAAAATTGACCTAATTCACGATAACGGAACTTAAGTTGAAAATGTTGATAATAGCTTCTCACGATGGGCTCTCCAGCAGTAAAGTAAGCCTCAGCTCATAGAACACAAGAAAAACCCCGGCTTGTTTTAGAAAAACAAAACATTTATTAGTTTACCTGATAGACTTGATATTAAACAGGGCTACATGAGATTTATTTTCGTGCTGCTGCATAAGTTCACGTCTTTTATAGTTTTGACTTATTTTTGTAGGAAGCTACCTTAATTATTCTTTTTCCAGATTACAGATGTTTATGTTCAAGAATTTCAAGCTCAAACTCTCTCAGTTAGATGGAAAATAAATAGCCATATCAAATACTTAATTTGATTTGGATAAATCCTTACTCTAAATTATTCTAAACACAAGATTATTCAAATTATTTTTTCTACGAGTTACTTACTTATTAATTAAAACTAATTCTTACGAATTACTTTTTCTCGTATATTGTTTTTGAAATAAGCAAGTTTTTTTATGTAATCAAGTAATTCAATTCCTTAGTAATAAGAAGATGTATACTTTATTGCGCTAGATAAATGTAGAGCAAAGACTATGACTTGAAAATGACAGCACATAATAGAAAATGCCGTTGGAATTTAACTTAAGTGTTATCGTCATCGTTTAGTGAAACTAAGAACAAAACTAGTTCCAGTACAATGATGTTGAGCATTGAGTATAGCCTTTCCCCTATAAAAGCATTTCTTTAGAAGAACTATTGCGTTAGTTATCATACATTTCAAGAGATTTAGATAGCTTCCGAGGAATAATTCACTAATAAATGTCACCAAATAATGACAGTAAATGGAATAATCACATATTATAATATATTAATGCTTTAGGCACATATTGCATAACATTGTGTAGCAAAATTATCGAATTTCACCTTAGCAGAATACAATTTAAGAGATTCATCATACGAAACCTGAGGAATAATTAACTGTCTTATATACTAATAATAATTTTACAGTATAGGTTGAAATAAAAATAATAAAAATATGTAAAATAAAAAAATGCATCTGATTTAACTATACGCTCGTAATCTTATTGTAGTACAAGCTGGATTATTTTAATTACACCAAAATAAACGAATCGATTGTTTTGCCGAAATTGACGTACTCCAAAGTAAAATTGATTCATTTAGATTTAGATACTATATAATAATATTGTTAAAAATAAAATGAATAAGCTTGGGAATTCAAATTTATAAAAAATAAATATTAATACTTCATCCAATTTCCAATATATTGTTTTTATTTAAAGTTGTATCTAAATATTATTGAATTAATTTTTACATAAGTTTGCCTCTTCTTTCAATGAGTACTTTTTGAAAAGTCGTGCTATTTTGTTTGTATCTCCCAATATGTGACTTCCACGTATTGCTATTTCCTTTTTTCCCAATACTTCGATAAAAATGAAAGAGTTCTACTGATTCATATCTTGTCTTTTGACTAGAATTAAGATTTCAAAGTTTTCTGTTGCCCTTCAAACCATCAGGATAATTTTTAAACCAAGCATATTCGGTACAATCGGTAGTTAACTTTTCAGTTTAATTCCATTGGAAGTCCTAACGCTCTATTAGATGCTAGAGTCATTCGCGTTCGCGTTAATGTTAATCTTGAGAGTACTATTTTTTGTAGAATTTACTCCAAGAATTGCATAAGTTTAAAAAAGAAAACTCCACTCGTTTTTCGGAATGATGTAGCAAATGCGTCCATGAGTGTTAGATGTGAATATGGCGTTGAATTTCACCGCATAAATTTGGACTAATAAAAATTCATTCATATAATAAGGAATATGGGGTGGAGAAACATTTCTATATTTACACGCCACTAGCGTTCCAAATTCATTATTTTCAACAGGAACTCATTTAATTGGATAGATTACTGACTTTATATATCGAAATGGTTTCACGTTTTGATTTTGATCTATACTTTCATCGAATTTTTGTATTTCTAGCAACATTGAGTCACATTATAATGAATTATACTGATGATTTATGTAAAAATATCTCTTGGATTTCCACAAAATGAAATTGTCAAAATCGACAGCAGCGCATCACATTGGACGTGGTAGTAATGCGAGTCCATTAACGAAATGGATCCTTTTCAATGGAAAAAAATAATTTGTTCCCTTATAATTTTTGGGTTTAAAAAAATGAATATCCTCGGAACAGATATATCATCTTCCAATGTTTCTTGTTCAGAATAAGTAAAGAACTGAAAAGGAAAATCTAAACGAAAAAGCGAGGAATATACTCCAGCCGTATATAGTATATTTTTTTACTGAAGATTCGAAGATTGAAAGCGAGAGTTTGGAATACTTCATTATTATTCTTAAAACTCACATGTACAGATAGACAATGTCAGGTGGCACACAAAGTCTCAAGTATTACAATCAAACATCCCTTAGAAAAATAACGTTATATCTAAAATCCAATCAATATCACAAAAATAATTAATAAAATCAGTAAAAAAATACATTCGAAGGAAACTTTCATACACCTATCTCTAGTACAAAAAAAATCCTCATCTCATTAACTTTAGTTTCCCAATCCACGAGAAAAAATCAACACTAAGCTGTTGCATACAATTTTATACAACACATCAATCAAATTATTATAAAAATTGTTTGTCTTTTTTTGACATATTTAGCCTGTTAGGAAAGGGCTCGAATATTTTTGCAGTAAAGTGCTCCTTATTAATAAATGAAATGTTTTTCTTCTTCGCAGAAAAAATACATCGAGCATCTAATAATTTGCTGGAAACCAAAGAGCGTTTATTTTCCTACTCATAAAAAGTAAGAAGTAAAGCCATTTTTAATTAATTAATCAGTTTGAAAACATTGAATGCTACATGATTTTGGGATTATTTCAAGTACTATTTTAGAAGGTTATTTTTCGTCTACGAGATTTTAATGGGAAGACATAGGCAGCATAGGGATAGGAACTGTCCTCCCTAGCCTGATATGTGGATTTCAAACTTTGTTGGGCTTAGTTTTAGAGTAGCTCTACCCTCTACTTAGCTACACCAGTACTTATTCCGATGGTATGTGCAATTCACACATCAAAATGGGTTCCAGATCCATTTCCTGTGGCGCTTATGGTTTCCCATCAAGCTCTCTTACCAAAAACGTACACAGCTTGGATAAAGCTGAGGGCGTCCAGAAGCATCAGCCCGAATCGAAATCTAGGCAAACGATCATTAGTCCACCCTACTACTACCGCTACCGGGCTACGGCATTCCAAATATTATTGAGTTAGAAAGCTGTAATAATAAAACTAATTACAAAATATTATAAGTGGAAGTATACGTAGATGATTAGTCCGTAATAGTACGTGGCGGAAGGTGTTAGGACATCAGCCGTAAAGAAGAATTAAACAACATGCCCAAAACACAAAAGGCTTGCTAAACTATACCAGCACACACGAATATATTCATGCAACACTTATTTTATCTTGCTGAAATACAGATATACATCTGTGGTCTGAAAAGTTTCCAACCTAAAAAGTTTCAGAAGAAATGTTGTATCTTTTTTAGGTGGGAAAATTTTCAGACTGCCCATGAATACATGCGGGTCACAGTATTTCAGAGTATAGAGCGTTGGACAACTGACCGGAGGGCCTGGGTTTGATTCCCCTGCTAGTCACTCTACACAACATCGCATTTCAGTTTAAAAGAAACGTACGGTTCAGTTCCTTCACATATCATGTTTAACAAATACTTTCAAATACTTTGTCTGGAATATTGTCTTGAATTCTTTTAATCGTTTTGTTTAAGTGTCCTCGAATTCCGTCAAACTTTAAATAATTAATTAGGTTACTTAAATCTTTTCCTTATCTACTTTCTCGAACTTAGTTTTTATCGCTATAAGAATAACTTTATGAGTACTTTTACCCCTAGTGTAGGCCGTGACACCTTATTGTTGATTTAACTATTTCTTCTATATAGTGCTTTGGGAATATACATGAAGGAGTATGAAAGAGTTTATTTTCCTAAGTAGTGCAAGCCTTTATTTACTGATAAATCCAATGAAAATCTAGTTGTCGTAGTAACCAGTTAGAATAGAGTCAATTTTTAAAATCTCACAGCAATAACAAGTGTTAATTATAAAAATATTACCGACAACTAATTAAATTTTTGTTTGAAAAACTGGAATTTATATCGCAGAAATGAGTCATAAATAATATTCATTCGATGGATTGTTCTAATATCCACTCTTACTAGGCACTACTCCTACTTTTGAGATGAAGTACTTTCTACGGTTCATTTTATTCGTAAAAGATAATGGACCTATCTATTTTCTGTCTATCAAAATATTCATTGCAAGGTTGAAGATAACTGAAATCGTTAAGCAATCGTAAAAATCATTTCAGCCATAGGAACTGAAATTATATTCAGATAAACAACTGCATTAAGCTCACCTTATTGTTTTATATATTAATTCGATTAAAATATTTTAATATTCTTTCAACAGTTGATAAAAGAGCAAAAAATCAGTAGTTAAAATACTGAATTAAAAACTTTATGACTGATAAATACAGTTAAACGTTATACGACAATCTTGGGGAACGAACAAGTAAGGAAACGGCCAAAGCAGAGAGGGTGCGTGGAAAAAATAATGGTTGATCGATTATATCAACGGGAGCTCGAAAATAACTCTGGTCTGAGAGAAACATTTTTAAAAACCTATTTAGGAGCTTTATATTCTCTTTGTTTTTATGAAAAAAGTATTACTAATAATTAATAACTGATTGTTATTCATACTTTTAAACTTATTTTTCCATATTGAGTAAAAGAATTACCTGGTAGATTCAAAGAGAATTCAGGGAATGCATTGTAGTAAAACTTTGTTATAATTACTTATACTAAATGATAAGTTTAAACAGAAAGGAAGTAGAGACAGACTAGAGTGGGTGGAAAAAATCATCGCAAAAAAATAGAATAAAAATTGAGGGGAAAGAGAGTGTGTGAGCAAATGGAGAGCAAAAAGAAGGAAGTTGAAGAAGAGCATCAATTTTCCATCTTGAGGAAATGAATGATTTAGTATGCCAGTGGGATGGGATGGCCGACGTGGGGTAAAGGAAGGGAGAAGAGCAGGTATCATCGCAGGAGGCACGTTGGGGACGTTGTGGAGTGAGTGGAGAAAAGGTTTCAGGGTAAGGAGGAAGGGTATTTGCGAAAAAGAGAAGAGAGTCATCATCTTATTCTTCTGGGGACTGAGGACAAAGGAGGAGCTGGGAGGGGATAGGTTAAAGGCACGACACGCAAGATGGAATGGGATACTCTTGAGTGCCTGGTGAAAAACGCCGCTTCACAAATGAGTACATAGACTTAAATGCGCCCGCATATATGCTTTTGTAAATATGGGTATGTATGTTTACATAGAAAGAGAGGGGAAGAAGATGCATGAAGGCAGTTTTGATAGATGGGAGGAGGGCGGACAGTGAGAGGACGAAAAACACATTGGGAGTCCTGTAAAAAGCTAGTGAATGAAAGGAAAAAAATATACAATGAAAAAAATGACTTGGATAACCGAAGTAAATAAAATGTAAGCATCGTACCAAAATATCTGGATCTAGTAAAGCAGAGATACATTAATGTAGATACTCATCTGATTGAGACAATGCCATTTATATCATCTCCTGATCGTAGTATGTTAACAAACTCAAAGTTTAAAACTGATTTAAAATTAAAGGTTTACAGAAAATTTTATAGTTTCCCATCGATCATTCTATTTGTGAGTTAAGCTCGATTAGCTGATGTTTCGGAGCTTTATCTTCACAATTTTCTCTTCATAGAGGGGAAAACATACGGTGTAAAATAACAAATCAGTTGATGTTCAAAAAAAATTCTCTAATTTATTAATTTTTAAATGTAATGAGTTCTAAAATTAGTAAACAAGTGTTGAAACTAACCTTGAAGTTCATTTATTTTTATTAACAAGAAAAAATTGGTGGCAAATTTTATGTGATTTTTTGAGCTTGTACAATGGTACTGGCTTAAAAAAATCATATAAACTTCATATGTACATTGCTTATGCAAAACATTTTCTTTCCTTAATTGAAGTGCACTATATAGGTCGGTTTGGTGCGGTGGCTAAGGTACCGGCCCGGGTTAAAATCCTAGAGACAACAAAATATTTTTGAATGGTATCTCGATCCCTACTGGGACCTGGGAAAGGTGCATTGTGGAGAACACTTTAAATTAGTACGACGTCCGTCGGATGGGACGTTTAACTACGGACTCCTTGGCACCTTTCGAGAAGAGTAGGCTACTGCCGACGCCGGGTTTCTTTCCAACCATCCATCCCTATTGGCGCCAATGGCCTTAGCTGTCTATCGCCTCCCATAAAAACTACAACTACTGCAGCAGTGCAATATTGAAGATGTTTGCACATAATTCGAGACGTTTCCGTATTAATGTTGTGTTTCAGAACTTAAATAATGTATTTTTCAAAATTATTGCTTCAAATTGGTTATTATTTTTTTCAATAATTAACCAGAAAAATTATTCATATGAAATATTTAAAATTTGTCTCTGAAAGTTTAATTATGAATACGATATATACGTGGGTGGTCTGAATAGTTTCCGACCTCAGAAAACTTCAGAAAAAATGTCTTTTATCTTTGTAAGGTCGGAAACCTCTCATACCACCCTTTTATTAAGTCATGACACAGCTAGTATTTCCCAATGTTACACATTGCAATACAGACTCTCAATTTATCGTAAAAAGACCGTCACGGGAACGGCGATCCATCTACATTTTCCCAAGCTCTCTTGTCTACGGACAAGGAGAATGATCAAGAAACTTGACAGCTATCTAGGCACTCTCCTTAGACTAGTGATTCTCTTCACTGCTTGTGTAAGAAACCAGAGAAAAATCGGGTTGAAAATCCTGCTCTCAAAGGAATGCCTGGCAAAAGATGAGATCGGAGGCATAAAAAAGTAATAATGATATAAATATAGTATAATATGATGAGCTTTTCTCCAAGTAGTCTCAAAGAATTCATGTTATGTGAGGGAATTAAATGCATTTGAAAATCACAAGATGCTTCGATTGAAATGCCTTAGAAATAAAATATTCACAACTTTTCTCTCTTTGAACGAGCGTATGACGCTATTGTCCAAGTGTAGATGGGACTCGTATCCACTTGACTAACTTAAAAGTTAGTTTGAATATTGGTTCTGTTAAGCCTAGTATTTATTGCAGAAAGATGAATGGTGATGGATTAATTTTAATTTTAGAGCAAATTTACATTGACCTAATAATTAAAGAAATAAAGTCGCAGACCGTGACCTGGCACAGTGTCCTCACAGTAACATCAATGGCGGGGCAAAAAGTAAGACAAAAATATGCGACAAAAATCCTTCAGGTGAACCTAAACGTTTAGTCTTGTTTGTATGTTGAATAGCTGAGGCCAATAATAAGTCGAAACCAGCAAATTTGAATGTTGGTCGCTACGTTTCAGATTTTAATCAATATGCTATTCCCAGAGAATTAGTCTTGGTTGTATCATTTTAATTCTGGTGATAGTTATATTTCATACGGTTATTGATATAGCTACAATATTTTCATTTCATCTTCAATAAACTATTTCGAGAAGTAATACTTGTATGCATACACACTTGAGCATTATAACAAACTTTCGCAGCCCATTTATATTTATTTCGCCAATGTGTGTTGCTACTTCATGGCCAAATTAGACACGTAAAAGCTATCTTCATTATAACTCGAGATTTCTTCCATATTTAATGCCAACTGTGCAAGCTATTCTTGATTCTCATGGTGACCTCCCTTAAATCCATGGGGATAACATTTCCACTCCGAAGTTTTGAAAAAGCAGTACTTAGTACCAGAGGGTACCAGTACGTAGCAAAGCGTGCCCTATATTAAGAGGTAGAATTGGATGTTGAGCATCAACCTTTTCACAGACGAGGACGGGATAAGTCAAGAGGTGAGCACGTTGTTAGTTGCAACCGTCTGAAAAGGACGGCCCGCATTCAGACCCAGCCAGCTACATATCGAACATCGTGGCCTTGCGAACCAAATAAAAATGCTGGTCTTTTCTTAAGGAGTGGTAAATTTTTGCGATAAGTAATGATCATTTAGCTCTATGACGTTCGGAAAAGAGAAACTGGGTCACAATGAAGACAAAAAAAGATCCACCTGAGCCCATCATTTTGAGAAATAATTTTTGAACAAGTCTCTTCTTTAACGTATTACGTGCAAACTACGATAGCCACACCTGAAATTTTGCCAATGTAGGTACTCTTGTTTGGCGTAAGCAAACATATCCTTTTCTATTGATAAAAATGTACAGCAAAACATTGAGTACTTCTGAAGTTGACAAAAAATTCGATGCTGAATACGATTATTTGTAGGTTGTTCGAGTTGATACTGATTTAACAATTAATTTGCCAATTTCTGAGATTTTCAATGCAATTGCAATGATTGGTGAATCTAAAGACGGAATATTTTCCGCAAGATATTGTCTCAAAGGAAAACTAAATGAAGTGAAATGAATCAAGTGGTAAAACTTTGATTAAAAATCGGATGCAAAATTCGTCTTGGCAAAGATTTTTGAATCCGCTGTTCATGGAACGCAGTGATTAATGAACAGTTTTTTATCAGGCATCGAAGGTCAGAGGTCGAAAAATATGCTAGTAAAATCCAACGGTGGAAAGCGTCACTGAAGAGTTCAAGAAAGTCAATGAAAATAACTCAAATAAAATCCATTAAGTTTGGCTTTTTAAAGTAATTCTAAATTGCTACAACATAACCTAGGATTAATATCTAGTTTCCCTGTACACACAGAAAATCTTTTACTATAATATATGAGAGGTGATTATAAATAGGATATTGTTAGGAATGCGCATAATTAGGCACTTGGTCCATAAAGGCTTCATTAAATATATTTTTATTAACCAAATTCATCAATAAATATATTTACCGTTGAAAGTTAGTCAGTAACAACAGTAAAATAAAGTTTTATGCATACTTTTTTCAGAATCAGTGAAAAAAATCAGAACCATATTTCTCTTACAGGGAAGCCATTTATAATTTAACGCACACGATGAATTCTAAACCATGTCATTCTAATATACGCTTATTTTGAGGAGCGATTTGTGCCACTAATGTCTGACATTGATATCCATGTGAGTAGAATATAATATAAAAGTGAGTAAACATAATATTACTTTAGCGTTCATACCTATTTCTACTAATTTAACAAAACTTTTCGTCAGTTTTGTTACTGAAAGGGAAGTTGAGGAAAGATGTTTAGAAAAGAAGGGTAAAAACTGACAAGGAGAGTGGTTTCGTGTGGCGAGGAAACATGATAGTTGAAATAAGAAAGTTTTGTAATGAGGATTTTTTAAATATGCGTGTGGAGGGAGATGAAAAAGGTGAAACGGCTATCAAGGAAAATAAACGAGAAGCTATGTATTGTCGAGGAGGATATTTGATTTAATTTTTTTTATGATGACTTACGGGATAGTATAAAAACGCGAAAACAATATTTATGAAGATAATATGGAATTTAGAGGATATTTATCACTTTTCCAATTTTCCTAGTACGGATAATGCAATTCACTGATTAAGGAGGCGGTGTTTTATTTCATGAGATCACGTAGAGATAAAACACAGACTTCCTTGAGATTCGATACGATATATGTATGATCATTGAACTAACATTCGAGATTATTACCAAGTCTTAGTAGAGGTTTAACATAAAATGTGCAATGGTGAAGACTATACATATGGTGAATGTAGGACTTTGGAAGCATTCACTTATACCGTTCATTATATGTACCTTAAAACGATGGTTTAGATTACAGAATCAATACAATTGCATTTGAAGCAGGTGAGCTGTTATTTTTAAGCCATATGCAATTAACAATGACAATAGAATATCAAGTGATTATTAAAGCTCTTTTTGAACGCCAAACAAATTTGAGAATCGTGAAAACATTAGTGTATCATGCGTTTTAATTACCCGACGGCTTCCACAACAAACTCATATAACCCAAACAGCTCCATACGAACATGCTCGCGCCATGCTCCAATGGCGCAGACCTATGATATAATTTCGAGAAGATACAATGAGTACACTCCTTCCTCGGGTGAAGCATAAACGATGTGGAGAAGAATATCTTCATCGAGCACCGTCTCTTAATCGAGTGAGTAAAAATTAATGCCAATCGCGAGGAACCAAATGGCGAAGCACATCTTCTTCTTTCTTGCCTCCTCTTGTACTTTTTGCAATCGCCGATAAACTCGTGGCACGACACTTGGTAGAGAGGAGGGACAATGTGAACTTTGGGCGAAGTGAGATGAATACGGGATGCGAGAGACAGGAAAAAGGGCAAAAGGTATAAGCCAAAGGGATGACGGGTGGGTAGAAAGGGGAAATGTGGGTAGGGGAAGCGGACGAGTCGATTTGGAAGCAGGGGGAATGTAGTAGTGGAAGGAGGAGGACAGATAGAAAAGGGTACGGTTTAAAGGGGGCAAAGAAAGTGGGGTATAGAAAGGGATGGGCGGGTCAAATAATTCCGTCAATTGCTCAATACTTGAATATTAACATTTTGCAAAGATTCAATACCGACATCATTATGAATAACCCGCGACCCACCCTGCTACCCTCCTTGCCACCCATGGTGTGTAGCAGAGGGTGTATTAGGTGCTTCAGGGGAATATATACAAAGATTATCGTCTTTATTTTGGGGCTAGATTGAGACTATGAAGTCTCTCCTAACACCTCACCCCTGAAATTGAATGGAAAAGAATGGTGAATGATAAGAAAGGATACGGTAGAGAAAAGGAAAAGGTATTCGTTAAAAAATTATTAAACCTGCGCAAACCTGTATATATACTGGAGGAAGAACTAGTTTCATAACAAGGGTAAAATTCATCAATGAAAAGGATAAATTGAGATTCTTACGACCTCTTTTTGGACGGATTGCATTAAATAATATTTCTTTGACCCGTAAATGGTTTAATATCTTTTATAAAGGCTTAAAATATTTGATGGCTTAAGGAAATATTATTTAATTTAATCAGTCTAAGGGTTAATTACCAAGAAAACTAGGTACTTTTATGAGAAAAAGGGAATAAAATGAACCAAAACCACCCATGTTAGGTGCCATTCCGTATGCCGTTAAAACTATCAAATGAATATTTTTTATGAAAAATATTCATATAAATATTAAGACTCATTAATGTTACTTCATACTGTTCGTCGTAGGATAATCAATATTATTGTTTGAGCATTTTACTGATATTGTTTCCGAAAAGCTCACTATCATTTCTTTTTTAATAGGAACATCATTTAAAATAACAAACTTTTACGGTATAATATTTATTTCTTAATATTGAGTAAAACAAGAAATTCCCCTTTTGAATAACCGTTAATGCACTGCTTTGAGGTTTTAGATATTAGACATAGATGTGTGTATATATATATATATATATATATATAGGTATTATGTTACTAATCTTAGCTTTAACGGCTTCAAAACTAATAGCTTAGTGCTAAATATTTTAGTAAAAATTAGACAAATTGCTAATATTAGTTGTTATGTGTTGACTACTATAACATTATAGCAGCCAGTTACTAATTTACAGCTTTCATAAATAGCTCTAGTATATTCAAAGCGTAACTGTGGTCCAAATGCATGATATAAAGCAATACTTAATTTGAAGGACAGGCAGGTCCTTTTAGGATAGGATTAGGATTTGGTATGTTATCCAGTAATACAAGCGTTTTTTTTTACATGAAAAGTTAGGGAATGAGGTAGCTAAATAAATGGCTATTTCATTTGAGCATTCGTGCATATATTCAAGACTCCAAGCAAATCCGGACGCCTTAAATCTCCCTACTCACTTATCCTATCAGATTTTATGGATGCTTTAGGCATTTCTCAAGTCTTAGGTGTCTCTCATTTCGTATGAACCTAAAATAGCGGCTACTTGCATTACTGTTTGAGTAAGGGAAATTCAGGATAGTGGAGAAAAAGCAATGCGTATAAATGGGGACAACGCTCAGGAGGGAAGACAGTGACAGATGTGTGTTTCAAATAAATGGGGAGACGCTTTGAATGAGTCATGGAAGAAGGGTCCGATGGATTCGGGAAGATGAAACATTGAAAGCATTAGACGAGAAGGATCATAACAAAATATGGGTGCGCTGCCGACGGGATAAGAGAAGCTTTGGGTGTTTTGAAGGCCTCTTACGTAACCTCATCAGTGAATTTGCAGCACACCTGATCATGAAAAAGCGCAATTATTCATGAAACAAGTTTAAATTAACAAATAAAATTAGCAAATAAAAATGAGATATATGTTTAAGGATAAAAATAGATTTACTTTTATTGAAATTGAAAAAACTTCAATGTGACTCTTGTGTGTAATTTCATTTTTCACCTTATGTCTATATTTAGATTTCGTGGTTTTCATGTAACCTGGAAAAGTAATTTGATTAGCAAAGCAGTCATTTCCTCTTTTCCCCTTATTTTTTCCCTTTACTAATGACCAATGCAGCATAAGGAGAAAACTTTGGTCTGGGATAATTCAAAGGTATTTAAGATCACATTACTCATTAATTCATATATCAGCCCATTTGAATAACTGCATGAACACGACATCGTATACCACCGTCAAGTCAAGATTAGAAAATGAATGTTTGAACAGAAAATTTCGTGTTATATATGGTTAATCGAATTGAATATTCTCTCAGGGTTAATTTTGTATTACGTAATTATTTTTCAAGTAAATAAAATAAATGAGTGTCAAAATACAACCTCCGATTCAAATACCTATCCAACTAAAAAGAAACAATTCCATTGACATAATTGAGCCTACTCAATTACTGTTTAGCGGTGGGATAAAATCCGCCAGACCAATATAGCAGATTTAGCAGATTGATCCAATAAATATTAGACGTAATTTACGCATCCCTTTGAAGAACGTTCTACGTGAAGTAACATATAAAACTTTAATTAGGCTTCATTACTGCTTTGATTTTGCATGGCTACATCTGAAACACTTTCTTTTGGGAAGGTCAAATATCTCAATTGCTTAACCATAATAGGTGATAATTAAAAAAAAATACTGTCATAGTTGTAAAGGCGTACACGTAAATATATCTCTTTCTGTGATCAGTTAAATTATAATAATTCAACTTGAAGGTGCTCTTTTTAAAGAAAATCCACATTGACGAAGAAGAAATAATAATTTAAATGAGATGGGAATTGTGAATAAAACTTATTAAATCAGTTAAAACCTATATGTGTACAGGGTCTTTATTAATTAACATATGAAAAACGATGAATGAAGTCATTGAAAATTATTCGAAAACCAAGTAACTTGGCACAGGCTATGTATTGCTCTTCAAATGCTGAGTTCCAATTAAGGTGCTTAAATAAATGGAACTAAACATATGAACATAAGAAATATGACGCCGACATAACCTACCTTATCTGTCAAAACAAGATGGCATTCTATATCGCTATTTATATGAACTTGACAATGAAATGTCAATGACAAAATATTTCCATCTCTCCGAATAAGTTGTGACGCCTTGAAAAAATTTAATTGAGTTATACGAGCACATTAAGACCTTAAATTATATTTTCCCCCCCATTATGAATCCATAAATGCCATGAATGTAATTTATCCAGCCCTTAACTTCAAAAATTGGCTCCTTGCATAAAAAAATGAATGTGTTAGAAGGTCATTTATCTATTTCGTACGCGGAGGACTAGATATCGCCACTTATATTTTTTTCACTCGCTTGAACTCACCAAACAGAGATTAAAACCATTCTGAAAATCGTTTTAAAAATATCATAACGGATAGTAATTCAATTTTGTGCCATTAAATACCTTGGTCGCTCCCTCACTGAGCACGAATCAACAGTAAAACTCTCGGTAATAGGAAACCGACATCATTTATAGCTACTTAAACTGCACGAAATGTACTTTACGTTGGATCCTGATCCCGCAGAGCCGGATTCCACCGTAAATGAAGAGATTTGTATCGGCCAGGCAGAGGAAGGATTTTTGATATTAAATCCAGCTAGTTCCACACTTTTCGGCATTTTAAAACCAAGATTTTTGGACACATAAATATTAAGGGCTTTGTTGAAGAAAGTTAACTGTACTGCATTATAAATTCCTAGTATTCACCATAGTGCTTAACGTAGAAATCATCAATTGAGCAGAAAGCAGAAAGAGCACATAGTGCCATTTAAGATAGCTATTTAGAAATTAAAGAAATGATTAGGAAAGAAAATAATCCAACTTTGTGATTTATGAAACAAAATGGTGCTTCATGAGCCTCGCTGACACAGCACAAGGCGTCAGTATTTATCTACAAAGTGATAGAACAATCAGGTAATTGGGCCACTCCTTCGTCATTTATCATAAACACCTTTTAATGAAATTACTAGTATAAATAAAATTGAAAAATTAAATTGCAAAATATATATATTCACGCTCTGTCAGGTTATTAAGTTAATGATATTAATATAAATTAATACATTATATAAATTAATATAATTTTTTTGTTCACAGATAATTATTTTGCATGGGGAATATATGGCTGGGAACACTTAAATATTCAAAATGCACTTTTTCTCATTTAATGTGTCAATGTCTTTGGTAAAAATCAAAGGTCAAATGAAAAATGTTAGCAGATATTGTCGGCGTCAATGCACATTCAGAAATCCATTCACCACCTCATCATTTTCATTAATCCCCTATCTCCCCTCCTGCTCCTTCCAAACGAGGCGGCAACCCTGGTTGGTTGAACACGTTTGTCCTACGACTTGCCTCATTGCCACCCCGATTCAACTCCTGACCCCAGCTCCTCCTCCTCAGGTTGCCTGCCCCAGCAGACACCTGAGGAAGAGATAATCGCTCCCGCCTCAAAACGCCGCAACCAAGTGACACAGTCACTAATTGAAAACGTCTACAGAAGTAATTTCTTCGTAAGAGCGGAACATCCCCGTCCACCCCTCACTCTGTTATCTTATTCTCATACCCATTCACTCCTTGCGCCAATGACTTGCTACCTTTGGGGCGAAGGGGGGTCACATTCGAGATAACAGCACTTCAAGATCAGGGAGAGGGTACAAGGTTTTAGTTGTTTGTGTGCCACGAAATGTATATATTCTAATTAAAAAGCCAGAAGAATTTAACATAAACCAGAGATTTCATCCACTTTCGGGAGGGGTGGAATGAAAAGAAGCATGGCAGGGTTTAAGTACAGGTAAGCCTCTCCTTTCACAAAGAAACATGGAAATCAATGATGTGGCATACCATTGTACAACATTTTCCAAATAAGAACACATTATTATGCAATGAAAGCCCCTCCAATATGATTTCCCTCAACAATGAAGTAATTAATGGAAATTGGTAAAATTAGTAAACGTTTATGGCTTTCTTTTATCCCTCATGACAAGTATAAAACACTACGAATCCGAGATTTTAAATTGGTAAACAACTTAAGACTTCAAGTTAACAACATATGAGTATAAATCATTTTCCGCTCGAAGTATACAGCCTGATATCAATTAAGAATACTGAATTAATTCTATTTAATTATTTGGATCATACAATATTAGTTATACGTGTAATTATGAAGCATGATACCCACTTTGATATACATGGCTTTAGAGAGTTATGAACCTTCAAAGTAAGTACATTAATGCAATG
The DNA here is from genome assembly GCA_037158775.1 of Hetaerina titia. Classification (NCBI taxonomy): domain Eukaryota; kingdom Metazoa; phylum Arthropoda; class Insecta; order Odonata; family Calopterygidae; genus Hetaerina; species Hetaerina titia. The sequence continues at coordinate 26,374,394 of CM073774.1, read as the reverse complement.
TAAAAACAAATTGGCCAAATGCATTTCAAATTCATGGTAAGATAAAGCTCATTTTGCATGGATTCGTATTGCGCGAAGTAAAACTGCATTAATACGGGTCTCATTTCTGTAATTTCCTGCGGTATATCTTCTTTGCCCCATGGCTAACTTGATTTAGTCTTGTGTCATAATAAAATTTGATTCAGTTTTCGCTTTCCAAGTGTCATATTATTAGTTTGGATTCTCACAGACTTGAATAAAGAGCTCCCTTTCCTGATTTCACTCATAAACTGCAAGTACATTTTTCAATTTAAAATATCTCTCACGTAGAAAATAGCTCTTTTTTAAACTTTTTTAAAACATCTTTAAGACAAAAAAAGAAAAAAGAAGAAAAAAAGGTTAAAAAATCTAAAAATATCATTACAATAATCTTTAAACCGAAAAATATATCCTAAATAGACTAAGTTCCTAAATATCCCAAGTATCCTAAATAGAACAAGTTCAAAAAATCGAACTACATCTAGCCGCTAAAGTGTTTTGCTTCTCAATTGAAACTTTTTTATGAAATATTTCCTGGATATTCACTAGATTAGGTTGAAATTTCGACAGCAATGCGGAATATAACCCTGTGGCAGCCTCAGGATGAATTCACCATGAATATTCGCCGGGAAAACATCAGTTATTTCTACTTTCTAAAACTCTATGCTGGTTAACACATAACCGAAACAAATAACTGCACCATCTAAAGTGATAGGTGGAGGAATATCCAGGTTCAATAACCATTCTCAAGTTGAAATTGTAGCTGATACGGGGATTTTTAGAAGATTCTGGATACATGATGGAAATTCTGAACCTTTGGAAATTCTGAATTTTAGAGAAAGACCGAGAACTTGAAGTCTTCAGAGGAAAAAAGTGCACATATGGTGGTAACTTCCAGCATATTCACATTTTGAAAGGGTTCCTTTTGTTTCTGATATGCATATCTTATCTGAATAAAATTATGCTTTTCGGATAAAAATCAAAGCGATGGCGTGTCCTAGGGACGTGTTTCAGTTTCTAAGTGAGACTTTTACATGTTTTGGAGATGTTTTTCCGTATTAAGGTTGAAACACAAAACTTGGTTCGTTTTCGTTTCCCGATTTTTATCGTGGGAAAATTTGGGAAAAATTGGAGGAGAAAATGGGAGGACGTGAAGTGTTATTCATAAATGAAAGAGAGGGTAGGGCAGTCGTAGCAACTACATAAAGGGAAAAGAAATGGATGAGGTGGAATAAATGAAGAGCGAGAAATAATGGAAGATAGGGGAACGAGAGAGAACAGAAGGGAAGAGCAATAATGGGAAGAGAGTGGGCATGTTGGAATTTTAACTGATATAATAAAATAATAACGACTATAAAAGCAATAGTCAAAGAAGTTGAGAGTTTCCCAGTTTTTGCCCTTCTGCGACTTCCCAGTCAGATTGCAAGTCGACATGGTTTTACACGTCAAAATGGGTACAAAGGAATGTTTTGGAAATAAATTTGAAACTCCCAAAAAGAAGACAGGCGAATTTGGTGAGGATTGACATAGAGGTGTGTCGTGTGATCTTAGATTAAAGTAAATGGAGAAAACTGACATCCAAGCCCTACCTTAATAACAAGGAGTAAAGCTTGGGAAAAGTCGGATCGGGCATGTTAAAGGAAGAAAGAGTTTGGTGAAGGTTGACGCAGGTTGGGAGGGATGTTAAAATATTTAAAAGACACTGCGTCTGGATCAAGGCAAGTAGGAATGACGGAGGTAGGAGTGAGAGCGTGGGGGAAAAAAGAGGAAACAACGGGGCGTGGAGGACGGGCGGATAGGCATATCTAACGGCTTTCCCTGGGCGGTAGATAATCGGGATTTTCTTTTGTGGGGGCAAGATCGTCGGTGCAACTCGCACCCGCGGAAATATGAGAGTTGAGACTTCAACGGAGCGGTCACATTATACCAAGCAGGTCAGGAGAGAATGCCAAGGAATAATCCAAAGAAACGGACGAGCTCTTGGAAACTTGTGCTTTAGAAGATTAGAAGTGGAAATGAAACTTACTTCTTGTAAAGCTTCCAGTGGGTTCATGAGTCGAACTGCTGTCGTTGGGGATGAGAAATCATTTCGGTCTAAATTCTCTGATAATAAATAACCACTCACTTTCATCTTCATATATCATCGTGAACATGATTTCATCAAAATTACGAAAAGTAATCTATACAATTTTTCCGCGATTTTCATAATCGAATACTCCCTCAAAATAAATCAATAGTATTGCCTAGGTGATAATGTTATTCGAAACCTATTTGAAGACTTCAAGCTATCCTCTCATTTATGTTTCCGTCAACGCGTAAACCTATTGATTAATTTTCCACTATTTTTTCTATTTTCTAGTATAAGGAACCTGATTCCTCAAAACTTGGGTTCAATTTTTAACCAATGTTCGGTCACTAACTAACTCTTGTGCATTTAGTATTGTAATTATTTCTCCTTTGGTAAAATTATCTTGTACTCTTTATTATTGTAAAATGTGGTTTATTTCAGTGTTATGCACTGAATAACAAAGCTTTTCTTAATCTATACGATATTAACCTTAAAAATCATATTTTACAGAACATTGGTTCAAGGTACACATTTTGGATTTTGATAATTGACCAAATGTTCTCAATAAAATCGATAAGATTTTTTATCTCAAATTTTGATAGTTTAATATGTTTGAAAATTACAAATAATATTTCGCTGAGCTCAAGTTTCCTTTAACATAAATAATTGAAAAATAATCGCTAATTCACTGATTGAGGCCAGTTTGTATGAGTATGATAATTTTATATATGAATCCATGCTGTTTCCTTGGAATTACCGTCGCGTAGTTTAGTTGATGGACAACTGTTTCGCCCCCAATCCTGGAGGCGTCTGCAGGTCGAAGTGATCTGCGTTGCAATTTGGCCGCTATACTATATAGACCAGAGAGCTCCCAGCCAGCCAGCGTCTCCTATATATAGCGACCAAATTGCAACACAGATCACTTCGACCTGAAGACGCCTCCAGGACTGTGGGCGAAACAGTTGTCCATCAACTAAACTACGCGACGGTAAATCCCGGAAACAGCATGGATTCATCAGATCGACGCCGCGGAAGCCTAAGGATCAATTTTATATATTTTAAAATATGAATTGGGTTTTTTCTCGAACGCCTTGGAGATGCAATACAGAGGGCTAATTAACTGTTAAAAACAATTAAAAAACAGTGATATCCTACGGAATAGATTCCGTAGGATTATGTTGGTGAAATAGCAATGGTTTGGAAGGGTTGAGGTCGAGAGCTCACACGGTTGGAGACATAAGAAAGTACTTGAGGTGATATTGGCCTTTAAATCTGAGACGTGAGTCCCCTTGTTGACTCGTGAGGTGATTTACTGAAATTATCATGATCAAAAATTTCTAGGGGAAAGACGGTATAGAGAACTCGATTCCGTCCCAAAGAAAAGTATTGTTCGACAAACTTTCATGTAATTGAACTTAAATACTTTTAAAGAGAAAAAAAAATTGTAATTGAATACTTATTTACTTAAAATTTTACGTGCAATTCAAAGTATTAATTACAAATTTTAGAAACATAATTCTGCAACGATGAACGGGCAGAGTCCAGGCGGTAAAGAATCTGTTGGGAATTGGTGAAGTCTTAACGTTTTTCAATTGAAATAATATTTAATTCTGAACATAAAATATGCCATTGTACAAAAATGAGTGTTTAAATAATTTTATAAATTAACTGTTTAAAATATTCAGGAATTTAGTTTCATCACGTTTCATAGCTCTTTAAACTTAATGCAGATAAAATGCAAGCACTTACGTCAATAAGTATTAGACTTATTTAATACTCTCATAAAAATTCACAAAACATATTTGGTCAATGAATTCACTAATTTATGCTGAATAAAAACATTTTTAAATGAAGTGGTGTATATACTTATGAACCTATGTATTCCACTAATAATGTACGTACATATCAGTCGTCTTATATAATGCATTTAGTAATACACAATGAGAAAATGGATAACTAGTTCTTATGTATTAGTAAATGATGGCAATATGACTCATACAAATAAAATTCAAGTGAAACCCTAATGAAAATTTAAATTGAACGTGGAAATGAAATGAATTGAATTAAAACGTGGTAAATCACGGTGCCGTCTCAATGATAAAATGAAACATTAAAAGGATAATATTAAATTTCGTCTATGCCGGAGGTCTTCATTTCAAGTAATTAGAAAATTAAATTTTAGGAATATAGCAAAATTACAACCTTCACCAAGACTGTACCTGTATTTATGGAGCGGTTAAAATGTCATGGTATCATCACGGTGACAAACCAATCTCTAAAACACAGTGTGTTGGATCACATCCGAAGGGTATTGAGTACGTCTCAATTAGTCATATTTACCAAGCCTTTCCCACAAATTCAGAGTATCAATGAACAGAATCTTGTTTGAAAGCAGCCAGGAAATTACAGATTTTTCTAAGGTGTAAACCAGTAAACCTTCAGTGCCAATTAAAATATGAACAATTAATGAAATGAATTGAGACCTTGCCAACCTCGAAAGGGTTAATTTCCCCAGGTTCAAATTTGAACTGATCCTGGTAAAAAATAATTTGATATTGTAAGAATTAAAATACTGCTTACATTAAATGATTGAAATACGTGAATTTAGGAAAAACCCTTCACCATATCCCATATCGGTAAAAATGAAAGATAACTCTGGTTTTACAGTGCCATCAGGAGAAACTTCCCAAGAAAAAATCAACCTGATTTTTGGAATATCAGGATTTAAGTTTGGTTGAAAAGCAAGTAAATGAAAGGGAAATGATACAGAGAGAGACCATGGATTTCAAATACGTATTATTAGAAAATGGTTGCTTTACAGACTAGAAATAAGAGAAACAAAATTTCGTTTGAGATAAGTTTCGTGTCCTTCAAATATGTTGCCTGAATCCACCTTAGAACTTGTTTGTTGGCATTGAAATCTGATTCTGACGATCGTTTCGATAATGCCGCGTAGAATAAAATTGTCCTCTCCCTACTCACCCTAATCAAAGGAGGGGAAGTCGTGGGGACGTCAAAGAAGAAGAATTCCGTAAGATGAGATGAGTTCATAAAAAGTAAGGATCTTATGACAGGTACCTTAAGTAAAGATATTAAGAAGAGACCGGTGAAAACTTAAGTGTGTCTTTTATATGGTTCCAAAACTTTGTCACAGAGAAAGGATAAGCGTAGGTGACAGAGGGCTGAATTCTTAGAAAGCGAGGTCGGAGGAGGAGAAGATCAGACGTTTTAAATGAAATTAAGGGAGGTAGTATGTGTATAGAGATAATTATTCACTTATATTTAAGGGCAATATGAGGACTACGGCTATTTTGTGACATGCTATCTAGAGCTCAGAAATGCAATACTTCATCGTACCAGGATAAGTCAAAAACCTGTCCTAAGATGGAAACTTATTACTAATGAACATATTAATATTCTTAGATACGTAAGAAAAACCTCGCAATAACATTAAATAGTAATAATATGAAATAAGCAATTTGCTAATGCGTAGATAACAATGTCGTGATACGTAGCTAGTAGTCATTAGGTTTTATCCAATACTTACTCAAATAGGCATAATACCTTGAATGAATAAGAGTACAAATGTTTCATAGATAAGATTTTATAAAGGATTTTGAGACAATTGAATTTCAACATGCTGCTTTCAGTTGCATCATTGTCATTTTTTACAACACTCAAATTTGACATGCAAAAGAAGGTTGATCCCGTTACCCTCTACTCCACAATTTTAAGTCCCCTTAAGCTACGCCCACAACGGTTGTCTTAACTCCACATGAATCAAAACTCCTCAAAACCAGGCAAAATCAGGCCCGGGCCCCATTTCCCTCCTAACATCCCTTCCGAACGCTACGTTGCAATCGCGAGCCGTTTCTCCATTCGTTTATGCTTACTTCTAAATTTACTCCTTCCGTGCGGTTTTATTAATTTGCATTTCACATAGGCTGATCAAATCACTTGAATAGTTCAATATATCATGTCTATTTTTTTCATACGTATTTCATTCGCGAAATTTTTATTCCATGAAAAAATTCACACTTTACTCTCTAAGGGGCCAGGTGCAGAGATATACTCCCAGCTGTATTAAATAATAAATAACACAATGGGGATGAGCAAACGATCTGATGCCACAGGTCCAAAACTTATATTTTTCTCAGTTGAAAATAGGAGAAGCTTTGCATTAAAAAAGCATTTGCAGTAAAATGAGAATTTTTTCGTGTTACTTTAAGTAAAGATGTAAAAAAAAGATTAGTAAAGACTAACAGTGTAACGCTGCGTAGAATTAAAACCTGGCCTTTGAGACAAGAGAATGAGCGGGGACTGGAACTTTATAAGATGTGTTTGTGGCGAAACAAGGAGAATTTACGAGAATTCGGACAGAGCGGAAAACAGACGCCAAAGTTTTGACTAGAAAGTGAGAAGAAAGAACGTGCTGGAAGGATATCAGAAGATGGCAGAGAAAATGGGTGGCGAAGCCCCAATACGTATTGGAATGTTGAAGGCCGTGAAAGAGAAGGGCATTTGGAGTAAACCAAGTAGATAAAGGGATACAGCAAACTTTCTGGACGACAAGAAGTCAGCAAAACCTTCTAAATGAATGAAAAATGAATTAATGTAGGCCAAACAAGAGGAAGTTCCTATGAAGCGTTTATAAAAGTATTTATGGGTCGTCCAGAATCTGCCTTTAATTCGTAAAATATCATGAATGAACTAATAATGTCCACCATAAGATAAACTCTATTTCTTAAGTGAATACCACTTTGCGAAAAAATGGCCAATGGAGAAATATCCGAAGATATCTCGTGTTACGAATTCAAAATTTCAGGGATCTCATTCCCCCGGAAAAGAAGCATTAGGGTAATTTATGGTAATTTTTGAGTAAGAGTATACATGTATAGGTCGGTAAGGTTTTGGGCCTAAAATTAAAAACTTTATGAATTGCACCCAATCATAATCACTTAGACGCAACTGACTATTGAATTGGAAGAAATTACTCCCATAAAGATGTTCAACTGATAGTATAATTTATTTCATATTTACTAGGAACCTATATCCAATCTAGTTCTGAGAAAATACTCTTATTAGGTTAATAAAGTCTGACTTATGACTCTTACTGAATTTTCATAAATGATTTAGGTGATGATGATGTGCATGTTGTATGTAATACTGTCATAAATGGCCCTTACTGGGGATTGTACCTAATGATAATACGATCATCTCATTTTTCACTGCCAAATCGCGCAAAAATTCATATCGAAATTCTCTTGACATTAAGGATATGTACTACGTCTGGTTCATAAAATGGAAATTATAGTAAATGTGGAAGTAACTAATGTTTGGCGGCCCATATTCAATGTTTTTACAGTAATGTTTGATGGTTTTCGGCACGATAGGGATTCATAGTATCGGTTAAGACAGCCCGTAATTTTTCAATAGTGACTGATCCATTTTACGTCTGCAGACTTTTATTTCCCTTCCACCCTTCTGGTCCCCATCTCCTAAGCTAAGCGTCACCACTTCGCTCCACCCTGCTTCTCCAAGCATCCATTCTGTCGCAAAAACCCCCTTTCTGATACATCCTCCCGTCCGTTTCAGCACATATCCCACACACTCCAGTATTTTCATCCAACCCACATCCTTCCCCTCCATCCACACCCTCCACATTCCGCTCCTCTTCTTGCGGGAATAACGTTACCCCCACGGTTTATCGACCCATTTATTTGATTGAATTGTTGCGTTATTCCTCCGCGCCTCACTCCCTTTATCCTCTTACCCCTCCGTTCACCTCTTCCCTCCATCTCATACCCTTACTCCTAAATTTTTATTTCCCCCTCTCCCTTCCTCCTCAACATTCACGATTCAATATTCAGCCAAGCGAAGTCACAATTATTCTCCATGCACTGCGTGGCTCTCCCGTATGCCTTGTTTGCCTATACCAAGCACGCCGTACCCGTAATTCTCATTAATAAATAGTTTATCATAATTCTGATAACACTACTTAATAAAATAAGTATTTTCCTATGTCATCTCATTAATTTTCTTCGCAGTCTTCTTGCATGTATCATCGATTTGTATATAGTATTTCTCGTATAAATTTCATCCAGTTCCCATTAATCTGATTCCCTCCTACAATTTACGACCAGGATGTATACGTGTGTATATAAGATACAAAAATATATTTGAAAGGGGGAAAAGAAATAAACAATGATAAAATAAAGGTATTCTCTCTTTCCCTTCTCCTCGCTCCATTTCTCAAACCTCTACCCAGGCCATAAATAAATAATTTATTACTGACACCGTCCTTTATTCCTTTCTCTCGCAATATTTTCCTCGCAGGTCTCTCCCCCCCAGACCTATACGGTCATTAATATCAATATTTTCGTTTCTTTCCTGATGAAAGCAAAGATACCCTACCTTAGGTGAATACTTGTTTTGAGTGCGCCGGCACTTTTCATCAGTCTCATTACCAAATGAGCACTACCAAAATTTTCAGGAATTACCACGACCCTCATTTTCTTCCGATTCTCCCCGTCGATTGTTAATCCTGCTCGCGAATGAAATAGGCTCTTTTGTTTACTTTCCATCGCTTCACATTAATCACCATAGCAGATCCGTCAGGGATGTTTCTTTTTGTTTTTTTTTCGAAGACCAACGGCTTTGTTTCAGCTGGGCCGAAAAAACTCCCCTTTGACACACTGATCTCATCTCTCTTGCCTCGTGTCAACCGCTAGAATTTGGAGAATTTCTTTTCCTATTTATTACCTTTCCTGTCTCTCTGCGTCCATTCCTAATTGGCATGTCAAGAATTAATCTGTACATTTTTTAATTTCATATTTTTCAAGTTTTTCTCACACATACATGTGATATGAATATTGTTCCTTCTTTTAATGAATAACCTCAGCAATTAGTCATTTTTTTAATAACCCCTGTAGTGTCACGGATATAAATAAGAATGATACAGTGATTTCCCCAAATATCTTCATCGAATGCGGCTGGCTACTGTAATGAAATACAGTTTCTTCCTTACGGATTTCAACGGAACACAATATAATTATCGATTATTTTTGACCCTGCAACTACTTACTTTTTTCCGCTCAGCAATTTGGGGTCAAGAGAAAAAAAATCTTCGGGAAATGGCGTTAAAGCAGAGAATAATGGTGGGTGTTTTAGGTATTTTAATGTCAGTAACACGTGTAGTTATAATACCCTGCGAATAAAATATTGCTTCAGTTTTAGATTTCAATCTTGAATTAGAGAATGATTTTCGTGCAAATAATCCAATATAGCGGGGTTCTAATGCAAGCTGATAATTTGAAATGATATAAAATATTCTTGAAGCTCAATCAACTTGAAATAATATATCGGCTTATAAAAAACGAACAAAGCGTTTAAAACATTACTTAAGGCAAATAACCTCAAAATACATGTACCTGTGAACAGATGACAAAATATTTCGGAACATGAAAATAGTACAACGGGTAATTTGCATGATCATAAAATTGCCAACTCAATTTTAAATAAACTTAATATTACAAAGTATAATTGTGACTTTACTTCATACGCTCTTTATTAATGCACATCTAGTCGATTATTGATCACTTCATTGATCAATTGATTGATTGTATCAAGATCCTACGTAATAGGCGGTGAACCTGGAACAGTATCTCAGAAAAATTCCGATCGCTAAAATGAGCCTAGAAACCATCAAATGAATCAGAGATTCAAATCCATATTTCTTGTGCGGAATATATTTGATACTTTTGAGATACCTGATACTGCTATTAGGTAAGGTAGAACATATGCTCGCATGAAAGAACAGGTAATCCCACCACTGCTTCAAGTGTGCTTAAAAACTCATTAAAAATTAGAAGAATTCCCGGAGATAGAAAAGAGCTCGTTTTCGACGTTTAACCTTTCCTATAATGTGTATTTAGCCAGTTTATTACAAAGCACGAGAGTTAATAGTTCAGTATTCGATCACAACAACCTTGAAATTATGCTTCAGAATTTCAATATTCGTAATAAATTTCGACCTCCGTCCCTGTGAAACTTACACACACAAAATTGTAAGAAACGTTGGCATACTCGTAATAAAGAATTTTTCCGCTTATATTTTATGAACGGTACACTGAGAGTCGTAAAACCAGCATAGTATACATTTATACATACTTGCGTACACAGTTATCCCTGGCGTAATTCTCACACAAAATTAACTGGCACGCTTCATGATTACTGCTATAAGTTACCAACCGCGTGCCCTTGTTTCCACTTACGGCGTGTCATGTAGACCTAGATTAAACTATACTACTAATAATGAGGAAAAATATTCGTATTCAGCTTGTAATGTATTCCTTTCTGTCTCTGAAGTCCGAAGTTCAAACGGAAAAAGCAGGTTCCCTAGAGAACTGAGCTATTTTGCGGGACTTCTTATCAACGCAGTTAAAATAAATCAGTAGGTAAGGAACCACGAGTATGATTCTTATACATTAATAAGTCCGATATTTTACTGAATGGTGAATTCTGTTTCTGTATTCATGCCTGATATTTTGAAATCATAGTTTTCTATCACTATAAAACTCGGAAATCGTTAATGTAAAAGATGTTATCGGTGTTTTGACTTTCATGCGTGTTTCTCACATTGTTTTGGCCATAAAAACGCACAATTTCGAAGAATATATATTCGAGTAACTCAAATCTATACCAAAATATATTTTTAATGCCTAGCGGTATGGATAATAACTTGTTATATTACACAAGTAGGTATTTGAGACAAGATATCTAATGTGGATTGTTGACATTTGATATTTTAATAGACAGGCAATTATATAGTATAACAGATGATAATTCTGAAAATCGAATCTTTTTATGCAATAAAATATAAAAGAAAAAACGTCTAATCTTTGTTATTTCAAGGATTAACATCTCTGTCTTCATATCTTATTCTGCTAGTTTTTAATAAGCAATAGGTTATCAGTAAGACATGCCCTTGGAAATGAACATTTTATTTATTTATTGTTTAAAGATGCCTACAGGTGCCTGTAAGCAATGCAAAAAGAATCAAATTCGAGTTTGGCTATCATTTATTTATTAGGAATAACGAATTCGCTATTTTCTATCATACCGCTGGCTTTATGATTATTGAAATATTTTTATCGCTCTGTGGCAATATTAGAATCAGCAACCTAAATACTTATCAATGCAGGGCATTAGCAGTAGCAAATGTGATGTCACTAGATGCTCCGTTGCCGTTACTGTTGCTTATTTTCGTCAAGTTGCCGATTCTAATATATGCACACGCATGAACCTATCTCAAATGTAAGCCCTACATACTAGGGAAGACCAAAAGAATATCCTTGGAGACCGCAATCCCTGCCGAAAAATGTTCTACCTTTTTTCCTTAGGCCTATTTTCATTTTAATCAATATGGGCTTTTTCACAACCTGCGAAATCCCATTTTTTTAACGTTCTTTCCCTCCGAATTAATTAGCAACGTCCTCCCTCTCGTTGCCTACGTAAAAGGGCTGCCGCATCCTATTAATTATCTCTCTTGTCCGCCTCTGAGTCCTTCCCCATCTCCCTGACACCTTAATCCTCTCGTTAGCTCCTCCCTTACTTATACTAGCCGCTCCTTTCATCACCACCTTCCAATCAACATTCCATTTCAATCGTTAATGCGTTACTGCAGAGGTGGAACCGTTGGCTATTCCGTCTTTCCTCTTTTATTTTCCCGAGATATACCTTATTTGCAACTGGACAATATTCACCATAAAATTATCTCTGGATTTTGAATTTGTCGCATACCTTCGGAAAGGATATTTTAGGATTATTAAAGGCAGAACATTAATATAGTAATGATTTAAAATTAAGATATAAAATGAACTGCATTAAAAAACAAATTACATAGATAAATGTTGCGCCATTTAAGCTCAAGTTTAAAAAAATACCTTCTACAACGACAAAAATTTTAATCATTTGCCAAAGAGTTGCTATGTGTCATAAACATGGACCATGTTAACCTTTGTAATTATATTAATATAATCGAGTTATATTATCTCTCCATGAAAGATATTGTTCGGATAAAATTTTGAACCTCAGGAAAATATATCAGAAAATACATAGTAAGGGTCAGGAAGTTCATTTGACACCGAAGAATGTTGAAAAGGCCTCGTAGTAATCTTTAATACATAATTGAAAAAACTGTTCCCAGATTTGAATTAATGTCAATTATTCAACGCGTTTTCCAGCAGTTTCAGGATGCAGTTATTATATAAAACAATATCACTGCTTTCTTCTGTACACATAAAGAACTTGCTAAATGATGTGAAATGTCCCCCATCCTCTTTAAATATATGAGTGCATAATGTGTTGGAATTATGTAATCGATCATGTGAAGGTATGGACGTCCTCTTCAGGCATGGAACGATAAACTCTTTACTATATCAAGATGGCCAGTTATTGATTACTCAAAGCCGTCAGGATGCTTATGTTTATGATCAGAGGAGGCACTTAAAAGATTTGAAGAACGACTTCAAGTAACCGTGAAGAAAACTTGAAGATCTGAAAGTAGGAGGAAATAGAACAGAATTAAACAGGCATCCAACGGTTTAACTATAAAAGTTCCATTGCATTACCTTTATTCATGAATCCGCACTGTATGAATAGGTGAGTATGATGTAAAATACGGAGTACTTCAGGTTCAAGGTAAATTTAAATCTTAAACAGGGTTCTATAGAGCAGAACTATATCTAAAAAATAAGGGAGAAAATCCAGCAAACATTAGTAGAGAGCATATTAATTTACGGGACTGAGAGCTGATCTTTGTATGAACCCCTGAGAGTAAAAACCAGGTGCGGTGATAAAGAAGATAGGAAGAGGAGCCTGCATATCCAAGTTAGAAAGGAAAAAATGTAAATATTAGTCAGTTTTAAAAAAATCAACAGTGGTACAAAGAATCCAGAGGCGAGCTGTCTATTCCTATGGCTATGTTCAAAGAGTGGATGATACAAATTAGGCCAGGACTAAAATAGAATGATCACCTTGGACAATCTTGGAAAACAAGGGAAGCGGAAATAGCCTTATATAACGAGGGATCGAGGCTTAAAAGAGGGGGATTATAACAAACGAGAAAACTGGAGGATGGGAATGCAGGTTAACCAATATAAAATGCTAAGTTACCTTAAAAGTAAAAGTAAACTTAACTCTATGGTATTAATGTTAACACTGCGTCCTGGGTTACTTTTTCAAAATCATTATTCTCACATAAATGTGTAAACTCATACTTCTGATATTTTGAGGTAGAATAGATCAAGCTAATATTTCAGAATCAAAAATTTTCAATTTAAGGAATTCTATTATGGAATATAGTAAATAAATTTGTTATTAATTGTTAACAATATCGGGTCTAGATACTATAATTGCACTTAACATAGGTATATTGGTTTCTTGCACCTTAAAAATCTGATATAATTCTACAGAACGGAAACCTAAGATCCGGAAGTAACTCATCTCTAGCTTCTTGAAATTTTTTTATCAGTACTGTAAGAAAGAATGGGCAGGAAATTCCCTTTACGGCGCCAAAGCCAAGAGGCGCCATCGCTATGAAGAGCGCCTTCGTATAACTTTGACCATATCTTTAGCATCCCCTCGATATAAGTTTAGAAGGTTTCATCCTATTGATGTCAAAGGGTGGCATGTTTTTACTTGAGAACTAACAATACTTCTTAAGTTGTGAAAGATATTATATGTTGTTTTGAAGGCAAATAACTAATAAATTTCATAAATTACAATGAACTGCTGCAAGGAGCAAAGAAAAGGAAACAAACAAACCACCCGTAATCTGAGAAGAGCTTGAATTGAAAGTTTCCAGTTCATTTTATTTTTCCATAATTCCATTGGTTGATCAAGTTATCGACGTAGGAAAAATATATGCAATTCATACGTGTCATAATATTTATTATCTCAGCTATGGTAAAGTTCATGGCGACAAGTTTTTGCTAGTAATAACTGCATCAAAACCAAGTTGAAAAGTCAACTTTAATCAGGTGTCCTTGCACCAAGTTGAGGTGAAATAGTTGTCGGAAATCTAGATTAAATAAATCAATGAACTCCACTATTTAATTAATTTTTATGGATCACAATTCATATTTATGTTAATTTTTGCCTTTTATTTTATTATTATGTCAATTGTCCAACAGATAAGTATTTTAAAGCAGGATTAGAAAGGATCACATTTGTTGACATTTTTGCCTGAATACCTTCAATAAGAGTTCTTAGTGTTATTTTTTTCCTAATTTGGTATGTCAGTGCATAAAAAATCCACAAGAAATATGATTCTAACGGACTTTTCCCATTTTCAGCAATGTTCTAACAATGAATTAGATCGATTTCTTCTTTTATAATCTTGCCGCTCATCACGCGAGCTCACCCATTGTGTAACCACCCCGATTGTTTTTGCTAAGCTGCATTCATTACTCATTGCCAACGCTGAATTCCCTAACTTTGCCACAAAATCGACAGCCGCTACACACAAAACCTGTCCAACTCACATATCTGGAAATTGGTATGTTGAAATCTTGTTAGTAGCATCCGGGTTAGGACTGTGCCATTGGAAACTCTCTTTTAAAGATGTCATTATAAAATATGGCACAGTGTACTGTTGGACGGTTAATACTGGCTAAACTTGAATGATGAGTAAATAAATAAATGGTAGAAAAAACATAATGACCTCAGAGAATGATATTATAACAGTAATCGTAGAACCCGCTAATTTATGATTAATGTGCTTTGCAGATAACCAATGGCAACCAGTTAGGTATTTGAAATCCTAATCTTGGAATACATACTGAACACAGACAATTACACGGACTTAAGGGCACCAGAAGACCATACTTCACATTATTATGCCTTGTAAACGTCAGCAGCGTAAGGTTTATAATCATATTTAGAATTTAATAGGTATTTGGCCCTGACTAGCGTTCGGTTAGAAAATTTTCCAAACGCTAATTCCCAATGAATTAGCTTTATTTCAAACGGAGTCATTAGTTACAGTTGACGAGGATGATTTATTTATTTATCATCTGGCAGTTCATTGCACAAAAATATGTATTGGAACCTCATCTATAACTAAGCTTTTGTCATGTTTGACCAGAGAAAACATTGGTAAAATCTACGTGGTACAAAATATACATGAATAAATCTTTTAATATTCATGTTTTCAATACCAGACAGCAAAGATCATGACTACCTCCATATGAATAGGATGCAGAAGAGCAACCCAAAAAACCACTAACGGTAATAACACAAAATTATAATGTTTTTAAATATTTGAATTCCTAAGAAAAATTCCCAGATCGCTGCGTATGGCATGGTATAAAACGTTGAAACAATTGCGTTATTAATATTTTATTTTACAATAAAAATCTCACATTTGAAGTACACCATGCAGGCAATTAATTTACTCTTTGTCGCCAATATCCTTATCAATTCTACTTCTCTTTCCCTTCATAAATACGAAAACGAGAGTCAACCCTTTGGCTCCCATCGCTGATCAAGGAATTCTTCGCCACCACGATCGACAGAAATATGCTCGTTATTACCTGATATTCAACTCCCCACCACCACCATATCGAACACATCGTCTTTATTCTGAACCCCTTCGACTCACTCCTCCAACTCTTTCTCTCATTCACTCATCCTCGACTTCTCACCATGGATTTGGCGCCCACCCTCGCGAGAAAATGTTCCGCCGAAATCTTCCTTTGCACAGACAACGCTCATAACTTCACTCCTAATTCTATGCCCTTTCCTCCCTCTGCCGTGCTTCTTCGCCGAGTTCTTCGTTGTCGTACTTCCCCTTAGGAAAAACCTTCCCTTCCCCGCCCTTCCTTACCGCCGACCCTCACACAAGACCTCTTTCTTCTCTCAGTCCCCCGGAAGGTGATTCCTCTCACGTAGGACTGACTCCCACTCTCTCCGTCCCCCCAAATTCCCCCACACTCCAACTCACCAAAGCGTTCCTGCTTCCCTTCCACAAGCTCCCTTCTCGCCTAGGCCCCGACATCACCTGATCCACCTTTCCCACCACTCCCACAACCGGCTCCCTTTCAGTCCAAGCCACTCCTTCTCCAAATACCGCCTTTGCCTTAAGAACTTCCCATAAAAAGGACGAGAGAGGGAGAGGGGAATAAAAGAGGGAAGAGAGAGAGGGAAACATATGTGTAGAGGGGGAGAGGGTGATAGAGAGAGAGGCGGAAAGAGAAATGCTGGGAGAGAGCAAGGAAAATAGTGGGAGGAAGGAGGAGAAAGAGTAAGAGGGAGAGAACGAGAGAGGTAAAGAGAAACAAAGATAGAGGGATGGAAAGGATGACTGGAGAATGGATGGCTGGAAAGGGGGGAGGGTTCGCGGGGCCCTGGAAACTGCTTTGGTGTCCTTAGATTCGCGTCATCCGCAGGCGCCTGAGAACGCCCACTCTCCTCTTTTCGTACGCATAACCCTTTTCCTAGACACATCTCTCCTTCTATCTCCCTCTCTCCCCGCCTTTTTCTTTCTCGTCTGTTTTCCAGAGACGCCGGGGCGGATGATAACGAACCTTCCCTCTTTCCCCAACAAACCCTCCTACCTTCGCACCCAAAAAGACGATGGGACTCGGAACGACCCCACTTGCTGGCTTCTCGTGGAAAACTTCAACTTCCAGAGAATTCATATAAAAAATATATATATACTAATTTTTCCGGGAATTTAATGGGCAGAAGGGTATTAGGGTGGGAGATAGGTAAGGGGCAGACGGTTACTGAACCTTAATCGATTCGACCCTCAGGGAAAGATTTCGTCACCCTTAATATTCGATTTCCGAACGTGATCTAGCCGTTAAATTGTTTCTCTGGTCACACTTCCCGCGATACGAGAGCCAGCGGGTGTGTTCCATTGGATCGTTAGTGATATTCATGGTTTCGTCCTTAATGTGTTTTCTTCCGTTCATTTGTTGAGACATGATATTTGAAAGATAATCGGACGAATGAAATGCCATTGAATTATAATTTTTATAACGGATGTTAGCAAATATAATTAATGTATTAAAAATTGTCTTGATGATATTTAGAGTAGTGATGAGAGATACTTGTTTCGATTTTTTAGAGGGCACAAATGATTCAATATACTGCAGATTTTCAAAGAGATTTTTCAATGATATTCTACTAAACCATTCCCTTATGTCATGAAGTTTCAGTGAAAATCAGCTAAATTAAAGTGGGGAATTATTGTAAACAAATAAACCAGTAACGAAACGTAACTAATGCTGTGATAGTTCAACTGCATGTTTTCAATTATAAGCAAAGATTGTCCTAAGGTCAACATTGAAAGATAAGGTCGTGAAAAAAACTCTGGCAATTTCGATTAGTGCACTATGCTTCCATTTCAACAATGGTCAATCGAAAAGTATTCCTTCACGTTCTTCATTTCAAATAACTTAGCGCGTATAATGTATCTAATCGCTATCTCAGGTTTCCCGAAATCATCGTTATTTGGTTTAATTGAAAATATTAAGTGATAACATTTTTCGTTAGTGGTTACAATATTTTAACTGTGATTGCATTGTAACATTATTATATTATAGTATTAAACGATGGTAATTTTCGACTTTACCTTTGACATGTATATTGAATTTACAAATTAAAACAGTGAATGTCATAGCAATTTTATTAAAAATAAATGAGCCACACGAAAAGTCTCATTAAATTAGAAAAAATATAGAGTTAGGAATTTTTTGTCTATATAACCGCCTACCTAGTATTTGATCACAAGTGACAGAAATATGTACAATTTATCTGACATGAAAATGTTTGCCCCCTTCCCTTAAAAATTAAGTTTGCATACATTTTATTCATTAAATATTTTATTTCAACTATTCAAGAGTTACGAAGTGCTTTGGATAGATTAAACTAAGAATTTAGGGTTTCCTAACATACTTTGGACTGAATTTACTGATGATGAATACGAGAAAAAAGGTTAAGTTCTTTCATTAAATTAAACAAGTGTCAAATATGCACCTAGTAGTTTTCTATTCTTAAAAGCCGACAGTGCCCATATATGGGGGATCCACGCACAATGCATTGAATTTATAATCCCTCTCTCTCTTCGAGTAATCCATTACACCGGATGACCTATCGAACTCTACGAGCATTGATTCACTAATATTGTGCAATGCGTCTAAATGGACGATACCTGATTGGCCACCGGGGGAAGTAATGTAGTGAAACCTAGAGGATGGAATACGTAAACACGTTCGTTTTGAGAAAATTTAAAGGAACCCAAATTCAAATTGAAGTAATCTTGCACCTCTTGAATGGCTTTATCAGTGAAATACTGGAAGGAAAGAGGGGGGAATCAAAATAAATATATTATTTTTTGCATATTGTTAAGTTATCAATGTTCAATTATTTCGGTGGATCATGAAAAAAATCAGTAATAGGCCAATTATTTTTTTGTATAACAACTTATGGATAATTACTTATCGCCTCTCAAGTAAATGAAGACAAGTATTGGTGGGTACAATTGGAAGAAACATACAATTCGAAAATGTTATATTTCATTCTCATAGCCTCCCAGCGAGGCTATGAGAATGAAGAGATTTGACACGGCTGATAGAATACTGGTGATTCTTAGCAGAAGTCTTTGAACTTTCCTTCAGTTGCATTTAAGTTCTATTTTTCTAGCCTCACTGGTGCCGTTTCTGGCGTGGTGAGGATAATTCCAAATAACTTTTTAATAGAGATTCAGGTATGATGTGGTGGAATCGTTCCACATTGACAGAAACAAGGAAAAACACTTGCAATATTCTATTTTATAGACTCTTCAATATGGACTCGTTTTGGTATACTATGCCACTTTCAAGTCCTTTAAATGAAGTTGTAAATAGTGTAGTACACCGAAACTAGTCGGTATTAAATAATCTATAATGTGGAATATTGAAAGGGTTTTTCTATCCTTCTGTCATTCCAAACATCTCTTAAAATATAGTAATTTGAACACTTATATGCAATTTTTTATCCCATGAAGTTTCGTGAAATGCATTATGTAAAGGCATTTGAAGTTTCACGAAAAAATGTAATATTCTGAGGACTATAATCCAGAATTTTCGAACGCATCGTTTTCTGGTGAAGTGATCAACATTTACTTTATGACTCAAGAACTTAAGTTAGGGCTAAAGAGTCATTTATGTACGGTGGAACTTTCATCGACTTGAACCAAAATTTTTATGTAATTGTTAGAATTATACGAGTATTTGTAAAATGACCGTCAAATGTCTACATCTAATGCACTTCAATTATCTTAAGACTTCACAAATATGTCAAGTACCATTTCATTGATTACATATTTGACACCAGAAATACACACTTCTGACAGAAAAATACCCCACCGGTATGTTCCCACCGGTAGAATTCCATATAAGTTAATAATTAAAGCACTGAAAAAATAAATAAATGATGAAAAATTCTTACGCACATCGTTAGGTTTCCCATTCTCCCTCCACGTTTTCTAGCCCCGACGTCTGTGGTTACCACGTGGGAAACAATTGACAAAGTTGTAAAGGCAGTGGACGAAGAGGCATTTGTGGGAATGGATGAGAGTAGGAATATCCTCCAAAGGGGAGACCAAGGATGGGGTGCTGTGGCATTGTCCGGTCTGAGCAAGTTTCAAGAAGAGAAAGGCGAGATAAAAGGAGAGATAAAAAGAAAGGGAGAGAAAAAGGATGAGGGATTCGCGCAAGAATCTTATAGCTTCAGAAAAAAAGAGGACCATTGAACAGACTTGATACGCCTGCGACGCGGAAGTAATTACTGCCAGCTCTCTTCGAAACGGCCGGGAAATGAAGGCGAAGATGTGCCTTCAAGTGGCGGCGGGTGGGGTCGGCGCGTAGGACCCTGGGTGGAAAAGCAGTGGACGGCTTCGTGGGATGGCAGGCGGACGGGGTGGGGGTTACCTGTGTTTGTGTGTGTGTGTGTTTATAAGGGAGCGGAGATGGGGAGGCCTGACAAGGTCGCCCTTCAGAGGACACGGTGGCTCAACCCAGATAGCAGATTAGGCGGGACGGAGAGGAGAGTTCGGTGGTGTTGGCGGTGTCCGCGCAGTTAGTGAAAGAGGATAGGGCGTCACATGGTGTAGACACAGAGCAGGACACTCGCTTCGATATGAGATTGCGTCCCACATTTTTTTTTGACTCGCAAGCCCCCGACCACTCGCCACATGTAACTTTTCTTCATTTCTTCCCTCTCCCACCACCTGCTATGTATATTCTTTTTTTTTTCACTTCACACTAAAGCCATGGAGATTCATCAGCCATCTTTTATCACCCGAGTAATCCTCCCTATCTCTCTTTCTCTCTCCTTCTCCCTCTACCGTGGGCGCGACCACGTGAATGCAAAAAAATAGAAATTACTCGGAATATTGAATGGTGCACGAGACGCATCTGCTGTTTGGAAGCACGGCATATTGCATCTCTCACGACGTGGGTGGTGTTGTGAGGGGGAAAAAAAGAGAAATCTTCAGAAAATATACACCGGCAATCTCTTTTGCGTGCCTCGCTAATTACCGTACCCTCGGCTAGTGGATGGGTCTTTTCACCCTCTCCCTTCCCTCCCTCTATTACATCTGGATCATTACCACCGCCACCTAGAGTCTCAAATGTTTACCACTACTCAGGGAGGCCTCCGCCCTATTGAGTGCAGCATTTCATCAGGAGTCTTACCCTTTATCCTCTCCCACCGGTTTGAGTGCGAGATGCGGCATTAAGAACCTAATTTTGCCATGTTATTCCGAGCTGTTTTATCTGATATATTGGAGTCCGACTGGGGAGGAAGGGTTAAAAAAGGAGAGGTGAAAATGTTTGGAATTTTAAGCGGGGTTGACGGCTAAGCCTGGAAGGAGGGGAGGGAGCTATCAAAAGACCTCGATTGCCAACCAGAGCACGATCCCGTGCAATCTCTCTCGTCCTTCAATGCCCCCTTCTCTCTCCTTTTGCCTCTCACGCACCCACTCATCCATGTCCCAAACCTCCATGGGTTCCTTACCCTCCTTCTTCAAAATTGACTATCACGCTCACTCCCCCACACTACCCTTTTTTACTAACTCGGCCTACAAACCCTCCCTCCTTTTCCCCCGTCCAAGCTCCCAAACAACCCTCACCGCCCCCGCACCCCTTGCAATTCATCAGCTTATCTCCCGCCCGCTCTCCCCTTCATTCTCATCATTTTCTCGTCTCTTTTCGCCTCCGTCCTCGCGCGCTTTGTGGCGCATGTCCATCGTCCCAAAACTCGTCCACTTTGTTCTCTCCGTCCTTTTCCGACCTCCCGGCGTTTCGAAAAGTCATTCCGGCATTTAATTCAGCCGAATTTTGAGTTTCCGCTGCGCCCCTTAAATTTTGGATTCAGACTTTTCCTTTTAGCGACGAGTGGAAAATTAAACCGGTGGGCATGAATTAAGGTTCCCGGGCACCGAGAATAAGTAGTTTTTTTTTGCTTGAACGCTTCATGGATATTTTTGCCCCGAAGATATTTTTGCATTACTCAATTAGACCAAGGGTCTTACCGTCGTCGTTGTCACATGGGTATTAAATTTGGCGCTAATGGAGCATTTGTTGATGGGTCGTGCGCCAAAAAAAGAGCGAACAAACCAACCAACTTGAGTACTTGCGTCGTTGTTTCAGATTAGAATAAACAACGGAGTTGTTTTTCACAAATAGGAACATTGGGACCCGAAGGACATGGAAAAAGTCGCCATTTTGGTATTCCCCTGGAAGCGAAAACTCTTCCTGCAATACTTAATTATGTTTTTCTGTTTTTATCCCTTGAAATAATTCTTTCGATTGATAGGTCTAAGCCCGTGCTTTGTTGCCGGTCATAATAGTACCTAATCTTTTCCATAGAAGAACCCGTATCTTATTCGTGATTTCCTAGCAAGTCGTTTTATGTCAAATGTCGAAAAAGGAGCTGTTTCAGCTGCTTTAACCTAAAAAGAATTTGCGTCACAGAAGACGTTAAGAAAAATATTTTGTCTATATGAAGTCTGGTTGCCATTACATTATAAGTGCATGGAGTTTGAGGTCAACTTCTGTTTGTAAGATATAGCACATATGCTTTAAGACTTTTGGAATAATTATGACGAAAATAAGGGATATTATATGCTTAACATACACAATAGCTTTCTTAATTTACTTATAATCAATTTTATCTTCCTACCCACCCTATTAGCGTTATTCCTTTCCCTTGTTAAGCTACCGAACATTGTTAATATTATTAATTTTCACCATCGCAAATCTTTATATCGTTATTACTGTTTTCTTAATTTAATATGAATATATTAAGTCTTTCAAAGACGCAAATATACTTATGCAGACATTCATTAATAATCCGTAAATCAATGGTGATGACATATTTATTTTAATCGATTTCCTCCTAGACATTTGTAATATTGCTATATTTAATGCAAAGATAAAATAAGTTTAAATGTATGGATAATTTTAATTTGCTGCAGGCCAAAGCATCAACATGATATGATTTCCACTTATTAAGTTTTAATGAACACATATTCGGTTGTTCATAAATGAGACGGCTTGAAATATTTGAAGCACGTTATGATCAAAATGTTGAAAGTCAAAAACATCCGTTTTCGCCCGAGTTATCTCATTATTGTTAACTGTTTGGGAATGGTAGAGAGGTTCCAGTAGTATAACGAGGCACATGGGATTCCAAAAATAAACAACGCTTCCATGTATGATATAGCGTCTCTAGGTTTCGTTACATTTTCTTTGGTATGATTTAAAATTGAGTTTCGAAATAGTTTTGAATTCAAACTTTGAAAAGTTTAATAATAGTATTTTGTGTCAAAAATAATGACACTCCATTTTTTACTTTGCAGCAATAGGATATTGAAAAATGTTGAACATGATCTACTATTATTCTAGTTCGTAAATATTATTGATACTAACTTTAAAATGGCTGCACAAAATATAAACCACGAAGAAGTACAGTTGGTTAATAGCAACTCATTGACCTCTAGCCCAAATGGAGAAAA
Organism: Hetaerina titia; assembly: GCA_037158775.1. NCBI lineage: Eukaryota > Metazoa > Arthropoda > Insecta > Odonata > Calopterygidae > Hetaerina > Hetaerina titia. Next base: position 26,351,241 of record CM073774.1, on the reverse strand, counting down.
TTATGAATGAATGAAGGAAAATGGGAATTAGCATAAGAGAAATTCTAATTACATAAAATTATTGTCATTTTTACTTGGGCATAAAAGTCAACTCAAGATGATTTTAACTTAAAACATTCTCTATGGAAACATTTAATAAGAAATGTGATGTTCTGGACAAATAAATTGTTCACAAAGTAGCTAAGACATAATTAAAAATTAAATGTATTTAATATAATTGTAAAAATGATTCTCTTAAATAACAATACCAACGGATTTTTAAAGCACAATAAAAAAATGTATTTCATATATATATACATGCAAAAGAAGAATGGTGGAAAACGCAATGCGAGGATATGGAAAGTTTACAGAAGAAGGGTGAAATTGGTGCTCTATACAGCAAGGTTAAGTTATTATCGGGAAGTAAGAAGGCAAGATCTGTGCTAACAGCTAAAGATAAATGGGGTAAGATGATAGTTGAACCAGGAAAAATCCAAGAGAGATGGAAGGAATATATAGAAACACTGTATGGTAAAGAACTTAGGCCGACAAGGTTAGACATAGAAAAGGAACATGACGTAGAAGAAAATAGCTTAGGTCCAGGCATACTCGACGATGAAATAGAAAGGGCATTAAAGGAGATGAAAGCAAATAAGGCTGTGGGGGTGGACAATATTCCTGTAGAAATGTTGAAATGGTTAGGGAAAGGTGGGAAGAAGGCCATATATGGACTGATTCGTAGTATCTATGAGAAAGGATCTGGCCGGAAGATTTTGTGAGATCGGTGTTAGTTCCTATTCCAAAAAAGGCAAAGGCTTCGTCATGTGAGGATTACAGAACAATAAGTTTGATATCCCACGCAGCTAAAGTTATTCTCAGGATCATCAACAAAAGGATAGAGAGTAAGGCAAATGATTACTTAGGGGATGATCAGTTTGGGTTCAGGAAAGGAAGAGGTACGCGTGATGCCATTGCAGTAATGAGATCACTAGTCGAGAGGAATATAGAATACAACCAGGACGTTTTTGCCTGTTTTGTAGATTTCGAAAAAGCGTTTGATAGAGTGAATTGGGAAAAATTAATGCGTGTATTGCAGAAAATAGGAATGGATTGGAGGGACAGGAGACTGATCCGCAACCTGTACATGTCTCAGACTGCTCAGGTCCGAGTGGGGAACGGAGAGTCCGGATGGGCAGTGTTAGGAAGAGGTGTAAGGCAGGGTTGCCCATTGTCACCGGTACTGTTCAACGTATATGTAGAGGAAATGATTAAGGAGGCATGGGAAGAACTGGAGGTAGGAATGAAAGTCGGAGGGGAATTCGTAAAATCGGTTAGGTTTGCTGATGACCAAGCATTAGCTGCTCAGTCAGCCAAGGGGTTGCAAGAATTGTTGAGTGAATTGGAGGTTCAGTGCGATAAATATGGGATGAGAATCAATAGTAGTAAAACAAAGGTTATGCGATTTTCCAGAATGAAAAAGGCTAAGCTAAATATTAAAATAGGCGGGGAAAAAATAGAGCAGGTAGAACAGTTTACATATCTCGGAAGTGTTTTGGACCAACACGGTCAAAGTGGTAGGGACGTAAGGAGAAGAATTGCGCTAGGCAAGGAGGCTTTCTCAAGGAGGAGGGAATTGATGACGGGGACGTTGAGTAGGGATGTTAAGACAAGACTCGTAAAAACTCTGATATGGAGCGTAGCTATGTACGGCGCGGAAACGTGGTCGCTGAAGCAGGAGGATAGACGTAGATTGGAGGCTTTTGAAATGTGGGTGTGGAGAAGAATGGAGAAGGTGAAATGGACCGAAAGGAAAACAAACGAGGAAGTACTAGAGATGGTGGGTGAGGAGAGGGGTTTGTTAGAGGAATCGTATGGAGGCAGGAAAAATGGATGAAAGGCGTATTGAGCGGTAGTGGAATGTTGAAGAAGGTAATAGAGGGGAGAATGTTGGGCAAGTGAGGTAAGGGCAGAAACAGGATAGGGATGTTGGACGGGATGAAAGGAGGAAAGAAGTACACCGAGATGAAGAGGGACCTGATATATATTAGTTTGATAGGTGGGGAGTCACAAAATGTTTATTTGATAGTTGTGTCCATCCAAAAACCTACCTTAAACGGTAGATTACCTAATAATAATAAAATATATTAAACAAATTGAACATTTTTTAATTGCATGACATATATGTATATATATATAATTATATATATATATATATATATCATGCAATAAAAATGTTCAAATCGTTTAATACTTTTCCCATGTTTGACACTACAGAATATGTATAAATTTTTATGAAACAATTTTTTGGTTTATGCTGACTTCCTCCAAAAGATACCTTTTCCAGATTCATATCCGTACCCGATTATTCCTGGGTGAACACATTTAACTCTTTACCCTGTTTCCTCCGTCACACTTGAAAAATAATTTGTACTCAACCGAAATATTCATTTTATTTTGAGCAAAAGTCCTATTTAAAACCCTAATTATGAGGACATACGTAGCTACAGAGAATCCCTATTATAATTATAAAAGTGTTCATACAATCATTTCAGGTCAAGAGCTTTCCGCTTCGATACACTTTATCAACACTAGAATAGTGCCTGGTTCAAAAAAATGTATTTGGCTAATGCAATCAGTGGAATTTTCTCTGTACATATTGTTTGATAAAATATAGTCGCTTAAATATATTTTGGTTATCATTAACTAAAAATACTTTAATTCCAAGTTCACGGTATGCTATAAAATTAAAACTATGACCTCTGCAGATATTAATCAGCTCTATCAGAGTGTATATAGCGGAGTTTATAGTGTTATAAAAGTGCCACAAATTACCTAAAATAAACAGATACTTATGCGATGCGTTAAGTTAAAATAATTACACAAATGCAATAAAATACTTATTTTTGGAGGGTTCAACCACAGCGATAGGATTGTTAATTACCTAAAGCAGGACAAAGGATAGGATTTTCAATTTTAATGCAGAGAAATTGAGGGGAAATATGTTAAAACAGAGTTGCCTTCGGAAATCTACTGTTAAAATAAAAGTATTTACTGAAGCATAATTACATAATTGATGATCGGCATAAGCAAATAATGGATTAGAATGAAATTGCTTTTCAAATTTCCACATATATGACTCAGTATGGAATGTTTTTCGTCTTCTTTGTGTAATCTACTTTTTCCTCTTACGTTGTTCCCAAACCTGGAGTTATCATCAAGATGTGCTCCCAAAGATTTTAAACATAACCGTCAGAAAATAATAGGAATTATACGAAGAAACCAGAAAGTTTAAAATTGGAAGAAACTACTTTTGAAAGTGTAAATTAAAGAATGGAAATAAACTGTAGTGGTGAAATTACATGTATAATCGTAGTAATCCAGTGGATAGAGATTTTGACTACTAACCGAGGGACGTTTTTTTCTCATTTTCTAAATGCAGCACTATTATAAAGAGGATACTTAAACTAATTAGCTTCCCTCACAAATGGTTTTCCTGTAAAATAATTTGACTTAACGGTTTCTGATGGTCAGTATCACAGGTTACCAATCATAGGACTGACTTGTTGAATCTTTCTAAACTACTAGTATCCTGTTTCCTGGCTATCGAATTATTTCCTCGTGTTTTCTGAGATTGAAATTTCCCAGTGCCTGTTTCTCGTAGCAGTTGTCCTAGTCCTTTTTCATAATTTAATTTCATAATATTATCCTTTTTAATACCATTATTGTCTACAGCGAGTTTTGTTCAAAATGTGTCAAATTACTTTCCCTTCATTTAATTAACCCATAAATTTCTCTCTTCACCCACGCCTCAAAGTACTTCATTCGCTACTCTGTCTATCCTAATCATTCTTTATCCTGCTGTGGTACAGTACTTGCATCTCTTTCAATATGTTTTTTTCTCTAATGCTCCTATCGTCTTCGTCTTAAATTCGTAAAACGTCGGATTTAATGCGTGCACTTTGAAGAAATTCTTCCTTTAATTTATGACGTCACTACAGACCGATATCTACATCTACATAAATAACTTGCGAGCCACCAAAAAAGGTGAATGGCAGGGGGTGTAGCACCAGGAGGAAAGAGTAAGGGATGAGGGGTTTGCGGTTTTTCAAATACGTAGGTGGGGGAAGGTGGGTGAACTTGTAACAAAAAATATGTTGTTTCTGCTGATAGAAAAGTTATTGATGAATTTTGTAATGGGAGTAGTTCCCTCTCGGACGCCTAATGTAACAAAAATAAAGAAAAAGAAATTATAGACTCCATTAAATACTAAATTTCTAAAATTAGGCATGAAATTTCCTGGGTGAATTATACATACATACAAGGTATGTTCAAAAACTAAGGTGACTTTGAAATTTAATGAAAGAATATTTATTTATTGTTCAACATTCAAGTTGTCCCCTTCAAAGTGATCCTCCCAGATATAATGCACCTGTGCCAACGCTTTTCCCAATCCTCTTGGTAAATCTAATAAGTACTTTTTGGTATGGCCTTGAGCTCTTCCAGCGATGCAGTCTTTATCTCTTCAATCATTGCAAATCTCCATCCTTTCTTAAGTCTCTTCTCTTTTGGGAACTGGAAAAATTGCTGGGGGCCAAATCCGGTGAATATGGTGGCCCAGGCATGATTGTGGTTTTCTTTTTGGCCAAACAATTTCTGACAATTACCGTGATGCAAAAGTCATAATAAGCCATGCTTCAGCATGATTTTCCACAATTCCGTACGTTTTTCTCGTATTGCTTCTCGCTAATGGCACATAACTTCAAGATAAATACTCCTTATTGACCGTAAAACCTTGCGGTTAGAGCTCCTGATGCACTACATCACGATAATCGAAGAAAACACTGATCAAAACCTTGACATTTGATCGAGCTTTGCGTGTTTTTTCCTTCTTAGTACTCCGGGGTTCTTTCACTGGGACGATTGGGCTTTGGTTTCGACGTCATAACCACGCCATGATTCCTCGCTAGCTATGTTTCTTTTGAACAAATCAGGATTATCATTCGACGTCAGTCAACAGCTTCTGATTTATGCTCATTCGACATGGTTCTTCTGGTCAAAATTAAGCAGTTTCCGAACGAACTTTGGTCACACACGTCTCATACAACATGACACCAGCCAATTGATATACCAGAATCCTCAAAAACTTCTCCAATAGTGATTTGACGTTTCAAAACAAATTTTTTCACTGCTTCAACGTTTTCATCTGTTGTTGACGTGCTGGGGCGTCCAGAGCAACGTTCCTCATGGCATCTTCTTGGCCATCTTGGAGGAGCTTTTACCACCATATATACATTTTTTCAAGTGTTTTAGAACACTTGATACCATTTTTTACAAAAATTAGCTGCATATTCTTTGCCCTATTTTTCATTGCTAAAAATCCCTGACCACACCGAAACGTCTAACATTTGTATCTGTCAATAACAAACTAAATATGCTATATTGTTGCAACTGTAAACAAATATTTGGGGCATGTGTACCAATAAAAAAAATCGAAAATCGAATGCACGTTGCCCGCAAAATTTGAAAAGTCATCTTAATTTTTGAACACACCTCGTGAATGGGGAAGTGGAGAAGACGGCAAAATATGTTAATCTTTTTAAAGAAAATAGGGGAAATGAGTTAATATGGCTTAAATGACTAATGCTATCTGTCGATCTTTTAGAAAATTTCACCAGTACGAGTATGTGGGTACATGATAAAGTTCCCGTGATAGTTAAATTAGCTAGCCTGCTGTGTAATAGAGCGAGAATTGTAAAACGCTGCAATGAGGAACTTCCTAGAGTATCCAGATTATTAGGGAAACAAGACCGAAAATCACTCACAGACGAAGGTTAAATTACAGATTATATTTATTATTTAAACTGAAAGAAAAACACCTCAGCGACGATGTTGACTACATAAAATTAGTCCCATCGTACCAGAAGGATATAAGATGACTAAATGGCTAGAGAGAACAAGAGTACGAGAACCAAGATTTTTAAGATGTAATTTTTTCCACGAAAGATAAGGGTTCATAATAAGTGTAAATGTCAATATGATGAGGAAACTATTTTTCTTTTTTTTTTCATTTTAAGTAGCCCTGTATGTTGTGATTATTTTATCTTACCATTGTTTTACCGTCGTTCTCGTTATTAGCAGCTCGTCCTGCATGCGCAGGGAATACTCTCTCTCTCTCTGAGATACCTTTGTGCATGTAGCTGCATTTAAAGTTATTTTAATTATTTTAAATAGCAATTGTTAATAGAATTAGTGTAAACTCTCACTGTTTCTTTAGCGCGTGTATCTTTCCATAGACAATGTTTTGATGCATTTCTTCAAACAATATCCTCTTAAATATCTGGTTTACACCTTTTGAGGTAGACATAATTTCTTGTACTTATATAGTACACTTATACATTCATAGGATTTTCTTTATGACCCATGGTTTCTAATGGATTGGTTTCATTCGTTTTTTTTGTGCAACAAAAATCACCTTCAACTTACAATCATCCTTCAATCGATCATGTATTGTTGCTTTTTCTATTTTATTTTCTAACATCTACATATACATAAGTACCCTGCGAGCCACCAAAAAGGTGTGTGGCAGGGGGTGTAGCACCTAACTTGGAATCCAATCCTTCCTCTAGTTACTTTCAACTTTTTCTTAGGCCCATTGAGTATTCATTTATATTTTATATTTCTGGAATTACAAGTGGCTCTTTATAAAATTGAGGACACTGTCGATATCTGGCCATAGGTCGATTTTAGAGCAATTTAGGTGATTCCTATTCCTCAGTTACACAAAAATATTGCCGATTAAATATTTATCAACATCCTCTTGCAACTTTCATGAGTATTTTCTTCGGAGGTGGCTCTGAAAGAGGGTGTTTATTGTTCACTGACCAGCGCTAGTTTGAATTCCCAAATCATTTCGCAGTGAATTTGCTTCGTTTTGTCCATGTTGCCATATTTGTCCATGTTATCTCATCTTGACCTTCTCGTAAATTGCATTCCACACTTTGTATTACACAAGTTATATTTATACCACATATACATTTTGTGGGCCCAACTTGGCCCAACCAAGTGTAACAACTCGCTTTTTACTTTACCAATTATTTAGTAATAATCATATTCTTGCATATACTATAAATATAAAAGATATAAAGATTTGATATATACGAGACTCGTAACTAGAAAGATTTCTGGAGTGGCAAACTACATATTGAAATTTCCTTTTTTGTATTTAGATTAGATTTGTTACAGAAAAATCGTTATTTTAAGAGTTATTTTGCCTTTTTAACATACTACTGTGAATAGAATTTATAAAACTCATTTTATTTCGAAATACACTGCTGCTAGATACTAAATATCTAAACGGAGGAGTTTGAAAGTTGTTCGTTCGAAGCTTTCTTGGACTATGAAATTCCAGGCAGTCCTTACTTTCCTTTAAATGTCCAAAGCTATGAGACCTGAGAATGAAGGTATCTCATTCATGTAATTTTTTCTCATTATTATTTAAGACGCTAGAAATTTTGAGAATAAGGAACCACAAAGTATTTCTAAAGTATGTACATTAAATGAAATATGGGCATAAGCGTTGACCATAACAATTCTATGATAACTAAACCCTTTCCATGAAATTTTTTCTTGAATTACTCATAATTCTGCGGATAAGCGGATTCCAATGTGAGATATAACTCTTGAACATTGCTCTCTCTCTTCTGCGTATTACTTTATTGTTTCGGAAAGAAAACTGGCAACCGGGTCGTGATGCAATTTATTTTAAAACGAAGAGCAAACACCTGCAACTCCAAAGGAATATCAAAAGTCACACATGTCCATAGTAACGATATTCTGTGAATGTGAGATCAGATACTATTGCACCCATTTATTGCACTACATATATTTTCAGCCGTTATATTTAATATATATATATATATATATATATATATATATATATACATTCAAACACGAAAAACCGCCATATGGCGAATAAATATTCATTCACATTGAAATAGAGGTATGGAAAATGGTAAAGGAACACACATAAAGGACGAACACAAGAGATGTGGGGATGGGGGATGTGAACCGATCACGAATGTAAATATATATATAGTGAAGTTCGGTTACTAGCAAAAAATGGTAGAGTCCAAACACCGGTCCATCTTAAATAAAGATTAAATCACTAGCCATTCCAAGAAAATAAATCTTTCCTCTTCCCTTGAAGTGCTTGAAAAGGCCCATTGAAAAATTGGACATAGAGGAAAATCCATAATACCAAGCGTCATAAACACATGTAATCGAAAAATAACATGTACGTATTAATGATGAATAAATAAGTGTAATGGAACTTTCACTCGAAATTACTTTCCCTTCGACTCCGGCTCCTCAACTACTTACTGTCACTTTGACTGGCATTATAGCCACTGGAATTTGGTTTTAAATTTAATCCATTAGGTAAGTACGAATCCTAAAAGTTCCACTTTTAGGATTCGTTTCAAATATCAGTCAGTTTCTTTTAATGGCATCATGATGTTTCGCCAAGCCCTCCTTTTATATTCAATGAAATATCACCCGAATGCGTCATCCAATCCTCCCAAGTAAATCTTTTTCTGAGTCACATTCGAAAGTTGGGCACTTTCGTACGCTTACTTAGGAGAAAAGATTAATCTAATGATAAATATAGTGCGCACCGTCTGAAATTCGAATGCTAGCCGTGAGGAAGCCAATATCTTTTAAACGCTCCTTCCGACGGTACGAACTTTTCCAAAACCTCCCTTCAAGTTCGACCTACACAATACACAATGACTTTCAAGGGTACGAGTCTAGGGTGGGCTTATTATATAAAGTCAGTGAGAGGGCGTGGTTTCAAAGCAATCTGAGTTTAACTTGACGCTGACTAAAATCCCCCTTCGGACGAGGTCTTCCGAAGTTAAAAACTTGTCCCCGATTGGTCTTCCGTGGCGTTAGCTCTCCATCTCAACCGACTTTTAATGATATTAGATCTATTGAGCCCTAGACTTTTTTTTGAAGACACTTTATTTTTGACGACGTCTTCCCACTTAATCCTATCCATCTGACACGAGATCTTCCTCATGTTTCCACATGCGGGTCTTATTGAAATTCTGTGCTCTGCATCGCTCCCTTCAAGGAGGAGACACGATTAGTTTACAAACCGATCCTACGTTCTTTCTCTAAGCGAATTAAGGGCAAAGCAGGGAAGGCGGAAGGGAAAAATCCAAGGGAAGGAATAAAAAAGAAAGGTGGAAGGGGGTGGGAAATGGGTGGGCGTGGAGGATGGATTTCCTTCACTCCCTGCAGCTCGCGACAAAAGGCTTTGCCGTGACAAGGGTCGTGCCATCCGTCCCGCATTGTGGCTCTGACTAATGTGCTGTTGAGGCGGCGTTTTCGGCCTTTGCAGAGGGGAGACGACCGAGCAGCAGTAATTCTTCTCAAAATTCTGCTCCCGGCTTTACCTCAAGAGAAATCGCCGTCAAGAAAAAAATAAGAAAGAAATATATAGCAACACATCTAGTTCAGCAAGGGTTATTGAAAATATTTTCGTTATTAAGGTGTTATTGTTGTCATGGTTTAAATTTAATAACCAATTGTGCTTATTTGAAACTACATAATAGAAGGACCTATAAAGAATATATACCTACCTATAATAGAAGGATGACCTATAAAGTATTTTAAGCAATGTGACAGCAGGCAATGTTAAAATTAATGAGTATAATTCAATGGCTTAAAAAAATTAGAGTAACCGAACATTTTTTAATTTCTCTACAAATCCATGACGGGTGTTTACTTGTATATATATATATATATATATATATATATATATATATATATATATATATATATTCATTCAAACAGAAATAGGTATAAGGAAAGGGGATAGGAAAACACATAAAAGGCGAACACAGGACATGTGGGGAAGGCGGTTTTTGAGCAGATCACGAAAGTAAAAATATTTCCCTATCCGGGATAGGGAAATATTTTTACTTTCGTGATCTGCTCAAAAACCGCCTTCCCCACATGTCCTGTGTTCGCCTTTTATGTGTTTTCCTATCCCCTTTCCTTATACCTATTTCTGTTTGAATGAATATTTGTGCGCCGTATGGCGGGATTTTCAAGTTGGAATATATATATATATATATATATATATATATATATATATATATATATATATATGTGTGTGTGTGTGTGTGTGTGTGTGTGTACAGACGCACACACAAGTGGATAGAGCATTGGCCCGGCAAATCGAAAGATCCGGTGTAAAGTCGCGGTCAAGGAAATATTTTTACACTTGTGGTCTGCTTGATTCCGACTTCCCCACCTCTCCTGTATTCGTCTTTTGTGTGTGTTCCTATCCCTATGGCGGGATTTCGTGTATGACTATGCATGACTTGTATGAGTTCTAAATAATCTGACTACTAATTGTCGTCTTATTTATTTACAGGTAAAACGATCCTACTGCATATGTGGATTATCGAAAAGATAAGTAAAAATATTTGATTTAATATAATGCCAGGTATTTTAGTTAAGCGAAAAATGAACAACGCACACGCTTCCAATAAATGAATGCCTCCCGAAAAGGCAAGGAAATAACCGTATGTGCATTTTCCGGCGAAATTCAATTTATAAAAAGCCGGTGAAAAGCAATATTATACGCATAAACGTGAACGTGCCTAATCTTGATACACACATTATATCAACATTTTTCCAAATTAAATCGTGTGTCCTTCCCAAACATTGTAAGAATTAGTGGTATAAAATTAAGAGTTAACTCGAGGAGTACAAAAACATTATTTTTTGGCAAAAAAAGTAAATTTTAAGCACGAAGTGAAAAATCGGTGAATACCATGTTTATGAATTCTGCAAATTAATTGGGCTTATTTATTCTGGCCGGTCCTGCAAACAAACTGACTCGTGCATTAAACTCCATTTAGCTTATAGCTGTACTACCACATTCGAATTTGATTACACGAAAAGGTAATTCAGTCCGGCGCAGTCCAGATGTTATGCGATGGGTACATAACCAATTTGATTCATTGGATGCAAGTATTTATCATTTAGGTACGTATCGCGACACAGTAACGCTGCGTTTCCACATGTTTACCTGAACGCCTCCCACTTAATCACCTTTTCACGCGCTAAACGCTCCTCGCGATAAGATATTAGAACTTCGAGCGGAACGCGTTTACCCCTGAGGCGATTAACATATGGACGCCCTTCCCTCGTCCATGTGCGTTCCTTCCCGCTCTCGTTCCGCCAGGCACTCCATTAAAGGAATTCGGTGTGCAATGCACGCCGTGGGTAGCAGTAGAGGATCCTCCCGGGACATGGTGACCAGCTCCATTTGGCCCCTGAGTAAGGGGGAAGGGAATGGGAAAGCAAGTTTCGCAAATTATATCCGGTAATAATAATATCATGAATAATACGGATTTAATATCATCGGACTACTCGAATTTCGGAGTGTGCATTTTCGAACATGCATTCCTATTTGAACAGTGCTGCTTTGTAAAATCCGGATTTTGGGGATTTGTGCATAGTCGGTATTTGTACTTAACACCGTATTCCACGTGAAATCTGAGCGGGTCTAAAAGCCATATTTCACGAGCTCTCCTCGCCGATCTCTTTTGTGCCCTGGTGGAGCGTAGAGTATGAAGTGTCGCGAGTAATGTGTTCTAAAAGAAAGGTTTATTTCGCAGTGGCCGCAGTCACAATGACATTAGTTCCATGTGCACTGATAAAGGATTTCTGTAGGCAGCGCAGCTTGAAACCCTCCAAACGAGATTTTAAGGACGTAATAAGGAAATAACCAGATTTTATGACCTTTGTACTTAGTCTCTAAAATGTGGAATCCTTTGCATTCTCGGAAAGTTCAAATTTTTGCATGAAAGGAATTCCTCGTAGGTAAGAGTTTTAAAATACGAAACAGATTATCGCGTAAGTAAGCAAGGGTGGGGGGTTTCATTAATTAAAGCCTTGTAATAGAAGTTTCGAATGCGTAAAATCCGAATTTTGCATATTTGTTGGATGGTTTAAATAAGTAGGTTGTCTGATAATCCGGATTTTATGGAGTTTAACTCTTGTGCATGATGCTATTTCAATATTCGGATCACGAATACCCGCTAAGTTATAATCTGCGTAGCTCCTACTCCAGTTAAAAAAAAGTAGGGATGGAAAAGCAAAACCGAAGGTAAAAATATAATACTCTGATGTAGGAACAGGGCAGGCTATTAAGCAATTTTTTTAAAATCAAATAATACCCACCTGTGACCAAACACTACACAGAATGAGTGAAATGGTGACTGACACGACTGATGGAATTTGGTGTCACCACAGACGTTTTTGATTTCGTCTTGTTCTCTAAATTAGGAAAATAAAAAGCTTTATTGATAATTGTCAGCTTCAGTCTCATGCTTACTGCTAGTAACCATAAAGAAAGAATGCACAAACGTTTTTGCTAGTCGAAACAATCTTAAGTTAGAACCTTGTGCCTCAGCGCATTACTATGCAACGGTGACTACTCATTCGTCCTAGATAATGACGCATCACCTCAAGGATACCACATCTCAATTTTTCCAAACGATATATTTATTAAACAGGCATAACGGATGATTTCGGGGTCAAAAACCATGCCAGATCAGCATTTCGACTGCATTGTGCACCTACGTTTACCTTGGCTCGAGCTGGCACTTAGTCGATCGGCACTACAATGGGCATTTAAAACTTTGTTTTTGGGAACCTTTCTTAAGCAGCGGACTAGTTTATTAAATGGAAATTTGCACATACGGAGATTGCGGTTGGAAATAAATAATGCAGCACTTTGTACTTAACATTTCCGCTTATACGAATTTGAAAGCTTTTATGACTGTTTCCAGAGGATTTGTAATTCGATTTATAGTTGCGTGTAACCGATGTCATTCAAAGTCGTAAACCAAGTAAGTTTTCGATTGGACGACAACAGCTTACCACCATTTCCCAATGTAGTCGCTCCCACATGGCACCGGCCTCGAATGCACAATCCCTGAGCCCTCATAGGAAACTGCGAGTTTCGCTCTCCAATTGCCGCACTCTGTGTATCCCCCATCCTCCGCCAAAATGGGAGGGAGAGGAGGAGGGACCGAAGGGGGAGTCGAGGAGGGCGTGGTGGTGCGGCTTGGTGGTGTCGTGGTCGCATGGGTGCAGCCAGACAGTTCTCTCGCTGCTGCCGGGGCTTTAATGAACGGCAATGCGGCAGGGGGACCTTGCCAAGAATCAGGGGAACGGGGACCGCGCATCACCAGGCGGTTTGAGAGGTGTGACCCGTCGTCGACAAATATTCGGATACGTAAATGTTGAGGCCACCGTGGAGAAGAGCCCGCGGTTGGGTGCATATATGGCCCCCTGGGTGGTCCGGTTAGAAGGGCGAGTGGGCGGGTTGCGACCTTTCGTCGGAAGACGAGATTTTTTTCCTTCTTTTTAAGGTGAATTCTAAAGACTATTTCCTTTGTGCTCGAGAAAAAATCAGGGGGGATCCAGGTTGGGATCATTCACATTTGGCAGTAATAGTGAGCCCTTCGGAAAGGTCGACGTTGCATCAAGCTTGAGCCATATAAATTTTGCTTGGGATTATATTTGTAAATTATTTCCAACGCACTATATAATTAACACCTTTTCTATTAAAATATATTATATTTATCATATAAATTTGGCACGTCTATACTTTTTAAAAACTGTTTAATTAATTTTATATTACATTACGCAAAGTGAAAATATTCATGAAATATTAAATTCCGGGACAAATCATCAAGCGTACTCACTGGAAGCGGTGTATTTTGGTCGCTAAAACAGTGCATTTAAATGTAATATATTGTACGATATTAATATTCAGAAAATTTGCATTCCTTCCACAGCAAAATTTATCGTAGCAATCTGAATAAAAATTTCCTACGTTTTACCTCGTCACGCCACGAATTGAACTTCTGACATGCCACCTTTGAACGTAGGAGGAAAATGCAAAGCTATATAAGTTCTAAGTAAATAAATACGTGTATATTGTAACCAGTTTATCGCCTCTACTTCCACAACCCATGCTATCATAAAGTTATCCAAGTTCACGCTTTCATGCTAGCCTTGTCACCGCAATACCAAAAAAAACTTCTTAATTTCCGTGACGCTATAAACACTTCGAATTTGAAACGAGTAGAGAAAATATTTCCAACATTTAACGGTGCACGTTTTTTTAGCCATAATTACGTCAGCCACCGCCATAAAAATTGTGCATGTAAAAGTTGACTGCGAGACGAAGCTGAGGGCGAAGTGCTCCTAAAATGGTGGCCGTGCCTGGGGAGCGTGGGACCGTTAAAAGAGGAATCGCTCCTTGGACCCATTTCCAATTAACGACTTTTTGACGGCAAATTCGGTTATCGCCTCAATCCATACGCTATCGCCTGCTTCTTTGTTCTCCGGCGGGACCTTTACTGCCTCCAAACACCTCCTCTCTCACCTATTCAGTCCCCTTCCTTGTCTTCCCGTGACGACAACCCCCTCACCTCTCTCCACCCCATCCTCTCATGATTAGGTACCCCATTTTTCTCCTCCCTTTTTTTGCCTATTTTCTAGCATAGGGTTTCCTTATCAATGGATAGTGGTTCTTCGGGCGAAAGAAGGACCATCAGATATCTTCTCTGTTTAAGCTAAACTTCACAATATATTTTATCATAATTAAGTTGAATATTTCTAAAGAAAAGGATTAAATGTCAAAATTTTTCTTTTTCATAATACTTTGGGTATCCTGCTTTTGTTGGAGTTTATATATTTTAGTTTCCATATATTTAACTTTCTGTCTATCTTCCAAAATGATTTATTCTTTGTTTTTTTTTCATTTTTGCATAAACATCAGCGCTTCGTAATGTAGAAACTCTAGAACTGCTATTTTTATCAAACACACAAGCTCTTATTAGCATGGATACGATTTGGCAAGTTAGGTTATAAACAGATTCTAGACGCTTTGTTTTTATAACGTGCATTTATATTTGCCAAAATTTTAAAATTTTCTCGGAATAAAAACAGCAATTGATATTTAATGGAACATTTTCTTAATGTAAAAATTTTATCACCCTTAAAATTAACCTCCCGGTAATTTTATTATCATTACTCTTTGTCTCCGTCTCTTATTTTCTGTTCTGGACAAGTAGCAAAGATTCGGACAGCTGTTTTTATCTAGTGAATTTTTCATAAATTGAGAAACTTGATATGATTTCTATTCCTCAAAATTTGTATTAGTTCATACGCTTACATGATGTCATCTCTAACTCTTGGAGCTTCTCCTTCCCGTTGTCCGAATCCGACTCCCACTCCATTCCCTCCATTAGTGCTTCGTGTTCATCTCTTTCTTCCCACACATCCCCCACTTTCCTCTCTCGCGCCGTCACACTCTCGCCTACACGCACTCCCACTAATCTCCCCACGGCCAACTGGAGCCATTGTTTTTCCCAAATTCATCCATTCGTTTCCTCCCCTTCCCCATCCCTTCACCGAGAGCTTCTACACCGCTTCTTTCTTGGATATCCCTACCTTCGACCTTTGACCCCTACGGGCACCGCCATCGCGTCTCCTTCATACCCGTCCCTTGGACGATGGTCTTCTTCGACGAAGAATTGGTCATCCTTAGTATCGACATCGACCCAATTCGACGCGTAACTTCTCTTGGTGCGGACATTAGCTTGTTTCCGATTAATATAAATTTCAATTTCGGATGAATACGAGGTCAACAATATTATAAAGCTTTCTGCATCTTCATTCACAGTATCCAAGCTCACCAACGGTACACGAATTAGAAAACGAGCACAACTGAAACGGAATAGGAGAATGGGAAATAAAACGGGACAACGGATTGTTAAATTTGATTCGGTTCGACCATATATTGATCGAGATAAAATATTTCTGTAATTCGATATTGGCGGATCAAATGGAACTTTCAACTATGACCAATTTTACTTCATATATGTATGTGAACCCAGGCTGTCTTCTTATGTAATAAGCCCTGAAATTTGCACTTTTATTGTTTGTCTACTGTTTCCTTAACAAGTAAACTAAAAGAGTGCTTCAATGCATTTCACGTCCTGAAGAATTCCCTAAATAATTCTTTTGGAGTATATGTAGAATTAATTATGTAACTTGTCCGGATGGCTGATTTCACATCACACTGTAAACTCAGCAACCAAAAACCATATCCTGACAGCGCAACGTCCACTACCATAACGCCATAGGTTCCACACTATAGGAACACGTTACCTCGGGCCTACCGATGAGAGCCTTGTAAACTGAACTAATCAGCTCATTTTTAAGACTTGAGTATTCAACAATTCTATTCTTTTAAACCAGTACCATTATGGCAAATAATGGTAACGTCACAACAGAGACTAAAAATAAATGTACAATGAGAATTACTCCCATATGCAATACATTACCTTCGACTCGTACTAGATATTATTTCATCAATTTATGTATCACTTCCGGGATCTTCGTGCCATTGTACATTCCAAAACTGCCTTCAGTACACTTCTTTTCTTTAAAATATTCCGTACGAATTTGTTCATTTTCTTCTCAACTCTTACGTGTATGACACACACTTTGCCCCATCATCTTAGAACTTCGTAAGGCACTCCAATTCATTTTCATAATCGACCTGTAGCTCTATATGCATAAAAAAACCATAAAAACAGTAAACAACCCGAGGGTCGGTTTGGTAGGTGACGGTAGAGTTCACCCAGCACTAAGCCCGACGGCGTGTGAAATTCACTCATCAGGGTAGGGGGGCCATTTCCCTATGTTGGTCATGATTTCCCACGAAGATCTGGTACCCGAAAAATCGCACAGCTTAAGTGGAACTGCAGGTGCCCAGAGTAGCTTGCCCAGGAATCGAACCCATACCCTCCGGTCAGTAGTTCAACGCTCTATCCAATGGATTACCGCGACCCACTCTATATGTATATATAGTCTAATTGTAGTTCCCTCCACTGTACCGCTATAAGTGTTTCCTTTCATATAGAATGACATTTCATACGTGTCGTGATGGGGCATTTCTTTGCAATTTTGTGTTTTCTACTGATAATGGGTTTTTCATTTGGTAGAAAGCCTTCCTGCCTTGTGGTAGCAATATCCTACATTTTTCATGACTGGTGATCATTTGTGATGCCCTCTGTGCGTCTGCAGTGGATCATTTTAAAATGACATTGGTTTATCTTGAAGTTGTACCTCATCCAAGGAGATGCATACTTGTTTCATTTTCACATTCCTTGTTTTCACTACTGCTACTACACCCAGGTGGTTTCAAGATTGTATGTGGAGTGCTGTTTCTCGTTCTTACTCCTCTATTGCAGTACTCTTTTTCATAACATATTTTAGTTACTGCCTTCTCAATTACAAATTTGAATTTGAAGGGCTAAGGTGCGCCTAATTTTCAGTCTACCTTATTTTTTCTTGTGTTTTCTTTTCTGAGAATATATTTGAATATACATGTACACATCTGACCTTTCTATAGAACCTGTATTACACTAATTTCAATATTTCATCGGTAGACACCCTAACAGGTTCTTTGCCCAAATGTATATTTAGGTATGTATTTGTGTGTGTGTATGTATGTATGTATGTGTATATATATATATAACTTTTGAACGGCACAGTAGAACACAGAATAAAACAGATAACACGTAAAAGGACACTCACACTGGAGATGATTTAAGCTTTCGGCCTACTCTGAGGCCTTCTTCAGGTCAGAGTCTGACCTGAAGAAGGCCTCGGAGTAGGCCGAAAGCTTAAATGTTATCTGTTTTATTCTGTGTTCTATTGTGCCGTCCAAAAGTTATATATATATGTTGTTCAGGGAAACTGGCCCCCCTACCTTTATGTGTGAATTTGACACACCGTCGGGCTTAGTACTGGGTGTATTCTACCATCACCTACCAAACAGACCCTCGGGTTGATTACTATTTTGTAAGTTAATGTGTGGAAATATATACAGAATTTCTGCTAACATGAATCATAAATATGCATATATATATCTATTTGTGTTTGTATACATACACAAATAAATAAACATATGCATAAAAATGATTCATGTTAGCAGAAATTTTGTATCATTCGATTCAAGTGCTTGCTGTAAATTAACTAACGTAACTGTTTTTATCATTTCCGAAGAAAAGTTGATGCCATAATTCCTTATGTTGCGCACCTGCAATTCAATGTGATTATTTTTTTAAATTTAGGAATATCCCTATTTTTGCGTTTCATTCTGCTGAAGGTGACTTTAACTAAACTTCCAGTTGCACCTGTCACTAGGACCATGATTTGAAAATTCGAGCAATTAAAAATTATGGTCTTTTGGAATAGTAATTCTCAATCAATTCCGTTGGGTGTGCTGAAAATTAGTCGGTATTGTTTGTTTCATGCGCACATTTCTGTATTTTTTTTCATGACGGGTCGCAAGTTTATAAAAAAGTCTTTTATCTGTTTAGGATTCCAATAACCAACTCCAATTTCAACAAGTCAAAACTCAAAATAACCTCAAACCTCAATTATTGAATGTCAGCGTAAGTTACAATTTCGCATCGGCGATTCAATAATGCCATTTTTTCCATGAAGAATTTAGGGCAAATGGTGCTATCAACAGTAAACGATCCCGAGTTTAATGAGGGGGAATTGAGAAATCGCTCATTATAGCATCAAAACGTCCCTGTCATATTCAACGCAAATTTAATCACGATCAAGCACGATTTGAACAAAGAAGTGATATTCAAAGTGTAATGTACATAAAATTGGAGCATAGACTATTTCGCCGACAGAAAAAATTCATGTGAAACGGTGGAAACTTCAAAGGGTAATATGCTTGCATTAAAAGTTTCAACAAATCGTGAGGAAAATATATCAAAGTTTAGGATATTTAGTTATCATTTTATTGATATTTTGAAACAGTCCTGGTTATCTCAAGCGCCATAGAATTCTTGTACCTTCTTTTATAAACTTTTTTCATTTGTTATTTATGTTAAAAGGAATTTTCTTATATTCATCCAAATGCTTCTATTCCACTCTGCCTTAACATACTGCATTTCACCCTAATTTGCACGAGTACTCGTATGCTATTGCATAATTTATTTATTCTTTGTATATATATATATATAATATCATTTTATTCATTAAATTTTTTCTTTCAAAGGTTTATTTAATGGCAATTTTTTAAGATTAATAGCCTTTAGTAACGTGGATTGATTTTGTTTGAAGGAATTAAAAACGATATTTCAAAATGTCAAAAGAAAATTTCATGGCACAAATCAATGCATTACGTACGTGTTTTATCAAAGCAATATGCTATAGATTCTTCCTATATCTTTTCGTGGCATAAAATAAAATACATTAATGTGAAACTTATATGAAGTTGTTTTATGACGCGAGAAAGCATTTCCCTTTTCTCAAGAGTGATTCTGGGAGAAAAAAGTGCTATCCTGCAATTACGTCGATAGTCGGTATACTTCACTGTAACTTGAGACTTTATGGTGGGGTATTTTTTTCTCTCAATCAACTCAGGTTAAATTTCTCTTTCCAATTAAGCTCTCAGTGATACTTATAGACAGTCTGTTTAAAAATATACTGCGGTGAAGTTTTTTTATTATTAGATTTTTGTGAGAACGAAAACGATCACATTATGAAAGGAACTGGTTTTTCTACTTTGATGTTCGAGTTTCACACTCCTCAAGCCTTAGTTCGGCGTGAGCTGTAATTTAAACTACAACGTGATTAAATTTTGTAATGCTATTCATGTAAATTACCATCTCACAGTTAACGTTGCAACGGTCAATGTTCGTTCAAGTACAGCTCGGGGAAAAAGAGTATTTATATTTAATCGGTTTTTTCAGATCTTATATTTCGAGACAAGATTTTAATGCCTTTTTTACTTTGAAAAATTAATAATAAATAATGTGTTTTACCACTTTTTAATCGACACGGAAAATGCGTAAAATTTCTTTCATGAAACAAAACATTACTACCGCCTCTTGTGCTTGGGGATCAGACTCATTATTCTACATATGTGTACTACGGGGCTCAGTGCATGACCATTTAACGTGGCATTTATATATAAGGGTAAGTTTTTATCAATTTATTATTTTGCCATATTGTAGGTGACTATTAACCGTTTTTAAATGTAGTTTTATGGAGAACTAGATATCTCAAATTAAATGGTGGTGACAGTAGTCTTTTTATTTCGTTTTTTAGAAGTTCAATCTTTCCACCCCAGAGGCAGAAACTATTTCTGATCAAGGGCTTTTGGGAGCAATTAATGTTGAACATAAACACGCAAAATAATTAAGTGAAAGAAACGATTCTCAATGCTGCTGTTTGAGTGTATAAATATCGGTCTGAATTCGCACAGAATGTTTACACTAATGCCTATTTCAAAAAAAGAATGTTTCGTCAGATTTTAGCATACATTTCAATCTGGCAACAAAGTCACAAAACTTTGGAAACAAAATTCCTTAATTGTCCACTCCAGAAGCGTAATGATTCAGCTCTAGCGAGTAACTCGGTAAGAGTAGGTAATGAACATAAGCATCTTCATCGCAGCGTTTCGTTTCATCGTTACGCAAAGAAATATAAATTTCGTCAGGGGTCACTTGAATCGAAGCATAAATAAATCGCACTTCAGCTTTTGGCTCCATGTATCTCTAACCTATTTCCTAGCCCAGAACTCCTCATGGGTTCGGATATCCTCCGCTTTCCCTTCACCCACTCGTACACTAATTCACGCCCACGCAATTCCCGTCTCTTCACTCCCCAGCAAAACTCTTGCCTCGACCCGCCCGTCCATTTCTCACGCTATTCCCATGACACTCACCCACTTCAGGGTGAGCATATAAAATATATGATTTCAAAGAGTTTGGCCCAAGTTCACCGGAGAAAAAAAAGGAAAATTCCTCATTTGCAAACATGTATACATCAGTTGCTGAAGAAATCATGGAAAATTTAATCTCGGGGGAAATAAAAGGATCATTGATACATCGTCCATCGCCCTTCCATCGCAAAGGTTTCTCAAGGATTTTCTCATGTTCTTAAAAGTTGTTTCCACAAAAGATGTTTCGATGCTGTTATCAACTTGTTTTGTGATGCGATGTATTTCGCTAGTAACGAAATATGGTACTAGTGTCCGTAATAGGTAAAAGTTTCCTAATGCTTCGTTACCAAATATAAGCGATTACTACATCCTTTCAAGGATATAGTTGATGCTGCGTGAAATAATTTTTACATGCCCTGAAATATTATTCCATGCTTCCTCTTAATGTGATGCAAGAGGAGTCTGCAAATTCTTCTAGGAAAGTGTAATTTAGCATCTATTATCAAATGGGTGTAAACTTATGTAAAATGGTATTACTTTTCTTCCGTTCCTCTAATCAGAAAAAATATAGAAACATATTAAAAAGGATTTTGTTCAAAATTGTGAAATTTTTTTATTTGAAGTAGATGAATTAAGTTTTTATCTAGAAGTGTAGGCATTCACGAGACGTAGTCAATCACTGTAATCAATCCAAAGGTTGTTTTAATAGGGGAGGATAGAGCTCACTTTATACTAAGCTGACACGCTCTTCCACCTTACACGAAGGCCAAAGAAGTTTGAAGCAGTGCAATAATTTGGCTGCCAGGTATTCCTGGGAATCTAACATAGGGTAATAAATTAGCTCTATCCTACTGTAAACTTACACGAAAAAATACCATAAATCAATTTTTTCACGAAAATTAAATCAGACGATATTTTTAAGAAAGCATTTTGGGAAACTTCTTGCTGAATTTAATAATATATGACATATCTATTGCTTCTAACCGTGAACATGCCCACTGCAATGGTAGATACAGACAGAAGCAGTCTCTGTGACCTCAATAGCTGTGAATGACAAAACATTCCATAGCAATTCTTTTTCCGTTCGTTCAATGGTTTTCACTAGTGTTCACATTGTCATGCGCACCCACTGGCGTACTCGTTATGTAGTGTCTACTTGAAATTACTCGAGAGCGCTCGTTCAATGCAGGAAAAATCCGACCTCCGGCTCAAAGACTTCGTTTGTCTCTGAAATTTTCCTCGGGACCACTTCTTTCATGCTCCCCGGCATCGGAGAAAAAAAAAGAATTCCATCAGGAAATCCATATTCACTCCCTCACCACCGATTCTTTGAGCCACTCGTTCGACCCATTATCCATTGTCCTGCGGACGTCCCCTGCAAAATCCCCGTTTCTTTTCACCCACAAAACCCCCTCCCGAACCACCCAACCCCGCTCTCTCCATCCAATTACATTCGCCACCACCAGGGCCGCCGCGTACCTTTCCGGTATCCCATCAAAATCCATTCTCCGACGGCCTCCTCCATCAAACACTTCCAACAAACATCAATCACGCCTCCCATTCATTCATCCGTCTCGACCCTTTCGAGCTGTATTTCCGTCGGGTCCCCTCCCTTCCCTCGTTTGACGTCACCTCATTCCTGACTGACCTCTGACACACTTTTTCCCACCCACCCACCAACCTCCATCCTCTCCACCTCCCTTCCTCCCACCCTTCGACGTCCGTTCCTTTCATACGGAGGACGGCAATCTCCCGTACCGCTTCCACTTCAAATAAACGCGCGTATTCGAGATGCCCCAGAGGTACTTCCACGCTGTGGCGGATTCACCAAGGGGGAGAGGATCAGAGCGGGAAATTCCCCCTACCTTAGCGACCGTCAAACAAGTCGCTGAGAGCGGTTTCCCGAAACACGAGTGCGTTGTTTTGTTAAATATAAATTTCTTTCCAGACATGTTTGATGCTGGAATTGAATGCAAAGACCACGAGTATGTTTTTCGCGTCTTAATTACTCTCCATCTAGGTTTCAACAAAATTCTGAAAAATTATTGGAGTTCTATTATCTCAAAAGTGCCACATATTAATAGATAAATAGATAAAAAGAAATTTTGTCATCTATAAATGTTTTATTACTTCCAGTTATTCAGAAACATGCCCTTTTTAAATTTCAAATTTTTTAAATAATTACACACGACAATTTAATTATATATATCACACAACATGAGAACACAAAAGGAACACTCACAGGTTATTTCTTGATAATTTCGACGGAATCGAGCTCCGTCTTCCTCGGAAGATTAGTTAGGACTGACTGGCGAGAGGTATGTGGGACAGAGAGAGATGGGGGCGAGGAAAGGGGAGACCAGGTGGTAGGGGAGGGATGAAAGAAGGGGATTTGGAGGGAGAAAGAGAGGAGGGGACAGGGGAAGGGGAGAACAGGTGGTGGGGGAGGGGTGAAAGAAGGGGTTGTGGAGAGTAAAAGGGAGAAGGGAGGCCAGGGGGGAGCGGAGATGGGATAGGAATAAGAGGGAGGGTGTGGAAAAAGTTCCAAGCGACACAAATAACAAATAATTCATCTTCAGATATTACAACATCTACGACCCAGGTGTCTGTCAACTCCCAAAGTCATTATCAGGATTCGACAAGTCAAAACCCAGGCCAAGAATGACCAAATATATGCGGATGAACAAAATATCCCACTACCTCGCATGAAACAAATCCACACCTATCCACTTCAACCCTCTATAATTAGTGAACGGCATTGAGACCCGGATGTTGATAGGATTTGCACAGCCATTTGAATGCCATTCCCATATTTCCGCATATATTTTGTCATATATATATATATATATACACTTTTTTGGAAAACCCACAAACTTGTAATTCACTGATAGTCATAACAAACACAGAAACCAAAACACACAAAAGAGGTACTCACTGGTTCTCGCATTTTCGGTGGTCCAACCACTCCTCTGCCTCAGTTCTGTTCCTAATTTCTCTTGAGAAAGGTGGTTGGACCACCGAAAATTCGAGAACCAGTGAGTCCTTCTTTTGTGTGTTTTGGTTTCTGTGTTTGTTATGACTATCAGTGAATATATATATATATATATATATATATATATATATATATATATATATATATATATTAGGTAATCTATCGGTTAAGGTAGGTTTTTGGATGGACACAACCATCACATAAACATTTTGTAACTCCAAACAAATCAATTTAGCAACCTAATCTTCATCAGGTCCCTCTTCATCTCTGTGTACTTCCTTCCTCCCTTCATCCCGTCCAACATCCCTATCCTGTTCCTGCCCTTTCCTCGCTTGCCCAACATTCTCCCCTCCATTACCTTCTTCAACATTCCACTACCGCGCAATACACCTTTTCCATTTTTCCATCCAATTTTCCTGCCTCCATAGGATTTCTCTCAACAAACCCCTCTCCTCACCCACCATCTCCAGTACTTCCTCATTTGTTCAAAAGCCTCCAATCTACGTCTATCTTCCTGCTTCAGTGACCACGTTTCCACGCCGTACATAGCTACGCTCCATATCAGAGTTTTTACGAGTCTTGTCTTAACATCTCTACTCAACGTCCCCGTCATCAACTCCCTCCTCCTTGAGAAAGCCTCCTTGCCTAGCGCAATTCTTCTCCTTACGTCCCTACCACTTTGACCGTATTGATCCAAAACACTTCCGAGATATGTAAATTGCTCTACCTGCTCTATTTTTTCCCCGCCTATTTTAATATTTAGCTTAGCCTTTTTCTTTCTGGAAAATCGCATAACTTTTGTTTAATTAATGTTGATTCTTATCCCATATTTATCGCACTGAACCTCCAATTCACTCAGCAATGATTGCAACCCCTTGGCTGACTGAGCAACTAATGCTTGGTCATCAACAAAGCTAACCGATTTTACGAATTCCCCTCCGACGTTCATCCCTACCTCTATTTAGCTCATTGAAATACGAAATGATCTATCGTCAATTAAATAGCTAAAAAGCAAATAACTAACGCAAGATTCACAAACACAAACGCTTGTATACCTGTCCTTAACGAAGTGTTACCTCTTGTTTACTAAATCTGGAAAATTCATTCAGGTCTCTTGATAGCCTGCAAAAACAGTTGGACTGTTTCTATCCTCATCCCGTTCCTCCTTCTTCTCCCTGAATCTTCCTTATCAAGTTCACCTCAGCATTCTCCGTAATCCCGGCGACTTCACGTGATGATTTGGGTCTTTCCGATACCGCCGATCCTTGATATTGAAATTTATAATACCAAAAAAAATTATAGTCTATTCGGGATTTTCCATATTTTTGGGTGGTAGTGTGAGGATTAACCTTTAAAAAAAATCTCCTCGTTTCGATAGAATAACGGCCTTAACGATCCGAAAAAAATTATGATATTGATGACGCTTCAATCCTCAAATTATGACCCTCCACGATAAACGTTCTCACAAAACTCCGAGTGTCTACTCACTCAGGGAATTGAAAATAATATTTTGACACTCAAATTTAAAAAATAGGAATCAGAAATGCTAAATCTATGCTTCACAGAATATCGCATGGAGAGAACTTTCACCCAACCTGGGCTTGTGCTTTTCGAAAATTCCTGTTTCCGGTTATACCTTAAAATAATTTTATTTGTCAAAATTAAGGCCTTTTTGTTCCATATAAATTAACTTAACTCTTTAACATTTAATATTTCCATACCTATGGGAAAAAATCAGTCGGAATAACGCTACACGATATTTAATACATGTAGTATTCAGCTTTTCATATGAACCGGCTCCAATAATCCTTGTGCCTATATTTTACACTTGACATAGATCATAACCATTGTCTAACAGATCAACCTTCAGGTGGGAAGCACATCAAGGATCATATGCTTATTGAGAGTGTGCTCTTGGCAGTGTGTTTTCCAAAGATGGTTTATTTGTAATCCATGAAGTCATACATATCCTTAAATCATAAGTCATCTAGCGCTGTCATGACTATTTAGAAATTTGATTGTAGGCGTTTCTTCAGACACCAAAATATTTGCTCAATAACCTAAGTGATCCGATATTTGGACTACTTATGAATAAAATCATAACAAGGAACTCTGCCCACTAATCAACAGAATTGTTAATCCTAATGGTGTTTTTTATATATTTTAAAGCAAGAAATATTCTAAACTTTACTCCATTTAAATTGAATAAAGAAAATTACCAAACAAAATAGGGGCAATTTATTCACAAATAAGAATAACTCCATGAAAATTAGTTTCCGTTACTAAGATGAAATGTCTCAGCGAAAGTATTAGCCAAATACATTGTAAAAGGGTAATATTTATGTAGAAAAAATAGATGCACTCATATAAATTATTATTGATTTAAAAAACTAATTATAATTAAATATTTCACTTTTAAAGCAGTCAATTTTGTAGTACCTCTAAAACAGCTAGCAAATTCATTGAATATTGGATGAGAAAAATGGTACTTTTTTCTGTAACGGACGAATTAGGCTTTCTGCTTGGCGGTAATCAGACTTTATTTTGTACCGATGATTAGTTTAATCCGTAAGAATTAATGTTTTCGAGATTATTACTCAACGGAAATATTCTTTCACGGTATACATAACCTTAACTCTCCTACCCAACCTTCTACCACGACCTTCAACATACCAAAACCTATAAATAATTCCTTCATCGATTTTCTCTGCTTTTTACAGATTTCCCTCAACAGCTTCCTCCCTTTTTCTCACACCATTCAAAACCTTCGTACTTGGCTTCGTTTCCCTCCAACATTTTTTTAAATCCAACTATCTGAGCCCATTTTAGTTTCCCAAATACCAAGCCTTATATTCATGTATGACTATGCTCTAAGTTAAAGTTTGTACTATTTTTTTTACATCTTTACTTAATGTATTCGTCATCCATTCTTTTCTGCTAAAATATTCCTCTTTTTCTAACGCAATTCCTCTCATATGTTCTTACAGTTTTTTTCGCATAGAATAACCTTAAAGTACATGAATAGCTCTACCTACTCTTATTTATTCCACCTACGATGACCTTAAACTAAGCCTTGCTACTTTACGAGATTCTCACAAATATTGTCTTCTTATGGTTAATCCTCATACTTCATACATTCCATTGTTTCTGTATAGCATTAAATAATTAAATCCCTTGAAAACCTGACTTACTATTCCTTGATCATACTTATCTGTGCCATCTGATTCATGCGGATACTTTGTTTAAGTTACTATTTCCTCCATTTAATCCCATAATCCACAACATCTCCATGAACTCATTCCACTTCATAATGCCTTAGGCCTTAGGTCAATTTCCACCAAACACTCAAAGATGTCCTGATTATATTTGGCAATGCTTCGAACTAATTTTCTCATCACTGAAGAGAAGTCACTTTTATTTCCATTTTCTAAACCAGAACTGATATATTTCCCAGGTATTGTTTGCTAAGTATTATAATTACTATGGTAGGTCTACTTTTTCACTTGTTACATCCTGAAAATTCTTTCTCTTATTGCGCTTATACTTTTCCATATAATTGAAATATCTCCACATCATCGCACTGACGTGTATATTTCCACCATTTCTTCGATCTCTTAGGCTTATTTATTTCTCTCGCCCAAGTGTATAGTATATTGTTAACCTCTCTATTATTCGGCCCCCATTTTATTATTTACACTATTCTATTTTCGGCTTTTATTTATCCTCTTAAGCATCCCTTCTGGGGCCCAAGACTTCTTAAAGCTCTTGTTATCTACCATCCTTTTTTTCCCTTGCTGTTCCTTCATTCCCGTTATCAAGCTCTAAGCAGTTTTCCCAAATTGTTTTTCGTTCGTTTTCCTCAATTAGATATTTATTGAGTTTTTATTGGTACTCCTTCCCTTTTACTCCCGTTAAATCTTCCAGATTCTACTTCGATACTCTCCTACACCTCCTTGTACTCTTGAGTTTTAAAGTCTAACAAAATGAAAAATAATTAACTATGAACCAAATCTATCTTTCGTCTGGCTTCAAGGGAGGGTTTGCTTATTATCTTCATTTTTCTCCTTTAAATATACTTTCAATTTCAGTGAATGTTGATCATAAAAAGATAAACCTTATCTAATCATACTATGCATTCCAACACTAGTGTTAGCGTACCAAGTGTACTCACATATACTCGTCTATTGACAAGCTTGTTAAAATGGAACGCGCTAAACAAATCGTTCCTTTTGCGATCAGAATTACATCATATCAATTAAAAGGATAGCAGAACTCGTACACCACAGTATTTTATGAAACAAATAATTTTACTCGGCTGCCACTTCGATATTTTCCCAAATTGCCTAATCGGGCATCTTTCCGCTATGCACATTTAACTTTATCAAAGATCAGGGGCTTCGTTCTGTCATGTAGTCATTTGTTCAAGATATTGAATCCGTTTTCGCTATTTGATTGAAATGGAACTAGATAAATTTCGCGCTCCCTTACCCTGTTTTGTTTTGGTTAAAAAGGAGTCTATTTTTGCCGTTCTAAGAGGTAGCATGTAGGAAAACAGTTTGTTCGGCTCGTTTTATCCATTTTCCCTTCCTCCTGCTGAAACTCACGTCTATATATACACACACATATGTGTTTCGTCTCCTGCTCCCCTGCGCTTCACACCACCCCACTCCTCCTTTCCGATTCTCTCCCATCCTCACCATCCATCCATTCTCTCTCCCCAGGGCCCCCCTCATCTCCGCTGTCCCCATTCCTCTTCCCTCAAATCCCCCCTCCCCATTCATCTCTATCCTTATTAACCCCGCCTACCCTCCTTCCTCACCTCGCCTAACTTCCTACCAACTCGCTCGCTCCCGTCTCAGGCCAAGACGCCCATCCCTCCTCACACATCTCCCTCATCTCTCCCAACTCTCACTCTCCGCCCAAACGCACTTGGTCATTTCCCCCTTCAATTCCATTCCTTCCCCCATTTTTCTTGCCACCCACAAACCTTTCTTTTTTACCTCCCTCGTACCCCTCCCTCTCACGGTGCCTTTTTCCTTACCCCGCCCCCCTCTTCCCCCTTCGCGCTTCCAACACGAGCCATCCGCTCCTCCTTCCCTGTCGCCTTACTTCTTCATTAACCCCTGTACTTTTCTCTTCCGTACAGTTTTCTATCGTTCCTAGCTATCTCTAGTTCTCCGCCTTAGCTCTGCTCATGATCCATAACTGGAAGCACGTCCGCACCTGCTCCATCAAATAGTATTCCAGAATTGGCCCCGACATGGATTCTGGAGGCAATATAGATTGGGGGGTAGAGTGGATGCTGTGATACCTACATTTTACCCTTGAATCTTAATAAAGTTGTAGGTCTGGAGATAAAGCAGTTTAATTCTTTAATTTTACCTAATAAGGAATAGTTTTTCAGTGAGATAACATGTGACTAAATTTGCGTAATTATAAAGAATATTAATTTTATAGTTAAGGTAAAGTAATGAGTAATAAAACGACAAAGTTTATTTACTATTAATTTCAGTAGAAGTTTCAAAAAGAGTTACTCAATTTCACAATCGTTTGATCTGGAACAGAGTCACCTGATTCAGCCTCCATTATATTTTGTTTCTGCTACCCGATTCAATTTCACTTTTTGAATTCCGAAATAAATTAATTGCCCTTCTATCATTTGGCAGCCATTGAATTACTTACCAGCCGGAGGAAACTTTTCACGTTATTTAAGCAATGCCCAACCCATTAAATATATGCAAAGAGAACATATTTATGGATAAAGTTTTACTTTTTATGTTAGAAAGGCTGATGCAGGGTAGCAATTGCTTAGATAGTTTACAAAAGACAAGCCGATTAAGCTTACAGCTCGAGTTTATTCCAAGTTAATTAATCCCTCGGTCTATACCTTAATAATCCCGGATTTTGCTGTAATTATATCAGCAAAAGCCTTCGTATTACGTTAAATAATCTGTCATGCTGACTTCTTACCTACTTCATCCACATTCTATAATAGATGCAAATTGGAAATATAGCCAAGTATGTGTAGCATTAATCACACAGGCTGGATCAAACGTTGCGAAACTTGTAATAATTAATGGTTAACAGCGTACTGCAAATCTGTCTCATTCAGTAAAGCCTAAAAATGAATTGTTCAATATGAAAAAGCAATGTTGGCAATCATTAATTATTTTTACTTTCAATGAGAAAACTTCTCAGATTAAAGTTGATTTTTGATTAAAAGGTGGACAAACACAGCGGCAAAGGTGAAGCTGAGGGATCCATGGTTCATTGAATTTATTTATTTTGGATTAGTTCGAAAACAGCACATTTTGGCTTTGACATCGGACTATTGCCAATGATACCAATGGTTATATTTGTAAACATCCAAGCGCTAGATGGAGGAAAACCCACCCAGACGGGAATCGAACTCGTGACCCTTAGAATGGCAGACGAGGACGTTACCCCGGCGCCACCGGGGCCGACAAAGTTAAGAGTGGAACCATATGAGAGAGCCCTATTAAATATTTAATTAGAGTAAAAGTGATTTTGAAGGCTTATGGGAAAAAATTCGCTGCATGTCACAATGAATACTTCATTACTCTCCCAAAAATAGCACTACCTAGCACAATCAACAGATGAGCTATGAACTTGGAGAGTTGATGAACAAATATTTGCAAGTTAAATGTACTATATATTCGTTTAACATCATTGGGGAAGATGTATTCTTTTTGACTACAAACGTTATTAAAACTGAGCTCGGTATCCTGAGTGAGTTTTGGATATTATTTTGAGTTACGATGCTGAATGTACCATGGCTATTTACGATATTACTTTTCGCCGTAATTCCCAGAGGTGTTTTTATCTAATAGACCCTTTCATTTCAGATTGTTTTCTCTGGAAAAATACGTTAACCTTAAGTAGAGAAGATACACTTATTCTACATACTCTTCTTCTATATAATCTCAGCTTTTTATGTAATATGAGTGGTAATGTAAAAATTATACCATTCCGTGACAGTCTCATTATTATAAATGTTCATAAAGTTTGCAAACGTGAACTGCAACTTTCAAGCCAATTTATTTCTAATATTTATAACTAATCATGACAGCATTTCAACTTTCACCTTTATGCTTCGCAAATATTTTTTTCCTTTACATTGTCATTTATACAAGATATGTGCCCATTTTATTGATATCATCTCTTTGTTTTCCACGGAGAGCTTTATTATATTTCACGAGAGTGATTTACTTTTTAACTTGGATCAAATGGCCTCAGACCCAAAAGAAGTCATTATTCAGTCGGCTGTATTCTCTCACCCACCTCCCTCCCTTCCCCCTGCCTCGGCCATCAACCTTCACTCTTCTCATCCATCGCCCATTATCTCTTCATTCTCTTTCCTCTCCCCCACCCCTACTTCCTTCCTCTGCTTCGCCTCCACCCCTTACGTCCTCCAGACTAGCGGAACACGATATTTCTCCCTGGAGACACGAGCACACTCCAAAACGCGCGCCATGCAAGAGGTTCACCTACAATCCTCCATTAATCTCCCTTTGCGCCGAGCGGAAGCGCTTCTTCCTCCACCGCCTTCGACCTCCGCATCCAAGAGCCTCACCGTCCGCCCAATCCCTTCTGGAAGGACGGCGGCAGTCCTTTTTACCCACTCCCCTCTCTCCTCGTGTACCCTCCAATCCCGCGAAAAGGGGACCCCGCCCCCTTCCCGCCTCTCCCTCCCCTCTTTACCTTCTGCTCTTAGCGTGGGGACCTGCAAGCCCAAGACCTTTCTACCTCCCCACTCCTTCCCACCCGCCCAGTACCCCCTGCCACCCCCACACTCGGCCGCGGACACACTTCCTCGAACTCGTGCACTCTCGCTCACTCGCTCACTCCCCCCCTCGTCCCTTTCTCCCATGTCTCACCCCTCCCCACACACTCAAAAAACTCTTCCGAGGACGTTCTCCTCCCGCACACCCCGACTCATCCTCCCATCAACCCTCCCTCCTCCTTTTCCCCGCTTTGTTATGCTTTTTAGCGCTCTCCCGGGATGGCGTCAGTAGTGTACAAGTCCTTTCCTCCTCCCCCAACCGCTCCCCTCATCTCTTCGTCGCTCCTTTGCTCACTCTCCCTCCATCCCTCACTCTCTATCCCTCCTCCTATCTCTCACTAACAAACACTCCCTCTCTCTCTCTCGCCCATCCATTCCACCACTTCCCTTCTTCTTCCTGAACTTGCTTTCCGTTCCCTCGCAGCCCTCCTCCCTATCACACACACACTCTATCTCCCTCCCTCTGTTTCCCAAAACTCACCTTCTCTCTTCGGTTCATCCTTCATCCCGGCGCGCATCGCACTCACCTTAACACACAAATGGTTGAAAACGAGGGGAAAAAATTCTTTTACGCTCACTGGGAATGAAAATGTACTGCAATTCCACAGAAGTTCTCCTCTCAGTCGACCCACGAACAGTGCGTACTGCATAGCCAAGGGAGTTTTTCTGCACTCAGATCCAGAGGTATTGGAAATGCTTTGCATACATTTTATAGCGTTCATTTTACCTATGTCGGCCGACATGTTTTGCGACATCTATCCGATTTAAAAGACTTCTCCGACAGGAGAGAATAGTTATTTCCCCTGCACTCAGCGTGTCTCTATCAGCAAAGGTTGATATATAAAAATTAGAGTGAGAATTTGAGGGTTTATTTTATTTGCTTGACGTGGTTCTATTTGGTTATCTCTTCACATTTTGCAGATGCATCCAAAACCTAAGCTAAATTATGTACCTTAATTGGCAACACTGCTGATGAAAGACCGTTTGTGCCTTTGCAAATCATTTTTTATTCGCTATACGTAATAATGACCTTCTCAAATATCCTATTTTGGTCATGAAATCTTACTATTTCATAGAAAAATGTTTTAAATAAGAAAAATTTCATAGAAAAATGTTTTATCTGTGCGAAAAGAAAGTATTTTCTCAGCTAATGGAGTCAACGTTAGATAATTATCTAACGTTGACTCCATTAGCTGAGAAAATACTTTCTTTTCGCACAGATAAAACATTTTTCTCTGTGATCCATTATAATGGATCACAGAGAAAAATAAGATCGTATTGTAAGGAAATATTCTAGTTCGAAAAAAATATATAATAGAAACCTCAAAAGCATTTGCCAGACAGGAAGAGTAATCACTTTTAACAAATGCCATGTATGCCTTTAGTATTTGCCAACAATTGCAAACTACAGAATTTGGGTATCCTTGCTTATGCATATTTTCTAAAGATTCTTGTTTGTCGAATGTATTCCAATTCTGAAGTACTTCTCCAAAGTTTCTTAGAAATGATAAAGTACAATTACCTTTATTAAGACTTAATAACAAGAATGACTTAAATCTGTAATTTAGTATCCATTACGGTACGCCATTATCCATGGCGGTACGATTTTGCCTTTCTGTGACCCTTCTGTATAAACGTTTAATCTCTTTCCGAGATTTCCAACAAAGAATTTAGGCATTCATTTTCCATAAATTATTATTATTGTTTGTTATTTTACCATTTAAGGTATGTTTTCGTTGTGCACGAACTAAATATTTCTACATCTCATAGCCTCACTCAAAAAGGCACACCCCGAAGCCCTAAACTGTATCCAAATATTCATTAATTACGAACGAATACGACATACACGTTAATGACGTTAATGACCTTTCTATCTCACATCCAAGTATACTTGTCGTAAGCTAAGCTTTACCCAACCACACCATATTCCCGCTTATGTCTAAACATACTGACCTAATACCCTTGTTTTATAGATCCTCTATTTATTATTTGCATCTTTCATTGAATGTTCCTGGATCCCTTAATAATAGGTAATACTGTCTTATCTTTGATAATGCGAACATCTTTTCCTTTCTTACTTTCTGATAGTACTTTCACTCGTCAATGAAATTATATAAAAACTCGCAATATGTCCTTCCCCATGCTTCTTTCAACCATTTATTTTCCGGTATCCGTTTCTCTACAAGCCTTTGTAGTTCTGTCTCCTAATTTTGTGTGTATTCCATTTTCTTCTCTCACATTCTCTTCCCTAAGCCATTCCTTATTCTTAAACCGCAGTCACCTACCTCTCTACTATCTCCCCTCTTTTTCATCATTGCGCATAAATCCCACATAACTAACTATAAGATAAAAGAAAGGTTCACCCGCAAATATATCCTCTAATTGGTAACATACCCTGTTGAGTTCTTCCACATTGTGATTGCTTGCAAGCTCGTAGAACTTCAACATGATAAAAACGTTTGCTTCATCTTTTGTATTTGCTAAAACTATTTTATCACTAATCTGATATGTGTTCACCAGGCGTCTTCCATTTAGTACAGTAATATTGCCACGCCTCGCAGGAGCTCTTCCCCTTCACGGTATATTACTCAATAGCAACCGCTTCAGCAAATCTTCATTATTCTTCCATCTAACATAGTTTAAAAAAACTAAAACACCTGTATTACTTCTTTCACTTGCTGATTTCTATGTTCTAATTCTTTTGTTTACAACGTCGACCTAGCATTCAAAGTATCTATTCTTACTATTTCTGTCATTTCTTTTTTCTTTTCTCTCCTGCTTTTTATTGCACCTTGCAAGGATTTTCGAATCATGACGACCGTAGGAGTCTTGAATCTTTTTTTCCGGGCACAACAATTGGCCTAGTGGGCCGAGTCCCATATTTTTAATGCTTGTATTATATACTATTATGTATATACTTGGGTCTATCATTATACCTTGAATAAATAATCGAGGTGGTTTCCCGTCGCTTTCGCTAATAGTGTATTTAATTTGAAATCATCACTAAAATATCCGCCCCACTGGGTTCATACGACTTTCGCAGTCTACCTAAATGATAAAAAGGAAATCTACAGAATTCTACGACGAATATTTTATGCAAGCGCCTTGCATACACAAACGCATTTAAATTGCCTCAAATGAAGAGAATATTAATTTGAGTTTAACAGTCAAAAGAATTGGTGTCAGAAATAAGTGAGTGGATGATGTTCCAGAACAAGTTTTCCTTTCCGCTGGAACCTTTCAACCATGGGGTTTCCTTGGAAACTACGCCTGTGTATTCAACATCGTTTCTCTTACGAGTGTCCTAATTGGTTTTTCTCAAGGTCGTCAACTTCTTAGTTCCACTTTTCGTTTTTCATCCATCCAGATTAAATTCTACAACTCAATGGACTCGGGGTATCGCCGGTTTCCGGGTGCATATAGTATTTTGAAGAGAGTGCTTCCGAGTGAGTGGTCCGTGTAGGACTTTTACTTCTTCTGAAATATAGGAGGCAAAACATTTATGGGAAATTTATCGTCGGCATCTATAGATAAAAATAAAAATCTATAACTACTTTACGTACACAACTTCAGTTCTCTGCATTCGTGTTATGTGTTGCATTATTCCTTCAATGAACAATAGATTACGCTGCTCCATTTTTGACTGAGACCATGTACACAGAAATTTAGATCTGTTGGATAAGACTCATGAAAAGGCAGCAATATTTTAAAGGTTTCAAATATTATTTCAGCATATAATGCCAAGAAATTATTTTTACTCCATAAGGAAGTAACTATTTTAAGTAATGCATGTTGTACTCATTTATTTTATATTTCACTCCCTGGTTTATCTTAAAATGTGTTAAATATTTATTAGCAACACTTAACTTCAATTAATTGAATTCAAATTTCTGTAGTTAAAATTAACATCTACATATATTTACATCTTGCAACATTTTATTCAAACTCCAAGATGCAACATTAGCGATTTTTTTCTATTTTATAACCCTAAACTTGCCCTATCATCGCATTAGCATGCTGTAAAAAAGTCACATACATACTAATGATTTTCTTCTACTTCGGTCCCCTTAATTTAACGAAAAATACAAGTTAGAGAAGAAAAGAACGAATTTATATCAATTTTCGTTAAATAATACATATATATATATATATATATATATATATATATATATATATATATATATATATATATATATATATATATATATATACACACACACACATGCGGGAAGAAGGCCAAATATGGACTGATTCGTAGTATCTATAAAGAAGGAATTTGGCCGGAAGATTTTGTGAGATCGGCGTTAGTTCCTATACCAAAAAAGGCAAAGGCTATATCATGTGAGGATTACGGAACAATAAGTTTGATATCCCACGCAGCTAAAGTTTTTCTAAGGATCATCAACAAAAGGATAGAGTAAAGCAAATGATTACTTAGGGGATGATCAGTTTGGATTTAGGAAGGGAAGAGGTACGCGTGATACCATTGCAGTAATGAGATCACTAATTAAGAGGAATATAGAATAAAATCAGGACGTTTTTGCCTGTTTTGTAGGTTTCGAAAAAGCGTTTGATAGAGTGAATTGGGAAAAATTAATGCGTGTATTGCAGAAAATAGGAATGGATTGGAGGGACAGGAGACTGATCCGCAATCTGTACATGTCTCAGACAGCTCAGGTGCGAGTGGGGAACGGAGAGTCCGGATGGGCAGTGTTAGGAAGAGGGGTAAGGCAGGGTTGCCCATTGTCACCGGTGCTGTTCAACGTATATGTCGAGGAAATGATTAAAGAGGCATGGGAAGAACTGGAGGTAGGAATGAAAGTCGGAGGGGAATTCGTAAAATCGGTTAGGTTTGCTGATGACCAAGCATTAGTTGCTCAGTCAGCCAAGGGTTGCAAACATTGCTGAGTGAATTGGAGGTTCAGTGCGATAAATATGGGATGAGAATCAACATTAATAAAACAAAAGTTATGCGATTTTCCAGAAAGAAAAAGGCTAAGCTAAATATTAAAATAGGCGGGGAAAAAATAGAGCAGGTAGAGCAGTTTACATATCTCGGAAGTGTTTTGGATCAATACGGTCAAAGTGGTAGGGACGTAAGGAGAAGAATTGCGCTAGGCAAGGAGGGTTTCTCAAGGAGGAGGGAGTTGATGACGGGGACGTTGAGTAGGGATGTTAAGACAAGACTCGTAAAAACTCTGATATGGAGCGTAGCTATGTACGGCGTGGAAACGTGGTCACTGAAGCAGGAGGATAGACGTAGATTGGAGGCTTTTGAAATGTGGGTGTGGAGAAGAATGGAGAAGGTGAAATGGACCGAAAGAAAAACAAACGAGGAAGTACTAGAGATGGTGGGTGAGGAGAGGGGTTTGTTGAGAGAAATCGTATGGAGGCAGGAAAAATGGATGAAAGGCGTATTGAGCGGTAGTGGAATGTTGAAGAGGGTAATAGAGGGGAGAATGTTTGGCAAGCGGGGTAAGGGCAGGAACAGGATACGGATGTTGGACTGGATGAAGGGAGGAAAGAAGTACACAGAGATGAAGAGGGACCTGATATAGATTAGTTTGCTAGGTGGGGAGTCACAAAATGTTTATTTTATAGTGGTTTCCATCCAAGAAACCTATCTTAAACGGTAGATTACCTAATAAATAAATATACACACATATATATTAAAAGCAGGTTTGATGCCAGCGTCTTACATATTGGCACCAACTAACTACAAATATTGTCTTATCATTTAAGCCATAGAATGTCGAAATTAATTTAATCATAAGGACCGTCTCATCGTCGAGCGCACACCGTAATCAAACCCATCGTAATCAATGAAATTAATGGTAATGGTATCGATCATTCAGATGACAACATTCAATTGAAATTCAATTAATCGCAAAATCGGATCTCTCAACCCCACCCTACTGGCCGCTGGCAACTTTAGGCTCACGTACCGATATTCCTCCAATAGCTCACATTGCTTTGTGTCCCTGACTTGAAAAACTCATCATGCCACTTCGAACAATCTTTATTCTTTCTTAATAGTGGTATTTAGTACCTTCCATATACTTTGGTCCAAGGCATCTTCTGTAAGTACACCGTATATCCACACGTCGCTCCTCACTCAATCCGTCCATATGCTAGTAGGTTTCCTTCTTCCTTCTGTACCTCTGTCAGTGTCATTATTTAAATGTTTTCGCTGACCTACCCCTTCTAAATTCGGTATGTCCGAAACTTCTAATTCTGTAGTTTTATTTCTATTGGCACGGTCGTAGATACATTGTGTTGGGTTATTAAAAACAGGTTTTTCCATATTTTGTATTTCTGCATTCTACATTTCCATAATCTAATAATTGAAGTAATGGAAAAGATATTCAATAAAATCTAAACATCTCTTATCACTTTTATTGCATGAGTTGGATTAAAAATATCTTATAAATTTCAATTCTCCATTCTCCTCTTGTGGTGAATGTTTGTGACAAGTAATATGTGAGAAAGGTAAATTTAAAATATATGCATACGACGCCGCTATTTGGTAATAAATTGATCCACATACTGTGGATATCACGTGTAATCAAAAATCTCCGATATTATCTTTTTATATGAAGCGAATAAACAAAGTCAGCATTTAACTCTGTAAATTAGGAAATGAAATGCACCGTGTGTACTTTACCTTCAGGCAGACTATGTCCAAGTCAGTGCCACCATGAAAGTCCAACTTGTAAATGCTTCTTTCCCCAGGGGAATATAAACTCCAAATATACTCATTACTTGCCTCAATTTTGTTGAAAATCCAGCTTGAAAAAGTTTCGTGTTTGACTATCTGCCATAATGTACTCCGTAAGACTTTAATACTTCCCAGGGGCCAATGTGGGCATTTATTCTTGAAAATTTTATATATTTGTCTTTCTTATGATTAACCTTGTGCAACTGATATACTCTTCCTGTAGTTTTCGTATTAGTGTATTTAGGAGAGCATATAGTTTTTCCACACACATGGAACGATTAGCGTATATAATGAGGTAAAGGAAATGCTTTTAGACGATTTTCGGTTGTTTGAAGAACAATCAGAACCCGGAATGTAAATACTTTATAAGAGAGGTCACTGCCACCCCTATGCAATACTTCGTGAATAACTGTCTTTGTTTGAGTTATCTAGCTTGAAATCACATATTGCTAATCACTATGGTTGGAGAAATCAAATGTAAATTCAAAAATTTATTATTAACAATAGTCTAATAAAATAATGTAGATTTTAATGGAGTCTGATAGTGCACACTGAGTGTGTAATAAGCCCTGATTAACATTACATAAAACATCCGGAAACCACAGACTACTCACCTATTTAAGTGTTTTATTCTTTAGCTCTGCATACTTCCTACCTTCCTTTTTCGTCCAAAATGTCTAATTTCTCCCTCCATTTGCTCAATTCAAGAAATTTTTCTCTCTTTCACTACTTGCAGCATGATTACCTCTTAGTATCTCCTTCAACCACTTGTCCAGCCTTCGGCTTTCTCCCGACAGAAATCCCACTTACCCACCATTTTAGAACTTCATCGTTTGCTTTCCTAATCATTTTTTTTATTTTCTCCTTTCTTTTTCACAAATCTACATTCATCTTCTTGTATAGACACCCTAGTTTCCAAAATATAGCAAAACCTGCTCTGTATAAAACTTTTACTAGTTTTTCATTTATATCACTTATATAGGGTGCCAGTGGCTAAAACCCTCTTTTAACTCGGTCAATTCTTAAGCTTTAATTTCTTCACGTCAATTCTGTGTTAATGCTTTTACATTTCTTTCTTCGTTTATCAAACTTTCTAAACATGCATTACTTAATTCCTTTTAATTAAATTAACTAATTCCTGTCTTATAATAAACTTCCTATTGATTGATCCTATTGTTTCGTTCGCCTCTTTCTTAGCTCCTTGTTTGAAATATTCTCACTCTAATATTCTATCCAACCCCTTCGTCCTCCATCCATACAATTTTATGAGATGGTTCTTGATGCACCTTCCCTTTTGCTCCAGTTTAGTTTTAAACGTTCCATTGTCCTATATTTCTTCCGATTCTTGTTCTCTGAAATTTAACGTATCACATCATAAGCTCTAAATTGTGAATGGAATCCTCATCTCCATATGGGAAACTGTGAGTTGGTGTCACATGCCAAAATAAATAAAATACAACACAAAATAAAACACCACACTGCAACAAAAAGTGTATCTCCCTGAATTTTTCTTGTGTAAGTGTACCTACTGTAGTTTAAAATCAGTTTTTAGTGGCCGGTTATTATGTGGCTTCTCCGTCTAATTTCTCTGGTGTACTTCCCATAATAGTTTCAGTATCTAAAACTCACTCTTATCCCTCCCCAAGCCTACTGTCAAATGCAAATGCACCATCACAGTCAAGTTTTCTCGTAAGGTACATTGGTAAACACATTGTCTACTGATTAGGCTACATCCTTATTTACATCTCTATCTACTTTTTTTCAATTTAAGCAGCTATCGGAATGTACTACATCTACATCTACATAAATACCCTGCGAGCCACCAAAAAGGTGTGTGGCAGGGGGTATACTACTGAAGTACCCCTTACTGACCGGCCCTCTCTGGAACTATACCCCTTCTCTCTCCCACTTCACACATGCTTAGCATCTCCATGTTTCTTGCTCCTTCTCTCGCTTGAAAATTTCCAACTTCCCTATCTCCAGCATTCATTATATTTTCTATGGACTATTTACACAGTAGCGTAACTCTTCTATCTTACTCTACGCAGAAGACTTGTCTTTGTTGCCGGGCACAGCGTTCGGCACCACGGGCCAAGTCTCGTCGTCGCCTGAAATCTTTTATAAATTGCTTTCATCGCATTTCCTTGCGATAAATAAAGAAGCTCGCATCCCATTTCCTATTTCAACAGTGTTCTCAACGCCACACCATCATTTTAAAGGTCGGATAGAGGCCTAAGATTGCTTTTGCAACCGCCTCGCTTAAGCGCTGCGCTGACTACCCTCTTTTCTGGCTCTTACCCTTCAACCTAACCAACTCATTGTGGTCTTAAAACTCTGGGTTTCCAGCCTTATGTAATTGCATACATTTCTTGAAATCTCTGTTACTGGAGCTGCCAAAACTCATGGTCGATTCTCCACTTACCGATGAACGCCAAAATCAATTCTTTCCACTCTCCATATCTCCCACTCCCACTTCAGAATTATTCCTGCGTATTGCTATCCCCCCTCGCTGCTTTTGGCTTAAATTTCTTTTTAAACTTCCCAGTCGCTCTGTAATCGATTCTATAAAGAATTGCTTCTGGTGTACTTCAGAAACTCCGATCTCTCCTACGATTTTCCCAGACCCATTATAGGATACGACCCTTACGTAAATCGATCGAATCTCTTATCCTTATGAACCACGCGTAAAATACAAGAATTGCGTTTGAATCCGGTTAATATACGTTGTCAAGTTTTGTACGTATATGCCAAAAAATTATATAGAAAAAGTGTAATTTTTTTAAGGTTCATAAGCTTTTATAAGGTGGAGAGAATTGATGACAGGTACATCAATTTAGGATGTTACGAAAAGGTTCGTTAAAACTTTGACATGAAGCGATTGTTATGCAAGATGAGGAAATGTTCATTGAAACAGGATGATAGGCTGAGATTGAAGACTTTTGAAATTTGGGTGAGGAGAAGAATGGAGAAGGTGAAGTGATCAGAAATGAAAACAAATCAGGAAGTACTGGATATGATTGAGGAGAGGGGATTTTTTGTAAAAATAATAAAGAGACCGGAAAAGGGATCAAGCCATGTTGATTGACAATGCGATGTTAAAGGCTGTGATAGAGGGAAGAATGTAAGGCAAAAGAGGAAAGGGCAGGTATAGGATATGAATGCTGGATGGGATACAGGGAGGAAGACAGCATACACGGATGAAAAGGGATATAATGATAAGGTAGTATGTTTGAATGTGTTTTGTGTGATAGAAAATAAATATTTGGTTGCAGTGTCCATCCAAAACCTACCTTAACTGGCAGATAGCCTATAATAATAATAACCTAAGATCGAAGATGATTGGTAGTTTTGTGGATGTTTTTGGCTACCTTAAGGATTCCGGATTCAAAAGCAGTGTATATCCATTAAAGAGTTTTAACTAAAAGTTTAAGAGGGTACCAAAACATTTTGTTAAATCGTATACAGCACATGGAATGAATTTATTGCCTCCTTCTTGATGTTATGAATTTTATCAATCGCAGGGCACATCCTGAGTGGAACCCAATCCACATTCATTAAACCAGCGTTCGAAATATTTACTCATTCTATTCTTTAGGTAAATGTATTTTACACCAAATGCTTTATATTTACAGTTTCAACGTTTTCATAAATCACATTAATCCTTTAAAGTATATAATACAAGGCATAATTTTCGGATGTGAATGTAGCAGACAAGTACAATGCTAAGTATTAGTCTGTCAAAGAGAGGTAGTTCTTTCCTGGACCTTTTGAAATATTACACGATGTCGTATTTAAGGAATATACCTACTCTCTCA
This sequence comes from Hetaerina titia, assembly GCA_037158775.1. NCBI lineage: Eukaryota > Metazoa > Arthropoda > Insecta > Odonata > Calopterygidae > Hetaerina > Hetaerina titia. The sequence goes on along the minus strand of CM073774.1, from coordinate 26,309,076 downwards.
ATTATTACCATTTCAAATAGCCATTTATTAATTTTATCTACATTGTTTTGTTTTATTGAATAACATTGAAATTTTATCAAAGCATAGTTCCCGAGATTTAAACAAATGAAACAAACATTCACGTTGGGACTCAATTTTATAAACAGAAACCGATAAGACCAGCTATTATATACATATATATATAAACTTTTTTTATACTTTATATTTTATTAATTTTTCATCTTTTGGGATGTTGACTGACTAGGTATTAAAATGATCTGTAAGTATGGTCATCGTACATATAAGGCATGTCTTTACACGTAAAAAATTCCAGTTACAGAAGCGAACCTACTATTTTAGTACAGTTAATAATACAGGTAATCCTGCACATCCATAGATATATTTTATTTACTTGCATTGCCTTACTTCGACTTTTTATGTTTCCTCCACGGCATGGGTAAATAAAAATGAAACGTAAATAGTGTGGATGAGGCAAATTGACATTAACCGAAGCATTCCTAAAATGTTCACAAGGAAATTTTCGATGATAATGAAGATGTACGCACGCATTTCTCGTGTTCTTAGAATTTCACTCGAAAATTCTATTAGGAAAATTAGACATGAATAATGTATCTTATACGAGGCATATTCTTAAAGTAAGTACCGTTTGCTTATATTTAAATATTGGCGCTTCAGAACACAGTTTTGCTCCTGCAGCGCCATATACTGATTCATTGAGAACCTATAGCAGCATTTGTTTAGCTTCAGAAGTCGTTTGCTTGTCCGTGCATGCAAACAACAATGTCCGCGACAATCGTTGATCCCGCCAGCTGTGAAGTGCGTTCTGTCATACGATTCTTGTATGCAAAAGGATTGTCGGCTGCTGAAATTCATCGGGAATTATGCCTAGTTTATAAACCTACAGTTATGAGTGAAGGAAAGGTTAGACAATGGTGCTGTGATTTTAAAAATGGACGAACAAATGTCCATGGCGAAGAGCGAAGTGGTAGGCCCAGTATTCTGACCGATGAAATTGTTTCGGAAGTGGAACAAAAACTGCGATGTGATCGTCGATTGACAATTAATGGCCTGGATGAAAAATTTCCTCAACTTGGACGCACTACTGTCTACAATATTGTTACGGAAAGCCTCGGATACCACACATTGCGTGCAAGGTGGGTACCGAAAATGCTCACCGACCACCACAAAGAGCAAAGAATGTCCAGTGGACGAGAGTTTTTGGGTGATTGGGAACTCTTTAAACCACCCACCGTACAGTACTGACCTTACACCCAGCGACTACTTCCTCTTCTTGCACTTGAAACAGTGGTTCGGTGGACAACGTTTCGAAACCGAAGAGGAACTCAAGAATGGCGTTGTCGATTGGTTCAACCCTCAGGCGGCGAGTTTCTATGCAGAGGGGTTAGAGAAGCTGATGCAGCGGTACGAAAAATGCTTAGAAGTGAACGGCGATTATGTAGATAAGTGAAGTAGGTTTGTAGCTAACTAAAAGTGCCAATAAAATGTGTTTCATATGAGTATATTTTTTCCTGTGACTAAACGGGCCTTACTTTATGAGCACGCCTCGTATTTAAGCCTTAAAAGAGAATAGTTTTTGCTTAATACCATACAACCTTAAAAAATATTCCATGATTGAAACCGGTCGTTAAACTTATTTGAGTAGTAGGCTTCCACTTTTACATGAGCCAAACGGATTGCGCTAAAAAACACTATTTCTTCTATTTTTTCTTTTCTTTCATATAAATATCATTCTTCACGATGTTTTTTTTCATTTAGCCACGAGACTAACGTAAAAATAATGGAGTGTTGAATGAACATGTCAATGCCAAGTGAAATGCTGAGAAAATAATCGAAATCCTATGACAGATTACGAGTTCATCTCGTAAAATTTTCATTTTTTTTACCAATGGAATTCTTAAGAAATAGAACGGCAAAGTTAACTTAAACATTAGAGGACAAAATTGAAGGAAAAAACAATGGTCATCAGAGCACTTGCAGAGAGGTAGGATTAATTCACAGTCATCTTATGCAAAGTTGTAAAGAAAATATTAGTGATAATCTCAATATAAAAATAACTGAAATACAAATTTTGAATGGTACTGACGCTTAGTCATTGAGGCAAGAACATAATGGGGATTGAAGACCTCTGAAAGTTGGGCAAGAAGAAGAATTGAGGGTAAATTTAAAAAAAGATATAGTTCAAGTAATGCTAAGGGAAAAGAGAAAGTAGCTAGAATTAATAGTAAGAAGGCAGGAGAAATGAATGTCGGAGAAAATGAAAGACACTGGGATGCTGAATAAATGTAAAGTAATAGACGGCAGATTGATAGGAAAGAGTGGCAAGGAAAGGAAAAGAATAGCTATTTTGATTTAATTAAGGGTGGTAGAAAGTATATAGATTATTATATTATCAAATGTGGGGTCTGTGGATGGTTTTGGTCATGTTCCTAGAAAAACTAAAAAAAGTAGTACCACAATCAAATGAAAATCTTACTTTAAATTGGCAGACTACAAAAAAATTTAACATAGCAACAAGCTTATGCATATCCTAAATTCGCGAATCAAGAAAATTTTTATTTTTTTTCTTATTTTTATTTCTTTATTTTATTTCTTATTTTTAATTGCCAAACTCATAAGCAAATACTTCATTTTGAAGCAAACGTTTTGTTTTCAAAAGAAGGTTCCCCAGCAAAATATTTTTTTTCCTTTTAGAAATACCGTTAAAATATATCTTTTAATTGAAATTTTCTAATAAATGATTTAGTATTTGTCAAAATATAATTTAATGAAGATCTTTATTATTCCTTGAACAAACATATAATTTTCTAGTCTTCTTTAACTTAAAACCTTTTTAAAGACTTCAGAATGGAGTGTAGGATAAAAATTTAAATGGCCTGATGGAATAGATTTATGATAAAAAAGGACTATTTTGGATTTGAAATTTAATCACGAAGCCTATATCTGATCTTTGAACCTGAAATCCTTCGAAAGCGTTTTGTCCAAAAATATTCTCAACTCCCACTAAGCAGGTTGCATTAATTTTATTGCAAAACTTTTGCCAAGAAGTAACTTAAATGCCTACTTAACCATGATTTTCACCAATTTCTCTTATATTTCATCAATTATATAGCCGCATTCTCCATTAGTGACCGCCAGTTCAGCCCTAATCCCCATTTATCGCTTCCTATTTCGCTTCCTTGACTGCTCCTTCGAATGACGCCCGGCTAAACGAACTCGAACCTTCCTTCTTGTCCCATCATTTATTGAAACTTCCACTCTTCCCTCCGTTCCCTCATTGTAATGTAATTCCATCCCGTTAATCCCATCCGTGGCTTTCCTTCAAGCTGTGTCTTCTCCCTCTAATTGTTATTTCCTCTTCTTTTAAGTTTTCATTTCCCGACTGGATTTTCTAGCCTCCACATTTTCTTCCGACTTTAGTCCATGCTTCTTTCTTTCTCAGACTTCCTTTATTAAAAACTTTCCATGTTCTCTCTTTTTCATTCCTTTTACTGCCTTTCTCTTTCCACTCCTTCTCAAAACACTATGTAATTCCTTCTGCAGCTCACTCATCATCCCCTATCAGCGCACGGATGTTGTATATGTACATGTAATTCTCCGTGTTTTTTAACCTCCTCCATTTAATTCATCTCTCATTTTACACCCCATTAGGCATCTTTCTGGGTATTTATCTACATTCAACGAATTGTTAAAATCCTACTACATACCCACATCCATAAATTTCCGCTCCACCATCGCCATTTCTTCTCTAAGATGACTTTGAATCAATTAACGTTGTTATATATCTGTGGGCAGGCCTATATTTGTCTTCGTGGATGTCTCCATTTTTCGGGTTCCCGCCGCGTTGGTAGTCATGCTTGACGACAGTTTCGCCTGGATTCCACCAGGCGTCTTCAGGTCGAAGTGCCGATATCATTTTGGCTGCGCTTATATAGCCCTCGCTCTCTCGCTGCTGTGTTGTGATTGGCTGGTTTCTGGAACACTCTCTTCCAGGCGTTCGTCAGGTCCTAACCGTCTTCCCGGTTGAAATTCCCTTAAAAGGACCGTTCAGTCATCAACTTTACGGACTACCAACTGACCAATGCTCACATCTCGATTTTATCGAAAGGACTGAATTTCGCTATTGCTCCAGCGAAAATACCAAAGGAAGAAATCGTCACAGAAGTGGAATATGCCATCCGGAAGCTTCCGAAGGGAGACGCCGATGAAATTAGAGAAGATGTTGCCCGCATTCTCCGGAACGCGAGACCCCCCAAAATGAACATCACGGGAGCCGAACGACGACCCTTATCCGATCTCCGCGAAAACGAAAACATTCTCATACTCCCAGCGGACAAGGGAAACTCCACTGTCCTCATGAAGAGAGGTGACAAGAAGCGGAGCGAGACACCAGGGCGCTGATAAAGAAGTCGACCATTCCACGGGAACATAAAACACGTCTGTTCCCATCTGCGACCAAGCCACCAAGACTATATGGATTACCCAAAGTCCACAAAGAAGGGGTGCCCCTCAGGCCAATAGTCAGCCAAGTAGACGGACCAACCTATAGACTGTCCAAATACTTAGCACAGTCACTTCAACCTTACGTCGGACAAACCTCATCTTTCGTGAGAGAGTCCACTCATTTCATCGAAATATTGAAGAAGATTACTATCAGCCCCAACGACATCTTAGTCAGCTTCGACGATGTAATCACTCTTCACAAACGTCCCAATTCAAGAATCGGTGGACATCATCAAAGAGCTCACAACATCCGTTATTCCAGAGGATCATCCGCAGCTCATAGAGTACTGCCTACGGAACTCCTACTTCCTTTGGAGCGGGAGTTTCTTCGAACAACGCGAAGGAGCGGCAATGGGCTCCCCCCTATCCCCGGTGATAGCAGACATCTATATGGAAAGATTCGAACAAATGGCGATCAAATCCCACGATAAGAAACCCATGTTATGGCTAAGATACGTGGACGACACGTTCGTAATTTGGCCACATGGACCTGAAGAACTGCAAAGATTCCTGGAGCACCTCAACTCTCAGCATCCGGCAATACAATTCACTATGGGGACCGAAAAAGACAACCAAATCCCGTTTTTGGACATAATGGTGAAGAGGAGGACCAACGGGAGTATCGGCCACTCAGTATACAGGAAGGCCACCCATACTGACCGCTACCTGAACGCCCACTTACATCATCACCCGTCCCAGAAGGCATCACTCGTGGCAACACTCCTGCATCGCGCATACATACTTTCGGATGCAGAATCATTGGCCAAGGAATAGGAACATTTGATGACGGTACTGAAGATGAATGGATACTAAGAAGAATTGGTCCTGAAAAGGATCGCTAAAGTGGAAAAACGCCACCAGACACCCGACAAGGAGAAACATCAAACTGAAAAGCCAGGAACCTATGCCATCATCCCCTACGTCGCCGGCACAAGCGAAAAGATCTTGAGGGTCCTGAAGAAGAAAGACATTTTCACAAGATTTAACTGCGTGACAAAAGCCAGATAATTCAAAGGCCCAAGGACAAGATCCCGAAAGGTCTTCTCGAAGGTGTGTACCGCGTGCCTTGCTCTTGCGGCAAATCGTATATCGGCGAGACATGCAGGTCCATGAAGACCCAACTGCAAGAACACAAGAGGGCAACAAAGAATAAGAAATTCAGCCTATCAGCAGTCGCCGAGCATGCCTGGAGCGAACCCGGACACGACATCAAATTTGATGAAGCCGAGATAATCGCCAAGGAAAGAAGATACTATCCTTGGCTGATTAGAGAATCAATTGAGATCACAAAAACGCCGAGAAATTTCAACCGGGAAGACGGTTACCACCTGACGAACGCCTGGAAGAGAGTGTTCCAGAAACCAGCCAATCACAACGCAGCAGCGAGAGAGTGAGGGCTATATAAGCGCAGCCAAAATGATATCGGCACTTCGACCTGAAGACGCCTGGTGGAATCCAGGCGAAACTGTCGTCAAGCATGACTACCAACGCGGCGGGAACCCGGAAAATGGAGACATCCACGAATCCTGAACGCCACGGAAGACTACGATCCAACACTATATTTGTCTTTTCGACTCTGTAGTCTCTGCGTCACTGGTTCATTGTATTTTTATGTCATTCACTGCGCAATTACTCTTTGGAAATATTTACAGCCAAAACATTATCCACTAAAATATTCCTCATAAGACAGTTTCACCACTTATTACAATTTCTGTATTTTTAAACACTCGAAAGTAACCTAAATATGTTGGTTAAAATCGAGTGAAAATTTTTGAAGAATTTGAATGCTAAATATTATTCAAGCACAAAGCTACGCACAAATTGATTCTGGCCAGAATCCAAATTAAAATTTCAATGGGTCCCGTTTACCCCTGGTGAAAGGACTTGTTCGGGACATCCAAAACGTTCCTCACTTAAGAAAGGACACTTCTCGCGCAATTAATGTTAATCAATGTGAATTCGGTACATATTATATGAAAACTTTTACAAGGTGTTGATTTTAGAATTAATAAAACATTAGGAAAAATTATGCAAAATATTTCCTCATCTATTTTATTTATCCTTTGGCTTTATAAAAATCAGACTACATCATTTTCTTTTAGAGAAACTAGATTTTCTTAAAATATTTGTGATTTCAGGGGATGCATTTCGAATTTCTTTGTATGCAGAGTTTTCAGGCTCTTTTGGAGCATGTCAAGCACGTTTCAAAGATGTCGATTCATTGTTTTATTTTTTTATCTATTCAGTACCGAATTTCCTCATACCTTTAAGTTAAAAATAGTGAGTATTTTTATAGCACTTTTAAGCAACAAATACGTTTTTTAAATTTCTATTTGCGTTTTATTTCGTGAATAAGCCATTTTAGTCTGCAAATAAGAGGAGTAGTTCTCTGGACTGGAATTTCATTATTACGCTGCATAATATGAACACCAGGTTTAAGTTACATAAGGACTACAAGCGCTTTCCTTTACTCGTTTCCACGATTTCAAAAACTAGGCTAGTGGGACTCACGTTCTGAACAAAGTGAATACATTATTTGTAAATGTACATAGTAGCACAATTCCCTGCATGTTTGAAATTCCACAATCCTCTACGCAGGAACTCGAAATACAAAGGAAGTCTCGCTAAATATAGCTTGACTGCATCGCTCAAGGTGGTAGCGTTGCCTTGAACACATTACAAGATTTCTAATTGAAAAGATATACATATACCAAATATTATGCTAGCACAACAAAAATTAAAATTTTCAGGCACACACCTTTTGTGTAGATGAAACTATCATAACCAAGAACAATTATGATTATAATTTATCATTTGATGTCAAAACTAAATGACATTTCGAACAAAATATTTTTCAGTGTAGAGGGGAGTTTTTCGCGTTTCTCTTAAAATATTTAATAGTTATAGTTTACTTTTCTTTTCCTTAAATTAACGTTTTTTCTTTAAAATATTTAGTTTATAAAATGCAATTCCGCTTAACTCAAAATAACATAATACCTTTGTCAAGTTAGCATGCCAATATTATACATATTACCAAAAATAAGTTATTTATCTTCTCTCACATTCATGAATAATGACTTTGCAAAAACAACAGCGCGTGAATGTGCCAAATATCATTACATTAATTTCTGTTGAGGTCGGTTTATAATTGGTATAACTGTTAACCAGATCAAGATTATCCTTTTTAATTATGTTTTACGCAGGTTCTTGGAAACGCGCCTAGGGGAATTAAAATAGTCTTTCCCTATCTGTTGAAAATAAGCTGCTTCCTTTTCTTAGGAATGAAAATAATTTGGAAACTACGTGGCATTTTTATGACTGCCTTCGTCTCAAGTGAATTAACGCTCCCTACGATTATTCGATATGAGTCTCCAACGCGATTACAAGGATCAAAGAAGATACAGAGGGAATTTTAATTTTGATATCTTTCAAAAGGAATTATTTTCCAGACTAACTTTTCCACACAATCGGTCATGTTTGTTGATGTTTAAGCTTTCGTTTTTCAGTCAGGTAATGATTTTCAGGCACCACTGAGCGTATTTAAAAGTCAGTACTTTTATTGGATTACAATCAATTTAAAAACAGAGGGCATACGGTTCTTCATACAGAGGGATGCTAAGTTAAATATTAAAATAGGAGTTCATAAATTAGAGCAGGTGGAACAGTTTACTAAAATTAGATTTGTTCTGGAACAATATTTTCAAATTATTATAGGCATTGGAAGAAGAATTGCACCAGACAATGATAATATCAAAAGGAGAAGGGAATCGATGACAGGGACGTTGAGTGAGGATATTAAAAAATAGTCGCCAAATTTTGATGTGGAGCGTGATTTTGTACGTTGCGAAAACATGATCATTGAGGTAAGACGATAGGCGTAGATTTAAGGCATTTGAAATGTTGTTAAGAAGAAGGATGGAAAAAGTGAAATGGACAGAAAGAAAATAGTCAGCGAAGTGATGGTATGGTTAGGACGTGAGGGGATTATTGGGAAAAATTCATAGGTGAGGGGAAAGATGAATGCAGAGGCTGATGATTAGAGACATGGGATATTGAAGAATGTAATAGAGGGGAAAACATTAGGCAAGCATGCAATTTGTAGGAATAGGATTGTCATTTTGGAGGGAATGAGGGGAGGAAGGAAGCATGTGCAAATTAATTCGGGGTTTATTATTGCAGGGATGTCAGGTTGCATTTCGTTAGACGATGTAAGGAAATGTAAAGTTATGTAAATTGTGACCATGCAAAACTTACGTGAAACGGTTAAACCAATGGCAATAATAAGGATAAATGTTATGATGCATAGCAAAAATTATCTGAAATATTGGAAAACTAAAAGAATTCAGTTGTTTTTTTTTTCAATATACAGCAATATTATTTCTATCTGATAGTCAAACCTCAATTTTTGTCTGTCTGTCAACGTAAATTTAAGAGCCGATGGATTCATCATCGATATCCATACCAAATTTCAGGGATGCGATTATGCTAACAGCTCATGCGTGATACATATCTTGTGTGATTGCCTTCTACCTATTTATTCATGTTGGTCTCTTTCTACTAATATGTCCCATGGAACTTGAGGAGAAACAAAATTCGTAATTTTTCTCATTAACTTCCGATACGCTTAAATCAAAAATATAAAGAGCGCAAGTGGGATTAGGACCATGATTTAACGGCTCCTAGAGTCATATCACAGATTTATGTAAGAAAAAAGTCTTATTTGTGAAACAGTATATATAATAAATTTACAAACATTAAATGATATGTAGTTAAAAATATATTTATTTTTATAACTATAGTATTTTCGAATTAATTACAATATTTTAATGTGTTTACATTAATCTGTGAACAACCGCAATGGAAGAGAATCATCATACATATCTAGTGGTATTATCGTTGCCCACGGTATTTAAGTGTTTACCACTGGGAATAAAATTGGATCAAACGATTAATATTGAGTGATTTATTGACAAAAAACCGGATGCAAACTTGGAAATATGCTGTCATCCTCTCCCCTTGAAGTACTTTATATTTTTCCAAAATGTAAATGTTGTTTTTATACATGTCATTCCTGCAAAATTAAGAATATAAAGAATTATAAAAGATAAAGCTACATTTATCGATATGCAAGTAGATGCCGAATCATTTTAACAACTGTGTGAGTGTCAGTTTAACTTAATTACTGGCTACCCAATTCTACATAATTTTGTGTACCTTCAATGCCTTTCTAAGTACCACCATGCAAATGAATGCCATTTTGAGACTTTGATAATTTTATAAACACTTCAGTTTTACCTAACATATATTTATAATTAATTTATTATATAATGAGAAAAAGTAAAGAAGGTAAAACATTTTATGATCAAGAAAGTGGATCTTTAATAAATGGTTCAAATTTTTAAATCCCTGGCTCATATTAGAACTCTTAGAGGATATTTGAAGTAGCTTAGACGTGAAGCTTTCTAAAGAGATGTATATGGTCTGACGCAATTACTTTAAATGTTAAAGAAAATAAAGTTGTAATTGCATTACATTTAATTGCTACCTTCCTTCTAATTTTGTATTTCATTCGCTTTGTTCTCGCTAACGTCCATTTATTTTTTTTCAAAGCCAGCTACTGATTCGGTGTCACTGAGCATTATCACTGGTGCCTGGAACGATGCCTTCTCTAAAACCACCGCGCACACTCCCAAGTGGCAGCTTGCGGGTTAAAATGTTTGTTTAGATGGGCATGTCATGAGAGTTTTTCACGGACCAGGTGATCACGAGAGGAGTACAAGTAGTGAGAATAACAATGGCGCAGGGATCACTTGCCGCTCATCTAGGAGTATCTCGTATTGGAGTTTTACCTTTCGACGGATAAGAGTGCCACCGCTCTTTCCAACCCTCGCCTCGCCCTCGTTTCATCCCATTACCAGGGGCGCATGCACCACCCCCGTTCTTCCGCGTCCCGAACACCTTTAATTAAAGATATGGGGCGCAATCTAGGTTACGAGGATGCGAGCGTGGGGAAGAAAAGAAAATGGGAGAAAATTTACGACAAAAGAATGAATGCGACGAATTTTGACCGCCATTACGACTATACTTGATTTGATGGGGGGAAAGGGTTCAACGATAGCGGAAGGGGCGGGGATATCGCCCTATTTGTCCCCAAGGGTATTAGATGATTTATTTACCGGCGAAGGCCCTTCTGGTTGCATAGAAAAAGAATATTGTAACATTTTTGACAAAACTACTTCACACTTGAACAATTGAAATAACTTAAACAGCTATCTCTTAGTATTCAGCTGGTCAGCTATGTCTTTGAAGTAACAAATAGTTGAGTACTGCTCAATTTCTATGCCCATTCCACTACGACAATAAAGAGATTTTGTAAAACCACGCATATTAAGGAACCAAACCTTGCCTATAAAAAATATGTATTAGGTAATTTAACGAATCGACCAGATATGGAAGTTGGGTTTTGGATGGACACAAATACCAAAAAAATACTTCCTAAAAAAACATTCCACTACCCTTCTCTGCATCGAGTCCCTCTTCATCTCTGTGCATTTACTTCCACCCTTCAAACTGTCCAATACCTCTATACTGTTCCTGCCCTTTCCTCTTTGCCTAATATTCTCCCCTCTATTACCTTCTTCAACATTTCACTTCCCCTGAATATGCCTTTCATCCATTTTTCCTGCCTCCATAGGATTTCTCTCAACAAACCCCTCTCCTCCCCCACCATTTCTAGTACTTCCTCATTTGTTTTCCTTTTGGTCCATTTCACCTTCTCCATTCTTCTCCACACCCACATTTCAAAAGCCTCCAATCTATCTAACGTCTATCCTCCTGCTTCAACGACCACGTTTCCGCGCCGTACATAGCTACACTCCATATTAGAGTTTTTACGAGTCTTTTCTTAACCTCTCTACTCAACGTCCCCGTCATCAACTCCCTTCTCCTTGAGAAAGCTTCATTGCCTAGCCCAATTCTTTTCCTGCATCCCTACTACTTTGAGCGTATTGGTCCGTACGTTCCATATCAAAGTTTTCTGGAACGTTTTCTTAACAACCTTACACAATCACGCTCTCATGAACTTTCTCCTTCTTGTTAAAGCCTCTTTGCCTAGCAAAATTCTTCGCCTTACGTCCCTACGACCTAGATCGTGTTCGTCCAAAACACTTCCGAGATACGTAAACTGACCAACCTGCTCTAGTTTCCGTCTTCCTATTTTAATGCAAGCTTAACCTTTTCCTTCTGGAAAATCGCATAAGCTTTGTTTTATTAATATTGATTCTCATCCATACCTATTGCACTGAATTTCGAAATTACTCAGTAATGCTTGCAACCTGACCGACAAACTAAAGTTTGGTCATCAGTGAACTTAACTGACTTGACGAATTCCATTCCGACTTTCATTCCTGCCTTCAGTTCTTCCCGAGCCTCTTTAATTATTTCCTACACATGTACATTGAACAGTACCGGTGATAATGGGAAACCCTGCTTTACCTCTCTTCCTAACACTACCTATCCGGACTCTCTGTTTCCCACTCGCACCTGAACAGTCTGAGATGTACTATATATAGGTGACCGATTAGCCTCCTGTCCCTCCAATATATTCTTATTTTCTACAACATACTCATTAGTTTTTCCAAATTCACTCTATTAAACGCTTTTTCAAAATCTACGAAACAGGCAAATATGTCCTGATTGTATTCTATATTCCTCTCGATTGGTAATCCAATTACTGCAAAGGCATCATGCGTACCTCTCCCCTTCCTAAACTCAAACTGATCATCCCTATAGTAATCATTTTCCCTACTCTCTTTCTTTTAGTTGATGATTCTGAGAACAATTGTAGCGTCGTGGCAATCAAACTTATTGTTATGTAATCCTCACAATAGGTAGCTATTACTTTTTTCGGAATAGGAACTCATACTGATCCCACAGTCTTCCAGCCAGATTCCATCCTTTTAGATACTACGAATTAGCCCATATAGGCTCTTCCTCCCACATTTTCCTAAACCTTTTATGAATTAACAAGAATGGTAACTACGTCCTTATAAATATTATGGGAAAATATACAACTCTTAATGCTGGGCAAAGGATATGATAAGGGAATCTTCAGAAAGTTAGGGTAAGACATACGATAACTTGCTAGTGCTTAAGACAGGCGAGGGTCAATTCTATATAGGACACTTTGGTTAGAGTTTGTTTTGCTATCGCGCGTTCTGTCCTAACTTTCTTTGAATATTCCCTCACCATATCCTTGACCACCATTAAGAGTGCGGCTGTGGTTGATCTTTTTCTATAATAAAAGTTTTATTAGTTCCGCAGAAGTGTTGTCTACCCAGACGGCCTTATTTGATTTCATCTCCCTTAATTCCCATTCTATCTCATCGCCGAGTATGTCTGGACCTAAGCTGCCCTCATCTACGTCATGTTCTCTTTATATGTCTATGCTTGTGGCCTAAGTTCTTTACTATGCAGTTATATACATTGATTTAAACTCTCTTAGATGTTTTTGAACTATTATCTTACTCGACTTATCTGTATCAGTTAAAGCATATTATTTTTACTTCCCGATAGTATCGTAATCCAGCTTTAGAGCCCATCAATTTCACCCTTTTCTGGAGACTCTTCTTTAGCCTCGCACTGCGTTTTTCACAATGATACTTTTTCTTAATTTGCTACCCGTCTCAAATTATGATTTAGCTCATTTTACTTCCTTCTGCCTAACTCCGTGCTTACATTCTTCCATTTCTTTCTCTCATCCATTTCTGTAATATTCTCATCCGTGATTCATGGTTTTGTTCCTAACTATAATATAATCTAACTAATGCCTTTCTGAGTCACGTGGCATTTTACATGTATACAAACGCATTTTCTAGTTTATAGATTAAGTGTTGGTGATGAGTAATCCCTATCTCCTGCAGAATTCAGAAGCTTTCTTTCCACGATCATTCCTCGTGTCTAAATCGCAGTCCTTCACCTCTTCACCATCTCATCCTTTGCCTACTTTCGCATTCAAATCTCCCATCCCTATTAAAAGTTAGCCTGCAGGAACACACGCAATTATGCCTTCTAACTGATCGTATATTGACTTCTTCCTCCTTAAGATTGCTTGGTGGCATACTTACCTGAACAATGATCAAGTTCGTTGATTCTGCTTTTGTCACTACCAGTAATGTCGCTGCTGTCGCTTGGCCGATGTTGACTATGCTTTTTCCGAACTATTTATTCAATATAATGACAACCCCTTGTTGGCTCGCGTCCCTCTGCTGTATATTACTCTTTAACTATCACTCCAGTATTCTCCGCTATTCTTCCATTTCACCTCGCATACACCTATAATAACTTTGTCCTTTACAATAAAATTCACATTCGTATTTTTCCTTCTTCATTGTAATCTGATTTTATTTTTCCAAGTTCATATTCGATTATTTTTTTTCTAGTGTGAGTATATTTTTTCTTTGCCAGGGTGACCGCAATATAGAAAAATTAATTGATAAAAGTTGGACTGTGTGTCTTTTCTACGTAGATCCTGAAAGCGATGTTTCTATGAATGCAAATTTCCCTCAAAATGTAACCGATCTCATCATATCCAATAATCAGCAGTTCAGTCGAAAAGATGGTCACCAGGAAATCCTGCGTTTGGAATATTCGTCAAAAAAAAAGACCGTAAATTATTAGGTTATGGTTAGTTAGCGTATCTCTGATCTTCATTCATTTGCCTCTTTCTGTCTTATCATAGTAGAAAGATCCATGCTTAACTCTCTAATTGCAAAATGGATCACCAGCCTTTGTATCTTATTCCGCTTTAATTATTAATAAAGATATGTATGCGTTTTGATGGTCAACTTTTTGGCGCCTAATGTATAGTTATTTTAGAGCTCTCATATTTTTATTTGTCTAAAGTAGCCTTAAACGCTTTCATTTAGTCCACTCACGTACAAGATAATGACTGGGGAAACAAAAAGTGTAGTGAAAAAAATCAACGTGGAGGAATCTTTTTCCGAAGGAATCCTTTTGGATTTAACGGCAAAGTCCGAAATTTAAGAGGTTAAAATTAAAGGAGCGTGTGTGGAACTCTTCCGTGGTTTCAGTGCAACTGCTTTTAAAACTGTGCTTTCGTAGGCTTCTACTTATTCCAGGTAATATCTGAGGCCACTTTTATGTGGCAACTATTCCTTTGAGGTTCATAAGGCTAAAATATTTCACAATCTTTACAGTGAATTAAAAAAATAAAATCAACATTTTAATAAATGCTGATAAAATATGGATTTAAGCCAATTTCAAAAGCTTCATTCATTATTTAATTAACTACGTAGATACAAATGTATTTATCAAAGGCCTCGGTCCAGGTTTACGAGGTTATCCAACGCAAATAGCAGTGACGTAATTTTTCCCTAAAAGAAAATTTTAATTCACCACAAATTGATAAGTCACATTCAATATTTATCCATTCCATGCGCTCTTCTGTGACCGAAAGCTATCTACTAATAATCAAGCTGTTTAAAACTCTCATTTACCTTTCATTTTTCTAGAATTAGGTTATTTCATACGATAAAAATTATTGAACCTCTGCAAGTTTTAGGCTCTCTTTTGAAATATTAAAATGAGAGAAGAGAAAATATCTGCAGCTATTCGGAAATTATAATAATTTCTTTATCAGCTCTTGGAATTATAACTTTGGAGTATAAATTTAGATACTACGTTTCCAATAGTTTTCCAATTTATGAATGACGCTAGATTGGCTTTGAAAAGTTCATTTTCAACTGGACGGAAATAGTCAAACGCTAAACTGTCGAACTCCAACCGAGCGAGAACTGGTGATCCAAAACTTATAATTACTTCAAAATTTATTGGTTGAATTTGGCCCTAATTTCCTTCAAACCAGATATCCACCCACGTTTCCGGAGCCGAAGAATCCGCAAACACCATTTCCGTCCCGATGACATTCCGTGCATCGTTTTGCGTCACCCAGTCGCCGTGTCCGCCTTCGCCCTCTCCGTCTACCTCTACATGTTCCAATCCTCCCCCCCCGCCAGCCATCTTTCTGCCGGACATTTTGTCAAATGCTGTTTTTCCCCCCCTTCTGCTGACGCTGTCATCACTCACTCTTCGTCATTCGCACCGTCCCTTGTCCGTGGGGGGCTCTTCATTTTCCCCAGCTACTTCTTTTTCCCCTGCGACTCCACATTCACACCCCTCCCTTCCTCCCCGTCGCTCCCCGGTCTCTATCCCATCCCCACGCCTATCCTCCCTCCTTCAGCCGCCGCGTTGCAACACGGGGCTCGGATCAAACGGACGATGATCCACACTCCCCCGGTCCCCTCGGCGGCCCTCCTCCGGCGAGCCCACTTCTCCCACTCCCCTCTGGCCCCTTCCCGATTATCACCCGTCCCCCGATACTCCCTCGACCACACTTGACCCTGTCATTTCATTTGAAGCCCTGCCATGTTGCAATCACACCCAGCTATCTCCCTCACCCTTTCTCTCTTTCCCTCACATACTCATTCGCTCACACGGGAGTTTCGCCCTTTTTTTCCATGCTCACCCTCCAATGCCTCAAAGCGCGGGAGAGCGGGCGCTCGGCCGGATTCCGCAGCTGCCGTGGCCGCTTCATCGCACAAAATTGCACGCCGTGCGCGATTCCAACGTGCCGAGGCGTGATTCATTGAATGCGGATCGCACCAAGGCGTCGCGTGTTCCTGACGGAGTGACAATAAAAAATACCACGTGGGTGAAGCGTCGTCTACTGTCCTTGATTTCCTTTCAATCGAATGAAGGCCTTGTCAATGAAAGTATCGTTATGAAAACCGCTTCGTGACTAATGAAGTGGAACTTTTATTGGACAGTCGTATGTGAATATCATGCTAATATGAAGTGGATTGAACAACTTAACAAGGATGTGAATCGAGGTATTTAAACAGATCGCAAGAAGCAAAAAAAAAGTAATCTCCAATCGCTACATCGCAATCGCTAGTATTCAGAAGCATCATTCCCAACCAAGCATTGACACATTCATTTATGTGGGACGAGTTAATTAGTGTTCTGCTCGTTCAGGAGTTTTGTGTTTTAGAGCTCCCTATGGATTAACGGATGAGCTACCGCATATTGTTGTACCCTCCTGGATTGTAATGCGTAATGCAACCGTTGTCTAAAAATAAATAAAGAGAAAACTGATATTATTTAATCTTGAAATTATTATGAGCAAAGATGCAGGATAAGATCTGACACCTGCGTGTCATAAGTGTAAAAACCAAAACCATCTACGATGTAGTTTCATTAAGTCTTTCCCCTAAGACTTCTATTGAGAACAGTAATAATTTACACATCCTCTAAGATTTATTAAAAAATTAATTCAGAGTTTTGAATGAAAGATTTATTCCGGAAAAGGGTAACTTCAAGCTTAACCATATATGCTTGTAACCACTGCTGGAAAGGCGTAACCCATTGTTTAAATTTCCCCAATTAGAAGTGTTGATAAAGAAAATTATGTGATGCTTTTGCGTAGATAATGCAGCAGAAAAATGCACTGTATTTTTAACGAGAAATATATCAGTTATATTTCGAGCCGTTGAAATGTAGTGTCAAACCGGGATGTTGTCGATTCCGTTACTCCTCTACCAAGAGAAATATAAAATTGATGACTCAAATAATTTCCGAATGTCATTCGCTTCAACTCATCGCAATGTCAACGAATATTTTGTAAAAGTGTACACACGAATTGGGAACTGTCAACCACACATCCCACTTTATTAAGTCTTGTTAAAGTTGTTTATTACGCTTTAATTATTTTATCTCCAATAAATCAATCGTGCCACTAGAGAGAGTTCACCTTTTGCCTGGCAACCGCCAGCAATTTTATACACATATATGCGTAAATTAAGTTGACTAAAATAAAATGGATTATCTCTGGCCAAATATTACGTTCGGACAAGCTTTAATGGGCCGAAGATGCCCTATTAACAGTTATGAAAATTTCGACAATATTCGATTAAAGTCGTAAGAATCTACTTTTACTTTATCCACGATAGAGTTTTAGTTGGTGCTATTAAAATCTGAAGTGCCGATAGCTCGTGGAAAACGGAGCGCTCTGTTTCAGGGTTAGGAGACCATGTATAACGCTCAATCGAATGTCAAAACGGTTGCAATCTCTCGGGCTAACGTCCAATCGCGTACGTCTCGGACGCTTAGAACCGATAAATTATTCCGTCGTAGCTCTCTATATATTTTTTTCCAGATAAAAAGAGGGAGAATGACTGCGCCCTTAATACGATTGCCTCTCTCCTTTTTTTTATTTCAAATCGCATCCCGCGACCTGATTCCTTTCCGAGTTCCGCCCAACGGCGCCCCTGATTGCTATTGACCCAATATCACGTGATGTTCGTCTCGTACGGTTAGTATCCGTCGATCGATCGGCATGGGGCACGGCTTCATTCCGAGGAGAGCCTATTTCTTATCTGTCATTGTGTATATGATTTTGTGAACTGTGCTCCGCAGCGACGTGAAATGGGTGAGTGTGGCGAAGGGGGTTGCTCAGAAAAGTGAGTGCGGTGGGATATTTTTTCCTATTTCCTCCCATTGTAGAAGTTTTTGCAGCGGATCTAAAAAACATCTTTTAGATGTCGCACTCCACTCCCGAGTTCCTGAAGGACGAGGGTTCTGTTCGTTATAACCTTCCATTGTTTCCTTGTCCCGCATTGTTTCGCGCAGGACTTGTCTCCATTTCGGAAGAACGGGGGAAATTTCATAACTCTTTCATGGATTTCACCCTTTTTTTAATTATGGGTTTAATCAATATTTCATTTCGAAGGAAAATTATGAATGAAAATGTTGAGCCTAGGGAAACCATTTTCGCAGAGCAATGTGAAAGGAAAAATTGACGCCAGGGAGGCAGGCTTCGTGAAACAAAGCGAATTATCGGAAAATGAAAGTTTACGATGGAAAATGTCGATTAATTGATCCGCAGCGTATATGATGTAATTCACGTTAGCAGTTAACTAAGTTCTGGAATCCACAGTTCTGGTCAAAAGTTAAACTTTAAGTTAAGTCAACGCCAAAATGCTTACTATTAAGTTATATTTTCATAATAAGGTTGTGAAAGTGCACGTATCGTTATTTGGACTTTAATAATTTTGTTCATTTTCTAATGTTTCTAATAATACAAATTTTGTTTAAAATAAAACAAATTAGGACAGTAGCCTTTTAATTGTAGAATATTAAAAGAAATGTATTGTTAGCTTGGTTTAAAGCGATGGGTATAAGTGAGAACCCAGAATGTTTTCGGGTGCAAATTGAAACTACTTTTCTGATTACGTAATGGGAAACATTTAGGTGACCATGATAAAAATATACTGTGATAATATCACCAATTATTTAACAATCTGTTGTTTTTTATGTATGTTATATTTTCTGTCAAAGGAAGAGGTAAAATAATGGTCGTTTAGCGGGTTTTTGATTTTTATACACGTATATTAATTACGAGCAAGTCCTCGTCTCTCCAATGAACAACTTTGGTGCACTAAATATTCATCTTAGAATAGAATGCCATCTGATGAAAAGAAAAAGAAAACGTCTTAAAGACTTAGACCCATTCCCCTTTTCGTGTCTCTCCAAATTTCAGGTCCCTTCAGCCATTCATACTGTACACCATTCTCAGACTTTCTACTTTGTACCTGATAATCACGTATCCCGTAGAAATTCAGTGTCCAAAATAGAAACTGTGGCATCATAATAATTCTCTTTTTAACTAAAAATTTTTTTCCGCAAATAAATTCACAAAACAATTCCTAATGAATTTTATGTTCATAAAAACCAACGCTCATAAACTCTTGCTAAATGAGGTTGCTTTCGTTTCCGGATGATGATTGCTCCATAAAAATCCAATTGAAGTCTAGTTATGACGAAAATTTGTCGCGTAGAGTCAATTTAGAAAACGCTCTTATGTTATGGACTGTAGTGGTGTTATTTAGACTCACGAAGAGTAGATTTTATGGTCTTTCCCCTGTGATGTTACAGTCTCACACTTGCACATTTATAGCCACGAATTTTTCGAGAAAATTGGGGGTAAATGGTGAGAGGTGATAATATCGTGAGCTTCATACCAGGCGCTTGTATGGGTAAGACGAAAGTTTCTGTCCTCTTTCACACCTTTTTTTTAACATTTTGCTTCTTTGTGTGCCTAAATGTAAAATCTTCATTTCTATTTGAATATTAGTTTTCAATAGCAGCTGCCACAATTAAGGGTAAAACTTTATTTCATGGACCGCATTTACTTCCTATTTCGGGAAATATGCTCCTCTGGCATGCAGCCATCGATCCACAAGATTAGATTTCTGTCTCTTTATGGCGTACCAGACAGGTTCTGCAAGTTTTACGTGTGTATGCAAAATTAATCAAAAAGAAGACGATAAAATCATTGATATTTTACGAATTGTGCATGTTTCCGAGCCATCATTGGACACGTCACGAAATAATTAAAATGTATAAAAAGTGGAGAGAAAGGATAGGCATTTGATGGGGGTAGTAACCGAATGCTCTATCCCACAAATAAATAACTCACTTCATATTATGAGTATTATATAATTTCACTGTATATTGCTGTGAATATGCCATTCACAATATATTTTTACATGAAACGTTTTTACAGCTACCTATAGCTCAAATGCAAATAAAGCTACAAAATAAAATGCATATACTATTAAAATACACTGCATATATTTAGACATCCTAAGAAATATATTGCTCTTCATCACCGGTCAAAAATATTTAAATTGTTTTGATGCAGATAATCTCCCAATTCTTCCCTATGATATCCTTATGTTTAACATCGTTGACATTTTTCCAAATTGTTTCATTGTCCCATCTAGGACTTAATTCTTGTGTTTTTTCCGTTCCATATTATTATCTGAGTAATAATGGTCACCAAAAGCCTTTTATGAATCATCAAATGCAATATAAAGATACCAGTGTATGAAAAAGTACTTCAGGACAAATAAATCTTTTATGTTCATCTAATGGGCTCATTTTCACGAGCTCTGTGTGCTATTTTTTCGTGATCATTTAACTGAAAAACACATTTAAATTGTACCTATAAAACAAGTAGTGTATGAGGATATCAGTATATCTAGTAGTGTATGCACGGATATCACTATAGAAAATAAAATAAAATAAAATAAAAAGAAATGCTGTGTTATCGGATTAATTTATTTATTCAAGATTCGACTAACTTTTAATTAGATTCCAGAGCTACATGGAACCTTAATGTTTACTTAAGAAGCGCGTTGATAAAGAGAAAAAAGTGTTGATGCATTCATATCGCAATGATGTTAGGCAGTTATTATGCTTTTCCTTTGTTATTATTTTTCTTGATCCTTATCCTTATATTTTTAAACCATTTTCCCAGTTATTAAGGATAAAGATAACACTTATTATTAATTTATTACCTAGAAACGGCCATGTCTATTCAGAGTTTAAAAAGAATAAGGGCATTTATTACTGCTTGAGCTGACGGCACCGCAAAATCACCTACTCACTTAGCACACCTTTAAATGGATATAAGCGCCTACGCTCTTGGAAACACTCGGAAGGCTCGTTTCAGTTGTTGGCGTCATTAGAGAGAGATCCTTAATTAGGTTTGCAGAATGAATGCGATGATTGTTGGTGCTTTTTGATATCACCACACCATTCAAAACCATTTGCATTATTTACTGTTAGGATGAGTTCCATACTACAGAGAACAGGATGATAAACTAAGGCTATCTCTAAAATTATTTCAAACCCGGTTTCATTTTTAATTGGTTTCATATTATGATTATTTATTCCTTGAGTATGAATATGCTAGTTTGCCATTCCGTAGTGATTATATCACTACATTCTAGTAGTGGAAAATATTTTTGTGGTTTTGTGTACTTTATAATGATGTATTAATGCTCTCCACATAATTTAAGTGCGTGTCCGGTTCTACGTTTATTTAGACAAAATTTTGTATTTCTTCAATCGCACGAACTTGTTAAGCACACATTTTTTATTGCATTCATGCCTGTTCTTATGATACTCCTTGCGATCTTTTAACTAGCTCGATTTGTAATCAGTAAGACGTGGACATTTTATCCCCGAAATATTTTAATTAAAAAGAAATACTATATGTTTGTAAACGTATTTAATAATTAAATATACTGAACTGGCCATTTATGCCTTTATAACTTTACCGTTTCTTTTTCCAGTATATGTAATTTTATCAAGATTTACCATTATCATTACATATCGTAAGATACGTCTCAATTTTATATAATGCTTGATTGGAAAGCATATTAGAAACAAAATGTCAGAAGACACCACAAGGAAGGAAGACGAGGCTCCTCAATGCCTAAAATTAAATGAACTCCTGATAACTAGTTTTAAATGTCTTGGTATTCATATTTTGACTACATATTCCATTCTCGATGGCACAGTGGCGATTCACATTTAAAATTGTATATACTTTTTTCGCGAATTATTAGTAGATGCACTAGTGCAGTTTTTTCGATAAATTCATGCATGCTCCATGAAATGAAAATGTAGACAGCACGGTGAAAATGTAATGTTGCCGCCACACTCGTGATGATTCGGCCGTGTACCACAATGCCATACTATGCTACATTCGCCCTCCACTTTTAGTCTGGTTCTGAAACTTTATCAGGTGCGAGAGAATTTTGAGATGTAACGCTTCGTCCTCGGGAATTAAATTTCGTCTTTAAGACCGAAACTAATCTCCAGTGGTAATTGGACGAGATGAAACTCGGACCTCCTAGTTTAGTTTCATTCCGGGGCGGAGCAGAACTTCCTTCCGCGCTCACAACACCCGTCGCCACTCCGAGCCCTGATGTTGCTGCCCCCCCCCCACCGACCTCCCCCCATTCGCCCAGATACGCACTCCTCGCCACCTTCCGAGACCTGCTCGAACTCCCACGTTGCACACACGTCTGCACCTCCACTGGGCGCACCGGGCTCCATCGGGGTCGGACGACATCTGACCCCCGCACCCTCCCACCTGCACGGGTGCACGATGCAGATGTTCCGTGTCGCTCCCCTTCTCTCTCTATCTTTCCTCCCCTCGCTCTCTTCCTCATCCCTCTTGCCCCATTTGACCTCCGTTGTCCTCATGTGGCTGGCGGGGGCCGGGAAGATGGGGCCACCCGGGTGGAACTCCCTCCCGCATGCGTTACGCGCGAGACGGAGCCTCCCCGCACCTCGGACCCATGGTGAGTGTCAGACAGCCTTAGCTGTGGCTTGCAGGGTGCCGCGTGGGTGTAGTAGAGCTGCCTCCAAACATTTGGTTCCCCGCCGCAACCATATTCCCACTTATATGTTTGCCTTCCACTCATTACCCCCTGCAAACAAGCTCTCCTTCGCTCCGACGTGGGTACTTTAGCCGCTGCACGTACGGCGCGACCTCTTGATCCCTTTCGTCGTGCCTTCCTCCCAGTTGCTCGTGCTCTTGTTCCCGTCCCGCAGTGCACCGAATAAGGACAGTCTGCCGCTTCAAGCACCAACACATTCGCTTACACAAATGTACATGCGTGAAGCTAGCATTCTATTAAAGCGGGAGTACCTAGTCAGAAGCTTCTCTCTCTTCTTCGTTCGTGGGTTTGGGAGTTCCCAAGATCAGCTTGTGAGTCAGAAAATTAAGGAAGAGCGCAACGTGGCCAGGTCCAAATGTAGATAATACTTGGTATGAGACAAAACGTACAGACTCTATTTCCTATTTAACGTATACATTTTATGCTACTTGTTCGCATGCAATACTTTCAAATGAGCTCCATAAGTGAGTTGCATACAGAGTCGAACATTTCACGGATTAAAACGTTTTGATAACAAATGATTCATAATAACGTTATATATGGAGAGACGTGATTTTCCATTGGGTGCGACGTAGGACTACTCATCCGAGGGGGTTCGGTTTTAGCCTCTGGGAACCCTCAGCTTACCTCAAGCTGTTTTCAGCTTCAAGGACTTCCTGGGAAACATATACTTTTTGCAGAAGAATAAAATCATTAGTAAATAAAATCAGTCTTCACTTTATTAAATATTTTGTCTGAAAAATTCATAGAAAAACCCAAACCCACACATATAGTATATTCATTTGATATCCAAGGGAACAAACAACTCTATCGGTATTAAAATAGATTATTTAAAAAAAATTGATCAACATCTGAAATCGTACATATATGTCACAGTTATATCCTTTTACTAAAATATTTTAATTTTTAACTATGCAATTATTCTATGTCATTGGCCTACTTACGTATTTATCACTTTATGATCAAAATGGAGCTAAAATTAGCATACAGTCATTATCCACACATTTTCATGATATTAGATATATAAATACATAGGGAAACGTGACCTCCTGTTAATGTTTTTCTAATGCATGAAAAACAGATGATTAAAAAAATATTTTGAAGTTTGTTTACCATCATTCGTTGAAAAAATCAAAACGTGTTGTAAAATCAACATATTGCAATTTTTTTCTCTCAGATGATGTTAGAAGAATGTTTGTCCAGATGATTCCTACATTTCCTAAACCATTTGTTTGTACCAGTTTGTGTCTAAGTTTCTGCAGATATTCAAAAATAAACTTTGAAAAATATTAACGTAGTTCAGTCAGTTAATTTTCAGCTATCACCACTCGGTTTTCAATGAATTCATAGAAACTAGAAAACGTGTAACACATGATGTTTTTAGTTTAAGGTTGTTTAATTGAATGACACGGGATATTGGATCCGAGACCCTTCATTCAGTAGTCTTACGCTGTACTGACTACCTTGCTACAATATTACCGAAAATATTCTGAAAACAAGATTTTGGGTCAAACAACGGAATAGAAAACATCGCCATCCAAAAGTTCGAGCAAGGATTACGTAATAGTAAGTTGGACAAATCAAGCGACTTCGTGGCAATGAGTGAATCATTCGATAGCTGTTTCGACGCTTGATTTGATGGAACCGTAAGTGATATTGATTGTATCTTGAATCACATACAAACGCCGAGGTAATTATTAGGCCTTCTCATTATCTCCATCATCCATATCCATCGGTATACCATTTAGCGATAATTTTTTTAAATCGCCCGATAAAGTATTTCTCATTAGAAATTTTAACATAAAAATATGAAATAGTGAAAGACGTGAAAATCTATTGTCACATTTGGTGGAGTGAGTAAAATCCCGATGCAACGCCCACTTTTCATTTTGAAAATGTAAAGTGACTTGGAACCTGAAAAATAATACCTTTGTTCTCATGGTAAATTGTGGATATAAAAAAAATTGATAACCATTAATTTTCTTTCAAATCAAGGAAAAATACTATTTCCAGTGTATTAAAATATCCACCAAATGAAATACGCTGGGGCATACTCGGGAAAATAAACATCTAATGGAAATTTCGAGAAAATGTCATCTAAGTTATGAAAAAACACCCTTTCTAGCGGAAAATCGTTCATTTACTTAAAACATTTTTCCTCGGACATGACGGAAATATTGAAATCTAAAATATTTAGATTTAATGAAACGAAAACTTTCATGCTTCACAGACGTGTATGTTTTTTTATTATCGCATGCGAGCCTTCAATTATTTTTATTAATGATATACGCATCCGTCTCCAGCCTTGTGCCAGATTGATATTTCTCGCATTTACATTCGTAATTCCGAAATGAAGTACACAGAATCAAAAGCCATCAGTCTTCCAATGCTATGCTCACAGCGTGCGACTCTTAATGAACGCGGAATGTTTGTCCCATTTCAAAGTGAAAGGTTTTCGAAATGCGAAAAGGGATAGTGCATTCATTACTGTAACGTTAAATAACTATTCCAGTACCCATGGTGTACGCTCCTCTCTTAACCGGAGATATAAAATTACAGCAAAAAATTGGTGCACCAAACACAAAAGAGGCATATTAGCTGACCCAGTTTGTTCTCTTGCCACACTTTAGGCCATTCATCCCCGAGCATGCGAGAACCAACCTTTTTATATCACGATGTGTTGGACGATTTTCAAAACATGTACAAGAAAGAACTTTCATTCTGTTTCGTATTAAATGAAAAACGCACTTGGGAATTTCCCATAAATTAGAAATTTTCCTCTTTCCGAAACACGTGATATGCACCAGCAGGCGAAGTACAAGTCCCCAACCCAAGTAATAATTTCTGGTCCCTATTTTACCTAACGCTGTGACACCGATTTTGCTATAATAGAGCAAACAGAAAGTAGACACCCTCACTTCATTTCCACTTTACCGACGTGTGTCTTATTTTCCTTGGTGAAAACATCATTCCCGCGTTGGCCGTGGAGTTTTGCGAATGGAGTAAAGGGATTTAGAGCGCGTCACGTACGCATAAAGCATCGCTAATCCCGCCATCTATCCCCGGCCACTCCCCTCCGTCAAGGCGGTCGCTCCAGCGTCCCCCATCCTTCAATACGGACTTCCGCCCCTATTCCCAACCACACATTTCGAGTAACCCCCTCCCCTCGGCTATATAAAAGCTCATTATCCCACTTAGAGCATTAGGCTCCAACCATCGTACCTCATCGATCTGCACATTGTTCGCGATCTCGATGTGAGGGGGGAAAAAGGAATCATTTCGGAAAACTACGATTCCGGTCGCCGTACCACGTGGCCCTCATAAACGCTTTACTGCCTCCGGCTGGAATGCGCTTTCTTCCACCCCTCCAACCTCTCTTTCCCTTCGCATCTAAACCTTCCTCTCCCAATGGCCGCCCATCCTTTAATCCCACCCTGCGATGGGCGCATCTATCGATGGGTGACGTAGAAACAAAAGAGAAAAAAGAGGGAGTTAACGGCATTATTAAAATCCGTTTGCGCGCAATGCACCGCCCCTTCACAGTCAAATGAACTCATTTATGGGAAAAGGGTATATTTTATAACTCCCCCATCGGATTTGTGAGGATTTTAAAAACCAGGGCAGACTCACAGCATGGCTCACTCTTCTTAATAAAATATTATCGCGCGAAAGAGTCGCCGTAAAAATGTCCCAGCTCTATAACTGGGTGTGTCGAAAGAAAAGGGAGCTGTAGAAAAAAATACTACGCAGCATATTATTTGTATATAAGCTCATAAGACACGACGCCGGTTACTTTTGTGTTTGGATGGATCTTTAATGGACCCAACTCATTTCTCTGATATACTGCCATTTCAAATTATAATTAGTTTAGCGTTTACGAATAAGTTCAGCGTAGCTGCCTCAAAGAAACACCATCAATAAGTAAATGTAGCACTATAGCACTTCAGTAGTGATTAATAGTGCTTTTAGCCCCATAAAACATAAACCTCGTGTCTCTCATGAATAAAGTCCCTAAAGCAAGGCCGCAATGCCTGGATGAGAGGTTTCAAAAACTATGCTTTAGGACGTCATGATGGAAGCAAGCTTCTTGCACGTAGCTGACCCGAAAGGTCAACTCGACCTGGAAGAGGACAGGCATTTCGCATTGGTCGATATGCTCCGAATTCTCCACTTGGACACACGTCGGACTTTACGACAGAAAGCCCTTGCCGAAAAATATTGTCCCTTCCAAATCTATTCTTCATCCAGTGATTGAGAGTCGAGCGGTAGATTGACGGAAACATCACCCAAATTCTGCTAACTCATTTAAAGTATGGTAATACATTTGGACTCACGCAATTACATTCACACTTATACACAAGAGTGAATTTACGAGTAAAATTACATGCACACTCAAATAGACTAAGACTATCTTCCGACATGCGAGAAAGATAAGAGACGAGATATCAGGTCGTGGACTTATTTTTTCCAACTTACGGAATAACAAACAAACAAATCGCTGTCGATTACAGAGAGCAGCAGCAACAGACAGAGGTAAACCCCCTTAACGCTCCCGGTTCTCCTTCACAACCGCAACCGCCTTCCAACACCCTCCCCACCGACTGACTGACTGTCCCTCATACACCTTCCGAGTTCCAGCCCCCCACATTCTACTTACACTCCCCCAAGGCCAATCGGTCCAAGAGCCATTCACGACAGCGGATACCAGAATCCTTGCGTGAGCTAGCGGACGACAAATTAGGGTAGAGCGAAGAGGCAGGCGGACAGGGTTCGTAGAGAGGGTTAAGAGGATGAGGGAAAGGTGGGCGAACCCAATGGGTTCCCAACTTTACGTTTTAAGGGTTGATGTGGAGGGTGCACCCCTTAAAAAGCCCCTGTCCCCAGGGACATGGTTTGGTGGGATGGAAGGAGGGAATAGACGGCACCACTTTCGGTGAGAGACACTTGATCCCGAAGCAATTAGTATTCCTCTCCTCTTCAAAACCGCCAAACTTAACCTAAGTCTTACAGCTTCGACTCCTTCACTTTCCTAGACCAGCAGGTCTTCCAGGTAGTGTAGAATCCTCCTTTATTTTTGAAGGTCTAAGATGGCAAGGCACTCCCGGGAGCCACGCTATGAAACGATCCTCTGTTGACTTAAGTTGGTGACAATTTCGGACGTATAGCTACGACAACATTTACGTTTCACTCTATCTATTGGACTTATCATTTCATTCTCCTCTCCCCCCCTCCGTTAATGGAACGCCAGTCTCCTCAATTAAGAAGTAACCCGCTCTCTTACCTTTCTCTCGCTCTTCCCGACGTTCTCAGTTACTGCACGTCACTTTCTTCTTCAGTCTCAATTTTCACCGGCAAATCCGTCCGTAAATAGCTTAAACAGCGCCTCAAGCAGCTTATCACCTTTAAATAACCTTCTCTTCCCTATTATGCGGAGATTACTTCCCCTCTTGTTCGTGGGGAAACGTTCTCGAGGAATCTGAAAATTGTGAAACAAAGGCAAATTAGGCAACTATCACACACTTTGATCGTACGCTATCAGATTACAAGAATGAACACATTCGAACCAAATCTTGTAAAGAATTTCACATATTAGGAGAGCATTTATCGCACTACATAACTGAATAGCTGTTTTTATCCTAAATAGTGTATTTATTCACTATTTAGTACTGTGAACATTTCCTTTAACTGTTAAATCGTTTTCACTCAGCGTTGAATTGCATCATGGCAGAAAATCAACGAATCTCCTAAAAATTTCTTCTACAAAATAACTTTATAAATGTTTATTCTTTTCGAAAACGAGAATAGTTAACAGATAGATTGAATTTTATTTGAGTTTCCATTATAAATTAAACTTCTCCACAAAATTCATCGAGATCCCTAATCATCCGAGCAATTTAAAAGATAATTATAACAATAATATTTTTATAATTCTTTGAGGCTCCATTAACGTTCTCATTCTAATCATAAAAAAGTCTATAATAGTAGTGTAAAACATACACATTCCGAGGGGTGGGTGTAACGGAAAGGATATTGGTCTCAAACCAAATTTGAATTTTAACTATAACGAAACGGTCAACCTTATCCGTGATAAATCTATGTAAACTTCGAGACAAGAAAGAACGTTTGTTATTGGTTATTCCTTTTGAAAATGCGGTGAAAGAATCAAGATTTCTCCTCTATGGCTTGAATTACTTTATTTTTATACATATGATATGATTATAAAATTATGTTATGATACAAATTTTTCTTTAAGCTAAGCTTAGAAAATAGCTGTTACACGGTAGCACCTAAGTAATGCATCTACAACTAAATAGTTACCCATAGTTAATTACTGAATTTATTTCAATCTTAAAGCAGCGAGTAATCGTTCAATTGGGAATTGATCTACTAAAACCGTTAGCTTCTAATATAAATATTTCAAAGTAATTTTGTCAGATTTTTTTTTCTTAAGAGAATAATTGTTCTTTTGACTTGAGAAGGAAGCGATAAATTTAATCAAAGGCAAGCCAATGGCCGTGAATACATTCAAAATCTTCAAGGCTTATTTTATTCTATTTATTCACTAAATAGCAAATGAATCGTGCTGAATGGAAATCACATAAACTGTATTCGTTTTATGCCTACGTGAAACAATGTACACAGAGTTTTATTTTATCCAGTAATTATTGACGCTTAATGTATTTTTGGCGCATTCTCAGATCCACGCACGTAGTAAATAATTAATGTAGCAACCCCATCGCAGGGCTTTCTCGAAACGCGCCACCCGCCCACTTCGAGAATCTGCCCATTCTTCCACACAGGCTCTAAATCCTGCTGCTCCTATCCTCACTTAATTTCCTTACTATCACTTCTCCTCCCATTAAAATCGCTCCTGGTCTCTCCAATCGCTAAGTTTACCTTCCTTTTCGTTTCACTTTTTCTCTCCACTTAATTACGAATATTTTCCACATTCCGACCCGCTGTAAATTCTTCCACGAGACTTCCACGAAGTTCCATCAGGTAAACTTTAAGTCTTATGTTAACTAGAAAAATATCGCCATTGTTCTTATATAAGAGAAATTTCAATGGTTAATAGATCTCTGTCTCCAACGATCTAGATAATATTTCACTTTAGATTTTCCTGGAGGTTCTAGGACCATTTGCTTTACATTACATCGATGGTTTATATTTTAAATAGCACGTTTTATCAGTGGATTTCTCAGTGAAAATGATGTTTAAATATTCGTAAACGTTGAAAAATATTTATGCCACCACCGCTCGTGGGTTCAGCATAAGTAATTTTTATTAATGTTTTCAAAAGAGAATTTTATTCATCCAGGTTACACTTCTTGAAAATTTGTAATAATTTAATTCCCAACTAATTCCTAAATTTTTGTAGACTGTACCTTTTTGTTTATATTTCAATTTCAAACTTTACCAAAAATGCAGTACATTCCACGTTTAAAAATGAAAATTTTACTCTAATATATACCAACTACAATGATGGAACAAACCTTTCCAAACATCAAATGCTAAGTGGTGCCAGCCTCTAAAAGTTAAATTATTTTGTTCAGCATGGACATCCTTTCCAAGAAGTGAGGGGCCATTCTTCCAAAAAAAGGATTGTAAAATGCTTCTTTTTCTCAAGACTTATCTCAAACGGGTTGTTTCTAGTTTTTCCTTGGTTTAATGGATGAATAATATTATTAGTTGAGCATTCATCCGTTCATTATGGAGTGTTTTTCTAAGGACAGAACAGTCTACCAAATTAGTACCCGCTTTCGTATGCAATAATTCCCCTAAGCACTATAGTATGCAAGTTTCTGTTTGAGCACATTGTATATTTCTAATTTGTTTTCCTAATATACCACAGCACGAGCCAGGAGGTCATCAACGCATCTGCCAACCGTTGTACAAAATCTATAATTTAACTGACAAAATTATTATAAAATATCTATAATATTACAAAAAGTTTTACAAAAATATCCACCTTGATTTTACTACTTACGCGTTTAACAACAATATGTGCGTGTGTTCAGTAAGACTAATTTTAATGTTTCATTCAGTTTTCATTCGCAAATTGGCTATGATCAAGGAGAAATTTAACAACATTTTGACCAGCAATTTGGAATGTCTTCATCAAGCTGTATATTGATTGAATAGCTTGCCATGCCTTTCGAATTATCACCAAAAGATCAAATACGAGGAAGAGTAGACATCTCATATACATTGAGGGTCAATTTGAGTCATACCTGTACATTTCATCCACATATCATACATTAAATCCTCACTAATGGCGTGAATGAAGATATATACCTTCTACGAGAAGTATATCTATGCTGCAAAAGGAAGGGCCGAATAATCTTTAAATTCTTTTACAAAATTAAATCTGATCTCTTCTCTTGTGAAGTTATACGCTATAGACCCTGAACTATACAATACTAGAGAAGTGCATCTTGCATTTCCCCCACATTTTGTTTCCCCTGATCGTCAACCATTGGGTTCATTTTAAATGGTTATCTCGTTACCGAGTAGGTTTACGAAATAAACATCTAATGCACACTGCGGGCATAGTGCAAGTGGAATCGCATCTTGCCTTTCGAGGACTTTGAAATTTGATATTCTCTTTCGTCCCAGGACTATAAAAATTACGGTGATATAGTTCATTGAATATATTTTTAGGGTCCAAAGAAGAGGTAATATTTAGACATAAAACCCTTATATCTTATTAGTGGGTGAGAACTTAAACACGTATTACCGGTATTCTGATAATATAAATACTATTTTATGGAAAATACATCATGATTCTTTAAATATAGTTAGAAATTGAAATTTAAAATAGAGAAACAGTGTATTTCCTGTATAACAACACACTCTAATGCCTGAGGATACGCACTCTACTACTAAGCCTTCAAAGGTTTTGTTAGCAGGCTGATGCCAACGCCAGAATTCTCTTCACCCTTCCCACAATCCCTGAATATCCAACCCCTAAAAAATTACCCACCTAATCCTAATGGCGCAAATTGACCTCAGTTGTCCGTCACCTCCCCTAATTAACTGCTACAATTAGTCTGAAAATTATTCTGTGGTTCATTTATGCATTAATTTATATTTTCTGAATTATTTTTCACAACAACTCTAACCTTTCCTCAATTGAATTCCGTATCGAGGATACATACATGTACCTGTATGAGCTCATTTGTTTTCAGTTTAATTCCTTTCCAGTTTGCAACTGCTCCGTTTTCATCGAAACTATCTCTACCGTAGCAAAATTCAAATACATATTTCCGTAAAATAATTAAATATCAGCATTTAAATATACAATTAATTTAGCATATTGTACAGCAGCGAACCGGATGATCAATAATTCACAAACGTAATTAAGAGATAGAATGTGAAAATCTAAAATACAAAAGCGGGTGTTCATTACGGAAATGTTTGCACTGCTGCCAAAAATTATTACACAAGGTTGAAAACTGTGTTTCGTAAGTGCTTCTCGTAGGAAGAAAAACATAAAATTTACTCAATAACTAATTCATATCTTTCTTCCTGTTGTGGAAACCCTTCTCATCCATTGACAGATAATATTGCATTTTTTCAGAATAAAATGTATGGAGACACACCAACCGTTTCAACGTTTATGTGGCATCTTTGACGTAGAAATTGTAATTAGGGATGACATGAAGAATTGCTGTTGTTTATTTTCAATTTCCGTGGAATAATTTATGCTCACAACTGCTAATTAAATACCTAATGAGCTCTTAAAATACCAAAATTCGTGTATATTAAAAAAAGTAAAATTCCCCAAAATTTATAATTGACGTCGCGCGTAATTCAACGATGCCGGAGTTATTCATTTCCGAAATTATTTTCCTTAATTCTTTTCGCATTATATGGCATTAGAAATCCTTAATTAATTCAATTAACTCTTGAACAATACGCATGAAAAACACGTTTTTCAGAGTTTGGAAATCATAGAAAATATGCGTAATTGAAGAGTACATTTCCTTGGTCAATGTGACGCCGATTCTTGCTTCACCAATTTCACCAACCACCCTCTATTGATATTCTCTGTTTTTCCCAAATTCGATTATTCTTCATTTATTCCCTATTTCATATTTACCTTATTTTTTATTTAACTTTTTTATTTACCTTATTTATTTTATTTACCTAATTAGCTAACCATTTTGATTTATTGTATATACATTATTGTTTACATCAGCTCTTACCTTTCCTCAAGTGAATTCTGCAAAGATACATTTGTAATTAACCTTCTTCCTCCCGATGGGCCCTCATTAGAAAAATCGTTCTTTTATATTTAACACTTGTTTGTTCTCGTTTATATCAAAATATTACTTTATACTGTTTCTCCTTCATCAATAACAACATTTCACAAAGGTGAACTTTGTTACATGTATTTGAAATGAATTATCTCTGTATATCAGATCTGTTTGTATGTACATATATCATTCTAATTTTTAAGATAATATGCTAATTATCACATACGCCAGGGCCACTAACACATAAATTATGTAAAACTACAAATTAAAGAAAAAACTTTACACTATTCAACTACATCTAAAATTATAACTGTTACTTCCCAGCATTATAAAACATATTGCATACTCATTAACCAATAACATTCAAACGTGATTAGGAAACGGTCGAAAATCCCAGACACAAATATAAGTACGAGAGCGGTAATTCACATAGTTTTTCTTTTCTCTGTTTTCCATTGTCCCATGGCTCTCTTTTGATTCCGTTCCCTTCAACTGTCCCTTCCCTCGCATTCTATTCCCTCCCCCGCCGACCCCTTTACCCGTTTTTCATCGGCCAAACTGCAACCTGCCCTCCTCGCCCCTCCAAACAACTCACGACCTCACAAACCCACACCCAAGCCTCACCATCCCCTCATATTTCATCCGTCTGCGGTGAAATGGGATTCTGGCCGACATGCGTCCCTTCTCCACCGCACTCGCCCCCTCTTCCTTCGTCCATCCTCCCACACTTCCCATACTCCGGGTGCTCCCTCATTCCCCCCTCCCAATCCTTACCACTCACCGCTGCTCTCCACCCTTCATTTCTCCTCCAGCACCTCTTCCTCCATCCAACGACGGTGCCACCATCTCTTGCGCGAGAGAGGAAATGGGAAAAGGGGGCGAACCAGATATCCGATAAATAATCGATTAAGATGGTCGACAAGGAAGATAAGAGACGCCTATACGCGTACGTGTGGGTGTGTTCATGCATGTATAAAATGATTTTCAATAGAAATATATATTCAACATATCAATAAAAAATAGAGTACTTATAAGATAGAAACTCACACGCTGGTCTATTATAATTTTCGGTGGCACAATGAAAAGAGGAGCTATACAGTATACATGTGCATATGAAGGTATCATTTTTAAGTACATATTACTTAGACATAACAGATGTATCTTCATATAAATTGAATTATTCTATCCCTAACGCTGTAATTTATAGCTATTAATTTTGACTTTAAATGCTTCAAGAATTAGTATATTTAGGTAACTCGTAGTATGAAGAATATAGGGGCTCGCAGTGTGATTAAGTTCAATAATTTGAAAGGTTACAGTGTCAGGAGCATCTGAGATGATAACTCTTTATGAAAGTGATAGACCATCATATGATATAGCTGTAAGAAGGAAAAAGAGTGTTTATACTGGACAAATATCTCTCACATATGATCCAAGGAGTGGAAGACCATTACCCACGGGCAAAGTTCTCACAGCGAGAAGGTGGAAGACTTTAACCTTATAGAAAGAATGGCAACCATCCAAATGATCCTGAATAAACACTTATCTTAGTTTAAGTAATGAGTAGAAACTTATTCACTAATAAATGCATGTGTCAAAGGTGTCAGCACACTAGGTTCCATGAAGACATCCTCCTTTTCAGAGACAAACACGGCGCAGGCAAGTGACTTTTTAGTATTACCAAACCATTGCGAGGTAAAATATTTGACAAAACAAATGGCCTAAGTCAAAAGGTGTAACAATGGTTTTAGATGCTAGTTGTTGAGTTCTACAACCATGGCCTTTGAAGGGTCAAGCAACCATGGGAATGATTTAGAGCTCGGAATGGTTACAATGAATTATTAGGTATGATAAATATATGAAAATTCTACCTTAATTATATTTTAGCAAAATTTAAAATTTTACGATTCCCCCTCATATTTAGGGTAGTTTGCACTGATTGAAAAAGTAAAGTTAAAGTTATGTCAGTAAAATATCAAAAACACTCCTATGAGACAGGGTCAAAGTATGTAATTATCTTTGTGGATGAGTATGGTCATGATCGAGATTCTTCCAATTGAATTATGAAATTATGATCACATTATGTTACATATTTTATGGTATATATTTTGAGTTTTCTTTCGTGTATATTCAGTTTTCGTTGATAGTTTCACGTCCTTCATTTCTCCATTGAGTACATCCCTCAACAGAGCCACTCTTCTTTCACCCTCTCTCGCTACATCACTCATTTTTATCTCGATCTGTTAGAGGTAACGGCCGTTAGGAGTGCACACAAGGAAGGTATTGCTGCACCACCCATCTTTGATGAAGTAGAGAAGTTTTGGCTTTACCCCAGAGATTCTTCGCTTTATGAAGACATTATATAAACGGTTCGTACATTTAGAACGAGCTTGGACAAGGCATACCTTGCATTGCAACATCCCTATCCTGTTCCTGCCCTTTCCTCGCTCGCCCAACATTCTCCCCTCTAATACCTTTTTCAACATTCCACAACCGCTGAACACGCCTTTCATCCATTTTTCCTGCCCCCATAGGATTTCTCTCAACAAACCCCTCACCTCACCCATCATCTCCAGTATTTCATATAATAAAACGAAAATGGTAGATCGATAGATTAATTGAGAACTACCTTAAGGAGTGATCAATAAAGAAATGGTGAACAAACAAAACGAATTTGGCCAAGTTACAGATATTCCGGGAGTTTTAACGTATTAGAAACTTAAATCACTACATAACAACTCAGTATTTTGATCGAAGTATGGAGAAATGAGGTACATATTTACTGCCACTACGCATTTAATGTGATATGCGTCAAATCTGCACAATCTTTCTTCTTTGCCATCTTTCATTCGCAAAATCCATGGCAATTGTCTGAAAATCATACCAATCAGATATACATGGTAGTGAGAGAGAAAGATAGATAACCACAAAGTAGAATACTGCATGATTCAAATGAAATTTTAAAAAATGAACTTGTATGAGTAGTAGACTTTCAAATTTAAGTGTGGATTTTTTTTTGCTCATCGTAGGGGTTAACATTCTCACTGATTGTTACGTTGACGAAAAATTTTCAAATATAGAATTCCTAAAATAAAATACAACTAATATTTGGATTGAATTGAGTAATGCGTTGAACTGATAATAATTGCACAGTATATATATTCTCTTAACTATTATTTTTTCTCTTGATTGATGAATAAGTCTGATGTCCTTCTAGGTGTTCTATTCCTTAGTTAAATCAGTAAAACATAGGTTTTACCTAATTTTAGCGGTATAAAAATGATTTAAAGTAAAAACTGAGTACTTAATTCAATAAAAATTATTATTAATTTTTCATTTCCTCATAGTTAAATTAAATGATTACACTTGTGAAATAATAATTCGGTTTAAACAAACCATTAATAAAATTTATTGAGAGTAATAGTCATGAAACATACTGAAATACGACACCAAAATTGAACGCCAAAATCATTTTTGGGGCTGGAGAAACCTCGTTTCCAAAGTATAGTTCGTGCGTAGCAAGAATACATCGGTGGAGTAATAACTTAAATCATCCCAATAGTAATCAAAAATGTGTGCGTGCCACTATCGTATGAAGCAAATTATCGACATAAGCGGATGTAATTTCACTCTCCGGATCGGAATTTGGCGAAACATCGCAGGAATCGCCTCATAACATCATCCCACCCTCCAAAACTCCGAAGGGCCAACTCTGAATCACAGTCTAACGAGACATCGTTCCAAAGTTTTCTCCAAGGAATCTCATCTTTCCAATCGCCCCTTAAGGACTCAAATATGCCCAATAAATGGGTTCATCAATCTTCCCCTGATCTTCCCCATCTTTCCTCTCTCCATTCCTTTTCTCCAGTTCCTCTCTCAGCTTTCTTTCATCCTTTTAGACTGCCACCCACCCCCACAAACTCTATCCACTTCCCCTCATTTCACTGCCTCCTCTAATCAACTTCATTCACCCATCCAATTTAAATTCTACCAATCCTTTAATCCTCAACGACCCTCTTTAGCACACACGAGCACATAATTTAGAGTTAATACGAAAGGATTTTTCGCAGTTTGAATAATGATTAATAAACACATTTATGATTTCTCCATATCAAGCTCTAAATTTTATTAGTGACAAATGATGCTTTTTTATGAATCTGGTAAAAATTTGAGTGACAAAGGTTTTAGAGCATTATTTTTAGAAGTTATATTAATGCATAACATTGTATGTACTTCGAACTTTCTTTGGTAGGTTAAGGAATAAAAATTTTAAATTACATTATGAAAAGAAATAAAATCAGAAACTAATTGCTAATGATCAGTTATTTATCCATAAAATAAAATGTAACTAACTGTCATAAGTGAGAATAGATATTGGTATTGAAGATACCAGCCAGAAAAGTAGAGTTTAAGAAATGTGTGAAGAGAAGAATTTGTTTAAATGTTGCCATCTTAGGAAATGGTTCCAAATTGTACGAGAGAAACACGGATATTGCCATCAGTAAAATCCATAAGAACCAGTAAATAGTAAAATACATCCGAATGAAAATAGGTCATAAATCATATTATCAATAAAAATTAATTGCCCCCTGGCAAGTTAATTTTTAAGAATACTGCGCAAAATCCAGTCTTAACAACAGATTTGAATGAGCTTCGTTAACTAGCAGTGTCCTATGCCAAATTTGAACAAATTCAGTGATGAAAATCCACAAAATATAATTGTAAAATAGTTTTCCTGTAGATACGAGTGGAATTGAGTGAATAATGTATAAGAGTGGAAAATTATACATTGTAAAAAGTTATTAAATCACAACAGGAAACGAAAACATCCACTAAAAAGCAAAACAAATTGAAAAAATGAAAACCTGCTGAAACCACTTCAATGCGTGTATCCCTAAAAGGAAAGTTTTAATGGAAAAGTGAAATTTTTCATCCAAGAAATAAGTAAACCGAAGTAATTAGATTGATGATTTTAACTTAAATTTTGAAGAAACAAAATATTTCACCAGGAAAACTTTTGGAAATTCCTGCGATATCACTAAACTTTACATGTTTTCATGCGGAATGTTGATATTTAACCATTAATATTCGTAGTCCATCCTAAATGGTACCGTCTAGCCACTTAACATATCGCAAATCAAATATGATCTTGATAACTAAATAACCTACTAAGGCGATTACCGCATTAGCGCCTTTGATTTTAAGCTAAAAGGATTCTAATGTTGGTAATTTTATGCAGTAATGATACGTAGCAGAATTATATAGGGGTAATAGACCAATTAACTTTGGCAAAAATAAAAACGTTTTAAAAATCTGAACTCGTGTAATAAGTGAGCTAAGAATCTAATGAAACATCATATTAAGACCTAAATATTGAAATA
This sequence comes from Hetaerina titia, assembly GCA_037158775.1. Taxonomy (NCBI): domain Eukaryota; kingdom Metazoa; phylum Arthropoda; class Insecta; order Odonata; family Calopterygidae; genus Hetaerina; species Hetaerina titia. Next base: position 26,270,580 of record CM073774.1, on the reverse strand, counting down.
TTAGCGTTTTACAAGATAATAATTAATAATATTGTCAATCAGAGTGAAAATGTGTGACCAAAGCTACCTTAAAATTAGTAATTGCAACATTTTACTCATACATTTTAAGTGCACTACAAAATAATTGCGCATGAATAATATAGATAGAGGATAAATTTTAGTAATATAAAACTAAAAATACTTTTACAATGTTTACGTTATCATATTCTTTTAATTTTTAAAGCATTGAAAACTTCTACATTAAATAATTATAATTTGTAATACCTTTATGAGAAATACTTATTTATAATAGCCTTTAAGGGGTAAAAAAATATAAAAATGTTGAAGAAAACACGGCAGGAGACTATTGCTGCTTTTTAAATGTCCCATATACATGTATTCCTTGTCAGTCGTGAATAAGATCCCTCGCAAAGCCAGCTTCCATTGTGTGAATATCTGATATTCAATAGTCTCATGAAAAGCGTTGTCACCATCTGTTACTGTAGTCTCTCCTCCTGTGACGCTGCGAACGATTCGCTACCTACCTTCCACCTCCTAGCGTGAAGCAGCAGCGGACCCTCAACGATGCTTTCCGAAACATTCTATGCCTCCTCTCCTTTTCTACCTGTATCTCGCGGGGATCCGGTTGGGAAGGAGAAAAACTGGAGGTGAGTGAAGACATGGAGGAAAACGGAGAAGGAAGCGAGCGATATGATGAAATAAAAATGAAAATCGAAAATCCTTCACGGCTTGGCATGCAGAACAGCGTAGGGAGATGATGAGTGGGGCGTGCGCTCCAGGTGAGAAAAGCGAGTGCGTGGGGACGGAAAAAGGGAGGGAGAGGAAGAGAGGAAGTGATAGAGAGAGAAGAGGAGGGCTGACTCTCCCTCATGGGATGGCATTGCGGGTTAGACGAAGAACGGGAGGGGTCAGGACGCTCGGAGCAATTGGGGAATAATATGGGAGGGTGGCGGACGAACTGGGTGGAAGAAGATAGGGGCGAATAGGGTCGCAGGAATGGGGAAGACCCGCGAGAGGAAAGGGGATGGAGGAATATAATGGAACAAGGGAAGGGAGTGATTTTAGGGATGGGGCGTGGGGAGGGAACGAGGGTGCGGTCATCGCGGCAAGTCGAAGGGGATAGACGTGACCAGACTCCGGAATCAGTCTAAGCCATACCGATCATCCAGACAAAACTCCGATATTGCCCCCCCTCCACTGAACCTCCCCAAATCCCCTTCCACCTCGCTGCGTCGCTCCTTCCAGCCTCCCTCCGATCTCTCCCCTCCACAATCTTCCCCACCCATTCCTTCTCGTCACATCACTCCGCTCCCTTTCATCCTCCCCAAGAATACAATCACATCCTTCCTCTATTTCCCAATACCATGGCCTCGCACCAACACCCAACAATTTCCGCAATGTGCAGACGTCCACCTTGCCATTCCCCCTCATCATGTCATTCTAGTTCTCTCAATTCTAATCCTTTCCGACACTCTACGATCCCATCCGCTCACTCAATCCCTCTCCAATCGGAGTGCTTGGCGTTTATAAGCGGACGAAGGTGCCTGCGGTCTCAATTTTCTAATTCTTCCCGCCTTATTATTCCGCAAACTCTCAATTCGGTTTCCAAGATACCATCTCTTTTGTGAATCCTGGAATAGGATTGAAACATAATTTTTCCCCCATTAGTTCGTTCTCTAAGAATTTAGATATCTCATGTTATCTTACCGATTATTCTTGACATTTTCTGTTCTTAAATTAAATTTGAGATTGACCATGTCAAATTTCTACATTTATCCCCGGCAACATGCTTTTTAAAGCACTTTCGAAAGTCGCATTGTCCCTATGCATATGTGTGTAATACTATATATATATATATACATATTTTATATATATATATATATATATATATATATATATATATATATGTATATTTGTCAGTGGTACCCCGATCCCTCCTTGAGGTACTTTGTGGCACCTCAAGTAGGAATAGAGATACGACTGAGTGAGTACGACGTCCGTCGGATGGGACGTTAAACTGCGGACCCCTTGGCGCCTTTTGACTAGAGTAGGCTAATGCCGACGCCGGGTTTCACAACACCCTTCCTTTTACATTCATCCCTAATTCCGCAATTGACTTTAGCTGTCGATCGCCTTCACAACAAAACTAACCTACATATATCTACATAATACCCCGCAAGCCGCCGCAAGGGCAAGGGAAGGGGTGGGGGGAGTGGGTAGAGACACGCTTTTCTGTCACTGCTCTTTTACTATAGTTGAAAAGGCAAAATTTATCTCCATTTAACTCCAAATAATCCTCTACGGTATTTTTATATAAATACAAAAATGATTCGAAAAACATTTTAAATACATTTTTTTCCTTTTTTCCAACTCTCTTATCGCTTTTTTTTTCGGAAAACAAGCATTCTTCTTAATAACTATTCTAACTAATTCTCCTTCTCAAAAGATGGTAAACTGAAGTCTCTATTTTAGCTTAACTTAAACTTTTCTACTTTCTTGCAGCATCACGTAATTTCATACATTATTATGATGACATGATTGCAAAAATTATGTAGCGACATTGAAATTGGTGATTTTTATTGTTTTTGTGTAATTCGAAATTTGGTACCCTTGTTTAGTTTTGGATGGTTGGTGAAAAATGTTGTCTGCTATTCATGACCTCTGATCGGAATCAGAAGATTAAGACGTCTCGACACTGTCATACAGTTTCCACAACTTCAACGTAGAGCTGTTCCACCGCATTATTCCACCGGAGCACATCTTTTCCTCACGCATTTCTTTTCTTCTACACCCACTCTTCACCACAGACACGCCTTTCCCCTATCCCAATTCTCCCATCCCCCGTCTCACTCAGCGTCGAGGGCTTCTTTCCCACGTGGAGTCCCTCCCAACTCATTACGCCCAACCCCTTTTTACTCGCACCGACCCCTTTCCGACCACCGCCTTCCCACGCACATTCGACCAAGTCCATCAGCGTCCGGCTGACCCTCAACCCTTTAGCCTCCGCTCCAAACTTCCGACTCGCAGACACATTGGACCCAAACCGCCCCCTCACCTAACCCGTCGATCCCTCCTTAGCCTACCCCGCCATCCCGCGCTTCTCTGCCCACACCCTTTCGTCCCCTCCCCGCTCAACCACCCTAACGGAGGAAATTGCCCGCGCCTTCCCCAATCTTGCCCTCGACCCTAAACGGTCGTAATTTCTCCCTTCCTACCCTCCACTTTTGCCTCTCCCGCCATTCTTTATGTGTGTGTATAATATATATGTATATATATATATATATATATTCTTTATGTGTGTGTATAATATATATGTGTATATATATATATATATATATATAGTATAAAATTATAGTATATATATACACACACACAGAGAATAATGGTTGTACATATATGTATATACATTTCTATTCAACCTTTCCGAAAACCATTTTTTCTCTATTTCACAAGGCTTCACACTTTTAACTTAGAGCCTTTTCTTTTGACTATCTCGCGAGAAGAAGATTATAAATTCATTTGTGCCCCACAGATGATCATCTCACTTGAGGGTATGTTCTTCTTAGTTTGTACACACGTAATAACAATTGTTTTACGTTTATATGAAAAAGATTCTCCCTGAGTCTCTGCACAGAATGAAGCAAACCCAAGTACATTCGTGCATTTGAAAATTAATAAATACATCCCCACAACTTACCATTTATATGCGTTTGAAAATATTTAATTGCTCCCAAAGAAGGAATTCATTAGTCTGCCTTCTATTTTTATGGCTTTCTGACCAATACAACCGCCGAAAGTCATCTGACCGTGGTGAATTAATTTCCCACCGTCTTTCTTCTAATAAAAGAGATCGCGTAAAAGAATTTATGCCATGTATTCCCGCAGCCTCTCGAATTCCTTCAGGTCGGGGCGTGGTCTGAAAGGTTTTATTAGAGGCAATCTCATGCCCACCGTGAAATCGTGAAATATATGGAATGAACTTAAGAATTCCGATATGCTATTTCCTTATTCTCATTCAAATTGGCTACAAGCCAGGAAAAGAAGGAAATTCAATGAAATGTACATTTTGGATATCTGCAATATAATTATGAAAGAACTGGGTCAGAATCCAATTTTATAAGCTACGATATTACTATCAAATCAATTTTGAACTGAATCGAGACCTTAAATATTCAAACAATCACGCAAAAATCACGCAAAAGCATAAATTTAATGAAGTGAATATTTCCTCATAATATTTCCACATAGAGTTAATTTTTCCTCGTACATGCACTCATTTAGTTAGTTTCTTTGAAGGTTATAAATCAATGAAGGAAGGTATGAGGGTCAGTTAAATTAAAACGTAACGGACGAACACACTAGACCGTTCGCGCACCAAAACGGACATAACCTAACATCTACGTGCGCCTGTGAGTTGTTACTATTCATATCTTCTACCACAGCGATGGCAGTATCGATATGCAACAACATGGTGTCACCTTGCGCACGGACAGTGTGTAATGGCAAGGATTTTGTTATCATAAGACTGGACCTTATAATGAATAATTTATGTGTGTTATATACGCGTATATATAATCTAACATTGTATATTTCCACCTATTGTAAATGTTTAGTGCTACCTCGCATTGAATCCTACTTGTATTTTGTTCGTTATTGGTTCACCGGGACGAATTTTCATCACCTTCATTTTCTGGTTCTGTATGACAAGAATTTCCGATACCATTTAACTATTTTTATGCCATAGATCCGCAACATGTATATACTCGAATATCAAAATGGATACGAAGGGGGTGACTATGCATATTCTATGTCTCACATAAAATAAACATAAACTTGCTGTAAAAATGTCGTCTTCGGTAATCGATAAGCATTTAGCATAACTGAAAAAACTTCTGTTCAGACGCAAATTCTTTCAGTACATGGAATTCATTATTCCAGCTCTTTGAAAAATTTGTGAATATACTCCGGCTGGGATAAACTAAGATATAATGAAACAATCTTTGTATGACGTCTCGTCATAATAAATTAGGAGTAATGGCGATATTAGAGGGGATTATATAGTGGGATATACAATGGGATTATTAGAGATATTGAGCATAGCCAGTGCGCGGCACATGCTAATTCAAGGATTTTAATTAATATTTTACTAAATAAGATTAACTTATAAGTTTGCTCTTTATGGCACCCGCTACGATTCGGACAAATGAGTGCAAAATAAAGTACTATAATGTTCTTAAATGTTTTGAATGAGCCCATAGGTTGCGTTTGATACAATGCTAACAGACAACTCCATCATACTAGTAAAGAATATTTTTTAAAAAATCGATAAACTATCGGATGTGGTTTTTCCCGTGAGTGCTTAATAACATGTATAGACGTGCTTAAAAATTACTCATTAATACATTGCGTTTGTACAAAAATATATTATCCGAGCTTCACAAAATTCCCTGCCGTCTATACATAATCATTGCACTGCTGTTTTACTTGGAAGGGGTTCTATATAAACATCGGCCATAAAACCCTTAAATAGGTTGTTGTTTTTTACTGCCGTAAACACGCATGTCAGCATTCAGAAACACGAACATTCCCCCTTCCCGCATGGAAATCGAATTTATTCCTATCCTCGCTCCGAATCGTCAAATTAAATGCTATTCGGATTTAAATTTCCCTAAATCTCCCCCTGGGATACAAGCATGCAAGGCTTAAGTGACGTTCCGTTTTGAATGAAATCTCATTTCTTCCTCTTCCGATGAGCTGAACGGTCGAAGACGTTCGAGCGACGAACGAAAAGGAAATAAGAGGAAAAATCCCACCGAAGCATCGCCGGAATCGTATACGTCTCCTCGTTCCATTTTCACAGCCATTACCTCTCGACGTTGAAGCTGAAACAATGCCGTTAAAACTGAAGAAAAACTCCACCCACCCCACTCCATTCCTCCACCCACAACCTCCAGCTTCCTTCTCCTTCGCTCCCTTTTAATGGCTTCCTACTCGACTTTACGCTTATGAACACGATTCCCTCTACCTCTCTCCGGCGATACTCTCAACAGCGCCTCGGAAAAAGGAGGGACACATGCGGCATATGCCTTTCCTCGCCTGCGCTTGCTTAACTGCTCTTCATAAATGTTAATGCCCCAGAATTTCAAAACGTCTCTTTCTACGGACGCCCCTCCCCTTCCTCAAGCATCTATCTATTTCTCTCCCCTTACGATTTCCAACACACCCACGCCTTTGGAGAACCATGAGCCATTATCTCCTTCCTCTCCCTGCGTCCACAACCCCCTTCCGACCCAACGTTCCGTGCTTAAAGAACACATTAAAAGTAATCCCGTTTTCTCGGGATTCTCCCCGGATTGAAAGAGCAGAGAGGCTCAACGTTCCCACCGTCATTCCTCAAGTGCAGGGGTCCCGACCAGGAGTTCCATCCCGACTCCTTTCTCAAGTGAAGATCCCGTCTCCGTTACCTTTCCCCACTCCACCCTCGTCCCGCACAGGAATTCCCTCACGCCCAACTCTTTGCCTCCTTATCCCAGTATCCCTCCGCCGACTGCGTCCGCATCCATCTTCCCCAAAAACGACCGCCGAGTTTCCCGCACGCTCTACACCAGTCACCCTCCCGACAACGTCCACTAGTCACCACCCTCCGCCCGCCTCAAAAGCCACCGAATCTACATTCGCTAACCGCCGCAAACTCTTCCTTCTCCTGCCTAAATCACCACCGCTGCTCTTAGAACACTGGGGCCCACCTCGCTTCTTGAACCGGGCGTCGAGGACCGAAAGAGTGAAACCCAACTTCAATCACGACTCCTAACTCTCTCACATCGTCCCAGTCTCTCATACCCAGTTCATTAGTCGACCCTCATCTTAAAGCTCTCATTCTCCGACCTTCGTTCTCAGACACATTTGTGAGGCAACGGTACATTACATTATCTTATCTGATCTCTAATCTGAGGCGGTAGTTGAAGTTATTGTTGTTGAGTGGGTCCCTCTGAGTACGGAGGCTATTTTCACCTCCACTTTAGTAATGGAGGTCGATAAAGACATATACCGGTGAATTCAAACCAGTTTTGAAGCCAGGGGCCTGAAGATGTGAGATAACGGTGACGTTAGCTGTCCCTTACAAGGTACTTGAGCTGTAGGGAAAGCTGTATTAATTATGGTCAGCGTATAAAATTTGACCCTTGTTAGCGTATTTGAATTCGCAAATAATAGCATGCAAACATGAATGAGAGATTATTTTTGTTCATTATAGTCCAGCAGAAGGGATAATTATGAAAGAAGAAATAAATTCCTTTTTCCTTATGAGTCACCCTGTAATATTTGTAGTATCAAAAATATTTGTGTAATATAAACGTCCCTGGGTATGAATGCAAGTATACGGCTTTATTCGGGCATAAAACTTTAACCTACTTCCAAATTAATGTGCGTGATATATCACTTGATTACTTTGGATAGTAAAAATCAAAATATTCATCTATTTGGACTCTCATAATTTAGAATTTTGCAATCAAAGGACACCAGTAATTTATTGCCGAGTCACTATTGTGACAAATAGAGGGCTTACAAGGGATTCATCAACTAATATTGCCATTTCTGGATTGGGATACACATGCTCGGACGACTGAACCATCAATCATAAATCACTGTTTGAGTTCGATATGCAATCTGCCCTAAATTCGATCCTGCGAGCTTTTAACTAGTGAATATGCCACTTTCCTGGTTTTCCCTGCGGCATGGATCCTGGACCTTCCCAGAACAGCACTTATCAGGCATCAGGGGCATATTTTACTGGGTACCCAACGGAAACCGCGGTCGAACGAACACGTACGCACACACGGGAGGACCTCCATCTTCTTCTTCAGAGTATTAAATAGCATCACGTAGCACAGCGCATCTCGAAGGGGTAAAAACACGTGAGGGGCCACTGGCACGCAGATCCTGGCTAAAAATACATTCACGCATTCCAAATATTTTTTTTATTGAAAAAAGAAAAACAGGAAGGCCGGAGAGAGGGAGGGGGGTGGAGAAATGAGGATCCGTGGCCATTTTATCATTCTCCTTTTCCATTTTTACTTGGGTTCTCTACAACTCGGAAAACATAAAAAAGCGACCAATGGGGTGAGTGGGGGTTGTTTGGTGAAGGCACGGAGGTGGGGACGCCGAAGGAAGCTTCCGTTGCCTCTTCCACCCAAACCGATAGGTCCCACGCTCCCGTGGAAACACTTTCCGTCGCCTCACAGCTATATATCCCCTTTGCCGACGAATCCCATGGAGCTGTCGTGGAGGGAGGGAGAGGGAAACCGACCCCCAGGTCTTCTCCTTCCCCACTGCCAAACGATATCTTTATCCTCCCTCAAACCCTTTCGCACGACCACACCTATTCCTCTTACCCCTTGTCGCCCCCTTAACTACATCCAAAAGGAAACACATGCACACACACGCGTGTGTGCATGTGTTTGCTTACATATACATATATAAACATATATATATATATATATATATATATATATATATATACACACACACACATATATGTATGTGGTTATATATATATATATATATACGTGTGTATGTCTATTAAATATATACACACGTGTACATATACTCATATAAGCCCCTACCGTTCTTCGCGGAGCACTCACTGCCTCTCTCCTTACCCATCTCCGACCCAATCCGAATATCCCCCGTAATTTTAATCCCCTGCGAGCACCAAATCCAATCTCTCGCTCATTCCCCTACCCATCGCCAGACCTCTTTGCGCTTTGCCTCCCCCTTGCAACGTTCGTTGCGGACTCCTTTCTTCCTCGTGATTCTTTTAATTCCTTCCAATTCCTCCCTACTACCTTCCCCTTATCCCCCGCATTCAACGGCTCTCCCCTTCCTGTTTCGATTCTTCCATTCGTCTCTCTTTCTCTCTTACATTCTCCTCCCTTTTACCCCCGCCAACGAAGGCCGCAAACTTTCTCATTTCCATTCCGCCCCCCTCTCTCGCATCCAGCCATTTCAATCTTTTTACTGCGCTGGTTTTTTTACTAGCCTTTCACCGAGGCGACTCCCACGCCCATTCTCAGATTTATAAAAAAATATTTTAATACCTCCCCTTCCTCCCGCATCCTTCACAAATGATTGTTGCATGCCGATCCTAGTAAAGTATCTTTTAATTGTAATGCTGGTGTACTAAGATATACTATGCATGTTAAAGGACTGTTTGATGATATAGAGATGCCTATTATTTTGGTAATAATTAATTTTTAATTACCATGTTAGAATATTCCCAATATTTCTACAAAATTAATCTCATTTCTGGACCATATATCAACTTCTATGCCTGGTAGATTCAACTCATTCATTTGAACTTCGCTCTACAATTTAATTTATTATCTTAATAACTACTCCGTTGGTGCATTTTATTTTATTTTATTAACTTAACACAATATTAATCCAATGAACTATTCCCAATCAACGCTCCCTATTTGAACACATCTCAAGGTGTTCTACCTACCTTCATCTAGTCCTCAAAATATAGTTTAATTTTCTGAAATCATCATTCAAATTTTAGAACCAAATATTATCTTGCTGCTCCACGTCCCGCTTAAGGTGAATAATTATTTTATACTTTAAAATTGTGACATTTTAATGGGTATTAGCATTAAAATGGGTAAAGTCTCTTCAGAATTTCTACCACTCTCCCCCCCCCTCAACACATATCTTCGAAATCGCCCACATCAAGTTATTAAAGTTACAGAGAGAATTCTCTGAAATGTATACTATAATTTTGAGGCATAGAGACATCATTTCACGATCCTATTGAACATCGCGTAATTTATCTGGTTTTTTCTCATTACATTAACCGGTTCTTTGTAGGTATATCTAGTCCTTTAATTCGTTTATCATTGGTTAGTAGAATTTTCCTTTACTCATTTATTGATACACTTGTATATATGAAAATTCTCATGAAAAACAATATTAAACAATTATAACTATCAAAAATGTTTGAATGTTGGAATATTGGAAAAAGGCAATAATATGTATGGTAAAACTACATGTTATCAAATTATATAAAGCCAATTTGTTCATTCAAATATCCAATGGTTTTAATCAAATTTTTACTCCCTCCTCACTTTTAACTTCTTTCATTCATAGAATTTCCCTCTTTCACCAGAATAAGAATGGATCAGTAAAAACATTATATGGAGCGTGGTTTTACGGTACTGAAATACCCTCGCTGAAAAAACTAAATATGAATTCATTGGAGGTTTATGAAATATGACTGTGGAGAAGGATGAAAAGGGTGAAACTTGAAAAAAGAGAGACAAATGAAGTACTAGTCACAGTGACTGAGAAGAGAGGATTGCTGGAAGATATCCAAACAAGGTGGTAAATATAGAGGAAGGATATTTTTGAAGACTGTGATGGAAGGAGTAACGTTTGGCGATTGAGAAAGGGGTAGAAAAAGAATAACATTGGATAGAATTAAGGGAAGAACGTAGAAATTGACTTAATTATAAAGTTGGATTTAAGAATTGTTCCGTCATAAGAGGTAAAGAATCATATCACTGAACAGCCTGTGTCTATTAAATAATTACCTTAAACACAAGACTATCCATAGGCCAGATTAACATATTGATCAACCCTCCCCTTTTAGAATCCTTGCCAAAATAAATATTTAAAGCTTGTCACCCGTCTTAGCGCAAATATTTCCTGTCTTGATTCCACGATCATTAACCAATGAATTCTCCCATGCTTTAATTCGGAAATATTCGCAACGGAAAAGCGTAAATCTTTAAAAACATAAAGAAATTGTGTGGTGTCAAATAATTTGTTCTCCGACTTGCACAATTATGACAAAATAATTTCTCAATCATTAATATAGAAGTTGAAATAACGTTATACCAACCAAAGTCTCTCGAAATCCTGTCAGAAAATTCAGTTGTTTCCCCTCTAAAATAGGTTGGTATCATACGAGTGATAATGAAAAGAAATCTAAATTGAGGAAGTTTGAAGGTAAATTCAGTTTGCACAAAAATGAAAGAACTTTTTATGTAGATACGTTGACCCGAGTCCGAATAACTCGTGCATGCTGCGACGACTTTCAATCAAATTACTAGGAGAGAGCTATACGAAAATCAGGGTAAACTGGATCAGGTGAAGTAACATTCTCTTCCTCGTTTTTGTTACTTTTTAGGTATGTAAATTATTTTACCTGCAGTTACAGCAACTAGGAAAGCACAAACTATTTAGTTGCAAAATTCTGCTCAGGATTAACAATGGCTACTTCATTAAATGGTATCAGACATAAATTTTATTTTTTGTACTAACTTGCGCTATACGTAATCTTTTATGTAAATCTTTTGAACATGACTACAGTAGCATATTGAAAATATGTTCAATGAGAAAACAACGTGACTCCATTTCAAAAATAGAGTTTGGAATTTATGGTGGTCATCATCCATAAATGATTATATTAAAAATAGTTTCATATATACATATATTTTGAAAACAATTTTCGAATGATAGCATCACACTTGGAATCCTAAAAATATGTGCTGAATTGTTTGTAAAATTGGTACATTATAATGAACTGCTAATTTTACTTTCACTAAAAAGAGATTTAAGCTTCTCCAAATAAATTAAAATGTTTTTTATAATTCTGAGAATCGAAAAAATATCCTACAGACGTAGTTAGATGTATCAAACACAGCTGCAATACCAGGTTATTGAATACTTCATGAACGCATAGCTTGACTACAAATGAATACATATAAATAAGTTATAACATTTGTGTTTTCTATAAGATCACACATACCTGTACTCTCGCGTGAATACACACACGTATGCAAAACCACACACACACAGACAAATACTTTACTTTAAATATTGTTCCTATTAAATTATTTAGTTTATTTGTCTTCTAAGTGAAATTTTTAAATTGTAGAACTTTCTTTGCTGTTTGACTAGTATCTTGAATTTTTCTTGTCAAAATTCTCTTCAACTCTTTTATTGCTCATGAAGGTGTTGATTATAACTCGGTACAACATCAGAAAATATTTTAGCATGATGTCAAACTTAATGTGAATTTTCTAATAAATATTTGCTTGACATCCCAGTTCATATTCCACGTATTATTTTAAATATAACAACATTTACCAGGATGTCTTTAGTCAAAACTAGTGGAATGGAAGAAACACAATAACGAAGGTTTTGATTTTTCGTAAAATAAGGTTTGTATAAAAAGTAACAGGAAACGCTTCGGAAAAATAGATTTTTTTCAGATAATGCTACAATGCCTCCAAATTCTTCAAAGCACATTCCCTTAACGTCGACACACTTTTGCCAGCGGATTTTCTACGACTTGAAGGCACCTTTGTAGGGGGATCCGGGAATGCTCTTAAGAGTACGCGTGCAAGCTTCTTTGACGGCACATAGGATCCCATGGTGGTGTCGTTTTAGAGAGGAAATCACTTTTGGTAATAGAAAATAGTCTCCTTGTGCTGATTCTGGACTATTTGGGGGTTGGGGAGTCGTTGCGATACAGAAGGTCTTCGACAGTGAACAGTCGATTATGCTCTTGGTCGTCTGTCAAGACCTTCGGAAGGAGTTTAGCGCAGATCTTTCGCATTGCTAAATATTTATTGATATTGGTGTGAATTGTCATCTTACCAATGCCAATACGATCTGGGATCATGCAAACACTTAACCGGTAGTCTGAATTCAGCACTTCACCCAAACGTTGCACGTTTTCACCTGTTCTTGAAGTTTACGGCCGTCAACCGCGGGGCTCGTCCTTCACACTCTCTCGGCCATGTTTGAAAGCTTGTGACACCTAAAAAATTGTGGCATAATTCATCCTGGAACTTGGCGTATCATATCCAACGTCTCCGTACCCGATTTATCAAATCCAACCCAAATTTTGATGGCGTCAATGTGATGGTTGTTCAATTGCTCGTTGCATTTTTCGCTGGCCAGTCACTCGACAGGGGTTCACTAAAAACACGATATAGCGTAAATGAACTGTTACAGGTTATTGGCGCTTGGCGTTTGTTCAAGGTTAGATCCTTACCACAGAGTCTGCAAGGTTTGAGTGCCCTGAAACTTACAGTCACGATAGGAAAAATACTTTCAGATACTTTTTCAACAAATCTTGTACGCGTATATGGTTGTATTGATTTATGTCGTCCAAATACTTCAAAATAATTGATAACGTTATTACAGATATCGCGTGGTGGAAAATTTTACCCGTTCCTTGTTCTCATTGTTTTTTATATGTGGCGGCTGTAAAATTACTTACCTTGCCTCAAGTCCTCTCCTTCACAATGGAATCTCACTCCACAAGTAATTTCAGACAAAAAATGATTTTCCAGAATACTTGACCTGTTCGTATTTGAGCTGAATTTGAATAAAATTGAAATTATGTAAATCTTTAAATGAATTTAATACCAAATTTTCAATTGAACACTGAGTTTTGACGTACCATGTAATAAATGTCAACAAAAATGTATTAGAGGCACGTGACATCTCTAAAATTTACAGAAATGAAATCCTGTCAAGAATCGTTGGCATTATTTCCTCAATACCGCTTTTATTATTATTTTCGTTTTTATAGGTTAAGTACCATATACACCCTGCAAATTTTCCACTAAGATACCCAAAGGATCAAAATATATGGCGCTAATATAAACCAAAAGAGTTTGATCAGTCAGTCCTCAGCCACAGATCTGAGTGGGAGGGGAATGACGGGTTATAAATATTCGCAATAATAAACTTCAGATAATAACGATGACCCTGTGTATTCATAGCACGGAAGACGTTTTTAACGTATTGACTTTGACAATGCTTGTCCAGCCATTCCAAAAGCTCCCCATTCGTTCCTCGAATTATTAATTCTTCCCCCTCGGAGAGTTGTTCCCTTCTTCCCATCTACTGCCCCCCGTCTCCAATGTCCTTTACTACCCAAGTTTCAGAATTTTAAATTATTTTTCCCGTTTATTCTCATTATTATCGCTATATAATTCCTTCAGAAAAGACTACCCACGTGTTTTGAAATCTGTATTATCTCCATGCCCCGGTATCCGCTATAACGCTAAGTTTGGATGCATCTTTACAAGACGTTAAGGGGCTAACACCCAAATAGGAAATCTCTTAAAATTCTTTATTCTCACTATTCATTTTCTTTTTTATATAATTTCTCGGAAGCATTCATGCAAACCTCTCCAATGAATGTTTGATGGGAATTATATCGCGAAACAGATTAAGGAAAAGAGCGTAAATGGTATTCTGTAAATATGGAAAATTATTTTGTATTAGTTTCCTTTAATTACACTGTATTTCTCCAATGTTAATAGAATTAGTCTGTTGCGAAAAAGTGATCAAATAAATTATTATAAAATTCTATATTTAATTATAATAAGCTTCATATTTCGTAGTTATAAAAGCCCAATTTATTACATTCTTATTAATTAATTTTTTTTTAAAATATACGATACTCACTAATATGAATTGAATATAATGCAGATTACATCTATTTATTAATCCTATCGTTTTTTGAGTTATCTGTCTGCTATGCAACATAATTATCCTCAGGGTACACTGAAAATATATATTTCGCAGCGTTATAATTTTGATTCATTTTATGAGCGTTTATTGTAAAATTTGATATAAAATCTATGTAGATATATCAAAAGAAAAATTTTGTTGTTGTAGGTAACTGACTTTGAATTCAATGGAAAGGGAGTCATTGAAATCCTTTGTAATATTTCAATCATTATATGGTCTATACATACAATTGTAATAAAACTTATTTCTACAAGAATTTTAATAAATGCGGATTACTAGGTGCTAATTTTAATTGGAATAATATTAGTGATCATTATACTTGGCTAAGTTGTCTTCTTGAAAGTTATGGTGATCCCAACAATTTATAAATATAAAACATTGATTAAGTTATTGCTTTCCAAGATTTTATGAAATGCAGACTTACTAATAGCTCCGTAAGTTATTAATCTTGCAAAAAATTCAGCGTTTTATAAAAAAATCAAATGTTTCATAATTTTAATTGACAATTAGAATATAATTTATAAAGGAAAGAGTGGTTTAATGTAGTGCATGCGTTGCAACTTGGTGAACCAGGAACTCAACGATTCTCCCTTACTTACACGACCAAAAGAAACGACGTATCATGCAACTGAATTTATAAATTATAGGTATTTTGATAGTGTGCTGAAATTTTTGGAAAGGAAGGGATAAACTGTTTTCATTAAATTGCATTGTTTTTTTTTTGAAACTTTTATTCAGACTAATCAGTCCCATCGTCTTCGAAATCGATGTACCCAACATATTTATTTTCCAAATCAAAATCAGAGAAAAGCTTCTGTGCAATCAATATGTCATGTTTCAATATATTCTACCTATTTAAAGGTAGGTTTTGATTCCAAATTCCAATTATCTTCTACGTACTGTGTAAATTATGGAAGGCTCTCGCGATCCATACAACTGCAATAGGGGTTAGGGACCATCAAAAGCCTACAGTTAGAGGTAGAATATTATGCATGACCCCATATCGATAATCAAACACTCTATATACGCCTTTTGTAACGAAAATAAACACGATAAACAAAGTTCAAAAGATATTTTAAACGTAGTGATGCGAATGCAATAAGCGGTACACATCCATTAAAAAAAACGAAAGATATATCATGCGTTTTAAAGTATCTAAACTAATTGCATTCAATTAACAATGTAGAATAAAATGTTTGATGCGAGTATCTAAAACCGTACAAGAACAAAAAGATTGTTCACAGGCAACGCGGATTTAGCAGGTTTGTGATTTTTTTCGAGCAATCGCACTGGATCCGTAAATGAATCCTACTCGCTTTATTTTAAACGAATTCGGAATTTGCGCGTCGGACAGGCAGGTGGCTCGCCGCCTCTCGGACGACTAGTTGGAACTTTTACGTGCCTTTCGTGTGCTGGGTCCGCATTCATTGTCTCACGGCATTCCTAAACCTCCCCTCTATTTCCCCTCATTGCATCAATCCATGCACCGAGTATCTTTCCCACTAAGAGCTTCTCCGCACCCATTGATCCCTCCTCCTTTTTCGTCTGCTTTCTGAAGAACAGTGGGAAGAGAATTTCATTTACTGTCTACCATCCGCAGGGGCCCCCACCAAAGTCCCATATCTTTAATATTAACTCCATGAAACTAGTACCCATGGTAATCCTTTACTTTCGACGAGAGAGAACAAGAAGCCAAAGCTGAAGATTGCTAGAATAGAAGTTATAACGTGTTCAACTTGGCAAACGTTCTTCATGAGCACGAAAAAGATTTATTTTCAATATCCATTTTCTGTTCTTGCTGGTAGTTGCGCTAGGTTAAAATCGCTGTAAACTTAGGGTGCAGTAAATATTTTCCATGAAAAGGCTGAATTTCTTATATATGCTCCTGGATATATTGTGTATATGCTTTTGCTATAACCTCTGTATAAAAATATTATTAACACTTATAAGCATAAGCACTATATTAACACTTATAAGCAATATTAATCTCATTCGATTGATTAATTGACTCATCTCCCATTTGACGAGAGTGAATTGAAAAAATATGTATATAAGACTAAAGAACAATAAGTTTGATATCCCAAGCTGCTAAAGTTGCTTTCAGGATAATCAACAAAAGGATAGAGAGTAAGGTAATGATTAATTAGGAGATGATCAGTTTTGGTTTAGGAAGGGGAGAGGCACGCGTGATGCCATTGCAGTAATGAGATTCATAATTGAAGAGTCATAAAAACCCTTTCATTTCCACTTGATAATCACTTATCGTCACAAAAAATATATTGAGTAAATCCAGACAGACTCTTGAAAATAAGTACATGTATTACACGCTTTTCAATACAATCTCCAGTTTTCAATATATTCACGCTGTGAATTGATCGACGTTCGGATTACTAGCGTGATTGTAGATGTTACATATTTGTGGTTGTGTATGTGTGGGTAGAGCGCTAGTCTTTTGCTGAAGTTCTTGGGCTCCATACAGAGTGACACCTCTAGGCAAATTCAGATTCAACCAAATTGGGTAATTTTTCAGTTATCAGATCGCTGGGAACCCGCAGGTAGTAGAGGGAAGGAAATGGGGCTCCCTACATCGATCCTTTAATTTCATACGCCGTTGACTTAGTAATAAGTGAGATCTAGTAACATTTATTAAACCAACCGTTGGTTTGGTTACTATGATATATGACGATAGAGCTCACCTAGTCTTTAGCTCTCCACTGTATTTAGTGTTTTCTATTTTTATAAGTAATTCTACCAGGGATCATAATTTAATATGACTTAATACAATATTTGTTATCTTATCCCGGTTTTGTGTTTAATTTTGGCCTTTAGACATCATCTTTGTTTTATGTATACAGAACTGTAAGAGCAAAGCTCATCTGTCACACTTGACCCTCACCGAGGGGATCTGATTACTTTCTATTTGCATATGCTGAAGTCGAAATAAATTTTAGCCTAGTATCCATCGCTGTCATCCATCTACGGCTGAAGTTCAAATTACCCTAAAATAGGCGCTACACAAGCTGTTTTCCCAATCATAAAAATGAAGAATTATCATAATTTTCGTTAATTTTTCAACTAAAAATATCCACACTTTCCATCTTTGTTCAGATATCAAAAGTTAGCCCTATTAGCAAAAAATTCAAACTGGGAAAATATTTCATCCAAGGAAATTAAAACATTTTCCTGCAGAATGTAGGCTATTTTTACAGGTAAAACATTGTTTACAGTAATAAAAGTTTATTTCGTCTAGAAAATCTTAGTTTAATTACCAGAATTTAGTATTGTGAGAGAATTAAAATCAGTAATCTACGCAAGATCATAATGGCAGTAACCAGTTTCCTATTATCGTGACGACCTCAGTAAAAAATTTGAGAATTAAGTGCATTGAACACTTTTGACCGGAAATTACTATCTTTGTAACAGGAATCAGAAAAAGGTTAGCTTTAAAGGCATGAATAATATTTTTACCTAATAAATATGGCATTCTATGTCCAGCTAAGAACGTTTACCATTTTGGCATTGTATAACTATATCTATCCCAGAAAAAAGTCTTAGTGCCAAATTCCACAGTGTGTATATGTTATGGTATATCTTTAAAAAAGCTTAGAATAAAGGAAAATAACTTTAAAATCACACAATAAAAATTGGAAAATAAACAAAAATAAGTAACGCTATGCTCACACCCTAAAAGAAATCACCGGCCGTAGAGTCCCGGCAGAATTCAAACTCTTTTATTGATTAAAAGAGGAAGAGAAGGGAAGTTCCCTGTGTCGCAGATTCTTTTCTCGATGGAAGGAATTCATTGGCCATACCTCTCTCAAGAATCTGCAATCATTTGTCTCGACAGAAAAAAAAACAGCAACAGATATCCAGGTGGGATGAAGAAAAGATATAGTGGAGGCGAGATATCCCCAGAAACGAACTAGGGTTTTGAATCTCGTCGGAATTGGATATTCAACCCTAAAATGCCCTGTACTTCGTTCGAGCAAGGAAAGCGGAACGAGGACAGAAAAGAGCTGCTTTTTCTCTTGAAGGGGGAGTTGGGAGCAGAATGGCTCCCCGGTGTCCTTTGTTTAAGCCTGGGCGAATTGAGGTGCAGGTCCTCTTCCCCCATCTCGGTGGGTGACTCACCCCGTGCGCGATAGTGGAGACGAACTACCGGTTTGTGGAGCACCCGCAACTTCCTCCTCCTTGCCTCCTGCCCTCCCTCCCTCAAACAAATGGGATGCACCTACCCCCGCGGAAAATGAATGCGAGGCGTGCCCTGATTAATCCTCGGTCAGAGGAACTTAACAAAAGTCAAAGGGGATTCTCCATCAGGAAAAGGAGACAAATGCACCGGGAGAGAGTTTAATGGCTGCAAATACGCCTCCCCCCTCGTTGTATCTCGCATTTGCATTTGGAGTAATCGTTCCCGCGCATACTTGTTTAATAGTTCGTTCGGGTGAGAGTGGAGGGCGCTTGATCCCGCTAAAAACTGGTACCGGTTGATAATCATGTGTCCGATTGAAATACTGGCCAATGGGCCCTGTAATCACCTGCAATCACGTTGGGCTCAACGGGCTTTCCCTGTAGAAGGCACGTGTCTTTTCGCCGTGTACACGTCTTGAATACAATTGTTTACATGTTGTTTCTGACCAACTAAAACAATACAAATGAGATTCTGAAATCTAAAATTAAGTCTTTGTAGGTTTTTAGGACCTCTTCTAAGAAGTAGAACTCATTTGCTGGTAATCTTCATAAGGAGGAAAATATACTAATTTAATGGAATTTTAGAAAAATGTATTCATACCATTCTTTTAGCCTGGGATAATTTTGTGGAGCCTGAAACTACACCCTTTGAATATACCAAGCCTAAACGTTTAGGAATTATATGAACCCAATTCGCCATTTCACAATGACTTGGTCTTAAACTTTGCTCTTTCTTTAGCTCTACACAATTTATACCTCCATTAATTTCACCGAAATTCCTATTCAATTCCTTCCTCTACACCATTTTTCCAACATTCAGTCTCTATTGCTGCCTTCAGCGTTCCATTTACTTTCAGTGCTTTCTGCATACACTTGATTACCTTCTTCGAATTTCTTCCTACTAACTTCCCTATTCACTACCATGCCTTCATTGTTTATTTCGTTCCATTATGTTTTAAAGGGAATTCGTATGTTAAGAGATTCTGCTTTAGGTTTCTAGTAAAGGATAAGGAAGAGCATTATTTTTTGAATGAATATTTTAAATAAGATAAGACATCCTAATATCCGTCTCAATAATTGGCATAAATAACTTAAAATGAACTTAACAGAGATATTTTTACTTATTGACCTAACATATAGCCTTTAGCAATAGACTGATATGCAATTTTCCTTAGTGTATTCATTTTTGACACCACCAAATTAGTCTATTAGAAAAGTTAAATAAAATATTACAGCCTAAGCTCTACTATCCACAGAGACTGAAATATGTGCTTGAGGAAAGGGGAATCAGTTATTTCCAAGAGAGGAACTCGCGTTTTTCCAGTAAATTCTTTTGCAAACTGAAGTACTCAATTTAGGTTTAACTGGGGGTTTACTTGGATTTAATCTTGACTGGAGTGTAACCAAACCATTTATACCAACTAAACTGAACACACTGTCCCTTCTTCTAATTTTGGCAGTTCACTAAACCCCTCAACATTCTCATCAACAATCACCATATCAGCATATTTTTATTAATCAAAGGCGAGATTGAATCTCATCTAGTAAAATACCCCGGGTACTTTAAATTAGTCTCTTATTTGCTTCTTCCGGTAGGAACTCCTCAACCGCATAGGTTAAACCGGGAAGTACATTAAAGACTAGATCCTGCAATTTTAGTTCGCCTCGGGCCGTCAGAAAACTTTTGTGTTTTCAAGATACATTCGAATAGGTAGCTTAATTACTATGGGATGTTTATCGAGTGAATGAAATTTCTTAAATCTTTGTATGATCATTTTGTTAAAATATCAGGGTAAATGGTCTATGGGTGGACATTTAAGAGTAAGATTAATGCTCAGAAAGAGGGCCAAAATGAGAATCAAATGCTTCCTTGGTATCTTTAACTGATATCCATGGTTCAGATAAAATTGGATTGGAAAATTTATTGAATGATTTTTCTAAGGTTTTAGTAAATTAATAAAAATACAAATGAAGGGAAGACTTTACTATACCTTAAAATTGAAACACTAGAATAGGAAAATCATAAAATAGAAAAACATCACGAAAGTCCTTTGCCAAGCTAATAAAATATAAAATTAGATACACATTTCGAGGAACAAATATTGAAGAAAATAATTACTAAACATAGTAAGGATAAAGAGTCAACTTAAGGCAATAAATTAGGAAAACATGAAGAATAGTTGACAGTGTAAAATCTGGATCAAACTGTAACAAGATCTTCCTGGAAGGTTTTAAAGGAGAAAATATGAAATCATGTTGGAAGTTGCTCGGTAGAGTAAATATGAAAGTATTCATAGCAGATTAATGTATTGCGTCCAACAAATGTCTGTATAATAACAATTACGTTTATAGTGGTACCGTAGTAAGATATGAACTATAGCATTAGCAGAAAAAATAGAACAGGAAGAAATAATATTTCCTAAGAAGGAATAGTAAATATCAGCTAAATTAATTGAATAAATTAATTAGGAGGGTCTACGAAATGTGGAATAAGTGATAAGTTTAGTTAAAACTTCAAAAGAACGAAAGAATAACGACGGGGCTCACTTTGAATAACGATGAACAGCTAGAAAAGGTTGTAGAAGGTAAATTGAATGGGTAGAAGGATACAGGATGGTCATAGGAAGGTCAGGAATACAAAACTAATACGAATAACTAAATAGGTAAAGATATCAGAAAAGAAATACGTGAAACTGTCAAATATATCGTAAGAATTCAGTGAAGAGCTATGTCAAACCTTTCAATAAATAATCACCCCACCTAATGATGTTATATGAACTGGGATACGGCTGCGTCTCACTCAGATAATTACAACAATTATTTTTGAAAACGAATGCTTCCTAGAGGTTGGCTGTTGAAATTCCTCTCGGAAATCTATCCACTCTCTATTCGTTAGTACCAAAATATTATGTCGGCCGAGGCAGAATATGCCGTAATTTGCGACGCAGGTAAAATGCTTCCATAGCGTCAACTGCCAAAACTCTAAATTTTCCACCTTTTTGCCGTTCCATGCATGAAAGTATCTAGTATACGGTAAGCCATGTCTTCTCACGGGGAATGTGGAGTGGTATTGTACGTTCTAAAGAGGACTCAAAAAACTTCGCGCTTTTACCGCCGTCTTCGTACTTTTTCTGCCCACACATTATGCCGCGGGGGCTGCCATCGTTTGCCGAGTAGTCTCCTTTGCCGATATTCTACGAGGAGCATGCATCACCTTTTATCTATTCTTTACTCTTTCCACATTTGAGAACATTCCCCCCCCCCCTTATCGCCGCTGCCATCTCCTCGACATATCTTTTCTTGGCTTTCCATTTACTCCCATCAGCCTTTCCACTTCCTTCGCCTCATTACGACTCCTCAACTTTAACAGTGTTTTACCCCTCCTGCCCACCCCTCTATGTCTCTTTCGTCCCAGAGTCTAACGCCTCCTCCTCTGCCACCGTTATTTTTTTTTCCTTCCGCTCCAACTTTCTTCCCTTCCCTTTTCCTTCCCGCAACTACTTTACTTTCCCCGTTCCATATCCCTCTCATCTCATGTCTTCCCATCTCGTCTTTCCGGCCCCGCCTCCCTCCCTCGTCTCACTCACTTAGTTGCCACCCGCTTCCCCCCCCCGGGTCCGACCGCCACACAGAAATAAAAAAACCGCAACCCCCGCCTAGTCTTCCAAACACCCCACTCAAAATAAAAAAAAATTACCCGCTATGCATTTCCAAAATTGAAAGTCGTGACCGGAAATATTTCTTACTCTCCCTCCCGCTCTCGATCTCTCTAACATCCCCACCCTACTCAACCCGACGCCGGAATGTAAAGCCATCTTCCCGCATCAAAATCTACCCAAACCCCCGACCGACTTCCCCTCCGGATCCCTCTGTCGTTTTTCTTCGCCCTTTCTTTGTCTCCCTCACTCTTTCTCTCTTCCTCTCTCCATGTTTCCTCTTCTTCAAGCCCTCCTCCCTATTTTTCTGATTCTCTCTTCTCGTCCAACATCCTCGTTCTTCTTCTAACTTGAGACAGGCCAAGCCCCATTGTGGTGAAATATTTAAGATGACATTTTTCCAAATCAGCCGAAATCTTTCATACGTACTCATTTGCTTTCTGTCTCTCTCTCACTCATATTTTTTATTTAATTACCGTTTGCTTTCCTTTTTGAAAATCTTTCTTCATTAATTTTTAATTGGTCGTACAAAAAAGGGAAAATTAACTTAGGGTTTCAATCGAATTTAAATTTCCATTCTTAACGCTCTTCGCTTTTTCAAATATTTCTTTGTTTCTCATCGTCTGCTGCCCTTGATCTTTGCAATTCTCCGTTATATTACTTATATTTGGGGTCATATTAACTTGCTTCCACCAAAAGATTTAATCTTGAGTATTCATTTCTTTTCGGTCCTTATACCCACCAAACAACCGTTCGGGCGCATTACAACTTGTATGTCACTGGTATATGAAATTATTGACTTATTGATGTATTCCCTATAGAAACTTATTATTTACTATATTTAACCAGTATTAATGCTATACTACAAATAAATATTCCCATAAAATAAAAATATACCATTAATATAAAAAATCAAGATAATTAGGTATCTTCTCAATACTGCCTCAAATTGGAAAAACTATCTGTGGTTCACAAATTAACTAGATTTGAAATACTTCAGCGAAGAGAATGCGAATACTTTTTCCTAAAAAAATACTTCGTTTCAAACCTTAAAATTAAGCATGGTCAAATGCACATTGTTTACCAAAATAAATTATTTCTATGGTGAGATCGAAATGCGCGATAAATATTCATATTCTTCATAAGGAAATTTCATGTTTCGTGATCATTTGAATTCCCATCGTTCTTCGTTTTTCTTCAAATGGAAATTATTTTACCGAATAAAAATATAATAATGTATTGGATAAAAAGTATCAGAGTCTATTGTTCCGATTTAAGAGTTCATATATCATCCTCTTCTTTGAGTGGAAGCTTCGTTCCGAGACTTCATGCTTCGAGCACCGTTAGCTCCGAGCCTTCAGATCTTAATCTTGAAGATTGTTCTTTCTTTATTATTCTTTTCTTTCTTTTTTTAATTCTCTTGCTTTAGAAGAATCGATCATTACAAATACTCATTTGTATACACTTATTCAAACTTACATACACGTACAGGGTTCGTCCGGAAAATAAGTGTACTGGGCTCAGGAAAAAAAATATTACGCTTTTACATATCTTAAGATAATATTCCTCAAAATAGGACCCTTGTGAGTCGATACACTTGTTCCAGCGGCGTTCCCATTCCTGGAACGCTCCCGCGAAGGCATCATCGGGAACCTCTCGAAGACACGTGGTCACGGCCTCTTTGACGGCGTCCAAAGTCCCGTATCGCGTTCCTTTCAAACTCCTCTTTATCTTTGGGAACAGAAAGAAGTCCGGTGGTGCCAAGTCCGGGCTGTAGGGCGGGTGCGGCAGCGTTGCCACGCCGTGCTTGGCCAAGAAGTCCGACACGACAAGCGCGGTGTGAGACGCATTGACGTGATGCAGCCGCCAGATGTTTTTGATCGCTGGCCGGACGCGGGCGACCCGTTTTCGAAGCCTGTTGAGCACTTGGACGTAAAATGCAGCATTTACAGTTTGTCGTTCAGGTACAAATTCTAGTGGACGACTCCCCTTTTGTCAAAAAAGACAATGAGCATCATAAACTTATTTTCCGGACGAACCCTGTGCATGGGCATATATCCATCACATTTAAATATTTCATTACAACTACCCTGGTTAACTTAACTTTTTTTTTAAACATGCAAAATGGGGATACGGTAAACTTACGAGGGTGGTCCCAGAAGTACCCGGCCTGATGTAGAGATGGCGATAGTTGTTTGAAAATTACTTTATTGGAAAATATGCTATCTATAAATCCCCTTGGATTATATCCTGTGCGTAAACTTGAAAAATGCCTCGGTGGTCAAAGATTTTCCAACCGTGAAGAAGTGATGTCGGCAGTTAATGGCTATTTTGAGGAGCAAGACAGTTCTTATTATAAAAAGTGTATCGAAGTTATTAAATATCGCTGGGAGAAGTCTATAGAGCTGAAAGAAGATTGTTTAAAAATAAATACTTTTTTCCAAAATTTTTGTTTTCTTTGTTGGGTCGGGTACCTCTGGGATTACCCTCGTAAAAGCAGATGCGTCCTTGTCATGAATTAGAAATCGAGCATTAAAAATTCCTCCTTGTGCATATCACACTAACTGTGTAGTCTATTAAATAAATATAATACATAACTATTGATATTTAAATCTCCAGAGAAAAACAAAATTTTAGAAAAAAGATTACAGGCAGGACCAATGTTGTGTAGGTAAGCTTTTTTGATTTATTTGTTGATCTTTGCTTGGTACAATCCAAAAAATCTTTTCATCACAAATTGAGTTTTGCGAATAAAATAGTGAAATTTTATTTGCAATAAATGGCATTTTTCTTCTGATATGAGATATAAGGGTTAATAATCAAACCTACAGTGAATACCTTTATTATATTTGTAAAAAAATTGAATAAGAGACTAATACTAAATGTTTCATATATAAATAGGACGAGAATAATAAATGCTTTAACAGTTATTTTTCTGTCTCCTTTACCAAGATTTTCAGTTTTAGTCACTCTAAGCTTTTTATTTCTATAAAGCCAATTATTTCATTTCTCACCTTAACACCATGGCAATAAAATACAGAAATACCATTGGCTAACAAACAGTTAAATTCAAGACATCTTTCCTTCGTCATCCTTTGTAATTTTCACATATGATTTAAGATATAATCAAATTAAATACTGACTAGTGGTCATCTAACAAATATGTTACTATTTTCTCTATTGTAATTTAAAATTTTTCATGTTCTTAACTTTCAGTATAATTTAGCAATTCCGACAAGTTTCAAAAAACACCGAGGATAGGGAGACGAGCTTTAACGAAATAAAAATAAATAGTTCATCAATTAGGCAACTTATTATGGCAAATAAAGTAGAATACATGTAAGTGAGATGTAGGCATGCAAATTGTTGACAACAGTAAGAAAAAATATTCATACCGTAAAAATTGCTGTTAGCATGGTTTAATAATAATTTTCCTTGGTAAATGTGTGTTAACAAATGTACTACATAAATCCAGAGAATTATATTTAGGGAAGAATCAATACTCGTAATAAATATCTGTGGAAATTCATTTACGGTAAAATGCATGAAGAGTTCACGAATCATAGTGCTGATAGGTAAAGCAATTCAATACCATATTATCGTCTTTTCAAATATTTATTGAAAAAATATGGAAAATTTTGCTGTGACAAACTTGCGTGGAATGCGCAGTGAGATAAGGGAAAACACAACGACCATCCACTTCCTCAGTGCCTTGTGTTAATACGTGTGTAATTTTAGATAATAGGCACCTAAGCAAGAAAGTTCACTCTATAGGACTGAAACTACACAGAGTCCGTCACCAAGCACCATAGACATGTCTCCATAGCAGAATTTCCATTTTGCTTCTCTTTTGTTTCCCTTCCCTCATTTCGCGTAGCATGTGCGTAGTATTGTGTGTGTGCGTGTGTGCCCGTGTGCAAATAGCGCCGCTTTTCCGTCGCTCAGCCCCTCCCTCAGACCTGCGCTTGACGCGTCTCACGTTCCCCGTACGTCGTCGTACGTACTTAGGGGCTTAAGCGCGAACTGCTGAGTGTAATGTAATTACAAATGACGAGAGGGAGACCTGTTGGGGAAAGCATAGAGTTTCATATGGCTAATGACTCAGGCGTATTAAAAATGTGTGACTCCAGGCGTACATTATGAAACTGAGTCCGGTTGAAATATCTTTAACAAAGGAACTTATTCCACTCTCATTTTTCCACAGAGGTACCTACTCCCATATTGCGTGGCGAGAAGTAGCTAGTAGAGGAGATGAAGTTTCTTACGTGGAACCGTGATTATTTTGCGAATAATGAGCAGTTTTTTTAAATTCATGACTGTTCAGAGAAAACCGTAAAAAAATAAAAAAATACTCAGACACGTATTTAGGGCGCACTTTGGCCGATGAGAAATCTTATTATGTTCTGTTATATAGTATATCACCAAGAAAATAATTGGTTCGTCTGTTTCCAGTTATAACCTCAAAAATATTTTTAAACATTTCTAAATACATTTCCGTTACAATAAATACTTTTATAGTATGTGTCTTGAAAGTAAATCTCCATTTTCATTTTAATATGCTTGTGCGCGGTATGTCTCGATGTCTGCTGACATTTATATTAATCCTTTATTAATTAGTAGGCCACATATTTAATGGAACAGTTCTTCTTAACAACGCATCCATTATAAAATTACAACCGGTTTAAAGTAATATTATAATTTGGGATTTATTTGCTTTCCAATCCTATCCAGTTAGAGGGTTTGAACTTCTCTTGAATTTTTATTTTATATTCCATCGTCTGTATCCATAATATTTGAGTTTTCACATTGAATGAGTACTAGCGTAAAACTCAAATTTGGCCACTTAAAAGTGTGAAGTAACAATGTAGCAGATAAACATAAAATTTGCTTCATTAATTACAAATGTGACAATGCGTACAATTTGTATGTCCATTTTTTGTAGTATCTGGCACTACAGTTGTGAAATTTGTATGAAATAAGACATTTTGTGGTGGAAAAATGGTTAAAAATGCTCCCAAATGGATCTCTACTCTGATTTTAATGTTTAACCACACTACATTTTGATTCAACCTTGTACACTAGGATCAACTCCTCTTTTATCAGCGTTAAATTTTGCAGCCGTGAGTTTTCTCTGGCAGTGGAAATGAGCTGGTCATGATATTGATGAGATTAACCTCACAAGACAATGAATGTTGACGTGCTTTTGAAAGGATGAAATCCAAATTGTCAACGTTGCCTACCGTGAAAAGACTTATAGCCCTCCTATCGTCAAGAACTCTCATTTGATTTATCTTTAAGGAAATGTTAGATCTTATGGACTAAAGAGAAAATGGGATAGAAGTTCAAGCAAAACCCATCTAAAACTTAAGTAAGTGAGGATTATTCACTACACGCATATCTCTTAAACAAATTTACAACCCGCAAATATTGAGATCATCAGCAATCGTATTAACGCCAGCATATTTAACAGCTTTGCTTACAACCTTATCAGAATATGCGTCTTACAGGAATTAACACGGGAGAATATTCGCCGGGTGTGAAAAAGCGTTGACATTTCTCTCTGGAATCCGCTACGTACCACTTTAAAAACAGCCCCAGCGCCTTGAGAAGAGCGTCTGTGAATGCTAGGATTTATCAGCGATTCCATGCATAATTCATTCGAGGAAAGCAATGTCGTAGAGTCGGAAGAATTGGCAAACCTTGGGGCCGATAAAGGATGCAAGGTCTTATAATCTCGCGGGGGAGTCGTAGACGCCGAGCATTCAAGTTCCCTCTTTCTCTCAGTATAGGGAAGGATTGCAGGATGGGGGAGGGTGGGGTATGGAGGAGTTATCGCGTGGGGGCCAGTCGTTAAATAATCTAATCAGTCGCATGTTACGTAAACACAACACCCAAGTCAGCTCTCGCGTAGTAAGGGCCGGAGATAAGGGTGGGATGGAGAATGTCTTTGGTCAGCGTCCGATAAAGCTATCGATCGGAGCCGGCGAAGGGCTTCGGGACGAACTGCTGTGTAGCAGGAGGCGTCACAAGCCCATGGAGGGTGGGGTGAGGGGTCAGAGAAGGCTATACGCTTGGGCTAAGTGTGGAGGAAAAAGAGGATGAATGGATGGGAATACAGGTGCATGGACAGAAATACCCCCACAGCAAATACAGCGATGAGCGATGTTTAACGATGGAGTACGGACCCGATTCCAAGGTTACATCGAGTTGGGTGCCATTTGCCTTCAGGATAGAAGTAATTCGGGCCGGATGACGACAGAGGACATTTAGGTGCCAGGGACTAGAACCGAAAGAATCCTTTGCAGATCTAATCCACACTATCGACCACCACTGTTCCCGTAGAATGATTTTCTTTTTCAAAAATGACGCTAATCGGAAATAAACAAGTGACCCAGATTTGTCTTCAAATTTTCTCATGGTGAGTAGGTGCTAAGCTAAAATAGATATAGCTCGGTGTTTTGACGAAGGACCCTTTATGCAAATGCACACGAGCGGGAGAAACGAGCGCTGTTGTTTTAAAATTAGTCCCTGTAGAAGAGATTCATAGAATAACACTGTATAAGAGGATCGTAATAAACATATGTTGACAGAAAATGAAATTCGACCAAAATCCCTCGAGATTAACTTTTCAATCTCATACCTACAACATGGACGGCGATCGTTATAAATTTGGTACTTTAACAATTGTGAAGAGTAAAAACAAGTATTACAACGTTCAATATAGCAAAATCAAAGTATGTTCCTGTAAACTAATAGAAAAATCAAAACCCTTGGTTAGAAATACTTTACAGATCATACTACGAAAGTACCGAAAATTCAACTGGCAACGAAAATTAAAATTTCATATTTGTTTATGATTTTAAATATTATAACGAAATGAGATGAAAAATAATAAACTAAATAACATGATAACCGATACTTGGTGCTCAATTAACTAGTAGATCTCCTAATATGATTGGTTTGGTGGGCTCACTTAGCACTGGAGTTGGTAACATATTTTTGTATTAAAACTGTACAGAAACTACGGGAAGTTAATACAACTATCAAATCATCTTAGTTATAAGATCTATAAATTTATCTCTAATTTCAATATTATAATTAAAGTTAATTAATTGGCTACATAACATAGTTTAATGAATTACGATGTGGCTGTAATAAGTTGATAGAAAACATTAAAATAAAGCTAGTAAGAATTGAAAGACTTACAGGAAGACGGTTCAAAATCTTTAAAAGCACTGGGAAGGACTGCGCAAACCTTTCCTTAGCTGTAAAGAGCATTCAAGTTGTGCCATTTGAAGACAGGATTCGGGGACGTAATTTCATACGATACATTTGAACTTGTTATTGAAAAATTGTGATCCAATTCAAGTAACTAAAATACATGTATAATTACGCCTGATTGCAAGAGCAATTGGTTCTATTTACAAAAAGCAAAACAATGTAACTGAAATTCTAAATTAGAACGTTATTCTCACCATAGGAAAACGGAAAATTAATTTTCTGTTCACAGGGAAAAGCTATTGTCTCAATTAAATATACACAGTAAGCCGTGCAGTTTCGTTGGTTAAATCTGGTCTATAAAAGCCAATGATCGCACTACCATTGGAATCTCAAATTTTGACAAATATTTAAAGATACTGTGGAGAGGTAACTTATTTATTGTTATTAGAGTAATTTTTACCTTTTATTTGGGATATTCACTCAGGAGAGGGTAACAAATTAAATAAAAAGGTGAAGAATTGTGTGAGTATTTATTTTTGACCTTCCATATCAACTATTGGCTATAATATGTACTGTGTTCACACATCTTAAAACTTGATTTAAGTGAATTAACTGTCATTAAAAGTTAAGAAATGGTCTGGATTTTAGAACAGCTATCCATCGCTTTGGTGTTAAGTGAAAACATCTGATAATCTGTCACTGCAGGTCGAAAGAGCCCAAACTCATTGTCAATTGGAAGAACTTAGTAAAATATACAGGTTTTGGAAGAGCTGTGCTTATTTTTTAGCTTATAAATCTATACTAAAATGGAAAGTTACGACTCGAGTCCTAATAAATCCTTGGAAAATTCTCAGAAAAATATTTATTTCAAGAAATTGAAGGAGAAGAAACCCTCATCATGCTCTCACCGCATGTGGTTTTATTTATGACTTTATAATAATTAGTTTAAACCCGTTATGGCTTCAAATGGTTATTTCTCGCTACACAATTCTTCAATCCTGGGTATGAGATACATAGGGCAGTAGTGAGTTTTTCACTTACATCAATCGCATCACGCCGTGATGGGGTGTGACTCGTTTAGATCCGAATGACTGTTTTAGTCGGTCTGTATAACATGATAATATGATCTTCTCGCGAGATTAATACCATGGAAATACTCCTCCTGCCGACGAACGAATTTCAGCTAGTCGGATCACGTGCCTTTTTCCATCCCTTGCCATCTCTCCCTCCCCCATGTCCCTTCTCTAAACTACCTCATTTCCCAAACCCCACCCCTTTTTTTCAACACGTCTCTATACCCTTCATCCACATTCGAGCCTTGAAAACCTCATTCTTATCTCGCACCAGGAACACTGCAATCCTCGACCGACACCTCTGTCCGCATACACCCTCGAATTTCTTTGTGTTTCTCTCTACCCAGTGTTTTGGTCGTGTCTCATTGCCTCCTACTCACAAAGCCTACATTCAATCCATCCCATACCATTTCTCTTTGCTTTTTTTAAACTTGGTATGCTGCATGGTATCAGGGTTGAAAAGTTTTTAAATCTGGGCCACCAATTGTCTAGAAGTTAATCCTTAAAATAACTGTGGATGTTTCAGTTCTAGAATATACTCTGCATACTCTCGTGATACAGCAAGTTAATCTTGGATAATTGCGAGGAACACGTTTCCTCTTAATCTTTTATGTCATGCCCACAAATATCTGAGAAGCTACCAGATTATTTACTAGAAGTGTCCAAATAAAAATGATAAACTGGAAATGGAAAACGGGTCAATATGAAGCTAATTAAATATAAATGAAGGGCTTTGCACATTTCCTTTGATAATCTACCTTAGTTCGTATTTTGATCGACCTCCGATTTCATTTTAATACGTATTCAATTTATACTTTTATTCATCTCAAAGGACTATGATTGGAATACGAATACACGCATGGATTTTTTTAGGCGGTTAGAATTCTGAGTCTCACAGAAACTTAGAAAAAAATTTAGCAGTTTATAGAATTTCCACGTTGAGTAACTGACCCTCGCAGAAATGAATCCTGATCACTTTAATCATAAAAATCCCTTCCACGAAATCTCTCCGGAAACAACACTATAGGATATCGTTGCACACAGTTACGTTCACTGGTGTTTGTTAATGACCAAACTGCATGGTCTTTCAAAATTATAAAATAATTCACTCCTCTACTTGTCATTTCACTTGCTTGACCATGCAATCTGGGCAGGGCTATAATGTGTAAATGTGTGCTTTGTGGTGAAATTAGTAATCTCCCCTGATTGGCATTTTGAAAATGTGTTCGTAAACCAGCCAGCGGAAATTAAATTTTCATGATAAAATTTCCCATCTTGATGAAATTAAATTTGCCAATTATCACCATAATTTCTACATTGCGTGTTCATAAATAATAAATTAATGAAAACCTACATTCCTCAAAGATATCCAAGATTTTTATTAATCCTACAAAGTGACTGGAACACCCTTTGATGAAAAATAG
The DNA here is from genome assembly GCA_037158775.1 of Hetaerina titia. Lineage (NCBI taxonomy): Eukaryota > Metazoa > Arthropoda > Insecta > Odonata > Calopterygidae > Hetaerina > Hetaerina titia. The sequence continues at coordinate 26,238,462 of CM073774.1, read as the reverse complement.
TATGATCTTATATGCATTTCCCATGGGAGAACTAACGCTACCGTACTCCGGTTAATTTTTATATTCATATTCCTGTATATATTCAACATCATATATGCTCTATTAGATCGTTAAAAAGGCAAACAGCCTTGTAATCCCAAATATGTGCTCAAGATGCATGTAATATGTTTTTTTCTATTCATATTTTTGTATGCTCAAAAACCTCATCCATCTTCAAACCTTTTCCCGTCAGAGGCATGCATCTGCCTTTATTTTCCGCCATGCCTTCCTCCGTCTCCTTTTATTTTCCTGATTTTTGAAGGCAGCAACAAGCCTCTTATTCCCCACCCGGGATCCGACTTTTACATTCAGAATTACCATGTAATGGCCCTTAAATTGAGGTACATACGATCTCCCCGCTGACATAAGACATCATCCTATTCGATAAGCCCTTTTCAGTACACTTCTCAAGTACGGTCGTTTTACCGGGAAAACAAGGGCAATCTTTAGAATTGTTTGATAAATTCTTAAAATAAGATGCAAAAATAGGTTAATTTACGATTTCCCACCGTAAGAAGATACCGACGTACTAAGTGCACTAATGTGTACATAATCAATCTTTAACGTTGACTAAAAATCATGAAAGTTTCCAAAATCGTAATTTTGCAGAATATGTATCTTCCTCATAACTTCCGTCTTGTCTTTCCTAGGGTTATTTTCATTGAATTTAGAATAGATAGAAGAAGAAATTTCTAATCATTCTTTGTTTTCTTTAAGTTAAATGTTAATTTTGTTAAGAGCTAACGGCTAATTTTGACCCAAGAAAATAATTTTAATGGAAGATTTGCTATTTTAATTGAAACACTCATTAAATATATTATTTTTTATACCACGTATAAACTCAAGCAACCTGAAATATAAACAAAGCAGAAAGGATAAAGGGAAAAATCCATTTTATTTAAGTTTTAGTTATACTGAACATATTGTAAAAAATAGTTATTGGAATTAATCGTTCAAGAAAGCTTTTAATTCTTGCAACGAAAGAGTTTGTTGGCTGTAATTCTGTTATTATCGTAATAAAACATATATTTCAAAACAATACAATTAGTAAACAGAATTTTCTTGTGGCAAGATGAAATTGCTAATCCGAACATTTTTTTATTATTCCTCATGGACAACTATAAACATTTTTTAACTTTTAGAATGTAAGTGCCGCAGTTTTCAAGAGTTTTGCTCCCGTTATGATAATCGCAAGGTACGAGCTCGTAGATTAACGTTACATGAATTTAGGAATATACAAAAGGAAATTAGTATAAAACATCCTTGATAAATTTTAATGTATTTATTGTGACAGCCATCTCTCTAGTTATTGATTTCTAAATAAACTCTCTCAATAAATTACTTTCCATTTTTTAAGGACACTAGAAAAAATACATATAATAAAATCTTAAATACGTGAATTTGAATATGAGGGTTGAAAGTGAGTTGCGCTCTATCAAACAACTATTTTACCAGGGAGGATTAAAGATAAGGAAGCGATATCTGATTATCTTTTCAATTAAGCTCGGCATTTGATTCTATTCCATTTTACTCTCTTTTTCCATCTTCACGGGAGTTTCGTTCATCCCACAGCCTTCATTTGCCTCCCCAAAAATTTCGCTTTGTTGAATATCAAGCCGAAAGTAATCGAGTATTTTGTGAGGAAGAATTCGCCACTCCCCTCTTGCTCTCTCTCTCCACTCCGTACGCACATCCCTCCAACGCATATCCGTTCAAACGCCCTCCCTCCAATCCTCAAATCCTTTCCTGTACGTCGCCCACTCTCTTTTCTCAACCCGCTCCCTCTAAGCGTTTTCCATACCCTTACTCGTCCTCCGTCTCGAGCGTTTTTATTTATATTTTTCCGTTCCCTCTTCTCTTTCGCTTTAAAAGTTTTTTACCTCCCTCTTTATTCTCTCCTCCTCTTTCTCCATTCCCCCTTGCTACCTACTCACCTGCATCGCATCGTTGTTTCTCCCCCCTTCCATTTCGTCTTCTCCCCCTTCACATCAAATCCTTACGCTCAACTCATTTTCGTTTATTCGCACTTTTGCCACTTCCCTCTAGTTAATCTTACTCTCTCTCTTCTATGCCTCCCTTTCCCTCCTTTTTTCGTCCCTGCTCCACATTTCCACCTCGGCGTCTTCAACCGCGCACCCCACTTCCCCCCCATCACCGCTCACCGCTTTTCTTTACTCTGCATCCATGAGCTTGAAAAGTTTCTTCCTCCACCAGTAGTTTTCACCGGTACCCTTTATGCACGCACACACACAAGAGGCAAGCAAACCCCCCCAGACTCTCTCTCCTCTCGCCCTAGCACTTCTTAACCAACTCACCCGCTCTGGCGGCGGCGTCTTACCCCACTACCAACAATGCTTCGCAATCTTTCAGGAAAACCTCCTCTCTACGTCCCACGCTCCCCTTTCTCCCTCCCCCCCTTCCTCACACCATTCCTCCTCACCCATTCCCACAATCCCTCGTATCAATTCTTCCCACACCTACGCCGCAGCTCCCTGCAGTCAATCTCTCCCTCCCACTCCGTATTCCCATCTTCGTATTCGCCACCCTACCCCGGTTGTTCCCCTCCGCGGATGCGGGAGAGGGGATCTCGCCGCCTTAACTCCCGGACCAATTCCCACCCACCGCACTTTCTCTGTTTCGCCTTCTTCCCCCCGGCCCACTCGACCTCTTACAGACCGAGAGACGCCCCTAGAACACTCCCTCAAAACCCCACTCCCCCCTCGCCGCACAATATGCCCTCCTTTTTGCCTCTTCCCACCCTCCATCGCGCTCTTTCCTTTTCTCTTTCTTCTTAATCCCCCATGAAGCTCCCGGTCTTATTATTAAGGTTGCTCTCTCCCTCCCTTCTTTTTCCACGTTCATTGTTGCCAAGTCAACTCATCCGCACTAGTCCTTCACATAATTTCTTTTCTCCTCCCCACCCATCCCTTTCTCCAGCACACTCAGTTCTTTCATGCGTCTTACCTCGAAAAATATCTCCTAACCACCCTTCTCTTTTTCTCTCTCTCTCGCTTTCCTATAATAATATCATCTCCCTTTTGTTCCTATTATCTCGTAATTATATTTCGTGTCCTTGAGGATGGAAAAAGAATAAATTTTCCACTTTTCCGCGACGTGCTTTCTTCGGACCAGTCCTTTTCTCCCTCTCTCTCCCTCCCGGGGAGTTCTTGTTGACTTCCCAAGGAGTATCATGGGTCTCTGGGGAAATGCAGGGGATTCTCTGTTGCGTTCAATTAGCAGCGGTGATAAGCGACATCCTTAATTCGGTCTCCACTACTCGGCAAAATACTAGCTAGACCTTCATGTTCCTGTTCTCGTGGAAAGCGAAGCAGTGTACTGTATAATAGCTAAGCCAAAAAGGGATCTATATTATTGTAAAATCTGCCATATAACTACTCCGAAACCTTCAACTTTATATTCTCTGGGAAAATAAATCTTTCATTGCCATATTTTGCACCACAAGGTCATGAAGCTAATTCTCCGAGTTAGCACTTTCTCTTTAAGTATATAAATGTGACATAAAAAATTCACAAAAAAACATGTGAAAATTTAAACTGAAACTTACATTCAAATTTATTGCACAATCATTACCTTGTAGGGGTGTAAGTGAAGGTCTGAGTGTAAAATTCACCTTACCATTCTGGGCGATATTCCAAGGGCAGCAGCATGTTTCCGTGCAAACGACGATGGAGACTCTTCAATGGACGCTCTCACTGCCACGATGTTATCAGGTGTCTGCACACTTTTAGGACACCAAACTGGTTTTCTAGGAAGTGCAGATCCAGTCAACAGTACACTACTAATCAATTTATTAATGGTTTTAGTATCAGGAACCCTATCATAACGAGTCAAACCAAACCGCGTAGTAAAAGCCCTCTGTGTCGCCACCACACTATCATTGTTTTTGAAGAACATTTCTACAAAGCCTCGATACTTACCAGAATACTATTTGGTAATTACTAAAAATGGCGTAGCTTTTCCGAGGTAATGCCACTACTTCCACACTGCTAATTAATTTGCGTGGTCTTCAGTGATATTTTAAAACTAGGGATCCCATTCTGCTTTACCCTGTTTTATTCGGGCAAAACATGCAATTTCTTTTATCTACCCCTAAACGGTGGTGGAATTCCACAATGTTGTAATCACTACTACATAAATTGTTTTATGAAAACGTGCACATCTGAATAGTCCATGATTGAAATATATTTATAAATGAATTAACGCGCATAAAAAAGTTTCAAAGAGCGATACTTTATGCTATAAAAACTTTTAATTTAAATGTTCGAATTTTGCATTGGCATCCATTTTTTTATTACAGGAATATAATTAAAATATATTTAAGTTAGGGTTTTCCCGATTACTACTGACAAAACGGTGTATCGAGAATTAAATTTTAAAATGAAACATTTTTGTGAATAAGTGACATAAATTTGTAAAATGGAATCTTGTACATAACTAGTATCTAATAATGGTAATTGATAATGGAAAAATCTTTAACGCAAATCAATAATTTTGAATACTTTTATCTCTGAATAAGTATGATTTGTGTCTTAATGAAGATCAATTTTGAAGCAATAAGCATCTTAGTAATATCAAATTTACATTTTTAGCTTCAATGCAAAATTGATGAGTTATGTCAAATCAAGCAAAATCAGTTAGGTCGACATTGGCATTATAAATCACCCCATATTAAATTAATTTAAAATTAATTTGATTACACTTCCTACCTAATTCTTGATTAACTGTTTTAAAATATTTTACTGTTATTCAGTCCGTATCATATTAAATGCTTCCGTTAAATTACAGCAGACTGATTTTGCTTTCGTTTGAATAGCCAAAGTTCATGTACTTCACTGGGAGAATTAGGTACACCCTGCAGTGCTCAGAAAGATGAAATTCTTCTTATATATAAATAATAATTGTCTAAAAGTTACTTATTATATAAGATATTCTCCTAATAAGTGCATTACAAGTACATTTCGTATAGGTTTATTGATTTCATTAGGAAAAATAACAGAGTTATCACTTCACCTTCTGCTATCGGTTGTTTAATTTACTATGTCAGCGTTATTCTCACAAGTATTAATTCCATACACATGAAAAGACCTCAATTCATGCAATATGACGTCTGAATTAGAGAAAGTAACTCACGAATCACTTGTTTACAGCCTCATTGAAACCTTGAACCTCGCCATCAAGCTTGCCAATGAATGCGACGTAACTTTTATCACTGCGGCGCTCTGCCGTCCATAAACTAATCTACGGCTGATACGATCTCGTGCGATGGATGCATCGATTCTCCCAGTCCACATCACGCGACTGCGGTCCACGAGCCGAAGGCGACTTCAGCCTTCCCCCTCTATCGTCAGCCACCAACCTCCCGCTCTTGCCCGGACCCCCACGTCCACTATCGCCATGTCCACTCCGCTGCCTTTGTCCGCGTCTCCTCGGAAAAGTTCACCATTTCACCGCAAGCGTCAAATCCTTCGGCACATGAATCGGCTCCGCACCAATTATGAGTGGTGCGGAGCCCTTGGCGAATTTTTCCACCCGAGAAAAAAATAAGCGATCAAAAAACCTGTGTGAGGAGAGAGTGAGCGCTTATTCGGAGGAAAAGATTGGCAATTAAATTAATTTTCGAGCGCCTGCAATTACAGAGCCACTTGGAGGGGCAAGGTAGGCAAATGAAAAGTGGGAAAGGTTTTTGGGCAGCGGAATGGAAAATGTTAATTAGCGCCGTTATTTCTGAACACCCGAACGTATTGAAAATCTCTTTTGAGTGAGTCATAATATCTCTTATTTTCTTTCGGTCTCAAATTAATACTAGGCATCAAATTCATTCGCAAAATGAATATAGTGCGATACCCTTAAATAAAGCCAAATATTTGTGGCAAAAGAGTCTTTGGGGATAATATGAACGTTGGATTAAATATTCAGAAGCACGCTCAAAAAACAATGTCTATTGTTGGAAACGTTATACGTTTTTCATTAAAATAATCGTCCAGAGTTAAAACTTGCTATGCTCAAAGTAAATGGTACTATAACATCAGAAGCATAGGGATAGTAACAGGACTCGATTCAACACATTTTATTTATTCGACTTCCATTAGGCCAATATAAGCTAAGGTCTGATAAACATGCCAATGGAGTTATCATTTTGGTTTTGCTTCGTTAAAGCAGACGGTTTATATATTTATTCAATTACCTAAATTTTATTGTTTTAAGAAAAGCTTGCTTATCATATAACACTTCCTAATAACAGGCCCTTACCTAAAAGGCAAATAATGGTATGAGAGTTATGTTTTAAGTTCGGTCCGTTTGGTTATAAAAATAGTATATTCGTTAAAAAAGTTTTTACCGCCGGTTTTAGTTTAATACAAACCTATTTCACTTGTCTACGTAATCGCAGTTAATTTTAAAGTATTTACACAAAGCAGCACTAGTTCTTTAATCCGTCATCATAAAAGATTGTCGCCTGATAATAATAAATACCATTTGACAATTGCGAAATTCAGTTTTTCTACGTCTTCAACCCGTTGTTCACCAAGCCTCTGTAACAAGTGAAAGAAGAGGAAATAGTCGCTAGCTGCAAGGTGAATTCATCTCCTTCTGGTTGTTAGCGATCCAAAAGCGCTCGTCCCCTCAAAATTCTTTGATCTTTGCGAAAAGTTTTTAGCTCACAACTTTTACATTATTTGTAATATCCGAGTTTTCTGTCAACTCATGTACGTTTTAGTGGGCCCATCAATATTACCCAGAGTACGTCCGTCATCGAATCAATCGCAGTTGTTGGTCCATTTTTTGAACGATTTCATCGGTTTGGATACTGATTTCGCCACTCCGTCATTCATCATGCATATTACTGCGGCCATTTTTAAAGTGTCGAAACCATGGTTTAACCTCTACTTCACTCGTTATAGCATGTCTATGAGCTAGGCACATCCCCCGATGAATTTGTGTGTCTGATATTCCTTTTACACCGAAACATGGAATTCCGACACGTCATTTGCAACTGGCGGAAGCAACGATTTTTGCAGACATTGTTTTCTGCATTCACTGACAGGCAAAAACTACTGAATGACAACAAAAACTTAAGTGGCTACCAAAACAATCAATAGCTAGGGTTACATGCATACAACTTTATTCTAACCCACCAGCATTTAAATATAAGAACTCGGGCCTTACTTTTCCAAAATGCATCATATTTCTAAAATACATTTCAGGTGATATCAAGTGCCTAAATACACGTGCCTACATTTAGGTGCACACGTGTGTAGAATTAGGTGTACAAGTAATCGTGAATTCTGTTCGCGTATTGTGGAAGAAAAGCCATGTGCTCCACCTAATGCCCACCTCCCGATGATTTGCAAAATGTGCATATGCCTGTTAAACTAATTGAGACTACATCCAAACTGCGTCTTCTGGTTGTTTTAGTATCCTGAATCGCGCGTAGATAGAACTTTCAAGAGAATAGTTAACGGCCATTGTTGAAAACTGACATAAGGGCTCTCTCTATAGCTCTACAAATCTCTATAGTAATGGCAATTTGCCACCAATTAACCTTCATGGTAGTTACAAAAATACACATCCATCCAGGCATCACGTCATCTTAAATTTCCCGGCCAGTTTCTTTTATATTAATATCCAGTGGAATATTAAATGAGAAAAAGGTTACGATTCAGACAGAAGATAGCCCACGCTGACTCTGTTCCTCAGTAGTCAGGCGTCCGCTGAGGCATATGACCATCGAGGCAGCCATTGAGCAATGGTGTCACATTGAAAACAGTATTGAGGTAGACAACGGGAAATCATCTCAATTTAAATTTCCAAGACTTTTATGATAGACAGTATAGAACAGACGTATCCTGAGAACAACGGGACTCGGCCAAATTACCCATGTGTCGTTCTCAGACGCGGTAGAGGTAAAGTTTCCGTGGTCATCTCACGAAATCCTTTAAAAGCAAAATTGAGCGCAGCAGCACCAAAGACGCATAAGGAGGAAACCGTTATCGTTAGAGAGTAATATATAGAAGAGAGAACGAGAGCCAGCGAGGGGTTGCCATAATGTTGAATAAAAAGTTAGAAAGAAACCTAGACAGTATAGAGCAAGACGCGGATAGCATATTACTAGTAGAAATAAAAGCAGAACCAAGAAACTTGATCAATATTCAGGTATACATGCCAACAAGCAATCATAAGGAGGAAGAAGTCAATATACGACAGGTTAGAAGGCATAACTACGTGTGTTCCTGCAGGCAGATATTTGATAGTAATAGGAGATTGGAATGCAACAGTAGGCGAAGGAGGGGATGGTGATGAAGTGGAGGACTACGATTTAGGCAAGAGGAATGATCGTGGAAAGAAATCTTTTGAATTCTACAGTGAACAGGGGTTACTCATCATCAACCCATAGTCTATAAACCAGAACAGGCGTTAGTATACATGAAAATGTCACGTGGCTCAGAAAGATATCAGTTAGATCATATTATGGTTAGGAACAGATATGGAAACCGCGTGATGGATTCGTACATTTTCCCGGGAGCGGATACAGACTCTTATCAAAATTTAAACTTATGCAGTGTAGCGTCCGTTTGAAAAAGATAAGGCTACTAGACTACGAGGAAGGAAATTGAGTTTAGAAACATTAACTGGACTGGCAAAGAAGAAGTGTTAGCAGGTTGTAGAGAAAATCTTCAATGAAGGAAAAGAGCCGAGTAATATCGAGGAAAAATGGAAATACATAAAAAGGGATACCCTTAGTCACAAAAAAATTATAGCAACTGTAGATTGGAAAAAGACGAGAAAAAAATGGATCACGGATGAGATGATTAAGATTATGATAGGTGAGAGGATGAAATGGAGGGATGCAAACTCGAGTTAGGTCGAAAAATGTAAAAAGAGAGAAATAATATATTGATATTAGAAACAAATAAACAAAAAGATGCGTGGAAGATGACGCCGTGTGAGGGTATGGAAATATTGCAAAGTAAGGGTGAAATTGGTGCGCTATAAAAGAAGGTTAAAACACTAACGTTTAGTAAGAAGGAAATATATAGAAGGGAATATTTGTGTTAACAGTTAGAGATAAGTCGGGTAAGATAATGCAGCGTAGTTATAGTTGATTATATGTAGTTGAAACAGAAAAGATAAAGAGAGATGGAATTTTTATATAGAATAACTGTATGATAAAGCACTTAGGCCAACAATCTTAGAAGCATAAAGAGAATATAACATAGACAAAGATGGCTTAGGTCCAGGAATGTTCGACGATCTCATAGAAAGACCATTAAAAGGGACAAAATCAAATAAGGTTGTGAGGGCAGGCTACATTCATGTGAACTACGATAAGGTTTAGGAAAATGTGGGAGAAATTGTATTTACGGACTAATTCGATGCTTATTTAGGAGAGGAATCTGACCAGAAGAGTTTGTAAGATTAGTGTTAGTACCTATTCCAAAGAGGTAAATACCACATCATGTGAGAACTACAGAACAATAAGTTTGATTTGCCACGCAGGTAAAGTTGTTCTCAGGATCATCAACAAAAGGATAGTGAGAAAGGCAAATGATTACTTAGGGGATGATCAGTTTGAATATAGGAAGTGAAGAGATACGCGTGATGCTATTGCAGTATTGAGATCACTAATCGAGAGGAATATGGAATACAATCAGGACGTTTTTGCCTGTTTTGTAGATTTCGAAAAAGCGTTTGATAGAGTAAATTGGGAAAAATTAATGCGTGTATTGCAGAGCATAGGAATGGATTGGAGGGACAGGAGAATGATCCGCAACCTATACATATCTAAGACTGCTCGGGTGCGAGTGGGGAAGGGAGAGTCCGGATGGGCAGTGTTAGGAAGAGGTGTAAGGCAGGGTTGCCTATTGTCACCGGTACTGTTCAACGTATATGTAGAGGAAATGATTAAAGAGGCATGGGAAGAACTGGAGGTAGGAATGAAAGTCGGAGGGGAATTCGTAAAATCGGTTAGGTTTGCTGATGACCAAGCATTAGTTGCTCAGTCAGCCAAGGGGTTGCAAGCATTGTTAAGTGAATTGGAGGTTCAGTGCGATAGATAAGGGATGAGAATCAATATTAATAAAACAAAGGTTATGCGATTTTCCAGGAATAATAAGGCTACTCTGAATATTAAAATAAATAGAGGGAAAAAACTAAAAGAGATAGGACGGTTTACGTATTTCAGAAGTGTTTTGGACAAACACGGTCAAAGTAGTAGGGACGTAATGAGAAGAATTACTCTAAGTATAGAAGCGTTCACATTGAGGAGGGAATTGATTGCAGAGTCGTTGAGTTAGAAATTTAAGAAAAGGGTTGTTAAAACTTTGATATAGAGTGTTGTTTTGTACGGTGCGGAAACGTCAGTGAGGAAGGACGATGGGCGTAGTTTGCAGGCTTTTGAAATTTTTGGAGAAGGATGGAGAAAGTAAAGTGCACAGAAATGAGAACAAATGCGGAAGTATTGAGCACGTGGGGAAGGAGAGAGAATATCTAGAAGAAATCATAAGGAGGCAGAGAAAATGAATGAAAAGTATTTTGATTGGCAGTGTGACGTTGAAGACTGTCATGGAGGTAAGAATGTATATATATATATATATATATATATATATATATATATATATATATATATATATATATATATATATATATATATCATATTTAATTTAAGGTTTTTATCTTTAAAACGTGGTAAAAGCTAAATATTTTCCGCTGTTTTCATCCCACTTCCCTTGATTTTCCACTCCTAAATTCTCTGCTCCTCTTCCCGATATACCTTCCCTTCCTGCTCCATCCCACATTCTTAATCCACACCCTCGCACCGTTCTCGTTCCGCCATTCAATCCACGCCACTTTCATTTGCGACTCATATTCTTACCGCATCCAAACAACCAATATAATCTCCGTAGTCTCCTACACTCCACAACTTCCCAACTCTCTCATCCTTTGGCTCTTTCATTTCCCTTCCATTCCCGCGCTTTCCTTTCCTCACACATCCCTCATTAATTTCGCTGCCTTTATTTTCCTTGCCATCTTCCCCTTTATTTCTCCTTCCATAACCTCCCAGTACCCACCCAGCCCATTATTCATAACTCACAAAATTTCTGGCTGGATCTTCTCGAAAGACCATGAGTATTTGCTGCGTATTCTTTTGTCTCGAATCTTTCAGAGAATGTGCGGTTGCTACTATATTAGTCTCGTGAGATTTCGACATATCTTCAGCCGCTTTGGTATTTAGTAGTACAATAGTACAACAGTGGTGAGTAGATTACTGTAGGAAAATTATTTCAATATTGGTTAATTTGTATTCGTTATGCAATGTTTATTTATGTTTGAGGATTATTTATGATTTTAATGTTTATCTATGTTTTTATCGACTATTTTGGCAAAAAATGTCTAGGAATTACCATTTCACTGATTCACTTCGATGAATCTAATAAAAAATAATGAATAATGTTGAAATCAATATTCCTTCAGCATAATGTGCATATATATATATATATATATATATATATATATATATGTAGATACATAGATATTTTTATAAGTTGAATTAATGGCAGAGACGTTAAGTAAGGATATTAAAAAAGGGCTCGTTAAAACTTTGAAATGGAGTGTAGTTATGTGCGGCGCACGTTCCCTGTAAGAGGATGAATGCCGTAGTCTGGAGGCTTTTAATTAAATGTTTATTATTTTATGTTAAAGACAAAATATGTTTCATGTATGTATCCTGATATACATATATAAAAAACAAAGTATTCAACCGAATGTTGGTTTCGTAGGTGATGGTAGAGTTCACCCAGTACTAAGCCCGACGAAGTGTGAAACTCATACTTCAGGGTAGGGGGGATCAGAAGAAAAAGACAGAGAGTAAGGCAAATGATTACTTAGGGGATGATCAGTTTGAATATAGGAAGTGAAGAGATACGCGTGATACCATTGCAGTATTGAGATCACTAATCGAGAGGAATATAGAATACAATCTGGACGTATTTGCCTGTTTCGTAAATTTCGAAAAAGCGTTTGATGGAGTGAATTGGGAAAAATTAATACGTGTATTGCAGAAAATAGGAATGGATTGGAGGGACAGGAGACTGATCCGCAATCTGTACATGTCTCAGACTGCTCAGGTGCGAGTGCGGAACGAAGAGTCCGGATGGGCAGTGTTAGGAAGAGGTGTAAGGCAGGGTTGCCCATTGACACCGGTGCTGTTCAACGTGTATGAGGAGGAAGTGTTTAAAGAGGCATGGAAAGAATTGGAGGTGGGAACGAAAGTCGGAAGGAAATTCGTAAAACCGGTTATATTTGCTGATGACCAAGCATTAGTTACTCAGTCAGCCAACGGGTTGCAAACATTGCTGAGTGAATTGGAGGTTCAGTGCGATAGATATGAGATGAGAATCTATATCAATAAAACAAAGATTATACTATTTTCCAGAAAGAAATAGGCTAAGCTGAATATTAAAAAAGGGGGGAAAAATAGAGCATGAAGAACAGATTACGTATCTCAGAAATGTTTTGGACCAATACGGTCAAAGCAGTAAGGATGTAAGGATAAGAATTGCGCTAGGCAAGGAGGCTATCTCAAAGATGAGGGTATTGATGACGGGGACGTTGAGTAGGGAGTCTACAAAAAGACTGGTAAATACTCTGAAAAGGAGCGTAGCTATGTACGACGCGGAAACGTGGTCGCCGAAGCAGGATGATATACGTAGATTTGATGCTTTTGAAATGTGGATGAGGAGAGGAATGGAGAAGGTGAAATGGACCGAAAGGAAAACATATGAGGAAGTACTGGAGATGATAGGTGAGGAGAGGGGTCTGTCGAGAGAAATCCTAAGGAGGCAGGAAAAATGGATGAAAGGCGTATTGATCGGCAGTGCGATATTGAAGACTGTAATAGATAGGATAATGTTGGGCAAGCGAGGAAAGGGCAGGAACAGGATAGGGATGTTGGACGGGATGAAGGGAGGAAAGAAGTACACAGAGATGAAGAGGGACCTGATGTAGATTAGGTTGCTGGATTGGTTTTTTTGGAATTACAAAATGTTTATTTGATAGCTGTGTCCATCCAAAAACCTACCTTAACCGGTAGATTACCTAAAAAAATATACGCATGCACGCGTGCGTGTGTATGTACAGGGTCTATTATGAAAGAAATACGCATGATTTTATTTATTTCTCCGGGTGTTTTTGATTGTACTTATACAAATTGCTCAAAATTCCTCAAAATATTACCCTCCTGCATCAATAAACATGTAGAGACGTGTTTGCCGCGCTTGGATGATAGCCTGAAACTCCCCTCTACGGGAATGCCTCTCAGGAACGATGTAACATGCTTTTGGATGTGTTCCACACTCTCCCAATGCTTTCTTTGAAGCTCTCTCTTTAGTCGAGAAACAAAAACGTCGCGTGGACCCATGTTGGGAATGTAAGTATTCTGTGGGACGACCATTAGGGTGTTCCGGGATAGGAAGTTGAAAACGATGAAGGATTTAAGTGACTTGACCATCAAGACCAAGAGTTAAGGCCAATATTTAATTCTTCCACTCTGAAAAAGTATAATATATTTGTGAAAATATAGATCGCTGAGTTAGGTCCATTATTTTTCTGACAAAATCAAATATAGTCCAACTACTAGTTTTAGGAAGGGAGTTTTCCTATTAAAACTCGGATCTCCGCATCGACAAAAAAGCGTTCTCCATCATTCCGTTTGATTAATGACGTCGGAGTAAAGTAGGCCAAGGCTATCATATCTTAAAGTGTCATTGAAAGAAATCGTTAATGGTTAAGAAAATGCCTTGGGGAGAGCACCCCATCATTCGCTCTCGCCCGAGCATACTCCAGTGAGGGAGAGTTTATTGATCAGATCAATAGAAAATGATATTATTATTCTCCATAAAATTAATGGAAATATATTTTCAAAACCCTAATTAGCAGAATCAGTTACAGTACCTGAAGTGTAAATGACCTTTTGTTCGGAATCAATGAAGAAATGTGTAATTCTCTTAGTTTTTTTGGGGAGTGTGTTGAAAATATGTACGTGATAACGCATGCGATACGTACCGTATAACTATGTGAGCGGAATTAAAGACGACATTCCGGAATTTTATGATTAATTACATGCATGTGCCCACATTTTTTCTGCTTATTTGTTAAAACTGCTGTAAAATTCTGTATAAAACTGCGCGTCCCACGGGTGAGATAGATTCCACCTGGATTGAGCTGATAAACATGAAAATTAAAGTTTTTGAAGTCAGACAGAAGTTCGTCGCTATGCATAGGACAAGCGATAGTATTATTTTAATAGGAAATTTATTCCTGTGTCAGAATTTTTTACCATTGCCTCTGATTCATCTTTAATATTTTGAAATTTAGTTTCATATCTTAGTGAACGTCGAATATTTCCCGGTGCTGAAAAAACTTAATGGTTTCGAATTCACATTTTAACGATTGAATGATAGCGCAAATATGGAGATGATATAATTTTCAAGAAGATTCTAGAATTTATAAAATGATTCATTCAAGTTGATACATAATGTTATTCATACACCATGGAGTTATTATTTACACTAAAAAACTTTTTTAAATTGGTAAAATTTCTCCGGCTATGGATTCAAAATATTTATTTTGTTTTATTAATAGTTGTGTACCTATATATATATATATATATATATATATATATATATATATATAACTATAAAGGTAATTCTGTTCAACGTTCTTTGTACTTCTATCTCAATTGCAGGTAAATCTGATATCATCCAAACAAAGATGTGTGTGTTTGGAAAAAATGCGCGTCACATATGTAATGCTAGTATGGACATGTTGAAGAGTATTAATTTCAATACAACAATTTCAGAGCGTAAAAATCATTCGCATTGACCGGGATTCGAACTTGAATCCTTCGATAGCCGGCCGAGTGCCTTATCCAGTTAAGCTATCTAGGTATCCTCTTAAACTCTGAAATTTTAGGGCTTTTAAATTGGACATCGAGGGATCCGGGTTCGAATCCCAGTCAAGGCGAATGCTCTGAAATTGTTGCATTGAAATGCATGCAAGTGGATGACTCCATTAAAAGTTACTCTTGTGGCATCTCCTGCAGTTTCTTGAAATTTGTCTAGTGTATTAATTGTTCTGAAAAAAAGTAACTCGAGGCGCACGAGAGATATCAGATAGCTTGTATAACGGCGAGAAGCATTTAGGAAGTGACAGGGATAAATTACATAACTAGTCATGGCTTTGCCCAGGTTAAAGGATGATGTAGTCAAAATAACATAAGCAATGTTGCAAGAGTTCCAATCAGATATTAATGACAATAAAAATGGGGAATCGGTAGTAGATGAATTCTTTATTAAATCAGAATAGGGAAAATGTGAAATTGAAAGGAGCTAATGATAATTTCCGAGAATAATTGACCAAGTACAACTGTCTTTGACAAGCTGTTGGCAAATCTATACCCATAATAGGGATGCCATTAACTTTGAGAAATAGTTAAACACTACATAAAATTACTTATCATCTCATTTCCACAATTTTTTCTAAGAAGAACTAGCTACTTTGCAGCCTCAAAGAGCCTCTCTTTCTACCTTTGTCCTAACTCATCTAATTTCCCCATTTCTGTCTTTGTTCTCTATTCTCCATCTTCCACTTTTCTTCCCTGTTTTCCTCTTAAGGACACCCATGTTGCTATTCTCCCATCCCATGCCTATCTTGAAGCTCATCACAAGTTCTTTCTCGGGTTCTCTATTCCAACATGCTGCCGTGCCTCATCAATTAGTGCCATCTTTCGAAAATTAGTATTTTACGAGAAATTATTATTAGCGCCGACGTACCTATTTGCTCATAAAGTTCCTCGTCTGCGAGCATTTATGCTTTCCAATATTTATTTGAGATCATCTTAGTGGATAGGGGAGGCGTTTTACGATCTCTAATAGCGTTCATGATGTTTTAACGCCTTTCTAAACATATTGCAGCTATTTAATCCATGTAGGTTTTTGAGATGACGATATTCATTACAGCAAAAATTTGCGCTAAATTATTTTATACTGTCCAACAGAAGTTAGTTGAAACATTTCACCCAATTAAAAAAATCCAAAAA
Organism: Hetaerina titia; assembly: GCA_037158775.1. Taxonomy (NCBI): domain Eukaryota; kingdom Metazoa; phylum Arthropoda; class Insecta; order Odonata; family Calopterygidae; genus Hetaerina; species Hetaerina titia. The sequence continues at coordinate 26,222,309 of CM073774.1, read as the reverse complement.
AATACTCTTTGAAATAAGGATTGGATTATTCGGTGAATTCGTAATCAGCTTCCCTTCTTGGTTTTTTCAGCAGCCGGCAGTTCTACTTTTCTCTTCGACTCCACATCTTGTTTTATGTGAAATCTTAGGCAGTAGTTTCTTTAACATGGCCGTTAAAAGCTAAAAAAAACAAGACTGAATGTTAAGAACGATCCCACATTTACGTTGGAAAAACTGCTGCATAATGACAGTATCATATGATGAATCCTGGTAGCTTCTCTTCCTTAAGAAATGGCCCTTAATCGAAATGGGACCTACATTTTAAAATCGCAAAGAAGGGGCCCAATTAAAGACGTCATGAAATTCTAGATTTCTAATTTCCAACACTTCTGAATTTAGAGTTAAAAGTAGCGCAAGGGAAACATCTTGAAGCTTCAATGGCGCGGAATGACACTATGAAAATAACATGGGAAAAATACGGACAGGTTACGTAGGAACAAGTGCTGGAAGGAAAAAGAGTCACTCCAACATGCTCTTTCAGCTTTTTAATAACACACAAATTTTTCCAGTCGAATCTAAAGTTACCTTTTAATGTTTTAAGAACCATATTTATTAAGATACCCATATTGAAATATATCTGAGATACCAAATACGTATGTACCTCGCAACTAAATACGTCCAGGTTATTTGGGGACTATCAACTAAATATTTTCAGTAAAAATTACTAATTAGTAAAAACTAATGATGAAAAAATGCATAATAAGATATTTTCTACAAAAATGTTTTTCAGTTATTTTTATTGGCAAAGTATTAATCCAACTCCAGTCATAGCGAAACCGATGGAAAGACAGCAATTTTTAATCCGATATCTAATCGCTGCGATGCGGAGAAAAATGTTAAGGAATAAATTCTCTTTACTGATGCATGGATGAAAATTTTATCGTAGCCAGATGTAAAGAACGCTGATATTCTATAAAATTCACAAAAAAATCCGCATTTAATATATTCTTTCAGTAAAAGTTTCAAAAATAGGCATAATTATGTACGAGAGAAAGATGATTGATAGTTTTGTTTTATTTTTCAGTCTATAGTTTTTCAATTTACATTTTTACAGAGTTTTTAGAACTAACATTTGACAATGTTTCTCGTTCAAATCAAATACTATCAATAAAAGCATTGGGATGAATAACTACAAGTGGAAATATATTACCCTTAGGTTACACACCTACCTTAGAAACCTTAATTAAAGGTAGAAGTTTTAATCGAATTACTTTTCTTTTGATCGTTCTAATATTTGTATTTTGGACAGAGATAAACGATATTACATTCTACATTCTAACGAAAAAATAGAACTTCTACATAGCAACGTTAAGTTTAGATAATGGGATACTAATCAAATTTTTACCTCAAAACTAGTAAATAAAGTATGTGTCGATGAGTATTTACGAGGGTCATCCGGAAAGTAGTACCCGTTCGTGAAATAAAGACACAAAAGTAAATATTAACAAACATAAGAAAAATTATTTGAAAGAAGATACTTTAAACTACTTCTCAACATAATCTCCAAGCAAATTAAGGCATTTGTCATAATGTGTGACAAGTTTCTGTATTCCTGCTGCATAGTCCTTCGCCGCCAGCCATACGCTTGGTTTTGTGCTCATCTGTAAGCATGCGAGGGACCCATCTTGCACAAATTTTTGCATAATGCAGATGGTGTTTAACAATTTCATGAACAATTGTTCGAGAAACATTGGGAAAATGCTCACAGATGTCATCAATTGTGACGCGCCGATCGTTCCTCACGAATTCGTCAACTGAGCTCACCAGTTGGTCTGTAATGACAGACGGTCTCCCCGAACGCTTATCGTCGTGTGTGTTCCCCCTCCCCATGTTGAAGTTGCGACACCACCGCCGAACAGACGACTCGTCCATTACATTGTCTCCATACACCTCCTTTAATTGGCGATGAATATCACATGGGCGAACGTTTCTTGCATTGAGGAATTTAATCACTGCCCTCACTTCACAACTGGCGGCGTTCTCAATTTTTTTAAACATTGTAAACAATCACAGAAACAACACAGGCAATGCTAGCGTCACGCAACTTGGCTCAGAGAAGGCAGATAAGCCACTGAAGCTATCTGACCTCGTCCAGCGGCTACTCGCGTCGTCAGCACTTCATGCGGCACGAACGGGTACTACTTTCCGGATGACCCTCGTACGTGCTACTCTTATTTCTTTGTCAATAATTGGTGATTGATGCCTTAGGAGAATTCTATCTGACAAATTTAATATTGAAGTTTGGTGAAAATGACATTAAAACAGTCATGCTTAAATAAATAGAGGAGAATTTAACAATTAACCATAACAGGTATAATTTTCACATTTTATTTTCAATCAAATATTCCGCAAGGCAATATATAGCCCTTTAAAAAAAATTTGGCTGGCGCAAAAAGTCATGTCCTCAAAAGTATTTAGTTGACGAGACTATCACTTAATACGTGGAATGTTGTGAAACAAAAATATTCGGTCAAGGCCCTTCGTCAACGATGTTTTGGGAGTGCAAATGGTGAACGATTTTATATGTCATCTTAAAATGGCTTTATTCAAGAGAGCGTGTTCGGAGTTTGGGCGCTTAGTTATGGGGTTCGTGAATACACAAGTCCGAACGTTCTTAGCGTCACCTTAATCAAGTCGGTGGGCGCTCCAAGAGGCCATCAGTCTTCCCATTCTCAGCAACGTAAGCCCAGCAATCCGAAGAACATATTCATCCAAGTCTCAAAAGTCAGCTTCTTCGCTCTCCTACCCTTCTCTCCTTTGTCCTAATTAAATATTAGTCGTGTATCGCACTAAGTTTCAATATGTACACTACAGTAATTTTATAACAGAATAGAGAAGAAAACTCATCAATGAGTTGTAGAATATCGCCTGGAAGGAGGCGTCAGTAGTGCAGAAATCAATAACGGCAAGCATAGGTTCACTACAACTATTAGGAATGACCAACAGCCAATAGTTTATATGTGTACACAAGGAAATTGCCTATAAAAGCATATAAAAAGTTCACTTTTCAACAAATATAATTTATTGAGCCCTGTAGAGAACTAAAAACTAACGAGATGTTAAAAATATGGTGCTATAAAAATTATAAAAAATACTGACTCTACCAGAAATTTCAATATTATACCATCGTATTTACCTTAATTTTCTTAATCATTTTTCAGATAACCTTACTTAATTTTTTGTGCAACTGTATTGACAAGCTGTAATTTAAATTTAATATTTTATCCAACGTTGGAAAAGATTAAATTCCATACCTACCGGTATTAGCTTGTATGGCTACTAAAATTGACTTGGCCTCTTTTTCAGCTTAAGTTGAGTAAACAAATGAAGTCACAGTAAAAACTTACAAATTATTGCCATCCACCTAGTTTGGACTTCTAGCCATTGATGTTAGGTTATATACATGTAAATACTTTCCATTATGTTGATCGCATGGTGAATACGTTAAAATCACTTCATCATTGACGTCATTGAATTGCTGTTGGAGGTAGTAATATTTGTTAAATCTAAATATACAAGTTAAAATACCATTTTGGAGCCATCCGAATCCCATTTAACCATGGAAATATATCTTAATAAGAATCAATATCAAATTAAACCGCTGATTAAGAAGGGATATTGCCAAATTAATTAAATTTTTGATTGTGTGGGAATGCAGATCATTATATAATGTGAAAAAATCAGCTTTTAGGAGTGCCAGTTATCTTTCCGAGTTGTAACTAAGCTTGCTAGCGATATTTTGAAAAAAGGGGGACGTGTCACCCGCGTGGAATAAGCCGATCGGTATCACTCGGTAAAGCGAACCCGGTTCTCATAAGTGCCGATTGGAATCTTTCCGGAACGATTTCGCCTCCTTTCAATTTCCATTTGCCGTTGGGTGTATTTTTAATCTTTTATTTCTCTTTTGGTGTGCAGTAGCTGAGGGATCGGTTGGGACGGGGAGGATAGACTGTGAGGGTATAGTGGAGAGAGGGCCAGAGAGGGGAACAATGTAAGCCGGGACCCGTTGGTCTTAACTTCGCCCCCAATAAAGCCGTTTGTTTATCTACCCGTGTCTCGCCCACTCTCTGCCAATCCATCCGCGCTCTCGCTTTCCTCAGCGGCATGCTTCCAATTGAATCTCAACCGAGACCTCCCCCATTCGCTCACCCACCCTCACCCTTTCTCTTTCCCTCCCTCTCTCTCTTTATCCCGCACACTTTAATCTTCCACCCAGAATCATTGCTTTCTCTCTTTCTTCCTTTCATTCCTCCCTTCACTCTATTTTCGCCACTTGAGCACCACTCTATCCCTTTCCATTCCCTGCCCGCCTGCCCCATCGTTTCATCACCCGTCCTTCGAACCAGAAAAAAAATCCTCCACTTCACCTCTCCATTCGCCATGCTCACGGCTTCCCACTTCCCTCACAAGCCACCTCACCCTCCCAGCTATGCCCAAGCTCCTGATGCATTCCACCTCCCGGAAAAGAGGAACGCCTCTCCTGACCCTCTCATTTCTCTCCACTATCTTTCTCTCCCTCGTACACTAACCCCCTTCTTCTCTACTGCTATCCCTTATAATCTGTCATTTTTTTCCTATTCTTCGATAACTTTCGCCGACGGTTCAATCGCCAATCCCCATTTTAATTTTTTTCTCTACCAGAGAGGAGGATTTTCCTTTGTCATCCGGGAAACTCAATTTGAAAAAGAGTCAAGGTGCGCTTAAACCACTATACTTAAACCTCCAGTGAAGAGAGGGAGAAGAGCGCGACGTGGTTGGAATCTAATTTTGCTTTCGTCCCAAGACTTTAGGCGTGTGCTTATGAGCTCGTGAGGAATCCGACGTGGAGAGCCATTGGGATATAATTACATTAAAAATATATAAGCTTTCCGCTTCGAGATGAAACGCCGTGCTCAATTCCTGAATTTATAATCACTTAAGCAGAAATATGTATCAAGGCAGCTTTAAGTAAGACTATGGTACTCGCTATAGGCGTGTTTACATTATGGAAAGATAATTATGCTATGCCACAAATTTCTCTCGGCAAAGTCTTACTTTTTGATCTGATGAAATTTTAATCAATAATTCAGTTGTTATAATTGCTCTTTTCACCATAAAATTATAATTAAATAAATGTAAATATTATTTTATATTAAATTTCAAATAAATTAAAGCGTTTTATGCACCTATGTACTCATTAAAATCAGTAATCAACCCGTATATGTATATGTATATATATATATATATATATATATATATATATATATATATATATATACATTTGCATATATGTATGTACTTATAAAAAAATCGTAAAAACAGAAATAAACTCAAAGGTCGGTTTGCTAGGTCTTGGAAGAGTTCACCCAGTACTAAGCCCGACGGCGTGTGACATTCCAACATCAGGTTAGGGGGGCCAGTTCATTTACCTGTCCCAGTTATTCTATTTCTCTGTGCATGAATTTATATATATTAATATTAGGTAATCTGCCGGTTAAGGTAGGTTCTTGGATGGACACAACTGTCAAATTACATTTTGTAACTCCAAACAAAACCCAAACCAGCAACCTAATCTACATTAGGTCCCTCTTAATCTCTGTGTACTTCTTTCCTCCCTTCATCCCGTCCAACATCCCTATCCTATTCTTTCCCTTTCCTCGCTTGCCCAACATTCTCCCCTCTATTTTTTCTTCAACATTCCACTACCCCTCAAGACGCCTTTCATCCATTTTTACTGCCTCCTTAGGATTTCTCTCAACAAACCCCTCTCCTCACCCACCATCTCCCGTACTTCCTCATTTGTTTTCCTTTCGGTCCATTTCACCTTCTCCATTCTTCTCCACAACCACATTTCAAAAGCCTCCAATCTACGTCTATCCTCCTGCTTCGGTGACCACGTTTCCGCACCGTACATACTTGTAGCTACGCTCCATATCAGAGTTTTTACGAGTCTTGTCTTAACATCTCTACTCAACGTCCCCGTCATCAACTCTCTCCTCCTTGAGAAAGCTTCCTTGCCTAGCGCAATTCTTCTCCTTACGTCCCTACTACGTTGACCGTATTGGTCCAAAACACTTCCGAGACATGTAAACTGTTCTACCTGCTCTACTTTTTCGCCTTCTATTATAATGTTTAGCTTAGCCTTTTTCTTTCTGGAAAATCGCATAACCTTTGTTTTATTAATATTGATTCTCAACCAATATTTATCGCACTGAGCCTCCAATTCACTCAGCAATTCTTGTAGCCCCTTGGGTGACTGAGCAACTAATGCATCGTCATCAGCAAACCTAACCGAGTTTACCAATTCCCTCCGAATTTCATTCCTACCTCCAGTTCTTCCCATGCCTCTTTAATCATTTCCTCCATATATACGTTGAACAGCACCGGTTACAATGGGCAACCCTGCCTTACACCTCTTCCTAACACTGCCCATCAGGACTCTCCGTTCCCCACTCGCACCCGAGCAGTCTGAGACATGTACAAATTGCGGATGAGTCTCCTGACCCTGCAATCCATTCCTATTCTCTGCAATGCACGCACTAATTTTTCCCATTTCACTTTATCAAACGCTCTTTCAAAATCTTCAAAAAAGGCATAAACGCCCTGATTTTATTTCATATTCCTCTCGATTAGTGATCTCATTACTGCAATGGCATCACGCGTACCTCTTCATTTCCTAAACCCAAACTGATCATCCCCTAAATAATCATTTGCCTTACTCTCTATCCTTTTTTTGATGATCCTGAGAATAACTGAAGCTGCGTGGGATATCAAACTTATTGTTCTGTAATCCTCACATGATGTAGCCTTTGCCGTTTTTAGAATAGGAACTAACACTGATCTCACATAATCTTCCGGACAGATTCCTTCCTCATAGATACTACGAATCAGTCCATATGGGGCCTTCTTCCCACATCTTCCTAAACATTTCAACAGTTTCACAGGAATCTTGTCCACCCCCACGGCCTTATTTGCTTTCATCTCCTTTAATGCCCTTTCTATTTCATCGTCGAGTATGCCTGGACCTAAGCTATCTTCTTCTACGTCATGTTCCTTTTCTATGTCTAACCTTGTCGGCCTAAGTTCTTTACCATACAGTGTTTCTATATATTCCTTCCATCTCTCTTGGAATTTTCCTGGTTCAACTATTATCTTACCCCATTTATCTTTAACTGTTAGCACAGATCTTGCCTTCTTACTTCCCGATAATAACTTAACCTTGCTGTATAGAGCACCAATTTCACCCTTCTTCTCTAAACTTTCTATATCCTCGCATTGTGTTTTTTACCATTCTTCCTTTGCTTTATTTGTGGCCCTTCTCAATTTATTGTTTAACTCTTTGTACTTTATTTTGCCTAACTCGGTGTTTACATTTTTCCATCTTTTTCTCTCATCCATCTTTTCAATCATCTCATCCGTTACCCCTGGTTTCCTTATCCTTTTCCCGTTAACGGTTCCTTTAGTGTCTTTTCCGACTTCTGACATCCCTTGCTCGATACATTCCCATTTTCTTCAATAGTACTCAGTTCTTTACCGTCATCCATCATTTTCTCTACAGCCTGCTGATACTCCTTCCTCGTTAATTCATTTAATGCTTCTACGTTCCATTTCCTAACTTGCCGCCCTTGCCTTAACTTCTTGAAACGGATGTTACATTTCAAAACAACTAAATTGTGGTCAGAATCCACATCCGCTCCTGGGAAACTGTGTGATTTTATCACACTGTTCCTAAACCTGTACCTAACCATATAATCTAGCTGATACCTTTCTGAGTCCCCTGGCATTTTCCATGTATACCTACGCCTTTTGTGGTGTCTAAACCATGTGTTGGTGATGACTAACCCCTGTCTCTTGCAGAATTCAATTGCTTTCTCCCCGTGTTCATCCCTCGTGCCTAAACAGTAGCCCCCCACCTCACCACCCTCACTTCCTTCGCCTACCGTCGTATTCCAATCCCCCAACACAATCAAATGTTTCCCTGCAAGAACACGCGCGATTATATCCTCTAACCCATCGTACATCCTATCGACTTCTTCCTCCTTGTGGTTGCTCGGTGGCATGTATACCTGAACAATGACCAAGTTATTCGGCTCTGCTTTAATCTCTATGAGTAAATTTATATCAGTTGCTTGCTCTATGTTGACTTCGCTTCTTCCTACCCCTATAATTATGGCAACCTTTCGTCGGCTCTCGTCCCCGCCGCTGTATATTATTCTGTAATTATCACTCCAGTAATCCCCGCTATCCTTCCATCTCACCTCACATAGACCTTAAACATCTATATTACCTCTTTCCATCTCTCGTTTAATATTCTCTGATTTTTCTGTCCTCAACATTGTCCTGGCGTTCCATGTTCCTATTCTAACTACTTTTGTCTTCTTCTGCGTCTTCTATCCTGGTGCTGTTATTTTTCCCCTGCAAGCGTTTCGTGGGATGTCGACCGCGGAAGCCTTACCTCGCCGCTGCCATGTACGACACACGGCCGCTTGGGCCGAGTCCCGCAGTTGCCAGGACTCATATTCTGTATTGCGTCGATTATTTTTCGTGGGAATAATAATTGAGGTGGTTTCCCGTACCTTCCTCAATAGTGTTTTTAACGTGACACCATCACTTAAAGGCCGCTCCACTGGGGTCCGACGCCTTTTCAGCCGCCTCACTGAATAGCAGATACTACGTGGACTACCTTTCGTCTGACTCCTAAACTTCGACCTATCTGGCATGAGTGACCCTACCAGGAACAATTATTCAATTATTATTACTCCCTGCCAGCACAGCTCTAGGGGTCATCGGAACGCAGAAGCCCTTCCACCACGTTAAGATGTAATCCATGGGAGGAGTTTTATATAAATATATATAACACTTAGACAGCAACATACAGCACGAGAACACATAAAAAGCACACTCACAATAATATCTTGATAATTTTGACGGACTCGAGTTCCGTCTTCTTCGGAAGATAAGATATGACTGAGGCATATGGGTATGTGGTGGAGAGAGAGAAGGGGTCGAGGGAGAGGGGAAAAACAGGTAGTGGGGGAGGGGTAAAAGAGGGGTATGTGGAGGGGGAGAATGCGGAGCGGAGAACAAGTGGTGGATGACGGCTGAAGGAGGAGGTTATGGAGGGGGAAAGGGAGGCCAGATGGTAGCGGAGATGGAATAGGGAGGATGCGGAAATAGTAACAAGCGACACAGAAAACTAATAATTTATCCACAGATACCACAGCACCCATGACCAAGGCGTCAACTCACAAAGTTATCATAAGGACTCCACAAGTCAAAACCCAGGACAAGGATGACAATTGAGACAATGAATAAATTGTCCCACCATCTCGCAAGAAACAAATCCACTCCCATTTACCCCAGGCCCCCCTTCCCCCCACCCATTTAGTGAACAACATTGAGACCCGGATGTTGATAGGCTTTACACAGCCATATAAATGCCAATTCCATTGTTTTTAATTTTATAGGGTTATCGGATGGGGGAAGGGATGCTAGCACGGAAACATTGTAACAGTGGTTGAAGGGGGTGTTGTGGTGGGAGGCATGTTTTGGGATGGGAAGACCCGGGGACGGGGAAGAGGGATTACATGAGGCGCGATGATTGTTCACCCTGAGGTTCCGGGGTGTAGAGCACTGGCCTATATAAAATGCCGGGCAGAGTTTGCAAGTCAGAAGATAGATTACATTCTGAGATGTGCATGAGGAGTGGGGGAAGGGCGGGAGAGAGTAAAAAGGTGGGATGGAGAGGGGTGGAGTGGTGAAAATAGGACAAGTTTTGCATCTTGCTCGCAAGCACGGAGTGGGTGTGATTCTGGGGGTGGGAGGGGATTTGAAAAGAGGCTTGGTGGATTTGAGGAGATCTGATAGGTTGGCGGGCCGTTTGAAGGCCACAGAAGAGCATTTAGGAAGAAGGTTGGACGAAACGTTGTGATTTTTGTGGATGGGGTACAGGTCTTTGAGGATTAATTTAAGGGACTGGATGCCAGGGAAGTAGGTGGTGCATATTGAGAGAGGGTGGGAGTATGTGGTTGAGGGATGATTGGGGGTGTAGGATTGTTTTAGGATTTTGTAGTGAAGTGGAGAATCTGGGTATCCCCGTTGGAGGAAGGAATGGTGAAGGTTGTTGAAGTATTTGTTGAGGGATTCGGGATGGTTGTAAATGCGTTGCCCGCGGATAGAGAGGGAGTAAGGGAGGGAGCGTTTAGTGTGGTAGGGGTGGCAGATGTTAAAATGAAGGTATTGTTGCTTGTTAGTCGGTTTAGTATGTACGGAGGTTAGAAATTTGTTTTTAGTTAAAGAAATATTTACATCAAGGAAAGTGATCTGTGAATCAGATCTCTTCACAGATCACTTTCCTTGATGTAAATATTTTGAAATGACACTCACTTATGTAGTTTTGGCGTGGTGGATTACTATAGTTTTCTAACCCAAAGATCTTATACTATAACGAAACCAAGGTTTTAAATACTATATTATATCCATTTTAGCATCCCTCCCACCCTCTGACCCTCCACTCTAACTCAAAACAATAGACGAGGGAATTTTCCAGGTATTAATATTAGGCATTAATTACCCCGATCTTAATATATTTTCTTCCCCTCTCCGCTCCCAGCACCTTCCATATTATTCCCGTACTTCTAAAAAACTCCCTACCATTTCTTTCCGTTGCAAACCTTTCCCCACCTTCCCCTTCCATCCAGCGTTTCCAGTCCCTTCTCTTATAAAATTTTCCCTTGTCCTTCCTTTTTTTCCTTGAGAAAATATGTCCGTGGATGTATCTTCGGAAATTTCACCGCATATAGAAATTATTTTTAAGAAGTCGCTGGTAGTTCACAAGGTTCCCAGAGATTGGAAAACGGTTAACGTAATACCAATATTTAACAACGGAGACTAGAAGGAACCGAGTCATTACGGACCAATTCCTCACATTTATTTCGTTAAAGGTTATGGAACATATAGTTACCAGTTCGATTGTAAGACACCATTCAATAATCAGAAGTTATAAATGAAAAATAAGTACGGTTTTCGAAAACGTAGATCTTGCAAGAAACAACTTGCGCTTTTTGTTCATGATATTCTTATTTCTGGAGAGAGCAATGTTACAGTGGACACGATTTTTCTAGATTTTAAGAAAGCCTTCGACAAAATACCTCATAGTAAACTACTCGCAACGCTAGAAGCATATGGAATAGATAAACATATCCGGGGTTAGATTAAAGTCTTTTTGAATGTTCGGGTTCAACGAGTAGTGATAGATGGAGTTAGCTCAGTTGGAGTAGAAGTTGCTTTAGTGTTGTTCCCCAGGGAAGTGTTTTCGGACCTCTTCTGTTCCTACTTTACGTTAACGACATTGACTTTGGAGTCACCAGGAAGATGCGTTAGTTTACTGACGATGCAGTCGTTCACCGTGATATCCGTGATCCAAAGAACATGGCAGCTTTATCAGATGATCTTAATGCGAAACAACGCTGGTGTGATACATTTATAAACAATTAAACTTAAAAAATTGCATAGTCATAAATTTTTGGAAAAAGAGAAATTCCCACCGGAACGGCTACTGAATTTGGATCACTAAAAATGAATGTGTAGACTCAATTAGATGTATACGGATTACCCTCACGCACAGTATGTCCTGGGTGAATCATATACGGGGAATATGTGGACAAAATAACAATATATTAGAATTTATTAGAATAGTACAGTATAAAGTTGATAAAATTGCCAAAGAAAAATGTTATATGTCGCTAGTTAAACCTCATTTAGAATATGCTGCATGTATATGAGATTCTTACGGAGTCGGATTAATTGCCGATTTGGATTGCGTGCAGCGTAGAGAAGCTAGATTTGTAAAACTTTGTTATGATAAACTTAGTAAAGTATCCAAAATATTAGAGCAGCAAGGCTGGGAATCACTCACGGAGCGAAGGAACTCTGCCCGACCGTGGTAAGGTGAAGGTCGGGTAAAATTATTTTGGTGTTTTTTCACCCTCTGCCACACACGTCCTAGCGGTGGCTTGCAGGGTATATATAAATAAATAAGTAAACATCTGTGAGCCTTGTGATCCACTTCTTGTACATGATTTCTAGATACGGCGCATTTTTCGAAGCTAGATTCATAAATATACGAGTGGTAGTTTATCGAGCCCGGAGGATTTTTTTTATTTTAATATTTTTCAGCTAATCCTCTATTCCATCGTATAAAATATAAATTGTGGGCATAGGTCGACCGGCACGATTTGGTAAGCTATTGGAGGAATGTGGCGAGATATTGGCGAAAACGCTTAGTAATATAGAATTTGATAATTTAGCCTTTTCCAAACTGCTGGTTACTCAGTCACCTTTATCATTTTTGAGTAAATTAACCTAAATGCTAAAAATGAGTAAATGAGTAAATGACCTAAATGCTTTCGGACTTTCTTTCAAAATTTTCGCTAACCATTTTCTTTTGAAATCAGTTTATCCTCTCATAAATTCCGTCACGGCATTTGCCTTAGATATCTCGTAATCATAAGTGATCCCATGTCTTTGTTTGCGAGAGATATCATCCCTAGAATGTTTCATCTTGGTGTGACCTAGCTTTCGATGTCACAATGCTTTTTTAATATTCGCGTTGTACCGTCTTGCTTTAGTGTTGTATTTTATAAATTTCTTGGGAATGAGCTGGTTGACTGCTGAGCACGTGATCTCAAGGAAACGACTCCACGTATCTTCAGTATTTTCGTGATTACTATTTTTCTTCAAACTTGCATATTGGTTTTCTAGCACGTACTTTCTCTCAATCGAAAGGACTATTTACGAGCATTCTCAAATTTCGATCTTTTCGGTCATTTTACTTTCTCCAGCCTCTTTGGTGATCACTTGACACTTCAACCATTTAAATTTCGTAAAATAACATTTTTACTAATTGTTTCCAGTTTTAACACTACGTCTAATATCCAACTAGCATCTGAATGCATCCGGTAAGGAATAGATCTTTATTTTTCCATACCTTTGATACTTCTACGCAATAGAACTAAATGAGTTTAATATATAAATAAATGTATGATAAATTAAAATCGTGAAACGGTTTCAGTTATATGATCCTGTCAAAAATATCTGATTTTTGAATGAAGGATGTCGAATTCTTACTTTTGTTTTTTATTTCCAGTTGAATGCGTCATTTATTTAGGTTTTCTTCCGTATCAAGTCAATCACCGCTTATTCAGCTTTTTCAAAAATGGCATGACTTTCAATTTGTTTTTTCATATTTCCAGTTGTGACGACTTCAGCATACACTAAAATACCAATAAGCGTATAACAATGCCAAAAATTCTGGTTTATAATGCGACGATTTTGCCATGGTATTTTGGTTACATTTTAAATGAACGCCTGTTGTTATCTTTGACAGCGATGCACCAATTACTTTGATTACAACACCATAATATAATATATAGTTAATAAAAAGTTTCTGGCGTAACTTGGTGGAAAATCTTTATATTGATTGGTCGGTTTTTTGTAATGTCAATAATATATAGTTATTCTGACTCTTATACAGAAGAAATGGATCCAACGCATTCAAACTGGATTCAATTTTAGTGGTTGAATAGTGGAATATAAAGAGACTACAGCTGTCTGAGATGCGATGAAATTATTCCAAAATTGATTTTATCGGTTTTAAAGGTAGCAGGAATAAAAATTTAAGGAACAAGTGAAATTAGATAGTTATTGAAAGAATGTGGTACACGCAGTAATGTATACTCGTAAGTAATTTATTTATATTTAAACCTGATAGCATAGAGGTCGTGAGTATTATGTGTTTCTGGATATCTTCAATGCGATTCATTTGAATTTCTCTTTAAATATTACACTTATTATGGCTTATGTCACTAAAATTTATAAAGCAACATACAGTTCACTTGATGAATATCTTTAAAAATTTTAAATGACAACACACTCTACTCCCGCTCCTGGTCTCATGGCAAAGAATGACATAGTTCATGGAAGTAAATTTAAAATTATTGCAGTCTTAATTTTTATCCACCTATTTGCAGGCCCGCCTTATTTAATTTCCATATATTTACACTAATGAACACATCAAATCATCATTTATTCATATTTATTTTTAATTTTTCTCATGGGTGTAGTGAGATATGTCTTGCATTTATCGAAATTTTTATTTCATATTATTTTTCAAATCACTTCTCAAGCTGTCATTAATTTTTCACTGCACCATTCCTTTTATCATAACGTGGTAAAATATTCTAAATCTATTTTTCCCTCTTATGAAACTATATGGACAACCCATGTAATCACTGTTGGCACAATTACGTTCTAAGATGATTTGTGTTAAGATTACTAAAATATCACGGAATTAAATATTGAAGCAGCAAGGTTGGCTTCATGGTAATTATAAGAAAATAGTAGTCTCTACATTTGCGATAGATGGAAATATTTCTATTTTACATTGAAGCAGCCGTCACACTATTTCTTTTCCCCGTATAACATCATGTTTTTAAAATTTGACAGATTGTGCAGTATATGTAGTGCGCGGTATCAATGTTAGGACTGGATATGGAAAAAATTCTTCCCTTCGGCACCATTTCTATCTCACACCATCTTTCTTGGGATCAAACTCCCAAAATGAACCTAGACCCAAGTCCCTACCTTATACTTTTAGGAAGCCATGTCTAAAGTTCCCATAAGCGCACAATGGCACCTCTGCCTTCTCTTAGACAAGTGCCTTTCCGAGCACTCTACTCGCTTCTCTTCCTCTTGCAGCCCGCTCCCTCCTCACCCTCGCGTATTTCCTCTCCCTCCTCTCTCGAACATGCACTTGTCTTCCCCAGTTGATGGACGTTATCCCTTTGACCGCTCCATTTCCTCTCCTCGCCATTGAAACAACTCTTGCCCCGACGCCATCTTTGAAACCGGCAAAACTCGTACCGAACTCCGAGAAGAGCGATTCCAAGTTGATCACTTTGTGAGTCAAGGGAGAGTGGGTGGAAACGACACCTTCCTCTGTTCGCATGGTCCATGAAGAGAAAGACGGATTGAAATGGCCGAGAGGGGCAACTGTCTTTTATTATATTTATGCCAAACTATACACCTTTTAACTCTGCTGCTTAATCAGAGTAACATAAAATTCCATGGAAATTCTGCGGAAATGTTTATGGAAAATTACTTTGGCTTGAATTCACCTTAAATTTACTCAATCATTGTAATGCTTCAAAGCAAATATATATTCTTAGGCAATAATGATAGAAAATGACTGGCGGAGACAAGAATGTTATAAAAATACACACAAATTCTATTTAGAAAACGATTCTAGCAAAATAATCGTTTAATAAATGTATCTATGTTTATCACTATTATTAAATAAAAACCTCCACCAAAGATCTGAAATAACCCTTTATCGATGCAGCTTGAATCTTTAACTTTCTGATATGCATAAGCCCATTTGAAATTCCATGCTCGCGGTACCCTTTACCCAACGGAGAGCCGCCTTTAGAGGGGGATATGCAAATCATCCATTTTGAATTAATTAATCATCAGAACGAATTAATAATACATAAGTTGAAAAATATTCCTTTTTACATAGGAGTTGAAAATTTAATAAAACGCAGTTCTTCAGCTTTTATTTTGTCGAAATCATCCACAAATGTAAACGAAAATAAATTGGTAAGATTTACTTAAAATATAGTCCATTTTACCACCTATTCTTGACGCAGACTATTCTCGATACGACCTTTTCTTAGCATAACATATTTCTATAATCTGAAAGTTTGTTATCTTGATGGAATGATGATTACAATTATGATATAGAGCAACTTAAAGTTGATAAAATATAGTATGTCAGAAAGATTGCCGAGTAACCAAAAGTTAATTAAGAGGAACTTCAATTCTTTATTGTTTGAAATTTTAATACTTAATAAAAATCCATGTTTTAACTCACTTTAATCCTAATTCGCTTGGTTAAACTGTAATAACCGGTATCGTATGTTAACTCATCATTGGAAACAATATGCAGCATCAGCCGTGACTGGTCGTATTCGTACAGTAAACAACGGAAAACAAAATAAAATGTGGAACACTTGGTCAAGTTGGCCCCTAGTTCGATTTTTTATATCAGAAATTTCACGTGGAAGAAACAATATATCTTCACCGTATCCAGGGAAAGTAATGGTGAGGAAAACCATGAGATAGTTAATTTTTTCTCAGAGCAGAGGAACAAATGCCATGATTTTTTAGACGATTCTCCATCCATGTTAAGGTAAATTTATTTGGCACAAATGAGGCGGATGATACGGCGAAATATCGAGCACCGATTTTTATTTAATGGTTCGCCTTCACTACGGTGCTCTAGCAAAAGGGGACTTTAAGTAGCACTCCCAACATACGTCTCACCAACCCGAGTCAATAGAAACTGTCAGTCTGCGATTAGCACAAATAAAGCGGTTAGTTGGAGCGAGTCTCGCGCGCCAATATCGATTTAATTTGATCACGGGGTGACTCCCACGCGCCGCTTTAATGGGATACGATTTTAAAATACCCGGTTTTCGGATAATTCCGACACTTAGTGGGAGATGGACCCAATTTTTCGGACCCCCATACCCCTGGCTCATTGACCCTGCTTTCCCCTTCCGTCAAGAGTTCCCCCACCGTGGCCTTTTCACTCTCTCTCACGCATTTTCCCATTTCTTCCGATAACGTCTCCTTCATGAACCCTTCCACTCCAGTGCCCATAGATATTTGCTTTCCTCATTGCCCCCTTCTCTTCTCGTTCCAAACGCTTTTTCCTTCATTTCCTTCCCCATCCTCAAATGACCCCCTCAGACGATTTCAACCCTCATCCGTACATATATATACTCCGTACAATTATTTCCATTTCTCTCTTCCCACTCGACTCCCACTATTTTCCTCTGTTTATTCCTCTCTCTCTCTTCCCTTTATCCTCCACTATATCGAGTCTCTCTCGCCTTCCACATTCGCTACCATCCCTTTGCCTCTTTCCCTAAACCCCAAGAGGTTTCATCCCCATCCATCCGCCGAGAACCCCTTACCGCCTCATCCAAAGCATCCTCCTCCCCTTCCTCGAAAACCCATTCGATATATTTTCCCTCCATTCTCGCTCGCTCACCCATTCGCATAAAACGTAACGACCTGTTTTTACTGCTCGATCCGCTCGGTTTTAACCATATTATGCCGGCATTACAACAGTCCTATTCCATTATACAGCGATCCGTAAATGCTCGGTCGTTAACGTGGGAGATGGATGCGATGATAAGGAAGTGTCTCCGAGCAGTGCCTAAGAATTATAAGAATAATTCGTCACCTTAGCGTAAGGCCTCGGGGATTCGCATTGAGTGTCGTTCGGCTTATATAAATCCTATCTTGATATTTTGGACCACAAGTCTAGCACCGCCTTCACTCCTCCCTGAGTTTGTTTATCGAGCGCGTCAATTAAATTTCATTTCATTAAGTCCGCATCGCTTTATTGATGTGGTCGGGCTACATGCAGCGGGGAGCATTGGCATTTTCGGGGAGGCTTTTAAAAATATACGTACACAGGGCGTGGGCTGGGGACAAGGAGTAGTGTGGAGGAAGGATTCCGTCGCCATCCGGGGACGAGAGACTGTGGAGATGGGGTAAAGGCTAAATATCTGATGGTGTGGGGATAGATGAAAGCCAGGGGACAACGGGGGAGAGGAGTGGTAAAAGGATGCGAAGGGGGGGTCCAGGAGTAGGGGCTTGGCGAAAAATTCGAAAGAGGGCAGCAGCGTAAAAAGGCGAGAGCCATTCTTGAATAGAGAGGGGGCGGTTTAGTGCGGAGGGGTGTCTCCATATCGAAGTATACCAGGAACTGCGGGGAGGTGCCCTGCTGGCTCTCGCTATATCCATGCGTTCGCTCTCACATCTTCCCTTCTGCCCAACCATCTCCCTATATACCCCTTGCGAAAAATTCCACACGTTTATTCTCGGTCCGCAGCCCGGCGCCACTGGGTGGTCTCTTGGGAGGGGGGGGTTGACGGTGGCGGCGCTTAAATACGTCCGCGGAATCCTCCTTCCTTCCCCCACCACGCTCGCTTCCCTTCCCTGCGATCGTACTCAACCGTTAAGATTTTTCCGGACGGACCCGAAAAAAAATAAATTTTTCGTTTCGGCGATCTAATTTGAGTCAAGTTCTTCCGCCGACCAGAGCAGGAGTTAACTCGGGAATCCGATTCGTGCCAGCCCCCCTGAACCTAGTGACCCACCCCTCCTCCACCCTTTTCCCACGACCGCTTTCCCGGATCGTCGGAGAGACGCGTGCTCTGATGAAAAGAAAACTTACCCGGGCTTTCCTTGTTTTTACCTCGCATATCTCCGCATCACCAACTTAATTAAAAACCCTAAATAAATTTCGCGTAGGCCGTACGGTGGCTGTAAAATAATCATTTGATGAAGGGATAGCTCACGCAAAATTCCCGGGGATAGGAGAGACAGGTGGACTTAAAGTTCTTGGGAGAAACGTTAGCGTACTTTATTTCCGAGAGGAAGAAAAAGGCCCGGTTATAATCACATAAGCACCTTATAGTGTGTATGTATACGGTTATTTTTGTATGTAAAATATTATATTATCAAATGCGTTGATTCACTAGAGTACGAATGGCTGGTACCCCCGCCACATGTTAATATAGTATTGTGTAGAAGTAGATAAACAGCCTGATTTCCCCACCTGGGTATTAAATTTTAAGTAATTATGTAGACGAAAGGTAAGAGGAGTACGTGTTTAGTAAAAGTATTGATATATGAATCAAAGTAGTAATTACAGTTGGAAATTGAAGTGGTGAAGGGAAAGTTGGAGGAAAAATAGGCATCTCGGTTTCGAGAATGCTTCATAATCAACGTTAGTTTACAGACTTTATAATCCCTTGCACCGATTCTTTGACATCAATGTTCCTATGCCGTTTCGACAAACAAGATTATCCTCTGTCCGAACGCTTTTTTTCTCTTTACGTTCCATTTTCACTCATCCATATTCAATTAACCATTTTATCTACCCTAAAACCTATATATACATACATATATATATTATTTTCGCACATAGAAATAGACATATAAGGAAAGGGGAGAGGAAAACACATAAAAGATCAACACAGGAAAGGTGGGGAAGGCGGTTTTGGGCAGATCACAAATGTAAAAATATTTCCTTATCCGGGATCCCGGGAGTTAGGCAAAGTGAAGTACAAAGAGTTAAAGAATAAATTGAGAAGGGCCACAAATAAAGCAAAAGAAGAATGGTGGAAAACGCAATGCGAGGATATGGAAAGTTTACAGAAGAAGGGTGAAATTGGTGCTCTATACAGCAAGGTTAAGTTATTATCGGGAAGTAAGAAGGGAAGGTAAGATGGGTGCTAACAGTCAAAGAAAAGTGGGGTAAGGTAATAGTTAAACCAGGAAAAATCCAAGAGAGATGGAAGGAATATATAGAAACACTGTATGGGAAAGAACCTAGGCCGACAAGGTTAGACATAGAAAAGGAACATGACGTACAAAAAGATAGCTTACGTCCAGGCATACTCGACGATGAAATAGAAAGGGCATTAAAGGAGATGAAAGCAAATAAGGCCGTGGGGGTGGACAACGTCCCTGTAGAACTGTTGAAATGTTTAGGAAAAAGAGGGAAGAAGACTCTACATGAACTGATTCGTAGTATCTATGGCGAAGGAATCTGGCCGGAAGATTTTGTGAGATCGGCGTTAGTTCCTGTTCCGAAAAAGGCAAAGGCTACATCATGTGAGGATTACAGAACAATAAGTTTGATATCCCACGCAACTAAAGTTATTCTCAGGATCATCAACAAAAGGATAGAGTGTAAGGCAAATGATTACTTAGGGGATGATCTGTTTGGGTTTAGGAAAAGAAGAGGTACGCGCGATGCCATTGCAGTAATGACATCACTAATCGAGAGGAATATAGAATGCAATCAGGACGTTTTCGCCCTTTTTGAAGATTTTGAAAAAGCGTTTGATAGAGTGAATTGGGAAAAATTAATGATTGTATTGCAGAGAATAGGAATGGATTGGAGGGACAGCAGACTTATCTGCAACTTGTACATGTCTCAGGCTGCTCAGGTGCGAGTGGGGAACGGAGAGTCCGGATGGGCAGTGTTAGGAAGAGGTGTAAGGCAGGGTTGTCCATTGTCACCGGTGCTGTTCAACGTATATGTAGAGGAAATGATTAAAGAGGCATGGGAAGAACTGGAGGTAGGAATGAAAGTCGGAGGGGAATTCGTAAAATCGGTTAGGTTCGCTGATGACCAAGCATTAGTTGCTCAGTCAGCCAAGGGGTTGCAAGCATTATTGAGTGAATTGGAGGTTCAATGCGATAAATATGAGATGAGAATCAATATCAATAAAACAAAGGTTATGAGATTTTTCTGATATAAAGGACTAAGCTAAATATTAAAATAGGAGGGGAAAAGTAGAGCACGTAGAAAAGTTTACATTCCTTGCAAGTGCTTTGGACCAATACGGTCAAAGCAGTAGGGACGTAAGGAGAAGAATTGCTCTAGGCAAAGAGGGTTTCTCAAGGAGGCGGGAGTTGATGACGGGAACGTTGAGTAAGGAGGTTAAGAAAAGACTCGTAAAATCTCTGATATGGAGCGTAGCTATATACGTTGTCGCTGAAGCCAGAGGATAGACGTAGATTGGAGGCATTTGAAATGTGGGTGTGGAGAATAATGGAGAAGGTGAAATGGACCGAAAGGAAAACAAATGAGGAAGTACTGGAAATGGTGGGTGAGGAGAGGGGTTTGTTGGGAGAAATCGAATGAAGGCAGGAAAAAGGGATGAAAGGCGTTTTGAGCAGTAGTGGAATGTTGGAAAGATAATAGAGGGGAGAATGTTGGGCAAGCGAGGAAAGGGCAGGAACCAGATAGGGATGTTGGACGGGATGAAGGGAGGAAAGAAGTACACAGAGATTAAGAGAGACCTGATGTAGAGTAGGTTGCTGAATTGGGTTTTGTTTGGAGGTTCAAAACATTTATTTGATAGTTGTGTCCATCCGAAAACCTACTTTAACCGGTAGATTACCTAATGATACAATAATATATACATACTCCTATATTATATATATATATATATATATATATATATATATATATATATATATATCTATCTACAAAACAGGCAAAAACGTCCTGATTGTATTCTATATTCCTCTCGACTAGTGATCTCTTTACTGCAATGGCATCACGCGTACCTCTTCCTTTCCTGAACCCAAACTGATCATCCCCTAAGTAATCATTTGCCTTACTCTCTATCCTTTTGTTGATGATCCTGAGAATAACTTTAGCTGCGTGGGATATCAAACTCATTGTTCTGTAATCCTCACATGAAGAAGCCTTTGCCTTTTTTGGAATAGGAACTAACACCGATCTCACAAAATCTTCCGGCCAGATTCCTTCCTCATAGATACTACGAATCAGTCCATATATGGCCTTTTTCCCACCTTTCCCTAACCATTTCAACATTTCTACAGGAATATTGTCTACCCCCACAGCCTTATTTGCTTTCATCTCCTTTAATGCCCTTTCTATTTCATCGTCGAGTATGCCTGGACCTAAGCTATCTTCTTCTACGTCATGTTCCTTTTCTATGTCTAACCTTGTCGGCCTAAGTTCTTTACCATACAGTGTTTCTATATATTCCTTCCATCTCTCTTGGATTTTTCCTGGTTCAACTATTATCTTACCCCACTTGTCTTTAACTGTTAGCACAGCTCTTGCCTTCTTACTTCCCGATAATAACTTAACCTTGCTGTATAGAGCACCAATTTCACCCTTCTTCTGTAAACTTTCCATATCCTCGCATTTCGTTTTCCACCATTCTTCTTTTGCTTTATTTGTAAGTTTTTTCTGTTTTGTAGATTTCGAAAAAGCGTTTGATAGAGTGAATTGGGAAAAATTAATGCGTGTATTGCAGAAAATAGGAATGGATTGGAGGGACAGGAGACTGATCCGCAACCTGTACATGTCTCAGACTGCTCAGGTGCGAGTGGGGAACGGAGAGTCTGGATGGGCAGTGTTAGGAAGAGGTGTAAGGCAGGGTTGCCCATTGTCACCGGTACTGTTCAACGTATATGTAGAGGAAATGATTAAAGAGGCATGGGAAGAACTGGAGGTAGGAATGAAAGTCGGAGGGGAACTCGTGAAATCGGTTAGGTTTGCTGATGACCAAGCATTAGTTGCTCAGTCAGCCAAGGGGTTGCAAGCATTGTTGAGTGAATTGGAGGTTCAGTGCGATAAATATGGGATGAGAATCAATAATAATAAAACAAAGGTTATGCGATTTTCCAGAAAGAAAAAGGCTAAGCTAAATATTAAAATAGGCGGGGAAAAAGTAGAGCAGGTAGAGCAGTTTACATATCTCGGAAGTGTTTTGGACCAATACGGTCAAAGTGGTAGGGACGTAAGGAGAAGAATTGCGCTAGGCAAGGAGGCTTTCTCAAGGAGGAGGGAGTTGATGACGGGGACGTTGAGTAGGGATGTTAAGAAAAGACTCGTAAAAACTCTGATATGGAGCGTAGCTATGTACGGCGCGGAAACGTGGTCGCTGAAGCAGGAGGATAGACGTAGATTGGAGGGTTTTGAAATGTGGGTGTGGAGAAGAATGGAGAAGGTGAAATGGACCGAAAGGAAAACAAATGAGGAAGTACTGGAAATGGTGGGTGAGGAGAGGGGTTTGTTGAGAGAAATCCTATGGAGGCAGGAAAATGGATGAAAGGCGTATTGAGCGGTAGTGGAATGTTGAAGAGGGTAATAGAGGGGAGAATGTTGGGCAAGCGAGGTAAGGGTAGGAACAGGATAGGGATGTTGGACGGGATGAAGGGAGGAAGGAGGTACACCGAGATGAAGAGGGACCTGATATAGATTAGTTTGCTAGGTGGGGAGTCAAAAATGTTTATTTGATAGTTGTGTCCATCCAAAAACCTACCTTAACCGGTAGATTACCTAATAATAAATAATATATATATATATATATGTATTTACACATCATAACTGAACTACACGCCTTATTAAAAAACGAATTTTCTTAGCCCACAACCCAAACATATATACTAGCTCTTTTGCTATCTTTGGCTGATTGGGCCGCCACCGTACTGATTCGCAAGCAAATTTTCAGGTTCCGGTGATGCGACTATGGATTTTCTATTTTCATCCTTTCACTTTCCGCGATTGCGCATTATTCCCATGTGGTAAAATTAACGATCCCTAGCAACTTCACTCAAATGTTTCGTGATAACATCATGCTTTGCTTCATGCTGTGTTTTAAAAACAATGACAAAATATTCCTCATCCGTCGTGTAAAGATAGTGATACGATAAATTGTTCGGGTTATGGAGATTCACGATTGCGACTCGGGTCCCGTATGTTTCACTCTCTTTCGGGCCCGAGAGCATTACAGTCAATTTCAGTGTGCTAACTGACCACCTTCATCCGGAGTCTCTTTCTCTGCATCCTTCTTGGTTTCCTGTCCAGTCCTTGATAGTCGCTTGTTTCATTCTCCCTCGCTTGCTATTTCCAACCGATCCTTCTCTACCTTTTCTATTTCTTCCTGCCTGACATCTCGCTTAGCCGTCGTGCCCACTCACCGTCCTTCACAGGGCTCGTTTGAGAGGGATATGGTTGCCCCTGGTGGGTCAAGTCCTCCTTCGTTGAAAAAGATAAGTTAAAAAATATCAGCGACTCTCTTTATGTCTCCTAAATAATTGATTCGATCGGTTTCATACCAGAAAGAGGGATGGGGTCCCCGTTCAAAGGAAAGTGTTCTCAGAAATAAGGGTTGCTGTTCTTACAGCGCTTTTGTCGTTAGACGGAGGTTTTTTTTTTGAGCGCACTTAGAACGGAAGCTCTGAATCTCTTTTGTGGTTTTGGACGCCACTGTTGAACCTTGTGACCTAAGAACCCAAAAAAATTTTAGGGCTGTCATCTGGATTTTCATAGAGTTTTACCAAGTTACAGCAGAGTCAAATTCAAGAAAGGAATGTAGCCATAGATGTTTGAATTAACAGATGGACGCGATACTCCAATACACTAAACTAGGCTATATACATTTATAAATCTCTTAATAAGGGCTGGAAGTGATAAATATTTTCAGTTAAAAACATTCACACTTAAATTTTCAGAATCAGTTTACCTAGTGAAACTAAATACAACATAAAGTAGAATAGAGATGTAATAAAGGTCTGCCCAATAAACACGCGAACTGAGGCCATAAACCATTATTTTGCTAAATTTAGTCTAAATCGGTTTTTCCACTTCAAAATACTCTCCATTCGTTGCTATGCACTTCTTACATCTTCTTTTCCAAAAAGAAAAATTCCTTGTTTAAAACCCCTTTGGAAGTCCTCGGCAGTTGGAATTTTTAGTTGCCTGGTCTTGCCTTGTCTTATTGTGTCCACATCTTCCCCGTTAAGTCCCCTCATCACCTTTTTGCATTGCGGGAATACGAAAAATCGCAGGAAGCGACATCTGGTGAATAAGGAGGATAATCAAGGATGATGATTGAATTTTTTTCCAGGAACTGGCGAACAAGAAATACTGTATATGTAGGTGCATTATCATGGTGAAGGATCCATCCATCGTTTTAGGTTAAAATACAGTTCGACCCAAAATTGGTAGGACTGATTTCCTCTGGCGCGAACGGAGCGGTGGATGGGGGTCTGCCTGGCAGGGTAAGGTGGAGGGGGCTCTTAGTAACAGACCGACACCAATCTCAGTTGCCTGTGGGCTGTCGTTGATTGAGGACACCGTTTTTAGTGAAGCAAGGTTTTTGTCCGCATCGAAAAACAAAATGAATCTGAATTTAGAGTAACGTTATTCCGTGAAGTTTTGTGCGAAACTCGGGAAGACGGAGACTGAGACCCTCGATATGATCAAGCAGGCTTATGGAGACACTTTCTTAAGTCGTTCCACAGTATTTGAGTGGCACAAGTTTTTTAAAGAGGGTAGAAGGCTCGTTGAAGACGACCATCGCTCCGGACGGCCGTCGACGGCAAGAACCGACACGAATGTGGACAGAGTGAGGACACTGCTGAACGCAGACCGACGCTTAGCCAGTGAAGAAATTGCAGATCAGTTGGGTCTGTCTGCATCCAACGTCCCACGCATTATTTCACAGGATTTGGCCGTGCGCAAGGTGTGCGCCAAGATGGTGCCGAAAATTCGTGCCATGGCGCGCTCGTCGTCAGACAGCTCCTAGCCAAATACGGCGTTGCCACGTTGCCGCAACCGCCCTAATCTCCCGATCTGGCACCACCGGACTCCTTCTTCTTCCCTCTGATGAAAAGACAGCTCAAGAGACTACGTTTTTACTCGATAAAGGTCGTTCAATAGGCTTCGACGAGGGCCATCAACGGCATCCCCAAAGAAAATTTCCAGCGGGCATACGGGGAATGGGAGCAACGCTATACTAAATGTGTAGCAGCTCAAGAAGCATACTTTGAAGATTATTAAGTCGATGTAAGTATATCGTCAATAAAATTCTTGTAAAAAAGTCAGTTCTACCAGTTTTGGGTGCGACCCTTTAGTGTGTACTATTGATTTTCCAAAATTTAGTTCATCAGCTATCATTCGGACATTTTCTCGACGGTCGGTAAGAACAAGGGACCGCACACGATCAATGTTGTCGTCAACACAAATGGTTGAAGGTCGTTCAGGCCTTGCAGCATCCGTGGCCTCTTGTTGGCCATCTTTAAAACTTTTAATCCACTTGAAAATAGATGTTTTCTTCAGAGCATTATCACTGTAAACAGTTGTCAAAATTTCAGTAATTTTTTCATAACTTTTACCGCACTTCACGAATAAACTGGATGTTGATTAATTGTTCCGTGAATTCGTCAATTTCCATTTTCGACAAAAAGTAAGTACAAGGACAACAGAAACTCACATGACTGGCACCATACGTACAGCTCGACGTTCCGCCAAGCACATAAGGCTCATTGGTTCTCAGGAAACTAGCGCCGCTAGTGGGTGGGGCTATATTCCGCGGCATGGCTGCCAGATTGCACCAGGTCCCGCATTTCTTGCACAAACCACGTATATTTCATTCATTTATATTTATTCAGACTCGTGACACAAATGAATTCAAATGAAGCTTTCACAAAATAATGACCAATCTAAATATATAAATCATTGTATACACATTTACAGCTTAAGCTTAGTTTATTTTAGTCTTTTTGATCTTTTGTGTGTATATGTATAAACATTTTTAACTATATCTATTTTTAGTGTTAAGCCCTCTTTTAGGATCTAATTTCATTAAATTTTGAAGAGTTTATTGAATAAGGAGTTGAAAGTCTTCTCGTTCTAATGTTTCTTTTTAATAAATTAATAATCCTTGGAAGAAAATCATTCAAACATTTTCTTTGCGGTCGTTTAGATGGCAAATTCAAGTTAGATACGCTATAGTCATTGCCATAAATACGCCAAAACGACAAGGGTTCAATTCACATTACAACAATAACCTTAGTATTTTTCAATTCTTATTTGAACGAAAAACTTTGTCCTTTGGACGAGTCAATGCGGCTCATCATTTTCGTCTCACTGCGGTGACCACATATTCTCCCAACTCCATCCTTGGGTTTTTTTCTCTGTCTTCTCTTTTGCTATCCGCCACCTTCAACTCTTCCCCTCCTTCCAACTCCATCCCCCACCACGCAGCTTTTCAAGTACAAACAAGCTGGGAGGGCACCCCATGCTATTTGGAAAAAAAACAATTAATCATCCGTACTTTGGACGCTCCTTAGATTCTACGCCGTCCAGGGCCCACCTCCACCCCCTCCCCATAGGGGTTGCCTCCCCTCAGCCGTGGCTGCAAATCAAGGGGGCATGACCTGGCCCTCGGGAGAATTAAGGCCAACCCGTTTATTTATTTTTTTAACGTGCCAAGTTCACAAAGAGTTTCTGGCTGTGATTCACCCCGGAGCAGGCCAGACGGCTTGATTAATACCTCTTTCGCAACGGGTGGAGTTGTTGCTCGGGCTTTCATGGTTGCACGGTTGAATCTGCAGGGACGGCCAATGCCTCTCAGCCCTCTCTACTGCCGTTCCCTTAGGAATCTCTGCGCGTGAATCTGCGTGTGCGTGCATTTTGTGTGAGTCTTTTGCCTGCGAGCCACTCTCAGGTTGGAGAGTCGGATGCCTATTTATGTACGTAACATGGCGCACACAGAGTTTGTTGAACTAAAATATTCGAGGTTTGCTCTTTTATTAAATGAAACTCATGAAGTCTCTCTTTTTATTTACAGGTAAGCTTTCCCGAAATGAGGAATTTTATCAGATTCAGTTTTTCTATGTGAGTACATATACTTCATTCATTTTTTCCATTACACACTATATATCATCCCTTGTCGAGCGACAAAATTTGCACGCTCATAAATTCCATTGTATTTGAAACAGATGTAATAACGATTGAATGCTTTTCAAATGCATTATGAAATGTCCTTAGAATCTAGAACAAACGGTATAAAAAACTTGTATTACTACCTTGACTGTTATAAAAATCACAATTAAGAACAATTTAAGAAAAAATAACAATGTAATAGATACTAACCACTATCGGCTAAATATGACTATCATTTTAATTCTGCTTAATATTCTCGTCTTGGAAAATGACTAGTGGTTTGCAGTACAGTATCTTATACCAAATTACAGAAAAAAATAAGAGACTTTTACTAAGAAAACATTCTAGATGTAGAAGGAAAATACATAAATAAACTAAAGTTTGAAATGTAATGTGTATTGAAGTTTTCAATGCAAAAATGGCTTCGGTGATGTACCGAGAAATATTTTTTTAAAAGTGGAAGTACTCTTAAATAAACGAACTCGAAAACAATAGCCTTGTCAACTTCTAATTGAAATCGGGCCATCCAATTTACGTGCGTACCTTTCACAGTATGAAATTTGTACAAAAGTCAATCCAAAAGTTAATTAATAGTTTTAAAAAATACCTTGGGGAAACACTCTATTAAGGCTAAATCGGCTGTCGTTGTAAAGTTAAATAAAAAGAGAAAAAAAGATACTGGAAAGGGCATTTTTTCCTCAGAAACAAACGTAGACCCCATTCTAGACATTCCAATGCGCTTGGATTAGCTCTTTTTACGCGAGCAGAACCTGAGCCCCTGAAACAAAAGCGGCTCTTTTGTCTTCATTTAAGTATTCCCTAAACCAGATTCCACCACAGTTTTTATCTCGGGGGGTAAAGTCAATAACGAAATCGCGCAGCGGTCTACCGATTCTCCCATCTCACTCCGCGTCCTACCTCTCACATCCATCTCTCTCCTCCCGCACCATCCCCGCAACATGCACCCGGCCCTCCCGAGGGCGGAACGTGTGGTGGTCCCGCTGATCGGCTCAGAGGTGGCCAGGGTCTAACAGAAAGAGTTTGTGGATAACCGCTCGTGCATCGATTCTATTAGTATGTGTGTGTATTTTCTTCATTCCACTTCAGTCCATCTCTCTACCGTCCAATGCTCCCCCTATCCCTTTATGGTCCTCCACTCCGCTACTCCATAAAGAGTGGGCACCAACGAGAAGTGAGGGAGAGAAAGGGCCAAGCGCGTTCTTTCTCCTTCTATCGAGACGTTAAAAAATCCCAATATTCAATCAATAAATCAATTTTGGCCGGAGCACTCGATCCACCGCTCCGTCTCCCTTGGCCATTAGCGACGACCCTTGATCCAATATTCCCCCAAATCTCTGCATTCTTCCGCAATTGCCGCTTACCTACTCGCCTTCTCTGCCTATCTCGCGTTCACAACCGCCTGACTTGTTTCCCTAATAACCGGAAAACTTTCACCGCAAGAATCATTTCCCTCACTCTTCGTGACGACAGAGGTAACAATTTCCGCTCTATCAGCTTCGGATTGGTGAGTTAAAAAATGTACATATAAAGCATTAATCGTGGTCGTTTCGAAGAAATATCTTCCATTAGTGACAAATGGGAGTCATAACAGTGATTGGTTCCTGAAAAAAGAATACGGCCCTGAAAAAAAATACTCTCGGCAAACATAAGACACTTCGAAGGATCCCTTTTTTCCCGGATTTCATAGCCCTTTTAGAAATAATTTATCATTTTTCGAGCACCTTTCCTCATAGATTCGTTTAGAGAACGCCTTTATGACAGCAAGCGCCAAAGCTGCCGTATTCCTTTGGTCATATGTAGTTGAGTGGTGTAATATGAAAAGTGACTTAATTTCTTTCTAATACGATAAGATTGGTATCAGTACAATAAGGGTCCTTGATGAAAAACTGAAAAAAGAAAGATTAAAATTGAATTGAGGATGAAAAAATATATGCAGCAAAATGCATTGTAAGAGCCATTAAGTAACCTGAATTCATGGCCTAGTTCATGGATTTAAATATTGTCAAATTCTAGAGTCCTGGCCCGAAGTAATTATTTGACATAATAGAAATTTAAAATCTGATCTCTTAAAATTTTGGTCAAGCGCAGTAACATATAGATTTATCTAGTTCTAACACCTTAATGTTTGCGCAAAGGCAATTGAAAATTATATTTGTAATATCATTCAATAAAAAATGAAATCCCAAATTTTACGATACACATCAGTCGTGTTCATTAAAGTAGATAAAAGCGGGTTTTATGTTATATGCGTTACACTTTATGACTGCATAACTTGTGTAAAATTTAGAAACTTATTAATCAGTTATAAGCTGTTAAACATGTCTGATCTGACTTATGAATAGATTATTTCAAAATTTCAAAAGACGTAACATAACGTAAAATCTTTCAATTCATGATGTTTCATAAATAATAATCATAATATAGTGTCGTATAAATAATATATTAATACAATTCAATCTCAACCCCTATATATAACCATTTCATTAGATCTTTTCTCTCAGAGTATAATTATGAAATTATCTTTTGCGTATTGGTAAGTCTCACAAAACTACATCAGAAAATGATATTTAATTTCATGAGTTTATTATTAAAACCTTAAGAATGACTATAATAATGACATTAACTATGGAGTATATTTGATCGCTTCACTTGAGCTTTGAAACATTACTCCACCAGGACATAGTTTATGAGAGAATTATGGGATATTAAGGGGAAATAGTCGTGAGACCGTCGAAATCCTCATTAAAGCAAACGTCTTTAATGAAAAATAACGCACAAATTATCACATATCGGCTAAAAAATATAGCACATTTACTTACTATGCCTAGAATTAAATATTTTAAGCCAAACTGCAATCAGGAATTCAATTCTTTGCCTAATACCCTTTATTTAAAATGAATATATAGTGTATGCTTATATAGTGTCCAGAAAGTAACACCCATTTTGCTATAAAAAATACACTGGAATAGACACAGAATATCTATTATTTTCACTTCGAAACTACAAAACTCTACTCTTTTATTTCCATTCACCAAATAGATTTAAACATTTGTCATATCTCTGAACTAATTTTCAAATTCCTTTTGCATAACATTCCTTTTGCATAACGGCCTGCGCTTGCAGCCAATCGACGGCATCTTGAAGTTCCTCGTCAAAACGAGCACAAAACTTCTAATAGACAAACTTTGTAGTGCAAAAAAGTCGTAAATTTTATATGCAACAAAGCGTAGACATGTGTGGAAAACTTTCTATCGATTTCAGATATCATAAAACGCCGGTTTTTACGTGCTTGTCGTCAACTTTCAGGTGAAGTTAATTGTTCACCTCAGAGTGGTGGCCACTTTTGTGATCAACATGGACATTTTTGTTCATTAACGAACAAAAACATTGACATATAACTGTCACTCATCACATTAAAGCACAAATTTTCCGATTAATGCCAGCTGCTTTTGAAGTTTTTTTATCAATAGACACCTTATCACTGAACAAACTTCATATTTTCTGTGAACTCCAACTGCATTATTAATTTTGACTCACCTTTGTAAACAAACGGCATGCGGTGATACTTTCCAAACACGGCGGCTTGAGCCGTACTTATCTACTATTTGCGTTAATACAGCGATTATTCGGCTCCCTCCACTAATTCTCACTCTACAAGAAAACGAAGGGTTACTTACATTCCTCATTTCTGTGTGTGTATATATATATATGTATATATATATATATATGTGTGTGTGTGTGTGTGTGTATATATATATATATGTGTATATATATATATATATATGTGTATATATATATATATATATATATATATATATATTAGTTATCTCAAACGGTAACAAACAAATAATAGTCCTATGGTTTCCAAGTAATGAAATAGTTAAATGAATAAACAGTAATCATATATCATTCAGAAATACAGCTTGGGCACCAATCTAAAAAGCGTCCCTTCTCGAAGAGAAAACAACATTTAACAAAGATTTATTAACTTCAGATCGCCCAATTTCTCTCCAAAATAAATGAATAATTCTCTGCACACAAAACAATGAAATAAAATGAGCTATTTTGCAGGGGAAAACATGCTAAATCACTTTTCCGGGGTTTAAGGATCTGACTATCAGACTATTCGTCTCCGGCAATTAACACAACATTTGCATCCACCGAAAATTATCAAAACGAAAAAATTTAATTGTTCAAAGTGATCATTATTTAGATATTTCTTGATTTCAAAGCCTTATGCACTCACTCGTATGGTTAATTTAAATCACTGGCGTTGCGTTTGTTGATGCTCATAAAGAAAGGCGCGTCGCTAATCCTTAGTTTCCGGCCGCGGTTATTTTGAAGCAACACCGCGCCCTCGCCTCAAAGTATAGCTCCCCAAATGAGCGTGACTCGCACCTTAAAATTTCCATGAATGCATATGCATATTTATAAATTAATAACCACGGCCAACCCTTCCCCCATCCTCAGCCCTGCAGAATCCCGCGTATTTATTTAAATCTTCATTCAACGCAATTTCTCATTCAAAAGGGCGTTTCCTCCCCAACCTCTGCTCGCCCCGCTTTCCTCGTTCCCGCAGCAAAAATCCCAAAGTTTTTCACAGTAATGCTTATGCATGAACTTTTCGAAAAAGGAGGGAGGAGGAGTGAAGGAAGATGTGAGAGCTGTGGAAGAAAGAGAGCCTGAGGGAAAGGGGCTGAGACAGAGAGATAGAAAGAAAGAGAGAAGCATGAGGTGTAAGAGGAAGTGGGGAGGGGATCTGTAGGGGGCAGGGAGTCTTCACCACGCCCGTTCCCTCCCATGGTATAAAGGATGGCAAAGAAAACGTCAGTGGCTGTGGTTTTGTGAGTGGGGATACGGTCTTCGCAGGGAGACGCTATCTCGTAAGCAGGCCCATCAAATTCAAGAGGAAAAGTTTCTCTTTATTCAGCAGAGAGGAGATATTACGAGCGGTAGTCAGATCGATAAAAGTGAGAGTGGGGGTGAAAGTGGGAAAAAGGTGAGTAGAAGGGAGGGGACCAGTTTAAAACGAGAGAAGTGTGGGATAAAGGTTGGGAAGTCAGGGAGGAGAAAGGGCAAGAAAAGTAGGTTTGGATTACCACCGAAAGTGGGTTGAAGTGCACACAGGAATATGAATTGTCGTTCAAATTATAGAAACATACTGTTTTATCTAACTAATGTTTTTCATGCTAAGAATGCTCAACGCGTTATTCATATAAATAATGCATTTTGAGATTGAACGGTTAATTATTCGAGACACCCTTGCTTTTCAAAAACAATGGGGACATAAATATTTCATGAATATAATTTAATGTAATTAAAACCACTTTAGTTTTACTTATTGAACTGATCAAAAAACACTCATCAAAAAATATAACACATCATTTCATGTCCCTCTACTGAATTTTAAAGTAGAATTACATCGATCAATTTAATATGTCTTATAAATATATTTTATAAGCCGATAAATGAATCAGGGTCCAAGAGAACATGAATCTCTATGAATAATTTGCACATTCATTTGGTCTTTTGAGCAAGGGGTTTACGAATATTATGATGAGCATAAGTTCCAGCACGTCTCTGTCATACATTAACATGCCTTACTGGTAGAGAAGAATATTTTTTAATTGAATGAAATGTACAACATAATTCTAGCCTTAAGAGAACCATACGTTCAAGGTCAATATCATGCAAAACGTTCTCTTATTGCTAAACGGACTTAAATTGGCCCAATCATTCACATGTGCTTCATTTAATGAAAGAGTTTTGTTTTATAGCCGTTCAATCCCGACAGGTTTCAGTGCGTTAAAAGTGTCTAATAGTAATATCTTTAATTTAATCCCCAAGGAATCCAAAGTTTCCCTCCCTGCTGAATTAAACCGAGAAAAATTCGGCTTCCGCTATATTATGCATCGGGTGACGGAATGGAGGGTATCGGTTCGGCAAAAACCCTGAAGGGCTGGAAGGGCTGTATTAAGGGAAAAGGGTGTGGTGGAGATTCCTTGGAGAGGAGGGATGTCCATTGGGATGAGACGTTGGTAGTGGAGGGCTAGAAGGCGTATGGGGGTGGAGAGAGTGTTGGCGGACGCAAGAAAGTTGGACCTTGGGGTGGGTAGGTGGAGCGGACACGGAGAGGGATTGTCGTGGGAGGGATGAATATCTTCGTGTGGAGTGTGAGGATCGCTATAGAGGAGGGACGGAATAAGGGGTGACAGCGGAAGAGAGCGACCGAAGGATAAAATGTGGAAATCGGAATTTCGGGTAGCTGTAGGCGTTTTCGTTTGGGAAGGGAAGGAGAGAAAAGGTATTGGGGAGGGGAGACAGGTATGGTGTGGGAGAAAGGGCGAGGGGGGGTGAGGGATGATCGAAATTGAATATGCGAAGGGATGGGATAAAAATTGAGATGGAAACGCAATGGTAATCAATTCGCTTAAAAATAAACCAACCGTCGCCTTCCTGCGTCACCGGACAAGCTTACCGAAACGGAAACGCCGAAATGAGAAATTCCCGATGCTATCAGCGTCGCTTTTATGCAACCCGCATTACGAATCAGTATGGTGGGGAGTCGATCCTCCGCGGGGCTCCGGAGAAAACTCGTCAACTCCCAATCATCTTCAAAATTGAGGCGTTATATAACACGGGCATTTCTAATTTGACCCCTCTAAAACCTTTTAAAGTTGTTATATTTGATATTGGAATAAGCAATAAATTCATAATCAAATAATCGAGGAAGTTCCTCAACAATTTTATAACATAATAAGGAATGTTTGACAAACGCATGGGTTTCTGCATTATCCACCTACAAATTCAGTGGACCCTCGTGAGAAGATATATTCATGAGTTTCTCCGTCATAATAAAATGGATAGTGTAGCATCAAATATGCCATAAATAAGATAAACTTATCCAGATCACGTATTTCTGAATACTTCGACGACCTTTAGGTCGGTTCCGCCAGAAATTCCTCAAAACCTCCCAAGCATTGTTTGCTATCTTTTGATAGGTATATTTCCTGAGAATACCAATAAAGATAAGAATAAAATAAAGTAATATATTAGATAAAGATGGTCTATACATATACCAATATCATTTGACGTATTCAAAACTGAAACATAAATTGACCCAATTTGGTTACAAGGAATGAAATGTTAAAACATTTATGTCTACGACTACTATTAAAATATTTATTAACTTAGAATGTTATTTATGATTTATGGCCAAGGATAATTACGATTTCTCGAGTACATACATTTTAATTTCAGACATTAATATGCATACTTCGACACTACAATATGGTGGGTATAGTAACTCTTTAAGCTTGTTGATATTCCAATATTCAGTATAACTTGATGGAATGCTTGGGGTCTAATTATAAATTTATAATACTAATTTTATATAGACTAAATAACACTAAAATCAACTTTCTCTCCAAGTATTTATGGTAATAACCAGGCAAATATATTGTTTAAATAAGGGATAGTATATGATATCCTACTTAATTATAGAAAAATCTCATAAATTTTATACCTTTGAATAAGCAATTTAGATAACGATTAATTGGGTGTATTAATTACACTGTACAATGGATTACTTATGTTCAGAATTTTAAAATGTTTTAATAATTAATTTAAAGTAATATAATCCTTTGTATACAGAGACAAATATTTTCGTTATTATCAAATTAGCAACACCAACAAAAGTGTTACTCTACTATATTATCATAATAACTGACTTTTAGAAATACTCGGTTTAAATCGTTGTATTTCCACTGAATTTTCTATACCATATCAGTACGTTAGATTTCCGATTTTTTTCTGTTAAATGCTGTACGTATGTTAGTAAATTATTCATTTCTAAACTGCTATGGGCAAATGGTACGCTGTTATCTCCATTCTTGGTCGTATTTTAACATTCATAGTAAATGGGAGCCTGAAAGACACTCCAGTTTTCGTTTTGTAGAGTCGAAACTCTGCTTGTGAAGCCATTATTCGAAGCAGATTTGCCTTCCCAAGGCGGATTGACTGCATAGGAATTACCTAGCAATTGGTTTCGGAATTGGAACTTGGAGAAAATCAGAGATAGATCTAATTATTCTCTAAATGGCTTTTAATCGGGTTAATTTCACTGATTTCTTGTTTTCCCGAAACAAATTTGAAATTCAAGGAATCTGAAAAGACATGCTTAAAAAAAAATCATCACGGGATCTGGCAAGATGTGCTTATGTAAACTGGAATTTCACAAGCTTCAATTATTTTTTACCTATCATCGCCATTTTCATGCATTTTTAAAATTACGCAATGGTATCAATTGCTATTTTATTCAAAAAATTATATTTTACCAATAATGCGTACAATTTTTCTGTCATCAAGTTACAAATTAGACTGAGTAATGCATTCCTAATTGTAGTCAAGCAGTCGTATACCAGCATGCTACTTATATACCAATGCATATTTGAACTACTAATATTCTTTATTGTGAATTTCAAACCAAATGCTTTTAGATGACAATAGACCATACGGCTCACATATTTTACCAGCTTGTAAGAAAAAATACTTGATAAAGCTTTTAGCATCATAACGTGCTAAAATGTCCGTTTCGATAGAATATTGCCTAAGTAATATCAAAATCAACTTCACAGGAGTAGAAAATAGACCGCGGTCATAAACAAATTTCCTCCATTCATACTAAAATGGCCTTTTCAAAGAATTTGCAATTTTTAGTTGCAATTCATTCACTGCAAAATAACTAACAATGGCAAAAGTGTAGACTGTAATCGGATGGACGGCAATAGGAGGCGTTACGGGCCGATTTAATAGGTTTACACTTCGAAGATACGAAGGATTATAAAACTGAAATGCATTGGGAAAGGAAGTTGAGTGAAAGAGGAACTGAATGACGTAAAACTTCGTACTTACGATTCAAAATCGTGGGACGTTGGGCAAGAGGGAAAGGAAGAAGGTTTGCGTGGATGTGGAAGACGGGAGGGTTGCCGAGGGAACATTAACAGCGGTGCTTGCCACCTCGTCCACCCCTCCCCAACCGCCTCTCATTCCTCTACAGCCCATCTCTTGTCGCTCTGGATGCAAGTAACCGTCAGTCGTCCGTGGAAATTTCAATCCAAAGCAACCCCGTGCGCGACCCGTATCCAACTCCCCCTCCACTCCCCGATTCCCCATCACCCTCCTTCCTGGTCTCCGAAACTCGACCCATCCAGACACGGGTTGAGGGGAGGGAGGAGGGAAGAAAATGAATAAACCCTAGCCGTGAGCCCACCCAAATCCAATACTTTCCATCAACATGGGAAGGACAGCTCTGGCAGGATGGGAAAGATAGCAAGTGGTTCCTACCGTCTCTCCACTCTCTCTCTATCTCTCTCTCTCTTTCTTCCGCTGTCTTATTGATAAAATCCAACGCGATTGAAGGAGAGAGGGAGGTAGAGAGGAGAAAGCTCCCCGCTTGCTTGCTCTCAGGGGCAGGAGGCAAATCCACTTTGATCTGTTTCCCTCCGCCGCCTCAACATCTCCAAGCCTATATACCCCGTGTGCGACCTTCCCACCAACCCGCCCCCAACGCTCCTCCACCTGAGATACCGTAAATCCCAAGGAAGCTCCCGGTTCTCCCCCGGCTCCCTACCCGTGCCCCTTCCGCTTTGACACTTTATCTCTTCAACTGTAGAATATGAAGATGGGAGGGGTGAAAAAACTGTGACCTCTCCTAACCTAACACAACGAGTTCATACAACCGTGACTTTTGCAGTAGATTTTGAAACGCTTAGCAATTCTGATTCTGGACATATTGGCCATAGTTAGCCGTATGTGTCAAAAACGCATCAGATATTGTAAAGGGATACTCCATGCTAATTTTCTAAATAACATCAAAGAACACGAACAAAACTGGTTCTCAGGAAAACATATAATTAAGGAAACATCAATTTTTAAAGCTACTTTTTAATTTTAAAATGTCCGTTATTGGTAAGTAGATCAAATTACCACTGCCACAACATTGTTCAGAAATTCTTTATATTGAGTATTTTAGACGCTACTCTGTTTCAGGTAGTAATTATTTTTGATTTTGATTCTCTACGACGTATTTTCATTTCTTTTAAGATTAGTATTTCTCGAATGAAAAAATAATACTCTGTACGTTTCTTTTGGTGCGACTAGTTTTAAAATATTGGTGCCATGCTCAGGTACTTGAAGTGCACTTAAAGATGACACCTATTTTTTTATACTATTTGAAGCAAATAAAAACATATAATAAACGTAAAATAAATAGTAATTTCTTTCATGCAAAATTTTTTTCTACGTAGTCAAGGCTGAAACCATCGAGTGCAGTAATAAATTTTTTTGTTGAGGAAGACATGCAATCAATATTTGGAACTTTACGGCAAACCTATGTAATGACCACTAATTCGAAAAATAAGTAAGAGGATATGGCACTGGATAGGCTATTTCATTTAGAAAACAATAAGATTTACTGATTAAAACATTCCATTAGTATTATTTACGGGTTTTAACGACCTCCCACTTTAAATTCACCCAGAAAGCGAAGTAGCAAGTATTTTTAATTTATAAATGAATGTCTTCAAAACCACTTTGGTCCCCGAAGTGGCAATTGCAGCGTAGTTCAAACTTCATTTAATGAGAATTATAAAATGAAACGAATTGAAGAATTCAGAAGTCACAGATTCTTACCAAGTTCAGAATTCGCGCTACATCTACTTGTCGATACTTATTTATATAGATATTTG
Organism: Hetaerina titia; assembly: GCA_037158775.1. Classification (NCBI taxonomy): domain Eukaryota; kingdom Metazoa; phylum Arthropoda; class Insecta; order Odonata; family Calopterygidae; genus Hetaerina; species Hetaerina titia. Next base: position 26,184,158 of record CM073774.1, on the reverse strand, counting down.
CAGTGCTCTTCAAATCATTGAACTCATTTTTTAGGGAAATTCATTTTGCTTCCCGAATAAAGCTTTTTGCATGAAGTTTCCTACGCAATTTCCAGTAATGATAACATTTGGAAGTCTTCGTCTCTTCTATGTCCATTTTGTTCCGATTTTAAGTCAATTATCACCTTAATGCCACATATTGTGATGACACTTCTCAGATTTTTTAGAATGGGTAATGAATATGGATAATTGAATGTGACATGGAATGATTGGGAGTCTAAAGAAGTATATTAAATAAAGAACACAATGTATTTTTCCACTGTTCTTGAACAGTGGAAAAAATTGATTGTGTTCTTCATTTAATGCACATGAACTTCCACAATTTTGTGCCAGAAACCATCGAATATCTAAAGAGGCATTCTAATCTAATATTTAATATCGGGTCTTTACTAATTTAACACCCCACAATTGAACTATACAGATATTCCTGGTTTGACCAAGTTGAATTAAGCAATATACTTTTACCATTTTCTAGCTACTCTCAATAAAAATCCACCATGCTAATTCACAAATTGATCACTAAGCAGGTTTACCTCTCGCACAGCTCTCGTGCTAATAACCTTTTCAAGCCAATGTACGTCAAAGTGAATAAATTAAAAGTAAACTTTATAAATCCCTAAAATTTTGTTTTTATTTAAATATGAGTGCCTCTTAAATGAGAAGATTACCACCTTAAAAGTACTTACTCGTATTTTTCCCACTATCAACTAGGTGCCTTAATTTATTGATCAAATTTTCACTATTTATTAATTGTTAGCATAATTATAAATTGATTTACAATTGAATTTTCCGAAAGACATGGAGTAAAAGGTTTACGAAAATAAACAGCTTCTTTTCTATTTATTCATACATTGAAATAAATTATTATCATCCAACGTGCCGGCGAATTGGTTTCTGTTTTGTTTCTCCTTGATCATGACTATCGCGCTCTCTATTCTGTCTAACCCACCACTGCCAAACTCCTATTCAAAACACTCCGTCCTCTCTCATCACTCTCCATCCACGACTGCGCAATCGCCTCCCATTCCATCTCTTTTATGTATCCCCTTATCTCCCGGCACGCGCACGTCAATTTTCTCTCCTCCTCCCTAGACTCCCCTCCCCCGCTTTCCAACCCACGAGAGCCCGCCCGTCCGCCAGCGTCACCATCCTCGCTTCCATTCAACGCTCCCTTTTCCCACTTAGAATTCCCCTTCGCATCCTCTGTTTAGTCGCAACTGTAAAGCGGTTAACAGACTGTCTGTGTCTCTCGCTCCCTTTGCATTCGCCAAAATGGAAAACCGGTTACTCCTCCCTTCCTCCCTTCCTCCCTTCCTATTGTCTTCCATTCCCGTCACTTGGTTCGGCTCCTCTGATTGGTTTTACGTCCGTCGGGCTTGTTGTTTTATCTCCGGTTCGATTCCCTGCGAGAGATGAATTTAAATCTTTTGAACAATTCAGGTTTCCTTCCAGGCACAAATCGGTGTAAGCACTTACCCAAGCGGATGAAAGGGATTGCGTGTCTTGCCGTCCCTAAATTCTAGGTTTGAAGACGAATACCACATCTTCGTTTGGTTGTCACTATTATTATCCGTTTTTACACTCCAAGGCACTACTACTGAAAAAGATTAAGTCGTATTCTATGGACGCACTATACCACTTGCCATAAAATGAATTAATTTCGCAATAGTGAGTATATTTATTTCGATTTGAAATGGTACACCTAACATTTAGATTCCATTTACCGTTAATTCTTCTTCTTAACGATTTCACGTTTCTCACACTGTTATTGCAGCGAATCAAATATAATTTTGACAAAAATATGAAAAGAATGCTTTTCAGTTTCATTTATATAAGCACCACTTAATTTGTATAAAACTTATCAGGATCAAAATATATATTGTACAAAATAATTGTTTGTATCCTTATGGAACAAAGTATTGTGAGAGTTTAAATAGGGTCGAGGTCAAGAGTTTCTACGTGGTGAGTTAAAGATGTTTAATATCATTCAACTCTGATTTTTGGGACTGGGAATGGAAAAAAAGATGTGGATAGGCATACTTCATGGGCATGTCTACTCTTAATGGACAGAAGACGCAGATGGCTATATCTCACAGTAAAAAGGGTTTTTATAGTCACCGTTTCAGTAAAAAACGTTTTTTAGCTTATAAAAATGACATCGTTTAGTATATAACAGCAGAATGTATTCGTCCGTGTTCTTCGTTTAGGTTGTTTAACACACATCAGCATTTCCAATTAAGTTACGTATGCGATGATGGTGTATGTAATGGATGGATCAAAATGTTCGAGGTGGTTTCGACAATTCCAAGAATCCCGAGCATCGTGTGATAACCAACCCAAGGAGCCACCATGTACTCGTTTTTTTAGGGTAAAAGGGATCTTTAAAAAAGCGTTCTTGGCTAATTTGTACGTCTACAGGGAGATTTAGTTGATTAGTTACAGAGGCCTCACCATTGTAGTGTAATTAGTCAGTTGAAAACCATATAGGAGATTTTGAGAATTTTTAACGCATGTCGTAATGCTAACGCCGAAAGGAATGTCTGGATACATTTTGTTGTCTAAATCCACGGTGCCTGAAACATCATTCAAAAAATAATTTTTATTAAATGCTTCAGTTAAAGTTAAACTTCATAAATTCAACGAGTATATAAAAAAAGGTTTCCTTTAACTAATTAAATCAAATATTCAATTTGGCTTTAATCGTGTTAAATCTTGCTAGACATATGACATACTAGCTAAAATCCCAAATCTGTTCTTAGTAAGCGCAGAATTGGTGTATATTATAGAATATTAGTTTCAGTTCACATATATTTCCTTTTTATATTTAAGTGCATTTTCAAAGGTGCACATTTATTATATATTTTTTCTAAGCCGTATTAACCCCTGAATTCTTAGTTTATTGAGACAGTTTATTGAAGTTAACTTACGATTAGTTTAAGAACATTTAAGCTAACGCTTTTTATCATCTACCATGATTACAGCATTATAAATTATTTTTACATTATTTGCTATCTTAGCATATTGTAGTATCTCATTTCGCATAGTATTTAACTACCCACCAAAGACATAAAGTTCAAATCCAGATGACATGAGATCGCTCAGCCGAAACGCCTTTGGATATTCAAATTTTCACCCTGCTATTATGATATTTTTGGGGGAACATTTACGTGAAATATTTTAGATAAGCTCACAGAAAATGATTTTGCATATTGTGGTATTTTGTTTTTCTGCGTTATTATATCATTAAACCCAAAACTCCTGCATGTAACTAGCATATTGTTAGTGATACCTAAATATTAAACATATAATAGCAATTATCTCTTCTATATACTCACGTCGTGAAATTTCTACCTAATCTAATTTCTACGTAAACAATTATGAACATTAACAAATAGAAAATATATTTAATCACGTGTCCCGATTTAGGGGGACGCTGTTGCAAACAGTAAAATCATCATCTTAATCATGTGAGGTATACACTTTTCCAACTGCTAGCTGAAAACTTAAGATCAGGTTACAAAGGACCCAGTCGTAGTATAACATGAGGATTAAGGCAGGAATCGAGAGACAAACCTTGGGCACGTTTCGGACTTCGAATCCATTTTAGTCGGAGAACACTCTTCTTTGCTCAAAGCTTCTTCCATCTTATTTTCGAACCCGCCCTTCTTATTTCTTCTTCTCTTTTCTCTTCTCTCTTTATTTCTCTTCTCTCTTTTCTTTCTGCCAGCTCTTTTCGAGGATTACTAAGGAGTTAGAAAGATGGTCACTCTGTTGATCTTGAACACTAGGTGTTTTCTACTTCTTTCTTAAGAGATTTTTAAAGAAGCGCTGAACAGTCCAATGTCATTTTGTCGGTACGAAAAGAAAGGTAGCACGGCAGTTATCCGAAGTAGAATATAAAATCAGACCTTTAAATCTTATCTTATTTAAATAGCCTTATCGCACAATAAGAAATGTCCTATGACATTCATTTTATTTTTATATTTATCTGAAATTAAGAAGTCTTAGAGATAAAAAATAACTATAAGAATATTTGAAACTGCCCAAGGAATAATAGTAAAATGTATTAATTTTAGTGGAAAATGATTAAGAAAACCAGAAAATGATTCATTTCTTCACAGTATACAAGCAATAGAGTATATAAATTAGATTACAGCATTCATTTAATATGCCACAAAAATTCGATAGAGTTACCCTTATGCTAAATAATAGATTCATTGAAGCTTAGGTAAGTGGCATATCTACTATATTTTTAAGGAAAGTTCATGCAGTGAAAAATTTTATCAGAAATATTGGAAAATAATACATCCTTTGTCTGCGTGGTAGCCAAATGAAATCCTAAACAATGGAACATCTCATCTGGATTTTTCATACGTACGCCCGTATTCATTAAGAGACTCACCACTTCAATTTTTCTAAATAAACAAATTTTGCTTCAATCGATTATGTAAATGAAACTATGAAATGGATATAGCTAACACTTGGACAAAAGTATAGTAAAACATGAAGGTTCAGGTACTAAAAAGGTACTGAAAACAAACCATTTTTGATACTACTAAGAACCACCAACGATGTCGAGTATGAATATGTGGGGTATTTTAAATGTATAATTAGAAACGATTTGAATAATTATTTATGCCACATGACTTTTTACTGAGTTAATATGATGGTACTTATCATATCAAGGCTATGCCGTTGAAGTTTATTAGATTTTACAATTGGAAAGACACTTGACAAGAAATGACATTCGCACTAGGCAACGCTTGCCAAACATTGATTTTCTTTATCCAGTTTAATAGACATTCATATTTTTGTACAAAGCCTTTAATCTTTAGGTGACCGCGGCGGGAATATGCTCGTAAATACGTACAATATGTAGATTCATTTTCCCCGCAACTTATCATAAATCATTTTTTGTCATATGGAGCACCCGATATGGAAGAAAAAGCACCTCTCTACCCGGGGTAAAATTCGAATCAGCACCTGGGGATAGAGCAATGCTTGCACACCCGGCCAACAGAACTAATATCATTCGGATTAGAGTGCATTAAAAAGGAATAAAGCTGAATTTCATCCAGCACCCTCAAATGAAAAGAAACCGAAATATCTCCAACGATAACACAAAGCTCCGGAGTTTTCGAGATTACAGCCAAATGGCAATGAGTAAGCATTGCCCTTAAAAAACAGAAATCTTCGCGTGCCACCCCCACGCTGGTGACCATGTAGCAAATTTTTACGAGGGAAAGGCACGGGTGGGCCTTCCACCTCCCCTTCCCTCCACCCCACTCCCTGAATCGGGTCTCATTGGACTGTGCAGGGGGGGGGGAGAATAGAGGGGATTCAGGGGGGTGGGAGGGTAGGAGTGGATGTAAACGTAATGACCCGCAGCTCCCGACGCACCTGGAAACGACACCACGTTTGCCTTTCATTTCCGTGCTTCAAATCCCTTCCTCCCGCCCCCGCTCCATCCTTCTCCCTCCCCCCCGCAATATTTATCGCACGTCCTCCTCCTTCACCTCCCTTTTTTCGCCACACCCTCCTTGTTTTATCTCGACCGTTTTTTCCGTCTCTCTCTCTTTCTCCATCATCCTCTCTCTTCTCCGCCCCCCTCTTTGCTCGTCCCTAACTCCCAACGAATCCTTCCCGAGTACCGATTCTTCCCGTTTTATTTCACACGCGTAACACATTTCACTCCCCTTTCACTCTGTACCCTCCCACTCGCCCCCGTGTTTTTCTCTGCAATCCCTCTCCCTTTGCTCCATACCTCTCTCTATCTCTCGCACACACAACGCAACGCAACGACGACGCCCGCGTCATTTAATTTCATGCATTCCTTTTATTTCCACTCTCCTCCCTTCTCCGTCCACTTCCCTCTCGCCTCTACCCACACCCAGCGTTGGTTTCCTCCCGCGGTGGTGCCCACGCCTTTAGCCGAACTCCAGTACGTCCCTTCGGTATCGCAAACTTTTATTCATTTTATCTCTCGGTATTTCGTTGACGACATTTCTTTCATGAACAAAATGGGAATGAAAATGACTTACCCAGATGGAACTTCGAAGAAAAGCGAATAAAATGTGTAAATCTATGGTTATAAACTAATTTAATGTCGTATTTACAGCCATGTTTACCAGCGCCTTTGTTGGTTCATTACCGGTGGTATTTGTACTAATCCCATTGAGATATTCTGATATACATATTTGTGTGCTATAGTGCAATATTATATGCAGTTAGGTGATCAAGCAGACATGATCCTAGTAAAAAGTCATTGGAATACGCTGGGCACATAATTGTTAATAGTTTCGATTCATTTAGGATATTAAAAAAAATTGCAGTTATTCAACTAGAAACCACCGTGTGATCACGTTAAAGTGGTTTTCAACATTCAGTATTTAGTTGAAATGTCTTATACTCATTTTATGATATGCGATTTAAGTGAAATGATTTTGACTCGCTTTCCCTCTTCCTTAGAATGATGGTCACTTATAGCTGCTGAAATATAACAATAGGGTAACGTAATCTTTTATGATTACTTAATTCATTAATTATCAATTCCACTTACGTAAAATACTCTCCACTGAACGCTCCTTGCTAAATTTTCCAGTGTAGTATTTTTGCCAAGCCGGTAGGTTGGCAGGGCCGTCCTTTTCCCATTCCCTTTTACGCCCTCCCGCCTGCTCTCCCCGTCTATTTATCTTTCGCCATATCCACAACTCTTAACTCGCCCTCGCCACACACTTCTTCTTCTCGACCCTCCTACTACTCCCGTACTCACATACACCCAATCCTTCTCTCTCCCCCTCCAAACACCCTCACCTCTTCCCCGGACTTCGCCCTCCTCAGCAACCGCTTTTCCATTTCCCGGCCTAGGAGGAGAGGGGGGAGGGTTCGCGAGAGGGGGAATCGGAGCGGCACTTTCGCTCGGGGACCCTGGGATGGAGAACCTCGGAGATGGAGAGAGAGTCACGTGTTTGGCGGGAGGGAGGAGTGTTGGGTGGTCTACGACGCCCTCGGGATCCGCGTCCGGCTTCCCGCCCTCCCCTCATCCCGTCCCGCCCACAACCCGCAAGCTGAGGCAAAGGAGCAGAAGGAACGGAGAGAGAGAGAGAAAAAATATAAATGTTGGCGAGGAGTGAGGGTGGGCAGAAGGGGTGGGGTGGGGAGAGGGAAGTCGGAAGGATTTCAGGTAGGAGCGGGATGGGTGGCCGTAGCACCCGTAAAAATCTCTCCCACCATTTTAACGTCTCCTCCACGTCCAATTTAAAGCGCTCACCTTCTCTCACGAAAATACTCACGTGTCTACATTAACATCTATTCGCATGCTTCCGACGTGTCTTTCCCCTTTTTCACGCCGTTTCGCTCCCTTATATTGAAGAAGCACATAGAAAGGAAGACGCTGTTTTTTTCGGGAGTCGTGGAGTGAGGAAGTATGGTGTAGGTCGAGGGATTGTGGGGTGGTGGCGGTAGAGGGGATGATGGTCTAAGAAGAAAACTGGCGGACAAGAGGGTGTAGTTTTGGGATGCATGGCGCATGAATAACGCGATGTGCTATCAAGAATTTTACCAGAAGACAAAGCACGGTTTGTGGAGCTCTAAATCATCACGATCTGTAGTTTAGGACAAAAGCCGACGTCTTAGCTGAAAAAAGTGAGTTTGTAAGCTTAGAAAAACATCCATGTGAGATTTAAAGCTTTCAAAAAAAGATTCCACTTGCTCTCACCCCTCGAATTGTGATATTTGCATTCAGTTTCTCTGTTCCACACCTAAGGATTTTAGTTTTCTTCTTGTTGACGTTCATATTATATTCCCCTAGCACTTGATAAATTATGTTTTAATGCAATTATGCCTTTAAGTGTGGAATTTTGAGTGGTGACACGGAAAGGAAATGATTTCTATAAGCTGTTATAGTATATAGTTTTTATCTCTTAAAAGCAACAGTTTTCAGATAAGACAAATATTACATTCAATACCCGCCTGTCGGAGATGTTGTGAAAAAGTAAGCATATTTGAAGATCATGTGGGAGCCGAAATGAAACTGCTTGTTCGCCTCATCCGTACAATTGGTAGATATAAATTTTTAAACTATAAAAACGAAGAATTTGCTAAATAATGGGTATGTAAGGATCTGGAGACGTAAAAATATTATTGGCATTACGCAGGTTTCATGAAATATGTTTCAATGTGCTATGTGAACGGCTTTGAAATAAACAAATATCCCTCACGATATAAAAACTCTTTAAACCCATAATTACCATCCTACGGAGCACTCCGTTGCTTGGTGCTGATAAAACAACCAAGTGAAAACAAAACACGTCCTTATTTAAGGATTACCTGGTGAGTAACTGGAAAAATCACACTTTAACCTAAAAGGAAGAGCGCATACCAGATAAATGTAAAACACACTATATCCTCTTTAGTTAAATGCTTTTCATTTATTTTTTAGGCGGGTTTGCCATCCAACCTTGGCATTATTTTAGCGTCTGAAATAGTCACATTTGCTCGATATATACCCCAATAGTTTGATGCGAAAAATAATGTTTAAAATTGCAGGATTTGGAAGATTAAATGCAATGTCTTCCTCTGGACAAACTTTGTCAAATAGGAAAATATTTCACTTTATGGATAAACACAATCTGTTCGCCAATTTTTGTCTGTGTGGCTAATTTTCTTTTTTCTAGTTATGCGTTCCTTAAAATACTCTGTACCTTCTCTCTATGACATTGTGTGATTGTTAGCTCTACTTTACTTCCCGGTTTGTGATCATTCATTTGTCTGTTGGTGGGTGAAACAGTTCCGAAGCCCCTTCTCTTGGCAATAATAACGGGGCACATGGCTCTATAAAGAGCTTGTGGATGTCTAAACTCACCCAAAATAGCTTAATTGGCAGTGCTTCTTCCCGGGAATTCGAAGGTTTGTTATACAAGTCCCGATAAAGTAATTTTTTTTTAGCTTGTAATCTGCATCCATCTAACTTCCCCAACAACCTTATAGGTGTCCTTTATGGGTGTTTCTATCCCATTCCCTTGCCTTTCCGCCTGTAGAGTGTGTTTTTGTACTGAGCGGAAACATGAACTTTGAATCAAATAATAGGTGGAGATTGGAGGCCTTTGAAATGTGGGTTTGGAGAAGGATGGATAAGGTGATATAGACCAGAAAGAAAACAAGTGAGAAAGTACTATGCATAGTAGAGGTGGAGCAGTTGTTGGAAGAAATTCAAAGAAGGTAGAAATAATGAATGCAAAGTATTTTGAATGAAAATGAGACGGAGAATACTTTCATGGAGGGTTGATGGTTCAATAAACAGGGAAGGCGTAGACATTGCATCGATATTTTGGACGCCATGAATGAATGGAAAAAATATTGCGGTATTGAATAGATGTTTACTGTAATGTCGGATGTGTGGTTGTGTTTCGTAAGTAGAAGCTAGGAAATACATCGTTGTACAGTTATAATAATTATCGGCCATTGGTACCTCCTGAGAGTAATTTAAAACGACATTAGTAGTGAAGTGTGTTCTGTATTTACATCTGCTGCTGACATGGTTGAAACACAGGTTTCGCCGGCGTACAGTTAAATTGATATGTACCAGGCCTTAACAATATTATTTTAAAAGATTGACGACCTTGACAGTTCCAACAAACTTTACAAGTGTTGAGAATAATCAGTCGTATTGTGCATTTACTAAAATGTATCCATATCTAAATAATACCCCGAAAACGGATGAGGGTAATACTGTTTTTTTTATAGTGACGGCTGCAATAACGACTCTCTTGGGCTGGCTATTTGAGTTATGGTGTATGGTGGATGGTGTCAAAACATATTCAGGAAGGAAAATAGAACCTACCTCAATTTATTATGCCACGAAAAAATAAGAACGTAAATCTCCGTATGGGTCCTCGAAATCACCAGACTCACCCTGCTACGCTGCGCCGTGAGTCGTGCCCAGCAGGGTTCGGAGCATTGCCTTTGCGGTCGTTATCTCACCAAATTCGTGACATGTGAAATCAAAAATAGCAGCATAAATAGACACAGAAGAAGACCTAGCTTGTTAGAATAAGGGACTTGGAAATACAAAAAGATGTTGAAGAGAGGGAAATTAGCGACTATAAATTGGGAGGTGATGAGAGGAAATATTACATATTTAAGGACTCTGCGAGGTGAAATAGAAGAACAGCTGTGATTACTCAAGCAATAGTTACAGAGCTACAGAGCAACATAAAATTTAGGGGGAGGAAGCCAATAAATTATAGCAAAAGCTTTAAACAAAATGTAGGAAGAAGCGTTTTAAATGTGGAAGAGTTGACTTTTAAGATTTTATTGATAGACCTTAAAGCTAAACCAAGAAATTATATCATAGTTCTGCATTACATACCACCAAGTAAACATAGGGAGGAACATTTTGATCGGGTAACGGATAATAGAGGAAATAATTGTGGGTTTTTCTGGAGGGAAACCTAGCCTATAATAGTGAAGGGGGAATCCAACGATAAGCGAAGGGAGAGATGGAAGTTAGGTAGGTGACTATGGCTTAGGGAATAAGAAATTACCAGGAGAAAACAGCAATGGCATTGCTTATCACACGAATATAGTCATTACGAATATTGGACTAAAACACCATAATAAGCATAGGTAAACAGGGAAAATACGAGTAAATCCTGAATCAGATTTTAATATGATTAGGTACACAATAGATACGTGATTAATTTGCAGTTTCCTTGATTCAGATTCAGATCATAGTCCAGTGTGAAATTAAGTGTTATGTCCAATTCAAGAGGTTAAAAGAGAAGACGACCGAGAAGACGGAATAAAGAAACTTTAATTGGGACAGTTTTAGAGAAAATGCTCAATAATCATTAGGAGAAAGATAAAATAAAAGAAAAATGGAAACAATCTAAAAAGAGTTATCGTAAGTCGCAAGTTAAACTTAGGAATGGTAAATGTTAAATGGACAAAAAAACCATTGAATAGAGTGATGAGGTGAAAGTGATGTTTACAAAGATAGAAGAGGGAAGGAAATGGAATAATTCAAACTTAGAATTAGAAGAAAGTAGAAAGCGTTGAAGATTAAACTGAGGCGGGTAACAAATATGAAAATATAAGCGTGTAAGGCAAATTGAGAGGATATGGAATGCTTATAAAAGAAGGATAAAACTAGTATCCTATACAGAATGGTGACAGTACTGACCGGAAAAAAGAAGAAAAAATCTGTGTAAGCAATCGTAAAAGAAGTAAGGAAATAAGACTACAAACAAGTATAGGCCAGGAAAATTATTATTTGATTTTGTGAAGATCCCAGCGAGGTGGAGAGAGTATACAGAAAACTACATGGCATAGACAGTAAGCCACCAAAGTTAAATAAGAGAGAATATACATGAAGAGAATATGACGCAGAATAAAATGGAGTAGGCACAGGCATACTTGATGTCGAGTTAAAAATGACATTAAAGGTATTAAAATCAAATAAGGCCGTGCGAATAGACAATCGTTGTACTACTCCTGAACTACCTTAAATGTTATGAAAACGTTGCAAAAAGAGCTTTTATGGACTAATTTGTAGCATTACCGAAATTTAAATTTGGCTAGAAGACTATTCAAATGTAAGTATTAGTTCCAGTCCCTAAAAAGGGAAATATAACCATATGTGACTACTATAAACAATTAGTTTGATTTCTCACGTAGCTGAAGTGGTTCTCAGGATCATCAATCAGTAAGAGGATGGGGAAATAAAGCTAGTGATTACTTAAGGGAAAATGAGTGCTGGTTTCAGAAAAGTGAGAGGCGCGTGTGATACCATAGCAGTAATTAGGTCAATAATACGAAGGCACATTGAGTACAACGATGATTCATTTATTTGATTCATGAATTTCGAGAAGGTGTTCGAGAGAGTTGAATGGGCAAAATTAATTCATGTATCGCCGAAAATAGAAATAAATTGGAGGAATACATGGTTCGTCCGGAAAATATTGTACTGATTTTTTCCCGCCGCTCCAAGCGCGTCCAGCACCGCTCTGACGGGCTGCGATTGGATGGGGGGATGTTGGCAAGCGACGCTGAAAAAGGCAGTCGGCTCTGAGCTGTGGTGTAGTGAGGAGCTCTGTTAACGCGAACCTCCACGCTCGACCCACGCCACGGAACGCGATGCCGATGTTTTTGGAGCAGCGTTATTCCATCAAATTTGCGGTAAAGCTTGGGAAATCGTCTACCGAAACTGTCGGTATGATTAACCAGGCTTAAGGGGAGCCAGCCATGTCCAGAAACATGATCTTTCGGTGGCACAAGATGTTCGTGGAGGGCAGAGAAGAGGTCGACGACGAACCACGGCCTGGACGCCCATCAACGGCACTCACCGAAGAAAATGTGCGAAAAGTTGGCAATGTACTGAACTCTGATCGTCATCTTAGTGTTCGGATGATAGAAGATCAGTGTAATGTGCCAAAAACAATAGTGCACGATTATTAGGGACCAATTACAGATGCGAAAAATTTGTGCAAAGTTGGTGCCGAAAGTGCTCAGTAATGATCAATGACTAAATCGTTTGGAAATCGCAACACAACTTGCGGATCACTACAAAAATGATCCACATTTTTTAGAGAACGTTTCTGTTCCCGAAGATAAAGAGGAGTTTGAACTTCGGACTTCTTGGCCAAGCACGGCGTGGCAACGCTGCCGCACCCGCCCTACAGCCCGGACTTGGCACCACCGGACTTCTTTCTGTTCCCTAAAATAAAGAGGAGTTTGAAAGGAACGCGATAAGGGACTTTGGACGCCGTCAAAGAGGCCGTGACCACGTGTCTTCGAGAGGTTCCCGATGATGACTTCGCGGGAGCGTTCCAGGAATGGGAACGCCGCTGGGACAAGTGTATCGACTCACAAGGGTCCTATTTTGAGGAATATTAGCTTAAGATATGTAAAAGTATAATAATTTTTTTTCCTGAGCTCAGTACACTTATTGTCCGGACGAACCCTGTAGGTGACTTAACTACAACCTATAATGCACCTCAAACATCTCTGGTGCATGTGGTGGATAAAGAGTTACGAAAATAGATAGTTTTTGGAAGAGGGTTAACTAGGGATATTCAATATCGCCCAAGATTTACTACATACGAGTATGTGGAGTAATTGGTAAAGAGAAGTGGAAAGCGGGAGGTAGAAATGAACCTCTTGTATCAATTCATAAAATCAAATAGATTTGTGGATGATCAAGCTTTACATTGTCTTACAATCACCGGAAGCGGTTACAATCAATACTGAGCGAATGATAAATTTATTGCGATAAGTAGGATTTGACAATCAATGTAACATGACACAATTTATAAACGTTTAGCGATAGAGAAAATCTAAATTATGCATTTAACTATATAGTAATATAAAAGTAGTCTTTAAATTTGTTTTTCAATTGATTTTGACCAAATTAGTCCTTGTGATAGAATTATTAGGAGGATTGCGTTAGGCTAAGGAACTTTAACTCGGAGAAGTGGTTTGGTGATAGGTAGCTTGAGAAAAGTATGTTAAGGAAAGACTTGAAATGGAGCGTGATTTTGTACGGCGTCGAAATAGTCGTTGAAGTGAGATAATATACGAAGGTTGTAGTCTTTTGAAATGTGGCTATAGAAAAGTTTGAAAAAGGTGAAATGACCATAAAGGAAAAAATAGAGGGAGTGCTGGGCATTGTGGAGGAGGCGAGCTGATTGTTGGAAGAAATCCAAAGTAGGTAGGAAAATTTGATGCAGAGCAATATAACAACAGGTGATGGAATGCCAAAGATTCCCATAGAAGAGAAAATGTTAAGACAAGGAAGGGTGTGGAAAATGATGTGGATATGTGAGCATGCTGCACGGAATGAAGGGAAGGAGGAGGAATGGGGAATTTAAGAAGGGTTTATTACAGTGATGCATGTTGGGTTGATTTTTATCAAGAGAGCAAATAAATGTATCGTTAATCGGTTTTGTTTACCATTGAAAACCTGCCCTAAACGGTTAAATAGCAATAATAATATACATGATTCATTCTAAGTAATGAATTTTTATCGAATTTTTAAAGAATTTTAAATTCCGCGTAATACTTTTTAGCAGCGATTAAAGACCATTACATATGGAAATAAAGCTAAAAATATTTGTAAAATTAGTTTTAAGTGGATGAAATTTTTAAATGAGTACGAAATAGATTGATAAATTGTTTGCACAGATTAAATTGCCGCTGCCTGTGACAGAAGGATGTACGTGGGTCTTTCAATACTATAATTCCATTGAAAATCTAAGAGACGGCCTTCGTAGTATCGGGAAATGTTTGCTTTTAATAAGCCCCTTATCTCCCTAGACTACTTCTGTAGATTTAATTTTTTATTTCAACATAATCTCCTTTTAACTAGATACAATTTTCCCAGTGTTCATCCAAGTTTTTTAAGCCATCCAAAAAGTGGAATTATGGTAGGTCCTCAAATTAAGTATATTTGCTAAGGACGACCTTCTCGATCGACGTGAATAGTTTTCTACTGAACGATTTTGCCAAGTTTAGAAATTAAAAAAAACACTGTGGGATCGCAAAGTCTGATGAATACGGTCGATTTAAAATAAAATAAATCATCCCAAAATAGTTTATATGATTTTCCCGAGGGAATTATGGAGCATCCGAGGTATACAGGGTTCGTCCGGAAAATAAGTTTATGATGTTCATTGTCTTTTTTGACAAAATGGGAGTCGTCCACTACGAATTTGTACCTGAACGACAAACTGTAAATGCTTCATTTTACGCCCAAGTGCTCGACAGGCTTCGAAAATGAGTCGCCCGCGTCCGGCCAGCGATCAAAAACATCTGGCGGCTGCATCACGGCAATGTGCCGTCTCACACCGCGCTTGTCGTGTCGGACTTCTTGGCCAAGCACGGCGTGGCAACGCTGCCGCACCCGCCCTACAGCCCGGACTTGGCACCACCGGACTTCTATCTGTTCCCGAAGATAAAGAGGAGTTTGAAAGGAACGCGATACGGGACTTTGGACGCCGTCAAAGAGGCCGTGACGACGTGTCTTCGAGAGGTTCCCGATGATGCCTTTGCGGGAGCGTTCCAGGAATGAGAACGCCGATGGAACAAGTGTATCGACTCACAAGGGTCCTATTTTGAGGAATATTAGCTTAAGATATGTAAAAGTGTAATAATTTTTTTTTCCTGAGCTCAGTACACTTATTTTCCGGACGAACCCTGTATTCGGCAGTTGGGGAAGGAAGGAGCAATACAACTGGCAATCATCACGGAATGAATATGGTAGAGGATACAAAGAATAGTGGAAAGAAATTTTGAAGGACATGGATGCTTAAGTAGTGCCGAAGTACTTTAAAATATAGAACATTTTTTGAGAGGTATGGAAAACCTAATCCACTGCTCTCTAATCTCTACCTACTACATTCAGCCAATCATTTAGGATCACGAGAGAATAATTATTTAGCGAAACGATAATGTGAAATATATTAATATAGATGCTCCACCATCTCAAGTACATATCCATTTTGCTCATTTCACCTTTTTCACCCTTCTCCACAAGTACATATCAAAGACATCTCATATGCGCTTATAATCTACTTAGATTACATATAAATGAGATTTTCTCTTTAAACAAGCTTTAATATGTACGTACGTTTCTCGTATGTTATGCATTGAGACATATCCTATCTTTCCCATTTATTTATACTTACCATCCTAAGGCATGTTTAGAAATTTTAACACTTTCATTTTATTCAACAAGTGTTTACTAATAGGAAAATCTAAGATGGTTAAATTAAGGACAATTTTTAGTATTAGATCTCCATTGTTAGTACAAAAAAGTGAAGAATCAGAGAAAAGTGAAACATCAGAAAAAAGTGAAGGCAAGGGTTTGCAGGAAATTACCCTTCGTGATCATACTTTCCGACAACAGTATGGTTTTTATATAAATTTCCTTGAATTTTGACCTAATAATACGTCCTAGTTACATTTTTCATTCCGATTAAAATGGTTGGCCTTAATCATTTAAGCATTAGCAGAACTTTAATGAAGTCTATGTGTTAAGTACGCATTAAGACAGAAGTGATTGAACGATAAAAAATACACACCTTGCACTTACTTACGTAGCTTTGGTTGAGAGAAAATAGTCTCTGACTGACGAAATGAAATACTATATTTCTAATAAATAATGTAAACGGTGATGGTAAATGTTGATGTCGGATCTGAACTCATTCTGAATACTATATTACCTTTTCCTTTAACATCTAAACTATGGAAAGAAATCAAGAAATCTACGGCCTCAGGTTAAAATAAGAAGGGGAGAAAAAAATCCAATGGCCGTAATAAACAGTCGCAACTCTCTTACACTTTCAACCTGGTGTTGGAGGTGCTTTTTTCCTTCAGTTCGCTGAAGAGGGCCCCTTTGTGACCGAAACACGCATGTTCGACGCATATCTTCGTCGGCGCTCTTTGTTTTCCGATTCTCCTAGAAGTTGGGCCCTTAGAGTGTGTGTGTGTGTGCGTTTATTGTGTCTGAATGGTTTGTGCTCGTCCTTCGTGGATAGGCACAGATTTGTACTTGTAGAAAACCATGGTACCTCTAACGGGGTCTTCCCTACAGCCTCGTGAAGGATTACATTTCCACCTAGAATTCTTAACGGGGTCTCACAGCCTCGTGAAGGATTCCAGACACGATAGTGTGTGTGTGGTCCCTGGCGTGGATTAATTTCCCGTAAACCACCACAGAGGGTATTCTTGGTTGAGAGGTTGTGTTTGGGCCCTTTCGTGGTTCCCGCGAAGACCGACACAGCAATTAGTCTGCCGAGAGTTGCGACTGTTTATTACGGCGATTGGAGTTTTTCTCCCCATATTATCTAAACTATGGCTCTTTTCATACAACTATGCAAAATTAATTACATGAATCAAATGTGCATTCCCTATATAAGAACTTTTGAAGGATTAAGTCTGTTAAAATACACACTATTTTGGAACAATATAGCGACTCTATTTCTTCCAATGATAGAATATATCCTTAGTCGTGATGAACGATATATTTTGGTAACCTAAAATCTGGCCAACGGAGCTTTATCTTCCCTGGTATGGGAAAATGCTCTCAAGAATACCTTAGTTAAATTGGCCTTGACCTCTATGAAACAGTTACGCATGCCTGAGCTGGAATTCACTTGAGGTGAAACTGTGCGCCTCAATTTTGGAAATTACACCCACAGGCAAAGCGCTCTGATGCTTTAACTTGGTCTGTAAAGGCAAGGTAATGCTGATGTTGGGTGAGGAATGAGAGGAAAATGCAGGAGACTGCTTCTTAATCATGTTCTAAGGCGCCTAAATATAGTCCATGCAAGTAGCATTTTCATAAAACTGTTCAAAATGTTTTGACCAGCGGCTACTCTCAATTTCAATAAGGTATATTAAATTGCTTTTGCCGTAAGTTTTTTGCTGAAAAAATGATGTGAAATTCGCCGCGCCATTGAAATACTATAACAACTTGCAAAAAATTATCCAGGAGTGGGCCTTCTTTTCGTGAAAAATGTGCATTCGCTTTATGGATGATAGCTCATTCCACTGACGACATGCTGTGACTGAAAATGACTGGTTGTATGTAGTTCTGCGATGGGGGATAACGAGTTTATGATAACCTTTGGTATTGTATAAATAAAAATTGTATAATGTGTTCTATAAAGGCTATTAAATTCATTGGAAAAATACTAAGAGGTTTTATAATTAGTATTTCATAGGGTAAGGACAGCACGTGGAGGTTTCTGTGGGATACCAGAAATAGCCAGTTTAGTTTTTTACAATATTCTGTAATATTATTTGCAATTCTCAAATTGTAAATGAACCGTGCGCATGAGTTAAATTCCCTTTAGAGTTTTACTTGACTTTACTAGTCTTGATACACAATGTCACCATATTTAAACTGAGGAGTAATGAGAGTAGAAACTATCTGCTTTTTAAATGTATTGAGCGTAAAATACTGATACTTCCTGAGTGGGTGGAGGGATTTATTGGCTGTTCTGGAAGTTTAAAAACCTTGTGAAGACAACAAAGAACTCCCATCTATAAGGAGATCTAGAAATGGGACAATGTTCTTAAATGGAGTGAGTGTACCTTGAATATTCAAGTTGAAATACCGTGATAAATTTTAGCATTTTTGGAGAGCCAGTCACTATAGTTAGCTTTTTAAGTGAAATAAGGCTAACGAAGTTTTGCATTCTCTATCTTTGTATATCATTGAGGTCAGTTTTAATATTCTATATAGCAAGAGAAAGGCTATTGATTGTGGCATTTCGATATATCTGGAGGTCGTTCGCATACAAGTGAAAAATGAAGTATTGAGGGAATGAGGAATTGTCATTAATCTACAACGAGAATAGTTAAGTTCCCAGGATTGAGCTCTGAGTAACTCCGGGCGATATATCGAGCCATGAAGAGTAAAGGTCACCAGCCACCACTCTTTGTCCGTGTCCTGAGAGGCAAGAGGAAATCCATGTAATGGCGGCTCTTGGAAATCCAAGCCAAGTTAATTTAGCTAGATGTACATATTTGTCAATGGGTTCAAATGTAATGCATCAGATGAAAAGGGATCGAATTCTTTGCTATAGACAAGTAAGACAAGAATTTTGACCATATTTTTATCCGAAGTTCAGTGAAATTCATCAGTTATTTGGATCATAGCTTTAGAAGTACTGTAAGCCTTGCGAAAGCCAGATTCAGCTAGAATATTATGCCAAGACATAAAATAGTTATTTATTCATGAACAAGTTTCCCTAGAGCTTTGAATAAGATACGTAGGAAGCTAATTGGTCGGTAATCGTGAGTTAAGATTTTTATTTTTTTGGAATTAATCGAAATAATATAGTTTTCCACAAATATGGAACTATTTCCTGAAATAGCAAGCAGTCGAAAATATTTGCAATGCATTGAAGTATGAGAGGAGTCAATTTATGAGGAAAAAGAATAGGAATTCCTTCGGACCCTTGCACTACGGATTTAATTTTTCCAAATGATTTGCAAACTTCTAGTTGTGTTACCGAGACAAATTTACAATGCTTTAGTAGGTGGAATATTATTATTTAGTTTATCGTGGCGTGCTCGCAGAATACTAGTTTTTGTCAAAGTATACATTACCTTTGGTAGCAAGGAGAATGAATTGTTCAATATGTCATGCGACAACGAAGAGGGTAGAGGTACACCTTTGTTTTTACCTATTCCGACAGATTTTCGTTTACTCCAGAAGTTTAATGGCTCTTCCCTTTTCAGTAAGTGAATAAAGGTATTTCATTTGTGCATTTCTTATCTCCTGCTTAGCTTGAATCCTAATTTTCTTATAATTTGTAAATAAGATTATGTTTTTTGATTTACTAAAAGCACCGAAAACGGTAAGGCATGCAGCCATGAATGTTCTTACATCTAATGTCAGCCATGATTCAGGTAGTTTAGAAATTCAGGTAGTTCTTTCAGGATTGAAGGATTCCAGCTATTGGGTTAGAAAATATTAAAAAGTTCAACGTTTTCTTCGATATGATTTAGATATTCAATATTGCACCATGGAATTAATGCAGCAGCATTAATTAAATCATAATTATCTATAAGATATAAGTTATGTTTACGAACAAAGATTTGGTTAAACTATGCGGTATTGAGTGAATAACCTACGTAGTTTTGGTCATGGGAGAAGCCAGGTGCAGTAAGTTGACCATGTGAAACTCCTTTTTCAGGATTAGAAGTGATAGCTGAATTGATCCACATTGAGGATGATTTCTATAGATTTTCTAGCTTAAGTGATAGGATATTTAAATTATAAGTATTAAATATCTTTAGAGATAAGTGGTATCATAGGACCTTACATTTGAATCAAAATTAACATTGAAGGATTAAGAAGGATTGAGTGTTCTCTTGCAAAGATCTCCTGAAACGGCATCGCGACGATTTTACAATCCTCCTACAGTCCCGACTTGGCATCAGCAGACTATTTCCTATTCGCAAAAGTGAAATCTTCCCTCAAACAACACCGCCGTGGGATCCTAAGTGCCGTCAAAGAAGCTTTCACGCGTATATATAAGAGCATCTCGGAATCCGCCTACCAGAGAGCCTTCAAGTCGTGGAAAAGCCACTATCAAATGTGTGTCGATGATCAAGGGATATAATTTGTAGAATTTTGAGGTATTGTAGTAATGTCTAAAATAAAGCTATTTTCCCAAACCCTTTCCCGATACTGTTTATACACACCAAGTGTGCATGCCGTTTAATAACGATGTCAGATTCTGATCAAGCATTACCAATTCATTAAGGTTCCTAAAATTATCCACTTTCCATAAAAACAAGTGAGTAGATTTAGAAACCACGTCTTCGAGACAAGTAATCGTTTTTCCAAACATAAAAAATTTTACCATGCCATTTACTCTGAGGACCACAAGGCGCCTCACCAGATTTTAAGAAAGACCCCCAGCCATTCATATCACCCAGAAATATTATATTTTCACCATGGTACCACTCTTTCCAAAATTTTCATAATTGTCCTCAGAACTCATCGTCTTTCACTCTTTTCAATATATTTTCCTAAGCAGCGTAACTTAAAATAATCAAAACCTTTCTGCTGCCAAATTGTATACGTAAACAGAGTAATATAGAGGGTAGTGGCTTCTATTTCCTCACAAGTATCATAGTCCACCATAATATTTACGCTTTGACTGCTGTGCTTGTTATACCATTGACTTTTTATCATAATGAGAAAACATTTACATTAATTTTAACAGCTTCACACCATTTCCATTTTGTTTAAAATACCTACAGGGCGTTCAAGTTGCTTCGCAATCACTTCATTTATACATTTCTTTTCTTTCCCTATCTAACATTTCAATAATGACTCTCCGGCAAATACCATGTCCTGCTCTTCTTGAGCCATTCCTTAAGAGACCTATGCCAAATATCACGGTTTCAGTCTTAGTTAGACTTCGTATCAGTATTGGAACATAAGAACGCAGAGTGTCCCACGTTTCAGTAACCGTGCCACGCACAGAATTTCCTAATGGGTATGATACTCTACCTGTTGGTGATGACGCGTCCTTTCCACCACACTGCATGAGTAATAAAAGCTAAGTTACACCTCAGACTCATTTTCGGTATTTTTAATGGCCTAATATGTCTCATGAAAAATTACTGTGATAGCCATCATTCCGCCATTCCCGCCCTACCACTAGTATATTCAAGGCACTGACACCCGAGGCTACTAAAATTTTTCAAGGCAAGGTTACAACTTTCAATTTTATGTCCGGTGCTGTTGGTAAACACTTTTCACTTAATATCTACCGAAATAAAACTGTTAGAAGATTATTGCTCGGTTAAAAAATGGTTATTACGTTTTCAGCATTACATGTCACGCGATGGATAATGAAAAGAAAAGGTACGCACAGGGAAAATTCCTCATAGGCTTTAAATGGCAGGCACTATTAACTTTAGAGCTCTTTTGTAGTTGCAAGAAACATTCTTATCGAACGACAATGCAAGAATCTCAAAGATTTTGCACGAATAATTCATGTGTATTTTGAAAGCAGTCTATATTTGTCGACGGTGGATATCAGTAGACTTGGATAGTTAAAAAAAGCAAAACCGGGACCCGAATTGGGCAAAATGAAAGAAATGTAAACATCTTAGTCTGTTTACTCTGAATTGAGCTTATATGTGCTCACATAGTATAATACAGACAAATCAAAAGAGAAGAATAATCACATTAACGCAGCGACACTCAAATACAGAGCTTTTGAACAAAATTTGACGCCGTCAACTCGTTGGGACACTCTTACAGGCACTCGTATTCACTACCAATGATGGGAGAACACGGAAGTGTTTCCTTAATGATACATTCTTTACTAGAATTGCCCGGTCTCGCGTCTCTTTCGTCAGGAGAGACTTTACGAATGGTTTCAATTCAAGAGAATGAATTTTGAATGAATACAAAAGGGACAATGCATGAAGTTAGTCACAATAACAAATAAATACGTTAATGACTTTCAAAAGGGGACTTGACGAATCTACGTATTCATTGAAATACTTAATTGCCTATTACTCTAATAGGATGTATATCCAAAAGAGAATACGTATTTGTAATAATGAGAAAATCAGCTAAAAATCCCCCGTGCAATAAATATGCAGTAAGTACGTAACAAAATCTGTTGGGTAAGTTTCAGTAATGCCTCATCACTAAAGATTCCAAATCAATCTATAATTTACTTTACTGACAGATTGTTCTGATATAAGTGCACTTTATGTTACATAATTATCTATCACCCCTTAATTCCTTTTATTTGGTGGGGATCAATAAATTATGAAATCATCTTCTGGAGAAGAGGATTGAAAACGCGTGTTAAGAGAGTAAAGAGATCTCAAATGCTCTATCAACATAAAAATCCTTTTGAAAAAATCCACTGCTGGATAATCTACTATGAATAGCAGTGTAATGAACGTAGATAACGAAAAGCATATTTTTGGTTTCCAGTTGAATTGGTACCTTAAGCGATATCTCTCAGTTAACAAATCCTACAAAGAGAGTTGCTGCTGATTGAGAGCTAAGTGACCGTCACAATACGAGTCCCTCGCCTTCTCCCAGCACTCAGTCACGCGAAAAACAAAGGGGAATAGGTAAGGATATTAATGCGAGAGAACCCTCGACGAAAATAAATTTTAATTGGATAGCGCCTTCGAGTGAGCAAGAGGTACACAGGAGTGCCTTGGAGAACGGACGGCGCTGCCTCCTCGCGGAGACGAAATAGATCACCCGGACCCAGTCGTCTCTCTAGTCCGATCGCCTGCTCACTACTCTTCATTGTTTCCGCTTGCCAAGCCTTTTCCTTCCTCCCCTTCAGTATCATTTCCTCCCCCTTTCTCCCTACAAAAGCCCCAGTACCATTCATTGCTCTCCTTCTCCCGCCTCCTTGTCAGCCTCCCCATATCCATCCACCCTTTCGCCGGCGCTATCTTTCCTCGCAAAACAAAACGTCTCCACCTATTCCTCCCGACTCCCGTCCTTCCCTCCTCAGCTCCCACTCCGCATTCACCCTATCGCTCTCCTCCAAGACTTCCCTTCACCTCCATCGAAGGAAGGGAGGGGTAGGTGTTGGAGCCCCGAAAAAACAAACGCCGTCGAAAAGGGGCCCGATTATGCAAATGGCCGCCTTCTATCTGGGATAGAAAGAGGAGATGGGCGTAGAGAGGAGGCGCAGAAAGCTCCCCTTAAACTCCTTCCGCCCTTGGTCCTGAGAACGAAGTCGGGCGGGTATCGGGGAATCGTCGGATGGGCACACAGTCGAGAGGGGACCTGAGGAAGAAGGGGAGAGTGTAAGGAAGAGAATAGGGAGCGGGAGGGGTCAGGAAGGTGGGATTGAGGGTGGTACCCCACTATATTCTCCTTCCCTCAACCCCTCCCTCCTCCGTCCCCAGCCCCTCCCTTAGCCGGGAGTGGAGGGAGGAAGTCTTCATCCGTCCAAACCCCTGTGTCCCTTCTGTCCCGACACTCGATCCTCTCCTGTCCCCTCCCCTTCATTTCCATTGTCACGACGATCCCTACGCGGGAGTGCTCGCCAACGCCGGCCCTAAGGAATCCATTATTAAACCGCCCGCCCCCAACCACCCGTCCCGTTCCCTTATCATCCGCAGCGGTATCGCCTTAGTCCCATTACGCCGCCCCTCGCCTTGCTCTCTCCTCCCCCGACAGCCTCCTCCCCGCGACTTGGGACATGCCCCCGGAACGCTCGCCCTCGTGCATACATTTGTGCCGTGCGTCTTCCCCGAGCGAGCAGCCGCGACCGCCCCTGCTGTAAAGTTCAACGCACTGGCAGTCCCTCCTCGCAGTTGGCGTGTTTTAATCCTCCGAGCGGCTAATGAGATGAGAGGGGGATATTCTCCGAGGACTATCGTCTCTGGAATGATATTTAATAGAGCCCGGGGTCGCTTTGGGAGGAAAAAAGGCTCCCTTTAAGAGATGGGATTCCGCTACCAAGCGAATGGAGTCTAATAATTTGGTGCTAAAATTAAATAGAAGATCCATCGCGCTAACATCTTATTTCAGCTGTTGACCCTTCCTTTTCCAATTATTTACAGTTTCATCCTCCATAGTTTTTTTCAGTGTGATTCGTATGTTTCCGCTTCTTTCCGTTTGAAATGTTACCAAAATTACGCATAAATGTCGATTTTCTCCTTCTAAGGGAAGCGGATAAAAAATTCTCAGGAGATTAATCTTGGCTTGGAAGTATAATTTATTAAAAAATGTTACATTTGCTCATCATAGTTTCCAGTCAAATACAATGGTATACCAACCACTTTTTCGAAGTAATAATAAAAAATAGATAAACACGGTCTTATATAAAGAATGGAATCTGAGGTACTTAATATGTTTTTTATCTTCCGTAATATTTAGTCGGGGTTCTCAAAGCCGGATTCCTACAAATTAATGGCTAAAATTAGGTGTAAATAAGAGCTTACTTAAGAGTTAACAAGGGGATCGGGATGGTGCGGTGGCTAACGTACGGGCTTCCCACCGAGAGGGCCCGGGTTTGAATCCCGGTGGCGACAGATATTTTTCAGTGGTATCTACCCTACTTGAGGTGCTTTGTGGAGGGCACTTTGAGTGAGTACGCCGTCCGTCGGATGGGACGTTAAGCTGCGGACCCCTTGGTGCCTTTCGTTAAGAGCAGGCTAATGCCGACGCCGGGTTTCTCTCCACCCTTCATCCTTTTCCATCCATCCCTAATGGCGCAAATGACCTCGGTCGCCTCCCCAACAATACTACTACTAAGAGTTAACAAGAAGGTAGGTGCCTATTTTTTCACTTTCGTCAAAAGTGTTCATAACTCAAGGCTTTGGTATTCAAGTCTATTTGACATATGACGTGAAGCTGGCCAAACTATCCTTCCGATTTTACCGCTATGTCTCGTACCCTGTATCGAGAGAGAATTTCTTTGACCATTATGTGATGTATCTTTGCGACATTTAAATAAAACCTCAAGTGGCAAAGTACCTACAAATGCCAGACCTCGGTCATTAAAGAAATACTTTTCTTTGAAATAGCCAACCCTCAGGCATTAGTGTATATTTCGTGCACTATTCTAAGGCCTTACAAGAAAGAAGGAAAATTAATGCACTGCTTTTAGGGCGAGAAAGTCTCGTTGTTTATTTTTTCCCTTCATTGTCTCATGCAGTCACCAGTCTTTTACGAACGTGTATACTTTTATCAATGCGTACCAGGCCACGCTGGCGCTTGAGTGATAAGACTTCCTATCCGTCTGTACGTAAGCATGAAAGTTGGACGCCTTTGTTTACTTCGTCAAAAATTACCCAGGTGTCATTCACCTAAAACAGCTTTCAGCTGAACCCCTGAGGATGTTATATTTTCTACTGTCCTGCCGGAAGTAATACGTTCGATAAAACTAACCGTTGAGGGTGTGGTCAAAAATCTACAAGGTAATATATGTATCCTTAAATTGATAAAACGTACAGCTACTTAAAATTATTTTTTACAGACACTGATATGTGTTCTATTCAAAGACAAGTAATACATAATGAAAACTTGGTAGTTTTTCACAAAATCTTTATTACATTACCACCGGTGGTTTGTAGTTTTGCAGGGGAAGCGACCGACAGCTAATGTCATTTGCGCCATAAGGGATAGATGGGAAAGGAAGGGTGGAGAGAAACCCGGCGTCGGCATTATCCTACTCTTGTTAAAAGGCGCTATGGGGTCCGCAGTTTATCGTCCCATCCGACGGACGTCGTACTCTCTCAAATTGCTCTCCAGAAAGCAACTCAAGTGAGGATCGGGATACCACGAAAACACTGCCACCGGTTTCGAGTCATAAGCGACATCGTGAGGAATCAATAAAACGCTAAAATGGCGCTAACAACAACTTCTCCATGCCCCCATATTCCGGAGACAGTATATTTATATTTACACTGCTCTATTTTGCAGTAACCAAGGTCGAATTAGAGCCAAATAAGTAATTTTGGGAAATGTACTCCCATTTTCTTATGTATTTCGCCCTTTACTGAGCTTAGACGTACCGGGTTTGTCCGGAAAATAAGAATACTGAGCTCAGGAAAAAAATTTATTACGCTTTTACATATCTTAAGCTAATATTCCTCAAAATAGGACCCTTGTGAGTCGATACACTTGTTCCAGCGGCGTTCCCATTCCTGGAACGCTCCGGCGAAGGCATCATCGGGAACCTCTCGAAGACACGTGGTCACGGCCTCTTTGACGGCGTCCAAAGTCCCTTATCGCGTTCCTTTCAAACTCCTCTTTATTTTAGGGAACAGAAAGAAGTCCGGTGGTGCCAAGTCCGGGCTGTAGGGCGGGTGCGGCAGCGTTGCCACGCCGTGCTTGGCCAAGAAGTCCGACACGACAAGTGCGGTGTGAGACGGCGCATTGTCGCTCAGGCTGTCAGTCATACGGTTGATCGCTGGCCGGACGCGGGCGACTCATTTTCGAAGCCTGTCGAGCACTTGGACGTAAAATGCAGCATTTACAGTTTGTCGTTCAGGTACAAATTCGTAGTGGACGACTCCCCTTTTGTCAAAAAAGACAATGAACATCATAAACTTATTTTCCGGACGAACCCTGTATTCTTCGATGCAACTTTTGCATTGTTTTCCACATTCTTTATTACTCCTTAGCTTATAATATTCCTCATCTTGAAAATATCCGACCATATCCACCGAGACTTTCTGGGTACTTTTCTCTCAAATTACTTATTTAACCTTTTCTCTGGTACCTATTTAGCAATTCTTAAAACCAATTCTCTCAATATGACCAAACCAGCGAACCGCTCACTTTAATATTCGTTTATCACTAAAAAACTTGCACCCTCAAAAATAAATTGTAACAATTGCAAATATCATGCCTCAAAAGTAAGTCGAGAGTGCCTTTTTCATCAAATATAACCGTTTTCTATTTAAAATGGCAAATATTGGTAACTTTTTAAAGCACAAAACTAGAGGATAACGATGGTTATTTCGGCTAAGCTCATTAAAATTTATCTTGAGAATTATTGATTTATCAATCCTGTGCAGCTATAGTCCAATGCAAATAATTTGTTTTTTTTGCAATCTATTATCGCTTTTCACATGTATTATGAAATACAAATCCATATCACGACAGTGGTACACATATGTTTTTGTTTCACTGGGAATGTCTCATAATTTACCCGAGTAAAGAATATAATTTCTCAGTTGAAAAACATTAAAAAAATGTAATTATTGCATATTTTTTCATTTATAAAGTGTTTTATCGAGTGAAGATTCTGAAATATTTACTTATCACTTTATGTACATCAACGTAGTCGTTGAAGCAGGAGGATAGAGTAGATAGAACATAGATAGATAGATAGCAGGAGATAGATAGAGATATTGGAAACTTTTGAAATGTGGGTGTGGAGAAGAATGGAGAAGGTGAAATGGACCGAAAGGAAAACAAATGAGGAAGTACTAGAGATGGTGGGTGAGGAGAGGGGTTTGTTGAGAGAAATCCTATGGAGGCAGGAAAGATGGATGACAGACGTATTGAGCGGTAGTGGAATGTTGAAGAAGGTAATAGAGGGGAGAATGTTAGGCAAACGAGGAAAGAGCAGGAACAGGACAGTGATGTTAGACGGGATGAAGGAAGGAAGGAAGTACACAGAGATGAAGAGATACCTGATGTAGAGTAGGTTGCTGAATTGGGTTTTGTTTGGAGTTACAAAATGTTTATTTGATAGTTGTCTCTATCCAAAAACATACCTTAACCGGTAGATTACCTAATAATTATGTGCATCATAATCATCTTATGAAGTGCTTGCTAAAATCTTCTGGAAAAATAAAACATGAAATCAGACTAAAGGATTACATATGAAATTTTTGTTTTCATCACGTATGTCTGCCGTTCTTTAATTGAGCTAAATAAAGCTTAATTTTTTAAATTCTGTATTCCAATGGTTAAAGTATCACATGTTTACCACGATATACAGAAAATAATCTCGGTGTACGATCTGCACTTGAGAAGTAATCCAGAATGAAATCTAAGAATGGGAATCTGATAAATATAATACCAAATAATATATATGATAGCCAAATAAATATATTAATGAAGTCGATGTGGGCTGTCTTTAAGGGAGTGGTAATGGAAAATTGAACAGGTGTTTTTTTACAAAAAATGTGAGAGCTAAAAATAAATCACTTTAAGCATAAAGTCCGAAGTTTACATTAATACCTGGAATGCTATCTTATTTTGCTTCATAACTGAACATTAAATATCCTTCGGTAGGGAAAGTTTTGTCTACCCAAAACATCAACACGCACACTTTATGAGCGTGTAGATGATTTGGGTGATGTTGATGATTGATGATGATACAGGGTGCGAAAACATAACTTCCTTTTTTAGAAAAGGTTTTGCTTTACAAATGAGGAACTTATGCTTCAGCACCCTGTACAAGATGGTATTACCCAAGGCATATTTATTAACGATTGATTTTTATGAAGGGTCAGCTGCCGAGTAACTTTTGTTTCTATTATTCCTCGCTATAATCTTAGGCACTATATCATAATCAAACTCGAAATGCTAAATTTCTATTCATTTCTGGTGCTATGATAGCCACTTTATCACACGTCTACGTCTAATTATCTTTCTAGTTTACTCTCTCTCTCTATAATCGCAAAGAGGAAAAGATTGAAAACGGTGGATAAATTTGAAGTCGGTACTGAATTAATGCGCGGCCGCCTCCCTAATCCAGGCCCGATACTCAACGCCCTCCAATTCCGGAAATTGCACGAAACGTTCCAGCCGTGATCTCTGTTCACGGGCATTCTTTCCCCTACGCCATTCACACCTCTCTCGTCGTGGTAATACCCGCCCCTCTCTGTAGACGTCTGCCTAATGCCCGCAGGCGACCGTCTTGTCCTCTTCCGTCAGGTCCCACCCATCCTGGTATTCCAACCCCGCTCGCCCCTCCATTCTTTTCCGTATCATTACCCTCCCCTTCTGTTCATTCCTATGTCGCTCCCTTTTTCACCCGCCCCATTCCACGAAATCAGATCGCAGTGCAATAATTGCCCTCCATTCGCGCTGGGATACCTCCGTTGCGTCGAGGAGGCTCTAGAGTCAACTTTTCCCTCGCACTCTCCTCCAACCCTTCACTCTTGCGCTCTCCACCCCTTCCGCGAGAGACGCTTCCATTTTCTGTCGACCTTTTCACGCACGTGCACTGGGGTTGAAACGATCCACTCCCAGGGCTACGATGGGTTGATTAAATAAGAGGCCATGCACAGGTCACAGGCACCCCACTTCTAGGTCATACCCAGCCACCTGACAAGAGAGCGTGAAGCAGGATTTTTCAAGGTACAAACCTGTAATGACGACGTCTTAACAATAGATTTATTTCACAAGGCTCTCACGAAAGGAAAAAATAACACAACCATGGTTCTTAAAAATAAATGTTGGCGTTTTAATCTTTGCTTTATTGGTTTTGAAAATGGAATATGTGAGGTTAAAATGCGAATTTTAATTTTCCAGGGCGGTGGCTAATTTTTCTTATTGTTTTCGTAAGGAGTTAACTGTTGATATAATTTAGAATATTGATAATTCCATGGATGCACGGAGAAAACTCAAATGACCTGCAAATATCTAGTTACGCTTGCTAGCTTTATAGCCGCAGAGACAACTAATATAATTTCTACGCTAACATCATTTTCTCTATTATTTTTTAAACTTAAAAGATACTTGTTGATTATCCTTTATATAGTCTCTGTTATTTACTTAACGATGGGTGTGAGAAACTTTCAATATTTATCCTGACTGATTTAAGATAATATATCTACCTTATTTTTTTCAAAATTTACCTAGAACCTTTTGGATCAAACAAGATTTCTATAAGGAAGACATGTATAGGTCATTAACATGACGGGATTTTAATTAAATATTGATTTTGATAATAGGTTTTTAAAAATAATATCCTTTACTTGTTTTTCTTTAATTGTGTCTCAAATTCTAGTTTACTAGTCCATGCTTATTGTGACCTCATAGTGAAGTTTGAGATTACGTTTCTTCTCTACTTTACTAACAACGAACCGCACTGCAGCTGTTCATCGAACATTGGAGTTCAGACAATGAAAATTTTCAACCGATAATACTCTTATATACATAGTTAAAGATGGCAAACCAATTAAAAGAAACTTCACTAGCAATTCACAAGGGTATTTTTTGTTACCATTGTTTTTCAATATATTAAGAATTCGGTGACCGCTTGAGTGTAGAGTTTTTGGGTAATTACTGATCTGCATACAAGCATATACGATGGAAAAGTATCAACTAATCTCCATATCCCACTACTCCACTCTTATATTGAATATTTTTAGTAAATATTTCATAAAAAATGTAACTTTTAATAATTTTAACGAAGCAATATTTTACTCAAGAATTAAGTAAAAATTGAAAATTTTCCACAAAATATTGTAAAATTACCAATTTTTAATTATTCATGATATTTCACCATGTCACACCTGAAAGGTCTTTTGTTATTACTTAAGGATTCCTAAATAAGTTTATTTTATTCTTTCATACATCTCTTTTTCCTGACTAATAAATACAGCAGAATGAGTAATATTCTATCATCTCTTCCAATTTCAGTCCCGTTTCGAATAACGACTTTTCCCGTTAATTATTTTATCTGAATCCCTCTGCTAATGGAAATCATTAGAAAATTAAAGGCAAGAATGAACTAACAAAGCAATTTTTAAATGTTATCATTGAATTCGAGTATGAATTAAGGGTTTAATAATTTTTTTTCGTATTTAAAATAAGTTTCAAACTTATATTCATGAAAATGATTAGGCAATAGCATGTTAATACAAATTTAAATTACCTCTTTCCCATTAGATTAATTATAATTCAAATTACAGCGTCTAGTACCGGGTACTCAGTAAATCTACGATAGTTTGTTTTCCATCAACGAGATCCAATTTCCAATACTTAGTTTGTAAAGTTCGATAAGTAATAATCATAAATTACATACTCTGTTGAGTTTTATTGTTACTTTTCTCTCTAATGCTTCAATTTTGCATGGAAATACTAGGATATTTACTGAAACAATATTGCTATAAACAAATTTTTGAAAAATAAATCCATCAATCCTTCGCAAAAAAAGAGATCAACCCAAAATGGCTAGATAATGGATTACAAGATGTGAAAGGATCAATATGTGTGCGAAGACGTATTGATCCCATTAGATTAATCTTGATACTGCCTGAAATATTGTGAAAGATGGAACGTTAACTATTTATACCAATTAGTTATGGATTGAAAAAGTATTGGCGGTAGTTATAAAGGTAAACTTTGTCCGGTTTCTCTTTAGATTTTGAAATACTTAAAAGAAAGAATATTGTGTTGAACGATCCGATGAACAAAACGGAATATGTCAAGTTTTTAAGATTACGGTGGTACGTGGGTTTAATATAATACAGTGAGGAATTGAAATAAGGGTTTGTAGCACTGGAAATGAGGATGATTATGCAGAAAATGCCCATAGAAACTCAAGACAATATGATGAGCCAGGGTGTATTGATTTACGAGACCAAACATAATACACTACGTACCTTGCAAAAGTGAAACGAAAGGACAAATATTTACCAATAGTGAATTAAATGCATATCAACTAGATAACTAGGAATTTAGTAAATGTAAAAACGTACATGAAGGAATGAAATTGTCCGAGAAACGAAAATAAGCTTGGAAGACAATGTAATAAAACGCAAAAACCTAATATGATAATAAAATCAAATAAAGTCGTGATAGGTAATGATGATACGGAAAATAAATAGTTGAGATTAATTATAAAACTGTGAAATCTGGACCAAAGTTATAACAAAACTTTAAAATTTTCAATATTCTTTCAAGAGAACGAAATGAGAGAACAATAGAAATGTTGATAACTAAAGAAAAAGCATTTGGAAACGCAGAGCTCGTGCTTTTTGCTGGAGATCGAGTGGGTTTAAACCTAACCTAATATGAAGTTGCAAATTTTCGAGTAATTATTTTATCAATCCTAGGAGTTCAATAGACTTTAAAAATATCATTAAGAAAGTATAATAGAATGGTGTTCCGTCATCAGTTACTATTTATAGAATTTTCGTAGTGAAGAAGATATTCATTCAGAGACACCAACCGTACTTCTAGAAGCTTCCGTTGCAGAAGTAATCAATGAATGAAACTCTTGGTGAAACGTGTATCATTACATATGCATGACAAATAGGAAGTCGGCAGTACCAACCAGAGAAAGCGTTGTTCAGAACAAGCAGCTGCAGACTGAAAAATATTAATATTATTTCTAATGAGAAATGTGATAAAATGAGTGGCATAAGCGTGAGGAAAAGAAAAAGAAAGCACTGTGGAGCACCATGCGGAAAGAATTAACAGATGGAACTTCACATGGGAAACAATGAATTTGTGGAGAGCATAAAGAAAGGACAAATTAAAGGGGATATCATGGGAGAAAAGTCATGGAACCTTCGAAATGTAAAGTCATTTTGGAGGCTGGGGAGCTTTCAGCTAGAAAAAGGTCTAGTCGTTAATCGGGAAGAATAAACGGCTGTAGGAATATAGTTACGGATTAAAAATAAGTTTTCGGATCAATAATGCTTTTCCGAGGGTATCAGGAATTTATATTAATTAGCATAAATGAGATAAATGACATTTGTGATGAAGGGAGATGGTTAAATATAAAATATGATATTGATACCTAAGCTCAATCTTAAAAAAAATATTTATTATGTTTTGCCGTTTGGCTCTTGTAAAAACTCGCTGAATTCTAGGATGCAATGAAAACTCCTATTTGTGAGCTGTTTAATTATCCTTTTTCTGACGTCTTTAATGCCAGGTTTGCTGCTCTGACCATCTGGAGGGATATAATAATTTTCTGCCAACAATGTTCTCAAATTAGAGACCGTGGGTACCAAATTTTTCTCATTTTTTGGCCGGAAAAAAAAATTATCTCATTTTCTGTAGTAAAAGATTTTCTCATTTTCCGCAAGCAATTTAATAGTTTTTCAAGTGCGCCCTGCAGAAATCATTCCTTTTTCTAGTATTTAGTTTATAATTCTGTTTGTTAAAACCCATGCACTTATACCGATTTTCATCGTGATTAAAAATTCATTCATTATTTGTCCTATTCACGTCATACTTTTTTGAACCACAAGCTTCCCCAACGGCGTATTGGAAGAAAGCAAGACAGTGGGTCACACTGCACATTATTTGTGAAAATATAATTATATTTTTAACTCTTTGGGATGGCTTGTCTTAGGGAGTCCGAGCCACATTTCAACTCCTTTCTCATATATAATAGTATTTGCATGACCCTGCACTCAGTACGTCCAGACGGCGAGTGGAATTCTCTCCCGGCGCCGTCGACCCAGCGACTATTTTTACTTCCCCCGGCAAACTGCTCCAAACCCCCTCTCCCCGTCCACTTCCTCCCCTCCCTCCGACTCGATTTTTTCCCCAACTCCCCACCTCCCCATTTAACGAATTCCCAAATCACTCCGACCACGAGAGCCTCCCACTCGTTTAGGTTTCCCTTTCACGTCCACCCACGAGCCCCTCCTTTCCAAACCTCCTCCCCGTCATATTCTAGTTCTCTTCCACCCCAGTATTCTCTCCTTCCCGGCTTGAGCCATCCTGCAGACATTCAGACATTCAATTACCCTCCAACACTTTCCCCACCAAGGTACTGTCTTTGTGACTTGCGGACCCCATTGTATCCCGAGCAACCAACTTTCTCCGAAGCAGTGGTCGTCTCATCTCATCGTCTCTCTTTCCTCGACCCCTTAACGTCCTCGCCTCTTCTTCGGTGGCAACACCCACTCCTTTCCTTCTCTCCCTCCATTCCCCATAGTACTTCCTTACCTCTTGACACCACCATTTCATCCTCCTTCCCCATCCACCTCCTCTCTCTCCCGTTTTCCCCTCGAAACGCACTTAGCTCCACCCCCTTCTCTCCCTTAAAAACTCCAAAATTGCCTCTTTTTTATCCCCCCATTTTACATTCCCGCACCCCTCCTCCCCCTCTCTCCTCTCTGTGTTCCTGCTTCTCATTTCCCAGACCTTTCTTCTCTTCCCATCGGGCAATTCTTGGCAACTCTGGCCCCCACTTCTCTTCTCCCTCCGTCTCCCCCCCTGCTGTGTCTCCTCGCTTCTTCCTCAATTATCCACCTCACTTTCAACTTCTTCCTCCAGTTTCATGCGTTTATCTCCAAGCATTCATTTTCGTTTAACGGTGAATATCTACTCGAGAATATTCATTCTATGAACAATGTGGATTTGAATTAATACATGAATTGCTCCTCGGAATCGCTTTTTTTGAGTTCATAATTCCATTATAATATATTTCCGGAGCAAATAGGTTTTCAAAAAATATTTACCATTGATTTAGAGGCCCTAGACTTTTCTTCATGTAAAAATTAATTCAGAAGACGATTGATTTCATCGCCACGCACTACAGCGTGCCGAAGTTCATGGCGGATACTTATAACGTCTAGATCTATGCGTCCCGAATGAAGTCAGTTCACCGCTCCTAATGTTTACATCTCCAAACATTAGATATTAGCAGTTATCATCATACGTAGAGAAATGAGAAACTATTTAACCCTATTTTGCACAGTGCTAATCACTCATTTCCATACAATTTTTATTTTCTTGTAGTTCTTTCATTTATTTACTACAAGATTATATTTCTTAGATTTCCGAGTCCTTACTTAAAGCTAGACTTAAATGCCGCATACATATCAGTGTTCCATCTTACAGAACGATTGCAGCTCTACGATTCCTGAACGTAATATTCAAAAACATAAGACTTAAAACTCGGTCAAACAAAAGGAGAAACGAGCGATGTTGTGATACGGGAGCGAGTTATAATAACATGGAATGTAGGAATGGAAAATAGTTTCTTGTTGTTCTTTATCAAACGCTTAAACAAAATTGAAAATTAAGGTAAATATGGCGGCAAAATTCATTCATACATAATGAAAAGTTCTATAAAGACAATCATTAAGGGTTGAATATTACGAAATGAAAAATAAATAATCGAAAGGTTAAACTAAATCACTTATGTTTAGACCTGGTTGAACACAATCACTCCACAACGGGAAAAATTAGTTTAAAAACTAACATGAGGCCCAAAAATGTTCTAGTTTATTTAATTCGTTGTCTCGGACGTGACTTCATGGAATCGACTTAACATAATGAAAAGAGAAATTTTATAATTATCTATGTGGAATTATAACGTTTCTCTTTTCATTATATTCTAGTTTATTTACTTTATCATAGATAAATGAGATGTGCGATTGCTGTATTCATGTTTAATCAGTCTGATATACGTGTAGCTGTAAAGGCAAAAATTTTGTTTACTTCGAGAAATAAGACAAACTGTAAATACACAAAATTGTTGTGTGAATGTACAAATATATAATAATAAGTTTGTCTTATTCCTCAAGATGAATGTTCCAAGGTTGCACCCGACACCATTGGTATGTTTACATCCATTAGAAGTGTTTTGAAATAGTTCACTTACAACCCTTGGAGGTTACCGCAGAACATGGAACTACAGTAATAGACCACAAAGAAGGACAGTTGGAAATATCCGGAAAAGTAAGTAAGGTGGTGAGAAAGAATAGGGTTTTTACATGCAGGTTTTTCGATAAGGGGTTGAAAGGAGAGCTACGACTAAACCTCACCTGTAAGTGGCACGATCAATCAAACAATCAATCCTATCGTATTCTTTCTCTCTTTTTTCGCTTCCCCACTTTTTCTGTCACTTAGTTTTTCATTCTTCTCAACCTCCACTTCACCGGTTCAGGCCTTTACCTTACTTCTCCTAATCTTTCTCTCTCTCCCTGTGTTGCTTTATTTCTCTCTCTTTCAGTTTAATCTTTTGTGATTTCCTTATCTTCCCACACTCTACAGTTCCATTTGTTATATTTTTATATTTTTCTTAATGCTCCTCAAACTTCATTGGTGTTTTTTTCTGTCTTGAGGCAATATTGTACAGCTGTTCCCAGTATCATTTTTTCCATCCGTCTTCCAGTTCTTATCATGCTTCCCCATTATCCTTATGCAATGCAAATTAAATAAATGAGAGTTTAATTTTTTGCTGCTAACAATGGACGGATAGTAACTGATTACAGAAAGAAATTGGAAGAGAATGCGTATAAAGTTGTTAGAATTAAAAATGAAGGGCTAAAAAACGTGTAATACCAGTACAATATATCTGATGCAAAGGTAATATTCTGGCGTTAACTTGTGAATTTTGTGTATTTATAATATTAAACATATGACTACATAAATGTGTGTGCTGTAGTTTTAATTTACCGACCATGATATCGACAAGCCGGTGTCAATATCAGGGCTCTTATTGTGCTTGAAAAATTTAGATAGTGATCATTCCTTGCAATTAGGATAATATTTCTTACATCACTATATGACTTGACTCAGCTTTAGAATGATTAGATATGGTTATAAGTATGTCTGTTCTACAGCAGTGATAATTTTAAATGCTCTTTTCCAATTTAAAAAAAACATTTTAATATTTGGCATATTAGCCCGTGGATTTAGCTCAATTAGCTTTGATCGGAGTTTTCTTATTTCTATTCACTTAAATTTCTTAATGATGCCTTCAAAAATTCCATCAGTGTAAATTCAAACACGAAATTCGTTTAGAGCAAATATTTCAGCAGCCACGATGCACAAGTCTACGAAAGTTGAAAATTAGTTAAGGGTCTTGCTGTCTCAGCCCCACCGTAGCTTTCACCTGTTTTATCCCCAGCTACCGACTTCCCCCCCTCGTCCCTTCGCCCATTCTGCTTCCTTTCCCTTCGGGCTTACAACTGCTACTTACCGCTCCACCCCAATCTCTCTCCGCTCCCGCTCAACGCCACAGCGATCTTTTCGTTCCTCCTTATCTACCCCACTCCATCACCGAGTCTGTTTCGCCGCCCTCCACCCTACTCGCTCACTCTCTCCCGTCTCACAAAATCCCTGCCTCGGCACTCCGTGAAAAGGAAAATTACAACCCATTCGAGCAAAGGTCAGTGCCTCCCGAGTGCCCCGTGGCCACTCTTATAACCGTTCCAGTTAACTGCTTATTAGAGCATTGAGGGCAGGGCGCCTGCAGACGGTGGTGGCCCGGAGAATTACAGGACAGGGTCTCACTTAATGAGACGGAATTACAGCCATTCTGTCCTTCCGCATCCGAGAAATGTCTCCTTATTCCCCCCTACCGTATCGAGTTCCCCACCGGGTACTTGTGCGATTTGAAATGCGAAGGGAATTAGTGTTTTCGTGCTAGTTGAAGATACAATACGCGAGCGATGGATAAAGACTATTGAATGGGGAGTCCTTAAGGGAGATGTGAATCACAATGGGTAAAGAAACAAAGGATTAATGTTGATCGTTGACCCAGAAGCAGAACTTGTGAGAAGTTATGTCATTAGGTTTAAACTTCGAATATTCTCAACGTTGTCAAGCTAATAATACCCAATATTTCTGTAACACCTGTTTTAAAAACAATTATAAAATCTTAAAAACAAATAGTAAAATAATTTTTATTCATTTCATGATAAATATTATCACATTCTTTAGAAGTTAAAGTTGCATGCAAAATATACAATTAATGTGTATCATTGAAGGGAAATATTAGTAAAATATGTAATTAAAACTGTAAACCACATTGGAAGAACATAAAAAATTTTGTGAGTATTTAATGTACATATCCTATTGCATTAACCTTAAAAATGTGAATGAGTGCTTAAGTAAATAACATTTAAAATATTCCTAAAAATCATGAGGGAATTTCGCAAGTTTTGTAATTAATGTCATAACATCTATGCGTTGACTGTTATCTTAAAATTGAAGCATCTGTACATATACTATCTCAGCTGTGAAAACTTCGGAATTTTTTAAACATTAGTGTCAGAAAAGAGTTTATTAAATTATAACATATTTTAGGGAAAAAAAATTTGAAGTTTTTCCAAAGTAAGTGACACGTTTAGCATGTATGAGTACAGTTCTTCCTGAAACTAAGGTTTCGTTTTTCGGTAAACTATGTCGATATTTTCTGATATTTTAATGAAAATTATTTACAGAAATAATGAGATAGGGGATAATTTAATACCACAGTGATGAGTCAAGTCTCTTTAATTTGTTTCCACGCCAAAACAACATTTTTCCTGAATGAAGCGAGGTGTCCTAAGGCAAAGTTGTAATTCCGGGTGACATATCCAGGTAAGCTAATTTCCAAGCTATACACAAATTTCTTCCTGCTCACAGCAAACAAAACATGACGCTAAATTACTGAAATGTATCTTTCTGAATAACTTGAGCCGGGCGTATTCATTATGAAGGCAGCTCGAGTGAAGGAAGGAGACGGCTTAAGGGAGCGAATCACGGAGTAATGGTAAAAGGGACAAAGAAAGGGAGGGACATAGATTGAGAACTCCCCCCCCCAAATTTCCCAACATCTCCTAATTGTGCTAACGTGATCGAGCCACCCATGCACAAAGAAATCCCACGCTGAACCAACACCACACCCTCCGGGGGCACTCCCAAGCAGATGAGATACGGCCATCGAGGTCGCCGACCCATTCTGGTCCAAAAAACCAGGGGTTAAGGCTTCGCGTCAGGGCAGGGAAAGGCACGAAGATATATGCATGAAAAGCCAGGGGAAACCAACGGGGAAGAGAGAGGCGGTTGCCACCCTTGACGGTAGGGCAAGGGAAGCATCGAGCAAGAAAGCGGACCGTCCGTGGCGTTGGCGGCTGCTATCATAATTACGGAGGCGAATGCCCTCCATTCTCCTCCCCGCCCAACTCCAGTCGAGCTGTTGGGCAGAAACTGCCCTTCTTCCTTGACCCTTCAAGAGATAAACAGAAGGCGAGCGGCGGAAGCGCAATCAGAAATGGAACACGTCCTAAGGTTAAGGGTCGTCGGAAGGGCACTTAAATAATATCAATCTTCATCCCATCGCGATGAGCCGGATCCTTCCCTTGAAAAAGGGATTGCGGGGAGAAAGGACCCCGAGAAAATTATTCATTAGCCGCGTCTCACCATCTCAAGATGATTTATTCGGCAGGATCACGCGAGGGGAATGGTTTGTGGCCACGGAATCTTTTAGCGATCGGGAGGACGAAGCAGATGGCGATTAGCGAAGGGGAGGTAGCCGAGTGTCCCGTCTCGAAACAAGTGAGAATGGGTTGGAGGGTGAGTGAGAATTAAATGAGAAACAACCGCTGTCGACCACCTATGGGGTCTCCCGCCGAGATGGCAGTCTCAGGGGAGAGTCGGCGGGACGTGTGGTCGTAGAGTTGTGGTGGATGTTGTATTCGAAGAGACGGGAAGGGTTTATGCAACTTGACCGAAACGTGAGAGTAAGCAGTTAAAGCAAACCAAGACTTATGGTTCGTTTTTGTAGAGTCGTCACGTAAGGCCCTATTTAAGAGTAGAGGTGTTGCAGAGATTTCACTGATTCACCTACTGGGTACTGTTGATACGGTATTGATTGGATTGCATGTTTTGTGGTGTTACAATTAGGACTGATTGGTGCATTATTGCTTTAATATTATTCTAAAAACATCGGCGTTACAAAACGTATCATTCGCGGTAATAATAGTAAAATTTATGAACACGTTTCTACCGGAAGCGACTTATTGGTTCGAGAACTTACTTAATTTTGTTTCATGAAATACTAATTAGTTAATGAGTCCAATGTATTTGGCCCGAGAAAACTCACTTCTTGCAACGACAACTACAACGAAGTTAGGTTCCTTAAAAACTATAGTGATGAAGCAAAATACATATTAGGGTCTCATATGCTGTGGTTAAAACCATAAATAAATTGTAATTTAACGCTTCATTTAGTGTTTTAATCAGTGTAATAATTCATGTGATGAAATGAAGTTTATTACTCTTGTCACAACACAGGTTATTTAGCATAAAAATAAAGCTTTTGATGACACATGCATAATATTGATGGACTAATTTTTGTAATGAAAACCTGATAGTCGCAGAAATAAAGCCCTCTTATTCATTCAAATTGCTTGACACCCTTTTCCATACACCCTTAAAAATTGTGCTTAAACTTCTGAATATCTCGTATATTATTTGAGTTAGACGGTCCTTGTGGAGAAATGCGGGTGCAGGCCAAAAACTAAACCACAATTTTTCAGATATACCAAAAAAAAAAAGAAAAGGAGATATCCATAGTTATGTGCCGACTGTTTGGCTACAAATAAAATGTTTTTTTGAAAGTCACTCAAATTCATGCATAATTTTTCCACTAGTTTTGGTAATAGCTCCTTATGACGGTTTTATTAACCTGCTTTATGATAAACAAATATTACAACAATGCCAACAATGTCTTCGATATTGGTACACCAGGTAAAAGGTACACCCGCATCGAAAGAAAAAATCTTTTGATTGTTTGGTATTAGCTTTTAATTTTCGTTATAAAATTGGAAGAGATTTTAGGGAAGATTTATTGACATTTTTTACCAAAGGTTTTCAACAGATGGTTGAACCAATAGAATGTTTTGCAAGTCAGTGAATTTATTGCGAATGTTAATAATGATTCGTATTTCTCTTTACTCTATATTGCACTTTTACCTCTATCCGTATCTTTGGCGATGTGTTTAGTATCCTCGTTTTTAAGTCCAAGGTGTGGAAAGGTATTATGATCATTTGAACTCAAATCCTCTTCGAATGAGCATGTCATGCTCCCGGATCCTGTATATTCGGTTACCATCAGGTTAGTTTAATAGGAAGTTGTGTTTTAACAACCCATGTATTTGCATGAAATGGAAGAGGGAAACCTTAAATTTCGTTTAAAAAATATATTTATAGAATACGAAAAATTATGAAAATCATGTATTAGCGCCAATTTATTTCCGGAACTTTAATCATCTGAATTAGATTGGGAGAACTAATTGAAAGCACGAACAGGAGGAAACCTTAAATTTACATTCGTACCAATTTTATTCTTCTGCCACTCCGGGTCTTCCACATGAACTCTTGCGTGGATTTTATTTGTTCTCCCTTCTCCTCATAGTTGATGTGATGAATCGAACCCTTTCTCTTCCTTTTCTTGCCATACCCTTGTCCAAGATCAAGTGCCAAAGGAGTACCCTGATGAACATCAGCGGGCAAATAATGATACCAATAGTAACCATAACTTACGCAATATTTCGTTGTTGCTTGGTCAAATATTAGTCATAAAAGGGCATGAAAACTAAGAAATGTAAATATTGAATCGCCAATGGACGTACTTTGTATCAATTAACTCAGAATCCATTTCTGTAACAATAAAGATTTTTGACAAGCCCAAGAAGTGTTCAATACGTATCTACCTCATTTTTAACAAGTATTATTCAGGATAACTTTTTTTTGTTTACTGCTATTATATAACTTCTTTTTTAAATTTAAATTAGTTTTTTTTATTTCTTGGTTTAGGTATTCACATCAATGGTATGAATATATTCAATTGAAAGGCCAATAAAGAGTCTCACATATTGGAATAATGAGTCCGACATACACATAAATATGGGATTTCACTTACTAATCTATCAGTCTTTTTCAACGAATCAACCTGCTCCTTCTTTTCTCCTAACGATCAACCAAATTATGTATGAAAGAGGGTATGGGTATCAAGTCTCATGTGGAAGGATGCAAATGGTTGGCACACTATTTGGTCAAGATATTCTACGCCTTTCTCGTACAATTGGTTTAGAAGAAACATGTAAATAAGAGCCAGATTAAACACTCAAATGATCCTAAAATGATGCACAATTTTAAGTTGTAAAAATATACCCTTGTAAATTGAGACAAAACATATTAAGTATTATAAAACTCCATGAAATAAACTTATTTGGATTTACGAAATAAATTTACATCTTAAGTGATTAAACTGAAAATCTAATATTTCTAATTTAATAATTGGCAAGTGTGTGTATGTTGAAACAGGGGTAAATTCTTTCTCTTTATATGTAGTGGTCGTGCAGGAGGTTGTTTGCAACCACGAAGAAGCCAAAGATCCTCGTGCGCCCACGTCTGCCGAGGACGAATTGCCTCTATTCTTGGCAACTTCTCCCGAAGCCATTGTCAGCCCTTCCGGAAATTGATAAAATATATTAGACTTTACGTTTCTGAATGTAGTATGAATTATGAATTTTAAGAGACTATTAGTTAGAGTTTCTTAAATTATAATTTATTTGTGAATTGAAGTCCTTATAAAGAGGAGGTCACGAAATCTACCATAAATGGTATTGCTTTTGATTATCTCACTCGTTGGAACATAATTTTAGATTTCACTGTAACCTTATATGTTTCTTTTTTTAAATAGAGAAATTGTAAATTTTTCCAAAACGATTGTTAGACTTCGTGGAATATGAAATATTAATCATTCTAACTGCAAAGTGGTTATCCTTTGATAAGATATTGATGTAGTAGACATTAGTATTCATCACTTAAAAAGACCCTATTTATTTTGGAGAATGAAAAATGTTTACATGAATATTTTTTGGCCCCTGATCTAAAAATGTTTCAACTATTCTCCAAAAATATATTTGGCTATATCAATTTACGATTACAGAACCTAAGCTATCGAGAAAATAAGACAAACAAATAAGATTGAGTTGTAGATTTGTCCAGAGGATAACGATCCTGAAAGAGAAGGTGAATAAACCGAAATGTTCAAAGACATCTACATCTACTTAGTACCTCGCAAGCCACCACAAGGGTGTGTGGTGGGGGGTACTAGGGCACCACCCGTAATTAAAAAAAACTACCTGCAAAAGCCATAAATTTATACAGTTCAAAACAAAACATACATTCATTCA
The DNA here is from genome assembly GCA_037158775.1 of Hetaerina titia. Taxonomy (NCBI): domain Eukaryota; kingdom Metazoa; phylum Arthropoda; class Insecta; order Odonata; family Calopterygidae; genus Hetaerina; species Hetaerina titia. Next base: position 26,141,240 of record CM073774.1, on the reverse strand, counting down.
AAACCCTTACAACCCCCACACATGCAAACACATAAACTACCAACTAACGAACACATCATCTATAAATATACCTCATGTCTTTGCAACGTTTAACTTGGTTCATACTTGTAAATTTAATGTTTTTAATGTTTCTTAAATTAATTTCTGATTGTTCGGGTAAGAATGAGTATTTCTATCTATCTGTACTGGAATCTATCTCCCTTCTTTTATCTATGTGGTCTGATCTACCTAAATAGTGAGGGGCCATAATAATCCCCTTAATGTTATCGTTTGTTCTGAACCTTTCTAAAAGTCTAAGTCTCAATTGTTGTTTTCGTATCTCAAGTGGCTCTCTGCTAAAATCCCTTAAGAGATTTGTTACACTTGTGTTCTTATTATAACAAGTTTTAACAAATCTGGCGGATTTTCTCTGGATTTTATCTAATTCCTTTTACCAAATTTTCTCCCAACGATCCCAAATACTTGCAAATGAGTTCTAACTAGAGCAAAACAACACCTTTCTTTAACTTTCTCATCATATTGCCCCACCACCCGTTTAATGAAGCAGGAAGATTTCTTTAAAGCGGATCCGCATATTGTCCTGATATGTGCTCACCATGAAAGGCATGATTAGAGCTGCCAACAAATATTTAACTTGATTGGCCGTAGTAAACCCTCAATTTCATAGTTTGTGTCCTGTTCGCCACTTCTTTTGTTCCAAAATTTCATAACCGCGCATTTGTCAATATTAAGCATTAATCCCCATTCCTTGCACCAACCTGAGATTGTGCCTAATTCTCTGAAGAATAGCTCGCAATCTAGTTGGCAATTGCCTAGTACTATCTAATTGACCATCTAGGTCCCTGTCGCATATATGTTTGAATGGGATGTACGTCTTTTTTCCTTCGCGTATAATAGTTAAAAAATATTTCTAAGTGTTCGCTGTATTGGTTTTCAGTGTTTTGTCTTGTATCCTGGTAATTCTTTTTTTAATATTCTAGTAGTCCGTTAAAATTAGCCTTATTGAATAAGTATATTTTACGATTTTCTTTGCTTATTTTCACGAACTTAGTTTTTAATTCTACAAAAATAGCTTTAAGGTCACTGGTGCCATCTTATATTTCAACGTTTGTTACGACTTCAGGTGTAGAAGTTTCAAAGATATCAATTATGCTGTGGCCTCGTTTTGGTGATTTAGTAATTTGTGCCTACGCAATACGTGCCCCAATCTATTGACGGTAGATGTGTGTAATAGCGATTATCATAGTACTGTTGCTATATTTGTTGCTGAGAGCGGATATTTGGTCGTCGAGCTTGTGTAGAATATCTGTATTAGAATCTTGGGGTATATAAAATGTTCAGGCTTCATTGTTCTGTCTGCGTGCGCCTAATGACAGGGAAGACCATCGGAAAACCTAAGCTGGGTGGAAAGTCAATGGAGATGTCCTCCAACCTCGCATAAGAGCGATCGATCACAGGTTAATTGCCTGTCCGTGCTCCCAGGAATACCTGAGCCATTTTTAATTTTTCTTTATTATCTATGTCATCATCATATTTACCAAAGCTCTGTTCTTTGTAAAAGCATATCTGAAATGATGCCAAAGTAAGGGAGTACATTTTATCGTAGCTATAAAAAATTAATTATATTAATAATAAAAATATACTTAATATTAAATTAATAATAAAAGTATTAATTATAAAGTCTGAAATGAAAATGGAGAAGGTGAACTCTAGAGGTCCTTACAAAACTATTAAAGCTCTGGAGCGAGAAATAAAATATAGGAATTCTGAGTAATCGTATTTTGATGATAAATATATTATAGAGTAAAACAAATTTGCACTTTTCCACAAGTTTATGGGTGACGCACTACGCATTTCGGTTCACAGAACATCATCAGAAACAAGACATTTCAAATAGTGACTACATCATAATTATCTATTTATTTGATGATATTCGTTGCAATTAGGTAATTGTCCTGGTGGCAACGGTCACATAACCTACAAACAATATTTTAACAGTTATAATAGTATACAAATCACTCATTAGTGGTTCATATTTATGCATTCTCGAGGAAGCGGGAGGAAAATAGCGAGGAGCAGGAGTAAGGTATATGAGTATTTTTATTGCATAGAAGGAAGAGATGGTAACATCAAAAGACAACGAAGAAACCAAAGGAAAATAAAGGAGCGTGGGAGACAAAAGAAATAGAGTGGTAAGGAGAGGGGAAGAAGGGATAACCACTAGTAGTCATTATAGAGAGGACGGTGGCAGGTAGCTAATGCCCTGGTGGAAGGGCGGAGGAAAGCGTTCAGAAGATTTAGGCGGGAAGAGTGTGCATAGAAGGGACAGAGGTAGCTTGAGGGATGAGGTATAAGTGATTCTAAGAAGGACATTATCGGGGAAAGGTTGTTCAACACAAAACTAGGAGTGGAGGATAGAGGGTGAATGGATGGGAAAATTTGCGGAAGGTGGAGTTAGTTGGAGAGAGGAAGTTTCACTGTTTGCTGGTGGACCGGGATTCTGAGAAGAGGAGAGTGGTTTATAAATATTTGGTCATTCAACAGAACATTCACATTTAACTGTACAATTTCAAGTTGTTCTAAAATATCGTCTTTTGCTCGTATTTTCGAAGTGTAGATATGATTGTAGTAGATGCTTAACTAGGAGTGACGTTTCATCGTAAGTCCTCCAGCATCTTTTATATACGTTCATTTTCACATTCTTGTCTTAAAACTTCTTCCGGGATTCTATGTAGTATCTGTCATAGGAGTCGCACATTACTTTGCAAATGCCGGATTGTGGGAGGGGTTCTATTTCGTCTTCGTTGTAGGAAAGTATGTTCCCCAGAGTCTGAGGATTATGAAATGATGTATTCCACTTTTATTTATTAACTTTCGGGCAATATTTTTGGAAATATCACCAACAAAAAATAAACAACGCCAATTTTTGGGGTCTTCATGTGTGGTAGTAGGGAACATAACTGAGAAAAAGCTTTAGATATTAATTTTTTCTATAAGAAATTGGCAACAATGTTTACACTATAGCCATTGGACCCTACTTTTTTATTTTATGGTGCCCAGTTAGTGGTTTAAATTGTTTGTAATTAGCTTTATATACCTATCAGTGTATCTTCGAATAAAATATTGAATGTTTCTGGGCCGTAGGGTGGCAGTAATCAGCTGGGATGATCACATCATTGTAAAATGGTTTACTGTATATGCTAAAACTATGTTTGTTATCTGTGATAGATCCTGAAAGGTCAAGAAAGTTCAACTCTTTCCAGGATTCGATTTCCATAATGAACTTATTTTTTTCCAATGCAGAAGGCGTTTGTGAGGGAATTGCTCTTTTTCTAAAAATATATGACTACGCGCTTTTTTACGTTTCATTCTATTTACCAAGTGTAACACCAGCGTTGTATAGCATTAAGGTCGTCTAACAAAGCTTCTGTGTCCTCGTGGCCACGGATATCACGGTAAATGACTACATCGTCGGTAAACTAACGTATCTTGCTGGTGACTCCGGAGACAATATCGTTAACTTAAAGTAGGAATAAAAGAGATCCGATAACACTTCTCTGGAAAACACCTGAAGTAACTTCTACTGTATTTGAGCTAACTCGATCTAACACTACTCTTTGAACCCGACCATTAAACAAGTCTTTAATCCAAACCAGGATATTTTTATCTTTGCTATATTCTTCTAGATTTGCGGGTAGTTTACTATGAGGTGCTTTGTTGAAGGCTTTCTTAAAATCTAGAAAAATCACGTCCACTGGAACATCCCAAATAAGAATAGTATGAAAAAAGCGCAAGTTGTGTCTCGCAGGATCCTCGTTTTCGGCAACCGTGCTTATTTTTCAGAAATAAATATTGATTAACGAGTTGTCTCAAGTTTGAACCAGGAATTTTGATCCATAGCCTTGCACAAATGGATGTTAGGGAAATAGATCTGTAATTGCTCAGTTCCTCCTTGTTTTTGTTTTTGAATATCTGGGAAACCCTTGATCCACCAGAGACATCTTAAATACTATTTCTAGATTGGGCATGGGCCCGGAACTAGGATTAAACCTATGGTTCATTGGAATTAATATTTTTCAGGCAACATTTTATTCCATTATATGAGATTTAAATTTTGGGGAACGGTTGACAGGCACGATTTGGTAAGCTATCGGAGGCATTTGGTGACACATTAGTGAAGACGTTTTGAAATAAGGAATTTAATATGCTAGCCTTTTCCAAACTGCTGGCTCCTCTTTCCCCTTTATCATTTTTGAGTGAATTAACAGTAGACCTATTTCCCTGAACTCCTATTCCGTATGACCAAAATGCTTTTGGGTTCTTTTTTTAAAGTTAAACCTTTTCTTTTTGAAATGGCTTTACGCAATTCAGTTTTAGCATTCGGCCTATATATATATATATATATATATATATATATATATATATATATATATATATATATAGGAATATATTAATTAATATATTTCTTGAATATATATATATATATATATATATATTCAAACTTGAAAATCCCACAAATATTCATTCAAACAGAAATAAGTATAGGGAAAGGGGGTAGGAAAACACATAAAAGGCGAACACAGGACATGTGGGGAAGGCGGTTTTTGAGCAGATCACGAAAGTAACAATATTTCCTTATCCGGGATTCGAACCACGAACCACTTTCCGGGCGGATGCTCTACCTCTTGAGCTAATAAGGAAACCTGATTTACCTTGAGATCTGATTCAATGGGTTCAACGAAAAAGAATTCAACAACGATTCGCAGATACCTTTGTCGTTACACCCCGTTTCGAAACTTCAAGTCAATAAATGGGACTTTCAAATATCTGCCGATTATAACGCCGCGGTTATTGTGTTTGGATAAGAAACCTTTGATTTGCTGATCTAATTATTGTATTGAATAGTCTCTATCAACTGGCGGTGCAAAATGCGCAAGCGTTATTTCTTTTGGGTTGAGGACTTTTAACTGAACATCAAACGTTTTTCAAACTATTACCCCGAAATACCGCAGTCCTGCTGACGCAATAATTTTTTAATTGCAGTAAAGACATAAGACCCGATTGTATTTTTCAGTCATTTCTGTAAATGGTAAAGTATTTTGGGAAAACTTCACCGTCGACAATATCAGTGGTTTTCCATCTTTCTGTCCAAACAATTATATCTGTGCGTTTGGAATAAGGTGATTATATTCTTCGACTTTAAATCATCAAAAATGTCTCAAGGATAAATTTGCTTATAGCTCCTACATACTACGTTTTCATTTGTAGAATGGGCACTTCAGAGTACTGTAAAGTGATTTAATATATTCCAAATACTGACATTGATTCAAAATATTCTTGTAGTAATGTGGGAACTTGGCTCATCTATGCATAGTGGGAACTCCGTAATAAGAATGAGTACTCATTTGTGATTTGGTGAAATTCTGAAAAAAACAGCTACCAAGTCCATTAACTCCGTTGAACAAATATTATTTTATTTAAGTGATTTCGAGAGAAGTTTGAATCTCTGGAGTACCTTTATGAATAAATAAGGTCGTACAAGTTGAGAAACTTTCTATTTAAGCTGAGTTCATAGTTCCGAGTCCTTTGCACACTAATTCCATTAAGTGAAAATGAATTCAACTTAGGGAAAACGACACATTTCTTTTTTTACTGATTCCATTAAGGTTATTTAGATACTTCGATTCGCTGAAGGCACTTTCAAAAATGCCTATCAAAAGCCCCTAGCAACATAAAGTTTTCACCAAGTCGCAGATAATCTGGTTGATTTAAATCACAAAAACAATCACTTTGTAGTCAACGGCTAGTGAACAAAACCACAAAGATGCGATGGTATCTGTGTGGAATCGTTTCACTCGTAGAGCTATGCATTCACCAGAATAAATCCGGAGGGAGCGACTCAAAAGTCCTTAATACTCTGGTAAAACATCACACAACCGGTCATCCCGAGACCACCGCCTCCACGTTTGTATGAGTATGCGTGCATATAATTTGCAAACTTCCTCCGGGGAACGAGGTTACAAAACGCCGCTGGGAAATTCCCACCATTCACTCGTCCGCTCGAAGAGAATACCTAAATCCCTCGTCAAGAGAGGACCGGGGGATACAAACGACAGTCACAACGTAACCTTGGCGACCAACACGGCAAAATGTAAATTGTTTGAGGGCGGGGAAGCGCCGTAAACGTCCAGGAGATAAGATCCAACCTAGTCAGAGGGAAAGTGTCTTTGACTCCCCACACGGTGGAACTATGGAAAAGGAGGGGTTGGGAAGAAGACCGCCACCGCCCGCGAGGACGGATGGAGAGGGGGTGGTTTTCACGAGAATGGTGGGGTGGATGAAAAAGGACGAGGGGGAAGGTGGGAGTGGTGAGGGTAACGCCATGGGTTTAGAGAGGGGGAGAGAGTCTCGGCTCCCGGAAACGGCGTCGTTTAGCACACGCCGACGGGGAGCCAGGAGATAGGGGAGGAGAACAGGCCAACAAAGTAGGGAAGTAGGAGGAGGGCTACAAATCACCGGAGACTGCGACCGGTAATGTCGAGGAAAGAGATACTTAGGCGCCGGCGACCACGGGTGTGCGGGGGCTGTAGAGATTTCTCCGGAAAAAGAGGGTCGAGGATCGCCATAGAGAGGGGTCGTTTTTACTCGCGCGAAAAATGGGGCAGACGTGCAGAAATGGTAAGGTGGATGTCGTCGCTTAATTTTCCCTGTGTTCGCGAGAGAGGATGGCATGAGAACTATGCTTAGTCAAGGGAGGTAAATTTAGAGTTTACAATTAGTAACCAAAAGCCATTCGTTCCTCGCAAGAACTACCTTATGCTACGCTCAGTAATATCTGCGCTGCACTATCGCATATGCACTCTTCCAACAAAATATTAGTCAAATGGTGTTATCACCCAATGTTACGTTAGCAAACTGGACAATTAGTTGTATGTTGTTGGAAATATATCTCAAGCATCTCTACTTTTTTTAATATTTAGGATGTGGTCAGTTTCGTCTTGGATTCGTTGTAACGAATGAGTTCTATGTATGCTTAAGGGACTCCAATGAACACAAACGTATGTCTTTTGACTCGTACATTTAGTATAAATATGTACGAACAAATTTATAAAAATATACATTTTTGCATAAACATCACATAGAGATGTGTTTAAAAGGAATATTCTATGGTGTTATCCTATGCGTCGTAATAATTATATAATTAATTAGAGGGATTTGTCATTTTAAATATGAATGAAGAAAACAACAAATTATGCAAAGGGTTTGAAAGAAAAACGAATCTAATTTCTCATCAAATCTCCATTCTCAGTTAATGCTCACAAAGAATTATTTATTCACATTGAAGTATTCCATTCCGACAATGGACTCACCGTTTGAAAAATAAAGTAAAATTAATAATGATTAATGAATTTAAGCTATGTATGTCTGGAACTACTCTTTGCTAGTCATAAAAATATGTAATGGTTGCATTATTAATCTTGGATAATGAAGTGAGGAGGATAGTGCAATTTATAATTCAGCAAGTGTAAACAAAAGAAGGATAGAAACCTTGATAACATAAATTTTTTTGTAAAATATATGAACTCTCCTCGAAAAAAATTAAAACTCGAGAGAATCAATTCTAAATTCAAATACGATTTTTCTTTTCAGCAACAAAAATATACTCGTATAATTATCTTCGATAATATTTGAAAACCTTGCCACGGAATTCCGCACAGGGTGAAAGGCCATTCGCTTTTCGTTGATCCTTATGGCAGAACTGGCGAGAAAACTATGATTTCTTCTGGGAGAATCACCCATGTTAATATAAGTCAAATGGTAGAAACTAGATGAAGAATGTTTCCGAGTGATGCGGTTACAAAGGCGTTCTCCCATAGTGGAACGGACGTTGGAATGACATACCACGTTAAAACCACTATCGGAGAAGTCAACGGGTGGCCACCTTAGTTATCATTCCCCTGATTAATATGGACAGGCATAGAATATGAATCCTGGCCACTATGGGACTCGGCAGACTGAGCCGGATTTCACACCCAGCAGTGAAAAAGGCAAGGCAAAGGCAATGCTCATCATCACACGAAACCCTTTCATAACTGAATTAATGGTAGTGGAATAGGAACCATATGAGGACCTCAATGGTTAAAACCGGTGCATGAAATGTTAGAATGAGAACGGGGAAGCTTAAAAGCATCGAGAAAATGGAAAACGTATGAATAGATAGATAGATATAAAATAAAGAATTTGGGTAGTGAAAATAAACCGGTTGAGTCATAGAATTATATAGGTAGAGAAAATAAAATATCCGATAGTTTCAATGCTTTTGTACATGATAAATAACCACTGGGAGTAAGGAGAAACAAAAGAAAGAATTAAGAACGTGCCAGGAAGGAAGCAACTAGTAATGGGGATTAAAACACTAGTATGTGAAATGATAGATGGGACAAAAATAAAATTTGGGGATTAGAATTATCTTGGGGAGAAAGCAGTCAAATTTCGCAATAAAAATAGTTTTACAAATAAAAACTAATATCCATGTAGATCAAAGAGCAATGCAGAAAAAGGCGCAGATAAAAAATACCGGATGATTATCATGATATCATATCATGATAACCATCCGGCGAATCCGAATCATCGAATCTGAATCATTTGATACGGGATTCGAAAAAGTGGCATAAGTTTACACCAATTTCTACGTAAGGACGCTTATACTTAGCATAACATAGATATCAAGAATTGCAATATAAATTTGGATAACATGCAGAGCTCTAGAGAATGCATATGTAGAATCTTAAACGTATAAATAGAGTAAAAAGGAAGTAACAAGAAATGCTTTAAAGAGATAAGAAGAGATAATTTAAGAAATTTAAGAATACAGTTTTAAATTTGGATAGGGGAATAAAAACGTTGGATAAAACTAAATACAATTTAAAGATGGGATAGGAAGTTTAGAAAAGAAATCACAAGGAATGGTAAAGAATAAAAGTTAAGAAGGTATGGTTCTCGGGAAAGATACCTAAGAGAATAACCAAAAGCAGAAAAATGGAAGAACGTTAAGGCGGTAGCGGAGATAAGAATATACAGAAATCTAAAATTAGAACCTTTTTCGAGAAAATAATCGGTCCAAGGAATGCAGAGAAAATAACAGTGCGATGATATGCAGACATTTCAGATACAAGAAAAAGTATATAAGAAGTATTTATGAGGAAGAAATTTAGCTAGAATATTTCCTTTGGCAAGAAGTAATCCCATTCCCGAATAAGTGTAACGCGGCTGTACGTGAGTTTTGAACGATTATTTTGAATTCACGCTCAAAAAACGGTGTATAAGATCATCTATAGAAGGATGGAAAATATCGCAAACAAATACCATAGACGTAGATCAATTTGTCTTCAAAAAAGGGAGATGGGGTATCCTTCGCAGTGATGAGAATATTAGTAGAAAGAAAAATCCAATAAAATTAGTATTTCTTTGTGTGTTTCGTTGATAATTCAGGAGGAATCCAGCCTTGTAGATTCGACAGGGTAATGAATATATTGTGACACATGGGAGTAAACGAGATGGATAGGTGACTTATTCAAACTAACACGTGAATCAGACGGCACGGATAGTGGCAGTGTGAGAAATTCGGGATGAACAGTGATTTGCCTGGGATTGGGACGGGAGTCTCCCGTTATTACCGCAATTTTCAACATAAATGCTGATGAAATATTAAGGGTAGCATGGAAAGAGCTTAAGCTGGAAATAAATTGGACAGCGAGATGAAATGGTAGACTAGATATAACAGGTTCGCCAACCTGAATCTATCTCTAACTAGAGATTCAGGTTGGCAGACTAGCAAGCAATATTGAGATAGATATTTACATGATTGCTATATTGTGCTTATAGTGCTATACCAAATCGATGAGAGATATTTATCATCAGGAATAACCACGCAAAAAAGTAATTAGGTTTTTGAGAACAATGAAAGCTAAGTTATGTAATACATTTTGAGGAAGACATTCTGAGCATACAGAGCAGTTCATGACGTTGAGAAGTATTCTACGAGAAAATGGATATCGTAATAGGAACATTGATTGAGAAAACTGCATTCTTGGAGTGGAAAGGCATTTGCAAGAAGAAAATTGATAACGGACACTTTCAGTCAAAATGAGAGGAAATAATTGGTAAAAAATTTTTAATGTGGATGGAGATAGATTCTAAATTCTAAATCTAACTTTTGGGGTAAGAGGATAAGCATTGCATTAATACCTTTTAAATTTGACTTAAAGGGGTTTTGAAATATAATTTGAACTGAGAGGGAAATAAGCGCATGGGATTTAAATATAGTATAGTGGGCGAACAGAAGAAGTCAATAACGGAAGCCGGAAAACGGCAGGCAAAGTAGATTGAGGAAATATTGATAGGATATGGTATGCTGAAGGCAATGAAGAAAGAGAAAACTTTGGATATGAGGAGCAAAGGAAGAAAGAGAATAGACTTTTAAGGCAACATGAAAGCAGGCAGAAGTTAAAAAATTAACAAAAGAATAATTCCGAGCGTGAAAGAGGAATTTCATGATACTTTCATGAAAATTCATTTTTTTTTATTTCATGATAAATACAATAGTCCTTGAGAACCATCCAAATTCTACTGCATTCACTAGATAATTTCTAAATATATTCTCTTAAATGTTCTCTATATTTGCGTACATGTTTTCGATACCTATTCCATAGGGGGTACTCTGGGAGTGGCTACGCTGTAATGTATTTAAAACGCCCATGACGTAGGCGTGGGCGGAAGGTTGGACAGCGAAAACGGATGACACAACCGGCTGTGAAGGCAAAGTGATGAGTCGCAGGGCAGGTTGGGTGGGGGATGGAATAATGAGAGGCAGGCTCAGGGGAGGTGGAAGAGGATTGGTCGAGGAAAGATGGAGTGGCTCTCGTGACGGCGACAAGGGATCCAATCAATATTCTCAACGGTGGGAGTGTGACTGCGCGTTCACTAAAGAAGACTTCAAACCTCGTGTCAGTACCAAGGTATTGGTTTTCTTTCTGTGAATAAAAAATATACAGAAACGTTTTGCCAGTCCGCCAGCTGCAGCTTAATCCAAAGGAATATGGTGCATTGTTTTCCTTCCATAAATATGGTTTCATTAAACAATTCATCAATCACCACGAAACATTTTCCTGAGTGAAATATTATGAATGCTCAAAATCCTAGGCGTAGGACGAATTATTTCTTCAATTTTCAAAACTGGAAATATTAATCGAGAAATATGATTTATTTAGCTACAAAGTTTCGTATTAGACTTTTCTCAAAACAGATCATGGTGAAATAAGATAAAATAACTTTTGAAAATGTTATAAAATATTCATGTCCACTCAATAAAATCTTTTTCATTGATAAATCAGTCATGTTTTTCCTTTCATTGTAATTCTCTCTGAATTCACTAGATGTGAGATTAGGGAAAGTCATTAAAGAACACGACTTTTTATTATTCAATAAAATAAAAACTCCAGAGAAACATGTTGCTGGCCGTACTTGGTCAATTTTGAATTCGAACCATTACTACACGCAACAACTTTGCTATACCTATGTACCCACATTTCTCTCACAACTGGGACCTTGATTTGCAACCCTCATTACGATTATAAAATAATTTTTTTAAGCGTGCAAATGAAAAATATGCAAATAAAATTTGCATTTAATTAATTTTTAATTAACATTTTAAAATGAGAACGTCATTGCACCATAGATAAACGTCTCAGTGGGATAGGATTACATGTACTTAGCAGTAACATGAAGCATTATTGACCCTTATGCAGAGGAATTTCATTTTTAGATATAATATAATTTATTTACTCATAGTATATTTATTCCGGTATGTGAATTCAATCAGTGCCTCCGTTTTCATTTTGTTAACTCTGTCACGCAATTACGCTATATTAAATACAATCATTCACACATGCTGAAATTCTTCATCTTATGTCCTTAAAATGTATAAAATAAATTGCTACTCAATATCCGAAACTTCAAGTTCTGATTGAATGAATTTGAATTGAAACTTGAACGTAAATTGGAACAAGGAGAAAATATTTATCCAGTCGATATATGAAAATTTTTCTGTAGCAAACAACACGTATTCACTTCTTATCTTCAACTAATCTTCGGTCTTTTGCTCAGGAACCCGTTGTTATTACGCGCTACATCTGTGCCAACGATTTTTATTCGCATCGCGAGTCAAAAGAAACCAACGTCAAACAATGTCTGCCTACCACGGAGGAAGAGTGTGGATAGTTCAAATAGGAAGAGTTTATCTCGATGCAAAATTGAACGCCAGGAACAATATTTAGAAAGAAACGAGCAAACTTCTTTCTTCAGAAGTCCACATTCTTCTCAGGCGGGCATGTTTGGGAGTTTGCGATAGGGTGGGCAATAAAAAGAAAGAATTCGCGAGGCCCGTGGTGCCCCTGCCCACCTCCTCTGTGACAACAACATCTATGGGACGCACAAGAATCCAAGCAGCCCAGGGGCCATTCGTCCTCGCATGCCCTCTCCTTCCACGCTGTAACCTTCCCTTCCCCGGTCTTCTCCGACCCCGGTGACCCCTGGGTCCCCTCGTCCCCCCTCCCCCCTCACCGGTCGTCTCTCCGTGTCATCGCTCGGTCGGCCAGCTTCCTCGAGCTCCTCATCTCCATCATTTCCCGCGTCGGCCACCCCTCTTTCTGCCCCCCTCAACACTTCTCCACGCTTCGAAGTCTGCCCATCCAAATATACCTCATCCACAACCATTTTTTCCTCCCATACGGACAGTTTTCCACCCACGAAGTTTCCATGCCATCCACCTTGGCTATCCCCGTCATCTCTCATTCTCATCTCTGGAATATTACACTTCCTTTTCCTTGTTCAATACGAATGGTTTTTCCATGACGTCTTTTCCTTGCAGCAACTCACTGTCCGATGCCACTTAGAAAATAGTGCTCCAGACGTGGAACTCTGTTTTATGCATTATAGAATCCCGCATGTTTAATCAACTGTTCAAACAAATGTATCCACGAGGCTGGGAATGTCTATCTGTGGCAGTTGGTCTGTCATCAACTTGTTTTAGCCTCATTTTGAAAGTTTCGGCACGCTTCTTCTCGAAAGCAACATTGATTTTCATATTTTATCAATTTATTCTTAGATATTAAACGTATTGACAGAACTGAATACTAATTAAAATCGCAAAATAGTTATATAGTTGAAAAGGAAATTTCCTTACCAAAAGTCCTTATGTCAAACTTCCTCCTGTCTCCTTATAAATTTCCTTCTACGAATAGTCATCTCCATAGAAGATCGTTCTGACCTCCATTGCACTTCACTCTTCTTCCTCGTTTCCAGCTGGTACGCTTACCAAAGCTATAATTGTTCTTTCTCTTAGATTTTTTCCTGTATCGTAGCCATATCAGTCACTGTCCATGCCGGAATTTAAATCGGTTGACTATACGACAATAATTTAACAAGCTCTCCTATCCAAACATTCAGGCATATTGATCAATTCTTCCATTTTAGTTCCAAATTAATTTTATTTCGGTGTATTACATTTTTTTAAGGCATTTAATCACAAAAATCGTACAGATGACCATTTTTGTCAGCCGTTTTTCTTAAAAAGCGCTTCTCTTGCTTATTGCCCTTTAATTCATCAAATACCGTGATTTTAGCTATCCGCCTCTATAGATAAATAGTTAATCCTGTAATATGTCATGTAAATTTAACAACGTGGAGTAAGCCATGTAACAAACTGTATGTTTAAAACCGAAGGACCAGTAGTGATTTAATTCTTATCCATTTCTTTTTCGTTTATTTTCATTTCTTCATCGTTACGATCATGGTTCTTCATTTTGAACGGAACAAAGGTAAACGTTTCAAACTAAATAATTACCTGAATGGAGAAATTGTATGCTACTGATTCCTTGATTTAATGTGAATAGCATTGATATAATTTTCTGCACAGCTTAGGGGGTAAATTTAAAGCCTTCCGCCTTCTCTTTTGTATTGGTTCTGAAATACGTGAACGTTGCAATAAAAATAACGCGTACAACTGATGCTGTCGACTCGCCAATAAAGCGGTGGCGATAAAAGGAGACTGACGAAAATAGACAACGTTTTTTAAATAAATGTCTACACGTGCTTAACACCTATTGAAAAGGAGCAAAGTGTCCTTTTGGAACCATGGCGACGAGAAGGACCTCAAGTAGAGATAAGGTGGAGGCATAAAAGCTGGATAGCGACCGTAACAGACCTATAATGGCCTAATGTGCTCCGCAAAGACGGCTGGAGAAGTAGGAGAGAGGAAGCCTTTGCTTTCTTCCAGGACCACCATCCACTGTGGACCGAAAAGTCCTCGCAACCATATCCCTCTCATTCTTTGCTCCTTTGGCCCTTTTTTGCACTCCCTTTCGAAAAAAACCCCTCTCCCCTTCCTCCTCCAATCTATTTCAACCCAATCCTCCTCCTCCTGCCCTTACCTCCTGCGTTCTACGCACTTCACTTCCTCCCTCCCCGCAGCTCTTTCATTCCATATTCCCTCTGTCTCTCACTCGCTTGCATGCAACACGCCCTTTCTCGCTACCTACTCGCGATCCCGCTTTAGGAATAAGGGGGGGATGAGGGTCGGATGAGGCAACTTTCTCAGAAACAGCCATTCCGGCAACTCCTTCTCCTCCATTTTCCTTCCCGAAGCCCAGCCCTTCCCTCTGCCCTCCTCCCCGCAAGCCTCTCCTCCCTTTTATCCTTTTCGCAAAAAAACCCATTCGCCTCTTCCCCCCGTTTCCGAAATCTCCCACCCTTTCCTCCTTCCTTCTTCCTTCCTCCTCACCTCACAAACCCTCTCAACCCCTTCGACCCGCCCGAGTGCCCGACTTCCTGCCTCCCTTCCACTCCCTCCGCCCCCTCAGTCCGTTCCTGCTTCACTCACCCCCCTCCCTAAAATACTTCCATCCCTCATCCTTAGAATCTTCTGCACCCGATTCTCGAAACCCACCTACGCCATTCAAATACGGAATAATTTATGGTAAAACTAAAAATTTCAATTTGAAGGATAAAGAAAACAAAATTAGGAGAGGGCGAAGGGTGGATAGGGAGCTTAAACTCTTGTCATATGTGACTTTGGTGGAAGATGTGCCTTATCTGTTTCTCCTCATTTCTCCTTTCCTCTTGTTCTAACCCCTCACTTGCCCTTATTTGCCCCCCATTCTCAGACCTCTCTCTCTCTCTCTACAACCTCGGGAGTCTGTCTCTTCCCTTTATTTTCCCTACTATTTTTACCTTTTAGACTAAACTTTCACGCCACCTGCACATACCACTTTCCGTTCCCTCGCCCTTGTGCTCTCTCTACCTCTCTCTCCCCACGCCGTCTACACCACGCCCTCAATTTTCATATAAATTTCATGTGGACTAAGCTCTCGGGTATGTTTGGGATGGCTGGGACTAAATGCCACTTACCCGCTGAATTCTCCGTTTTTTCCTCTCGCAAGTGCTTCTATTTGTGCCAGCATAGGGACTTTTCCGTGAGTTTATCCAATTCCCTCTGTAAATTTGAGGAAATACACTAGCGTTCAACTTTGTTCGGTGTTCTTTCATCTCCTATGTTATTTTGTTGTTTACAAATTATATATGACCGTGGATTTTCAATCAAATTTTCACGATTGATAGATAAATTTACTTAATGCTCCTCAAATCCTTTATTTTACCGTCTTGTGAGTCAGCCCTGACTCTCCCGTTTTATCCATAAAGGTAAGGTGCACATGTACTTTCCCTTTTAACGAGTTTAACTCATATTTTATATTTATCTCTTCTTAAATGTGAATCCTTATTCCTAAATTATCCACTGTCTTTAGTTCATACAACAGCTCTACCATCCATCGCTATTCCTATTCATTGATAATTTACTTCATAAAAACACTGTTTTCTTTACCTAAAAATATTAAGACAGTCGTGAATTTTAGAGGAGTGAGTATCCATTCTTTCACTATTTCAAATACTTGTATTCTTCTTCTACTTCCGTTCTCAAACCTTTGTTTAATTTCTAGATATAACTCTTGGCAAGAGAAATTTTGAAGAAAGGTAGCAACGGCTTTAATAACGGAATGTCTTATATTTCCGTGTGCTTCTGGATAATACAATTAACACGCTTTTTTATTTTAATAAATCTACCTTGGGTGTATTCAATGTGCTATTGATACTCTTTCCATCCACATTAACTGTTACTCGGTTACTAGCGCTTACATCCATTCGTTTGAATCTTTCTTCTTAGCTCGCAAGCCATGCGTGCTCTCTTTGAATGTTTTCCCACGGAGGCTTTCCGCATCTGCCCTTTTAACAAGGTTATCGCCAGGACGTCGGTCTAAACGATGTAAAACACTCAACAACCCTTCCCTTTCTCCGTCTCTTCATCCCAGGTTTCATATTTTCTTAATTCTACCTTGAATCCCTTTCATGCGCTATGACTTAGCAATATTTAAACCGTAATATTCTTAAGCAATTGTGCTTCTGGCATAAATTTCCATTACACGTTCTATCCATCGCCATAGAAACTTAATAACCGTCTTATTTGATTCTTAATCATGTTCAATTTGTTACTTACGCTTCGTTGTAAGAAACTTAAGTTATTGTCGCTAATGACCGCTAAATACTCGTTGACCTACTGGATATGATTATATATATATATATATATATATATATATATATATATATATATATATATATATATATATATATAATAATAAAATATATGTATATATATATATATATATACCATAAACACAGTAATCAACACATGTTGGTGTTGGTGTAACACACACGCTTCGTTGTAAGAAACTTAAGTTATTGTCGCTAATGACCGCTAAATACTCGTTGACCTACTGGATATGATTATATATATATATATATATAAACATAATAATAAAATATATGTATATATACCATAAACACAGCAACCCATGTACCAAGCCCGACGGCGTGTGAATATTCACACATCAGGGTAGGGGGGCCAGTTCCTTTCCCTGTGCCGGTTATGGTTTCCCTGGAAGATCTGGTACCCGAAAAATCAACAAGCTTGGGTGGAGCTGCAGGTGCCCAAAGTGCCTTGCCCGGGAACCGAACCCGGGACCCTCCGGTCCCGGGTTCCCGGGCAGTCCAACTCTCTACCCGCTAGACCACCGCGACCCGCATATATATATATATAACAGTAGCTAGCGGTTGTTAAAAGATAATGATAAACAGATAATGCAGTCTATACTTTTCCATAGAACTTCGAATTGATATTGACACAAACTTGATCCTAAGGACATTAGTAGGTTCATCGGGAGATTTGTGAACCGGCAATATGACGAAGAATAGATCAGCACTCTATGTTTATGCAGCGAGAGAGAGAAGCGAATTATTTTTAATGGACAGAATTTAGAGTATCGTGGATAATATTGAAGGGGGAGATATTAAGGAGTACTATATATTTAATGATTTTTTAAAAGAAAGAATAATGTATTGAGTAGAAGGATGCAGGAGGAATTGAAGAAGGGAACGATCATTCTTGTTTAGAAAACATTTTCATTTCTAAAATCAGTGACTGTACAGTAGTTTACGTAATATTATAACGTTATGAGGTAAATTGGGTTAATGTCTTGATAACCGTATTGAATTACTCAGGTGTGTTGAAATATGTCTTATTCTGAAATAATTCCAAATCTAAAGATATTTCTCGTTTTTCTGACTCGTCCCCATTTAAAAATGTTGAGTTTATGGCTACTTCAACTCAAAAAATAATCACTTTGGGCACATATTTTGTACCATTCAACATAAAAATAGTACGGTTTTTTCCTCTATTTTTGATTTTTATTTATCTTACATGATATTAAAAACATATTTCACTGGTTATAATCAGTAGTTTATGTAGTATTAACTATCTCGTAAGTAATTTGGTCATGCTAAACATTTCTTGGATGTAAATACAGAAGCATATCGATAGACGTCTTTAGATAGAATAAATTTAACACAGGTTAAAAAGTGGTTAGGAAAAGATAATACTAAGACTATACTTTGTTTAAATTCGAAGTTCAAGCGGGAAACTCTTTCCCAATAATTTTTCCCCACTTTTTCTTCACAATTTTGCAATGAACGGCATCTATGAATGTTATGGCACTCAATATTTCTTTTTTACGATTCAATTCCCATATTATTGACTAAGTATAGACTTATTGACTGAAAGTATAGAATTAAACTTTCATGTTATTACATTTATATTATGATAGTTTATATTTAATATATCTCAAAAGTATTTACTCAATTCATTTGTCGAAAATAGGGAAACTTGGTGATAGTAAGAGAGTAAAGAAAGAGAAATTGACAGAGAATTTCTGGACTTAAATCATTATAGAGACCCTTTCACAGAAGATAAAATTTAGAGAAAGAATTATTAAAAAATCAGACTTATTAATTTATGCAGTCCTGAGCTCCCATATATTAATGCACAAAAAAGTCATGTCATGCATATTTCATGAGGTTTAGCGGGAGAGAAAATAAAATTCGTCCATTCATTAACACACACCCTTTGTCCTCTTTACACGGTTCTCGATTCGCGGTTTTATCCAACCCTCCCCGCCCCCAAAAACTTCCTCCCTTCCTCCACCCACTCTTTTAACTCACCCCTCAACCCATCCCTCATTCCTCTCCCCTTAACCCCATCACCACACACGGCCCCAGCTACTTCGCTCCTTTATTATGCGTAAACGCACTCATTAAACTCTAACGACGATTGCTTTTATCCATTTACGTCCACGAGTCGATATATGCAGGTCAGAGTGGTTCCACTAAGCAAACTTAATCGCATAAAAATATAAAAAGAAAGACCCTCGCGAGTGGATGAGGGTAGATGATAAGGGTACACCGTTGGTTCGTGTTTCGCATTTAACGGTCCTTCCACCGATGGCTCTCCGGGGGTTTTGGGAGAGAGGGGGGCTGGGCTAGTGATTCAACAGGGGAGGTTTGAATACGCAGGGGAGAATGGAGGGAGGTACCCCGTGAGAGAGATATAAAAGTAAGCAGGTGTGTGGTCGTGTGTGTGCGCCGTTGAGAAACTCGCGCGTTTCCGCCTTGGGCCACTGCAAAATAGTAACTGAAATGGGTAGGAGTAAGTAGGATTCGGGAAGGTTTGTGGCAGTAGGGAGGAAGAGAATTCAAGGCATGGGGACGCCTTAAGAAATGGGCCAATCGAAAGAAACTACATCAGCAGTATCATAAATATGTACGCGCGTAGAAAGAGCGATTTTGTCGGTAACTTATTGAGTTGAGGAATTTCCAAGAACAAGTCACGAGATTCACGAGTACTGGCGCCATAGATAAAAAGGAATGCTTATATTTTCTTCGATTTCAATTGTGTCCATATCTGCCACCAATTTACAGATAACTACTGACTCTGCCGTCACCAAAGCGTCAAATGAAATAAACTCTTAGGATGATGCCATCTCGTGATAATCAATCTGTAAAAGTGCAAAGTACTTAGGATAGCTGAACCTTCAAAAGTTGTGATCATGCTTCTCTAGTTGGAACATCTAGGATATACAATCAAAGTGAAAGTAGCAATGCCAATGAATCTATCGAGCTTCAAGAATTTTCTAACATCCACGCACCCATATATATAAATACAAATGCCATTACTTGGTATGCCTACAATATATACCAGGTTATTAATTTTCACATAAATTTAACAGGGTAAATGAAGTAAGAACTGCTGAAAATATCATAATTCATAAAATAAATTTTTGGCATTTTTTTCGAAGCAACGGAGAAATTTACTCATTATATTAATAACTGCGTTAAAACTGAAAGTTATCTTTCAACTATCTACGCAGTTAGCAAATTCATCTTTTGCTCCCCAGCATAATCTGTTTTTACTGTAAATATAAATAGTTTTTGAGCCAAAATTCTTTCTGATATTAAATAGGGATTAAGAACCTAAAAGTAAAGTAATATTGAATGCAAATCCAAATTTAAACATAATACATATGTAATTATGAATTCATAACCTCCTACTAAAGCTTCAAGATATTAAAAATGAGATATTTTTTAGCCAAAGCTCTGAAAGCATACATTGTATTCACTTTGAATTTTTTTGGTTTAATACAATAAAGTTTAAAATATTTCTCCGCTAATTTTAACGCCAAGTGTCGGGGATCGCACACTCTTAGGGATTTCCATACTCGCTAATGCCCTTTCTCTTCCGTCTCATAGGTGAATCCCTGCTCCGGACATAATAAGACAAATTCTGACGGTGCATAATAAAAACCGATCCTATTGAGAACTTGGAATTTCTGGAATCATCTGAAGATCAGAAACATTCATTATTTCAATCAATTGAGATGCCTTATTTGCAATACATTTTTAGAACTTACACAAGGTAAATTGCGTTCTACGTAGCGAGTTTCAGGACATTTTCACCGGAATTAATAATCAACGGAGCGCATCAGTCAATGCCACCAAATTTTTTCCCATTCCGGAGGGCGGCGATATTATCTGGGTAAATTGATTGTTCTCGCATTCCCTCTCTGCGGTTGATTTCAACCAGAAGCGTTCAAAATTTTGAGAAATCAAGTGTAAGCCAATTCTAATTCTACTTTTGTGATGGCATAGTGATTGCGAAGAAAGTTGTGGTCATGTTTTTCAGCCGTTGGCATCTGTATTAACATCTGCATACGTCATAGCTTCCCTGCCTAAATGTGAATTGAAATCAAATTCGTCTCTTGCTGACACGTTTGCGATGCAGATGGATGCATGGATGGACAGCGACGTTTCGTGATTGAACAATCAATTATCTTTAACAATTGCTTCATTTTCACTTGAACGATGACATTTCAACGCACCAGTGAATTAACTACAGCAGTGCGAGTCAGTGCGTAAAATACCGATTTTGGCATTCTCTTCGGAATTGTTACAAATTGTCCGTGGCCTTGATTTGCAGTTTGTACTGGAAAAGAGTTAATTTGTTGAAAACGGTGTGCTATAACTTGATTATTTTCCAATTAAATATTATAACATTATTCTGCTTAAAATATCCATGATTTACTACATGAATTTTCTTTGCAATATGCATAAAGAACGCTTACAGGGTGAATAGACGTGTAAATGAAGAGACATGAAATGAACGTAAATCATCATTTGACCTACCCATGGAGAGGTATTGTGATTTTTGAGTTAATCATGTGCTGCGAGAGCATTGTCAAAACGATCATTTTATTGAAACAGAATGCAAATCTATAGCTCTTTCATCCGAAATAGTTTACACACGACCTTGTTTTCGATCTAAATCGTCATCATTAAGAGGCGTACTTTACGTGGAAACCCGGGTAGTAACAAAAGAGATATTTTCTGCAATAACATTGTAATAACTGATGAGTATTACTTCTAGGATATACAATTATAAGCATGATATTAAATTAAAATTATTCTATTAACTATGCATAGTTTTCACAAGGTTACTCCTGAAACGACGGACTTCATTTTGTTAAGCCATAAACGTATTTTATGACAGCAAGCTATAAAATGCATCGATAGTTATTCGCAGAAAACATAGAAAGAATCACTTGAATATTTGTAAGTTGGCATCAGGAAACTAAAACATTGACAGATAAGTTCTGTCATATGTACGGGCATACCATTCACCAATTTGTCCTCAGGGATAGATGCATAGCTAGTGTATAGATAAAAGGAATGAATTTATCATTTCATAAAACATTCCCTGTCGTTAACTTCCTAAACACAATGAGGCATTTCTTTTATTGCCTGCTCCATATTGATAAATTATTTTCTAATTGCTCCTCTGCTTTTGAGAACATTTATGTTACTTTTCAGAGTCTCACTCAGAATTGGACATTCACCCAGTTGTTTCTCAGTTGCCCTGCCTGTTAAATCAAACATTTTTTCTCCCACATCCGTTTGTGATACCACTCTCATTCAATCTCTTAACACAGGCAATCTAGCGTAGAATAATTCTTTATCCTTCTTGTCTACTGATGGGGCTCTTGAATAACTCTCTAATCAAAAATTAAAATATTTCTTAGTTATCAATATTGCCTGATATTCGCATTTTTCATGGGGATTCTTTGCACGAATATATTTATTTTTTCTTTTTCAACCTTTGCATGTGCTATATTACCATTGCTACTTAGCATTTTTAGGTATATAGTTGCCTAATCCAATATCCTCACTACAGCTTACTCTGCTAGCTCTCTCAAGCGAACTTAACCCGTTTTGCGGAACACTTGCCATTTGACCCCAAGTCATATTCTCGAGTGTTACTTTTTACTGATGTTTTTATCATCATCGAAGCCAAAGGTCGGTATTGATGGAAAATGAATGACACACGACCCTAATCCACTACGATATTAAATGCTGGGCATTTCTATCTCCAAGTATTCCTTACCCATAATGAACGAGATTGTTTAAACAACAAAATTTTGTGTCAGTATTAGTATTAAGAAAATAAGAATCAATAATCGTGAACCGACGGCCTATTTCTATACACCGTAATAACAAATAAAAAGGGAATAAGCTAAATGTAAGGATACCTTTTAAGTAAAAGGCGTGTCCTACGTCCCAAACCCTGATACCAAGCACTTTGTCCCGCAAAAGGGCACAAATTACGGCAAGAAATTCGCAAATAAGGAACCTCTCTTCTCCTCACTCTTCGCTAATGATCCGTAGCATCTCGCTTCGCTGATGACAACTCTCATTTTTCCCGATCCTTTGATTCCACCTCCCGCGATGCTCACTGACCAATCCATAAGAGTCCTCCATCCATCTTCATCTCTGCCCGTTGCCTTCCACTTGTCCGGGCCTATTAGACCCCCGCTTCCTCAATCGTCTCTTCGCCAGGGGCTCCCTGCCTTTTGAACCGACCTTTGCCTTTACTCGGCCTTTCTTCCCCACCACTCGTCCATTTCACATCTCCCAATCTTGCCCAACGAGGTACCCCCCGCTGACCACCTTAAAAAAAATTATCGCATCTGCTCCCACTCCTTACACCTTCCACCCTCTCCATCGAAAACCTTCCGAACACGAAAATCCATTTCTCTGCCTTTCGGTTACTGTCATTTGTTCCGCTGAAATCACTCTCACTCTGCCTTCTGCCTGATTTCCTCTCGATTCGGCTTACGCTTTTGACGCATGATGGACTGACACGGTCCACCTTGCGACATACAAAACTACCAATAATGGCCGTAATTACTGGATAATATCCATAGAAATGCTGATATTAATTTTTCTAATTAAAATCATGAAAATAATTAAACAAAATATATAACATTGTATAGCGTTTCAGTGGCGAAAATTTCTCTCCAAAGTTTTCCACGCTTAAGCACAGGCAATTTCCCCTTGATTTTTATTGCTTGCATTAAAACAGCTTTACTTCTATTTTTTTACATCCTAAGGCATTTATTCCAGCTATAATTAAGGGGTAATTACTTATCTAGGCGAACGCATTAGTTAAATGGCTTCCTTTTTATATTACTCGGTTTACTAGAGTCCACTTTTGCTTAAATAAATATGGTCCTAGTGTAAAAGAGGTAGGCTTTAGGTCTAAAAATATAAAATCAGTTGAATGTAATGCTAACGACCAGGTGTCTTTAACTATGGCGGGGCTATTAACAAGGCCCTTTCTATATTTTCCGATAACCTTTCCCGAATAGCACATTGATAAAATGGTGATAAACATCCCTGTACTGACATCTATTGAGAGCAGCAATTAAGGACAATAGCTAATAAACAAACAGTCCATTCTACTAAGACCTTAGGGCTTAACGGAACGATTCAAAATTCAAATTAGTTCTACATGGTCTGTTAAACAGAAGCATATAAAATTAGGTAAACGAAACTTGGGATTATGACCCACCATTATTAAAAGTTTATTAAAAACTTGTTATAATTTTAACATTTATTTATATTCCAATTTGGCAAAACTATGAGCATTGAATGTACTATTGAAAAGTGTTATTAGATAGACTCACTATAGAAAACTCTACCCTGTAACAAAAATATCGGATTATTTTTACGCTGTCACTTTAATGCAGGGTGTATAATTTTATACCCTGGTATGCCAAGATTACTCTATTGAACGTTTTAAAGGTGTTACAATTATTAGCAAAACCAAATTTATTTCCACCAGCGGATTATAATTTTCCAAAGTTACACCCGCGTTTCATTATTTCATTAGGCGTATTTTTTATTATTTAAAATATTATATATATCAGTAACTTTATGAACAATGAGTGGATATATTTCTTTCATTGCACTTTGTAATTGCACGCCCAAATTGCTTATTTTAATGGATATAAATGCGTGTGTGTATTAAGTCCATAATGCATCCCAACGACCTTATTCCATAATTTAAGGTCGATATTAGATCATCAGAAATATGACAAAGTTTGCTGGTAATGAAGTGCCGGCGCTTAATGTGGCCTTATTCTCGATGGCTGCACCTTTTCATATTTATATTTCTGATATAAATACGCATATTTCACAATCATCTCTGACCCGTTGCTGAATAGTTTAAAGTTAGTATTTTCCTGCTTCAAAACCCTGGGTTGCAAAATATTGCTCATATAATCACTTTCTCTTGAACAAAACCTATCAATGGATAAAAACTTGAGACTTAAAATAATAAAATAGCATCATTATTTTCATATTTAGAAAAAACAGCTGAATTTTAAGTGAACTATAGTCATTCCTGAGGATATATTCTTTAATTTCCACCGTTTATTAGGTTTATGATTGTCTACCTATTGAGACTCATTAACGTAGGATATGGAATTTTGAAGGTTATTATGTTTGATTTGTTGACAAAGGATTTATTTGCTCCTTCAGCTTTACCGCTGCCGAATTAATTAAGTAAGACTGAAGCGGTTCTCGTCGGCGCTCTCACGAAGTTCGTGATTAAATAGTATGAAGATAAAAATGGTTCGAGGAAACGACCATTGTACCTTAATTTCAATGCAGGACGCATTTATCTAATTGATTTAATGCCAAATTATACGAATACATAAAGGTAAGGAAATGTTACCAGACGAATATTTACAAGGTTTCAAATATTCTAAGAATGCCTCATCTCGGTGCTTGCCTAATTGATATGTTCTCATTTCTCATGATAATAAAAACAAATCCCTTTTTTGCGCTGTTCATTGATTTTTACGCTTACTTAATTCTTCATAATCAGTAAGTCGATTATATTTCGAGAAAATTGTAATAAACCCCCATCCAAAAAGACAACCTGACAGACGAAATTTCGATAACTGTTCTGTAGAACAGTAACTGAAAAAAACTTAAAGCAGTTGCTTATTTCACATACATTCTACTTCCATTGGTTCCGTCCGAAACACCCAATATTTCCTTCTGCTACCTTGCTTTTCAGGGGTTCTCTCCTTTCTCACCATTCTCAGCATTCCATCGCTAAACAAAATACTTTGCCTGTCTCCTTTGGACCTCTCCCAACAACCTTTTCCACTCCCCAATATTTCTAGCGATTTCTCTTTGAATTTTTCTGATCTTTTTGCTTTTTCTATCCTTACTCTCTTATTTCTAAAGCCACCAATTTACGTCTATCATCTTGCTTCAACACCTATGACTGCACGCCGTGAAAAACTACGCTCCGTATCATAGTTAGTCTTAAGATACTATAATACAAACTCAAATCGGCCCTTATAGGGTTTTGAGATCTATGTTCCGAGTGTTCTAACATGAAATACCGCTCGGTAGGTTGTATTTTAACTCATATATGACGAGTTGAGGAAATTAAAAATAATTAATTTTACAAATCATAGAGTGAACCATTTTCTCTTAAGGGTATCTGCTAACAATAATTGATTTGCTTAAAATGTAAAATAAATACGATGCGTAGGAGATGTTGCGTACTGACTTCACCACTCTCACAAATATGAAATCAACTTTAGTGGCATTGATTCCTCTACATTTGTCCTAAGGATTTCATAAAATATTCTTCAATTCCTAATTTACGGTTTCTGTAGTCAAAATAGTGTTCATAAAACCGATGTTAAACTTAAACTTACTTTAAGATTGCATTAAATTCGACATAAAGGTGAATGTACGATACGAACACAATTAATCTCATTTGGCACATTTGGGTGCATTCCCTAGTAAATATAGGTTTCTTTGTCCTTCAGAGAAGAATCACCATATAATTGAGGCTTTAAGAGAATAGGAATTAATGGGTGTCCAAAATAGTGATTCAGATACACAAGCAATTTATTATGTTCATTCAGAACACTCTTTTCATAAAATGCTACCAATTGAACTTTCCTGGAAGAAATTCTCAATTTCCCGTCCAGTTCGTAATGAGCTTTAAATTCATACTTCTGAGATCATTCTGTGAGCATATCACCTATCTCGAAGAAATTGGAACTTGCTGTGTCTTCCTCCAAAAGCTGTTCAACCTAGATATTCAAAATTTTAAAAAATATATCAACACTGGCAGCAATGTGTACCTTACCTTTCCCGTCGGATTCCATGAAATAATCTCGACCAATCACATTGCCTCTTCAACTGCCTACATATCCCCCCTTCCAAAATCCCAGGATCTCCGTGTTCCGTCATAAACCCTTCTCCCGTGATGTAATGCATAACTAGATGCTCCTTGAGGGCCATATATCACAAACTTTAGTTTGCAAGAATCTAGTGCTTTATCTTCACGTCTGCGACGCTCTAAATTAGCTAACCCTAAGTAAAAAATAGCATATGGAATGACATTTATAGTATAACTATAAATAGCGTTAAAAGTGGACCTTAGAATGTGATAACGTATTAATTTATTCACAACTATTCAAAACAGACTTTTTTCAATTTTAATTTGTATACAAAAAAATAAAATTATACAGTTAAATATGATGATTTCGGTGTTTTACAGTTCAAATCCCCACCTTCAAATCTAAAAACTATGCGTAGTAAAGGGAACACTCTGCTATTTCACAAAATATAACATTACCGCGCTCCGATTAGATACAGAGTATCGTCATTATGCTGTTTCGAAAACAGTCACAGTCAAGGCATATGTTGTGGACTAGCAGAGCGTTTCCTTTTCTAAGCATTATGAAGGAGTTCTACCTACTTACAATATTCACTATATTACACATACAAGTTTTGCGATCCACTGTATTGTATATAAAAATGATATCCAGAGATATGAAATCACATTTTTAGTAGTAAAATGAGAGAAACTAGTAGCTACTCGTGCAAATCTGCCATTCCATATGGGTACAAGAAAATAAATTTCTCTCAACGCATAAAGATAACTCTATCCTCTGTGTAAGATAACCAAAGACAGTTTTAACAAATTTATCCTTTTTAGACTTCATTTATTTCAACGCTCTCTGCATGCTCTATTATTTTCAGAAAGGGCACATGTCATTGCCATCATGCAATTCCTTAACTTGACGAGTATATTCAGTGCTAAGAATAGGACTTACCCTGTGGCTGTAACAAAAGGGGTTAAAAACGCCAGTAAATTTCAGAGATTAGAAAAGCACACACAAATGATTCATTTCATTCATTGTCCCACATAAATGATATTCCCAAGGGAAACATTCGCGCATGTGAACTTCAATTGTAAATCACACAAAAGAGGGAACTGTTACTACCGCAGGTCAACATAACCCTCCGCTTAACGGAACCAAACCTCAAACCTACTTGAATTTGGCGAAATTTATGCTAAATGGCAATAGTGAAATCAGAAATGACTTCCATCCCTTGTTCGCCGACGAAAATGGGAGGTTGAGTTAAGAGATAGAAAAAGGAGGGGAGAGAGAGAATCAAGAAGATCGCTTAACACCATTAAGCAACCCGGGACAATCCCACGGGATGAACCTGGAGCAGTCAAAAATCCCTTCCTAACCACCACCTCTCGACCCTTCCCACCGTATCAAAAAACCAAGAGCCTTCTCCCCCCACTCACACCTTCCCCATTCCCTTTTCTCTCTGACTCCCTATCATTTCGCCTCGTACCCTCTTCCGGCAGAGTTGATTCCCCGCCTCCGGCTACTCCCCCCTCTTTTCCCATCCGACCCCCATCTGGGTCGCCTCGTGACCTTTCCCTATGCACGATGAATGATTCATGCGGCGCATGCAGCTCGCCCCAACTCCGGGGTCTCTATCCAGGCATCCCCTGGACCTCATTGGCCCCTCTCTCCCCCACTCCCTTTCCATGTGGTACCTACCACTCCTTTTCCCAAAAAGATTCTCATCATAAGGCCCTACCACCCTTATTCTTTTTCAGTCCGTTGATGGCGCTCCTATGAAATCCATTCTCCTTTTTAAGCTGACCTATCAACTCCCTCTCACCACCTTTCTCCATTAATTCACGTCACTCCTACATCCATTTTAAGTTTTGCATAACTCTGGCTTCCCTTATTCCCACACGTCTATTCTATCAGAAACTATTTACCTTCCCATGATGATATCCGGTGTAGGTGATGTTCCTACACTTACGCATAGGATCTTGAAATTCCGGTCATCTTAGTCACTATATATGTATTTAAATGTAAGCATGTCGCAAGGATGTGCACCTAAGTGTTGGTAGTATGTATGCTAAATTTGTAACGCAATCTCGGAAACTTTATGAAAAAGTATCGTTTCCATGGCAAACATATCAAAAAAAGAACTGTCCTAGGTAACGTAGATTTTACGAAAAAGAGGGATTTAATGAAAACGGCATAACAAAACATGCAAAACAAGATAAAATGTTAAGCGTAGTTTTAAATGCGTCATTAACTTGGCTATTATTGAAAATAGGTGAATATCGTGACTTATGAGATTTAGATGCGGAGAAGGACGGAAAATGTAAAATTGAAAGAATTAAAAATAAAGTATGTACGTATTGTATATAAAAAATACCATGGTAGTTGATTAAAGAGAAGTTTGAAGTTCTGTCTTTCAGAATTTACTCCGCGTTGATCCGCATTTTTGGGATGAGAGAGGTTTGTTGGGGTGAAATTCAAATTCAGAAAAAATGGATACAGCGCAAACTGATAGGAACATTACACACTGTGGTAAAGGGCAAAATATTGGGTAAATTCGAGGAATAATTAGACATTTGGGTTGGAATAATGAGAGGAGGGAAATTGGCGTAATTAAAGATGGATTAAGTGAGCTTGTGGCATTAAAGTATTTTAGGGCTTTATTTCACAAGCCTTAGAAGTGCGGCAGTGGTTGATTTCTTTGCTCATAGCATAAGAGACCACTATTAATATTGACGCATTAATAAAATAATGCACATAGTAATTACGTAAATATGACACTTATGTTTTCTTCAGAGGTTCGCATCAAGGATAGGCCTAGCCAAACCGTATTATTTAACAACATAAGGCGCTTTCGGGAATATAACAGAAAGCATTATTTATCCAATATTGTACAATCGCTAGTGAAAGCTACAAACTAGTACGAATATACAGTCTGTTACATGGTTATGAAACATCAAAATACGGGTCCAAATTCGAAGTCACGACCTGATACTTAACTCCAGACGTGATACGCATCTGCATACCGGATCGCTCGACTACTGTGTTGCATTGGAAATGATTATCTCAAAGAGAGCATCATGAATTTCCTTTAAAGGAACATAGGTGAAAGTGAATTGTGTTTCTATCAAATTTATCGTTATTAATAACCAAATAAGCATTTTGAAACTAACCAACATTGAGATGTTCTTCGTGACAAAAGGGATTTCTGATTTACCAATTGTTTTTGACTCCATAATGTCGTAAACTACCATGGGAGATTTTTCATTTCACCTAATTCAGCATTGAAATATTAAGTTAATTATAGCCAGTGCTCTATTTCCAAGTGTATGATGATTTCAGTATGCGGTAACCTGAGCAATAAAATACATTTCCTCCTTCATCTACCGGAAACAAGAAAAAAATTGAAAGAGGATGGAATAGGGAAGACTGTTAAATTCCAAAGTAGAGGGCAGCAAATCAATTCAGGCGGCCGTCGGGCTTTTCTGCGCTATTTTGGATCCTGCTTTAGACGCCGTGTGCACTTCAAGTGCAATGTACTGCTCGACAGGTTTGCCAAGGGAAATTAAACTTCGAATCTCTTCACTCATTTCACCAAGAGTAGGTCGATGCTGACTTTGAGTTGATGTCAACCCTTCTTTTCTCTTTAATTATTACCATGACACTTTGCCTACCAATCACCTGACGAAAAAGAGTCGCGTATATCCCCAAAACGTATCACTAAAGTTGTAGAATATTAATTACAATAAACATTGATTCAAGTCCCAACCCTTACAGATTGATTTCTAAGGACGTTTTGGTTAATGTACTTGTCAGGGAGAGCAATTTGATCGACAAGTATTCCGAAAATTTCGTGCTCGAAACTAGTTTTGGACAATCATAGAATCACAAGATGGTTTTGATTTTGGCTCCCACTAATTGCGTGCGGTGCTGTTCAATGTTTATGTAGAGGAAATGATTAAAGAGGCATGGAAAGAACTGGAGGTAGGAATGAAAGTCGGAGGGGAATTCGTAAAATCGGTTAGGTATGCTGAAGACCAAACATTAGTTACTCAGTCAGCCAAGAGCATTGCTGAGTGAATTGGAGATTCAGTGCGATAAATATGGGATGAGAATCAATATTAATAAAACAAAGGTTATGCGATTTTCCAGAAAGAAAAAGGCTAAGCTAAACATTAAAATAGGCGGGAAAAAAAATAGAGCAGGTAGAACAGTTTATTTATCTCGGAAGTGTTTTGGACCAATACGGTCAAAGTAGTAGGGACGTAAGGAGAAGAATTGCGCTAGGCAAGGAGGCTTTCTCAAGGAGGAGGGAGTTGATGACGGGGACGTTGAGTAGGGATGTTAAGACAAGACTAGTAAAAACTCTGATATGGAGCGTAGTTATGTACGGCGTGGAAACGTGGTCACTGAAGCAGGAGGATAGACGTAGATTGGAGGCTTTTGAAATGTGGGTGTGGAGAATGGAGAAGGTGAAATGGACCGAAAGGAAAACAAATGAGAAAGTACTGGAGATGGTGGGTGAGGAGAGGGGTTTGTTGAGAGAAATCCTATGGAGGCAGGAAAAATGGATGAAAGGCATATTGAGCGGTAGTGGAATGTTGAAGAAGGTAATAGAGGGGAGAATGTTGGGCAAGCGAGGTAAGGGCAGGAATAGGGTAGGGATGTTTGACGGGATGAAGGGAGGAAAGAAGTACACCGAGATGAAGAGGGACCTGATATAGATTAGTTTGATAGTTGGGGAGTCACAAAATGTTTATTTGATAGTTGTGTCCATCCAAAAACCTACCTTAAACGGTAGATTACTTAATAATAATAATTGCGTGCGCAACAGAAAAAGATTTTAACCGTCTAGTATCTAATTTGATTGGCATTTTTCTTAATATTCTGAAAATTTTCATGTGTTCTTCCATTATTGATGTAAAATAATCAATTTGTATTATCCAAAACTAATTGGTTATATTTGCTGAATTTATGGTATAGATTCGTTTTATGATGAAATACGAGATTAGGCTGAAAGCTATTGCACATATGCTTGTAGACCACAAACAAAATAACCATCTTTTAAAATTACATTGTGCATGTATTTTGAGAAGTGGAAGAATGGAGACTTCTTCTAGTGCTATGTCAAGGCGAGTTAAACAGCTATTCTCGAATTTTTAACTGCTAAAAAAGTGACTCCTTCTGAGATTCATCGTCTTTTAAAGGCTTTTTATGGTAACGATGCTGTTGATAGGTAATAGTTGTAAATCTATGGGTGCTAAATTTCGTGGTTACGATCCTGGAAGGCTATAATGGTTGATTAAACACGCAACGGACGTCCGATCTCTACCAAAGAATATAAAAATCGCAAACTCGTTGAAGATTTGATTCAAATTGCCCGCCGAATTATTCAAAAGTTTATCGCAAAACATATTGGAATATCCCAGGAACCAATAATCTTGCAATATGACAACGCTCGTCCACACACCTAGCGCGCAACTGGAGAGGCTCTGCGAAACCTGAAATTTGAATCGATTCCACACCCTTCTTATTCCCTCGATCTTGCGCCTTGCGATTTTTATTTTTTTCTTTAACTCAAGAGACTCCTCATGGGCAATCATGGTACCTCTAACGATGAGGTGAAGGCAGCTGTCAATAACAGCACGCTGTTTAACTTGCGTTGACATACAACAGCAACAGACCTCAAACCTGCACATGCATATTGATGGGGACTGTTACTTCAAGATGCCATCAGGGGTGCTTCAGAAGGTCATTTTGTTTGTGGTCTGCAACAATGTGTGCATTTGTTACCCTACTCTCGTACTAAAATTGTTTTGCAATTCCTCAGTATTTAAATGAGACACGACCAAAATTTTCACGTTCGACGTTATCATCAGGCGTGATGATGACGTTTCAATAAAATGCAATGGAATTTCTCGTTTTGAAATAAAATGCAGTGGAATTTCAAATATTTAGTTTTTCAATTTAATATAAAACTACTTCACGCGCAAGAAACCTATTTCTCACAGTTATAATTTCTTATTACAACGCATCCATCCCTCATAATACCAAAACTGAGTTGAATCTAGGATTTTATGCAGAGGTTTCCCAACATCTTAATTAGATGAATTTATTGGTAACTTATGTTTCCGGTCTGTTATTTGCTTCGTGGCTTGTGATTGTAACATGCCTTTCATCTTTCCACTTAATTTTCTTAAGCAATTCACTCCTCTTTTATTGGCTCCGTAACATCACCCTTGATCGATAATAACTTTGAAAAATATTTTACCATAACTAACGCTCAAACGCAATGTTCCGAGATCAAATTTCAATGACCATTTCTCCAATTCCTAAATTTAATATTCCTTCTTTTCTCTATTTTGTTACAAGTATAACAATACTTGTGTAGTTAAACGAGTAGAATATCTACAATTTAAAATTTGTTGGCCAAAATATTTTTTCTACAGTAGCTCCATCAAATCATTTAAGATAGAAAAACTGATAAATGTAAAACATCGATAAGCTTTTTACACAACATATATTTTAAATATATATAACATTAAAACGTCTGTGATTTTCCATCTAGTGAATAAGGTATATGTATTACGTTTTAAACCGTTTCATTTATAAACTAAAGTTTGTTTTTTTTATTTCAGGTAAGTGATGCAGTCCTTGATATTATTTCCGAGGAATAATGTAAGTTAATAAAAAATAATAGGTTAATGCCTGGTAAATTTTCGTAATATATATGGGATAAAATGCTTAGAATCTGAAACCTAACGTTTAGTAGTTTTCCCCAAGAAATATTAAAAGTTATAAAACAAACAATAAAAGTGATTATAGGAATCTTCAATCAGGCATTCATGAAGAAGAAGCAATTACTATGTACAAAGAACATAAAGCTGGAAACAAGGTAAGGAACGAGGAGGTATACAAGAGCAGAATTGGATTGGACCATATGGAGAACTCTACGACAAAAAATAAAAAGAAGGATTGGACACATATTGAGGCACAATGCATTTATGAGGAATATAATAAAAGGAAAAATAGAATGGAAGATTCCATGAGGAAGACCAAAATATATCTACATAGGACAAATAAAGAAAGATATAAAACGGAAAAGGTATCAAGGATTAAGGTAATTGACATTGAAAGTAGTAGAATGGCTGCAGTAAACCAATCCTAGGATTGAAATACTGATGCTAAGATGTCTATATATATATGATTTCTTCGAAGTAAAACGGAAGTGTTGAATAAAAAACTTAGACAGTAACACACCGCACGAGAACACACATAAAGAACACTCACAATAATATCTTGATAATTTCGACGGACTCGAGCTCCGTCTACTTCGGAAGATAATATATGACTGAGGAAAAGGGTACGTGGTGCAGAGAGAGTAGGGGACGAGGGAGAGGGGAAAAACAGGTAGTGGGGGAGGGGTGAAGGAGGGGTATGTGGAGGGGGAGAATGCGGAGCGGAGAACAGGTGGAGGGAGAGGGGTGAAGGAGGAGGTTATGGAGGGGGAAATGGAGGCCAGAGGGGAGCGGAGATGGAATAGGGAGGATGCGGAAATAGTAACAAGCGACAAAGAAAACTAACAATTCATCCACAGATACCACAACACCCATGACCAAGGCATCAACTCACCAAGTCATCATAAGGGCTCGACACGTCAAAACCCAGGACAAGGATAACAAAATGTATGCGGATGAATAAATTGTCCCACCACCTCACAAGAAACAAATCCACCTCCCAGCCCCCCCCACACCCATTTAGTGAACGACATTGAGACCCGGATGTTGATAGGCTTTACACAGCCATATAAATGCCAATTCCATTGTTTTTAATTTTATAGGGTTATCGGATGGGGGAAGGGATGCTAGCACGGAAACATTGTAACAGTGGTTGAAGGGGGTGTTGTGGTGGGACGCATGTTTTGGGATGGGAAGAACCGCGGACGGGGAAGAGGGATTACATGAGGCGTGATGATTGTTCACCCTGAGGTTCAGGGGTGTAGAGCACTGGCCTATATAAAATTCCGGGCAGAGTTTGCAAGTAAAAAGATAGATTACATTCTGAGATGTGCATGAGGAGTGGGGGAAGGGCGGGAGAGAGTAAAAAGGTGGGATGGAGAGGGGTGGGGTGGTGAAAATAGGACAAGTTTTGCATCTTGCTCGCAAGCACGGAGTGGGTGTGATTCTGGGGGTGGGAGGGGATTTGGAAAGAGGCTTGGTGGATTTGAGGAGATCTGATAGGTTGGCGGGTTTGAAGGTAACAGAAGGGCATTTAGGAAGAAGGTTGGACGAAACGTTGTGATTTTTGAGGATGGGGTACAGGTCTTTGAGGATGAATTTAAGGGACTGAATGCCAGGGAAGTAGGTGGTGCATATTGAGAGAGGGTGGGAGTCTGTGGTTGAGGGAGGATTGGGGGTGTAGGATTGTTTTAGGATTTTTTTGTGGAGAGAATCTGGGTATCCCCGTTGGAGGAGGGAATGGTGAAGGTTGTTGAGGTATTTGTTGAGGGATTCGGGATAGTTGCAAATGCGGTGCCCGCGGATAGATATGGAGTAAGGGAGGGAGCGTTTGGTGTGGTAGGGGTGGCAGCTGCGAAATTAAGGTATTGTTGTTTGTTAGTAGGTTTAGTATGTACGGAGGTTAGAAATTTGTTGTTAGGGAAATATTAACATCAAGGAAAGTGATCTGTGATGATGAGATGTTGGAAGTGAAAGAACGAAATGAGGAATCATTAAGTTGGGAGATGAAGGAATTGAGGGAATCTATGTTATGTGGCCAGAGTAGAAAGATGTCATCAATGTACCGAAGCCACAGAAGGGGTTTTAGAGAGTAACTGGAAAGAAACTTCTCTTCCAGGACACCGATTTGTTTCTTGCAAGGTGGTGGGACAATTTATTCATCCCCATGCATTTTGTCATCCTTGTCCTGGGTTTTGACCTGTCGAACCCTTATGATGACTTGGTGAGTTGATGCCTTGGTCATGGGTGTTGTGGTATCTGTGGATAAATTGTTAGTTTTCTGTGTGACCACCTTTCTCAAGAGGAACAGAACTGAGGCAGAGGAGGGCCCGAAAGCAGTGGTAGGAAGGAGAAGGGGGAAAATGGGGGAAAGGAATGGAAAAGAAAGGAAAAGGGGGGAAAAGTTATATATATATATATATATATATATATATATATATATATATGTATATGTATATATATGTATGTATGTATATGTATATATATATAATATGATTTGTTCGAAGTAACAAGGTAGTGTTAAATAAAAAACTTAGCAATACACAATAAGAGACCACATAAAAGGAACACTCACACGTTATTTCTTGATAATTCCGTCGAAATAGGGGGATAAGAACACATATAAAGGAAAAACACAAAAGAGATGGGGATTATATACTTACTATCTCCCTACTGTCTACTTTACCTAATACGTACTATACCTACTTTACCTTTTACTCTTTCTCCTTAGTTCGTCCATTTTTCCTATTATTTAGTGTTAAACATCTCCCTAACGACATCTCCTGGCAAAAGAATCGGGGCACTTGGATGCATTACCTCCCCGCAGATTTCAATATAATCATGTTTCCTCGACAGCTCAGCTGTTTAGAACATCTGCCCGGCAAGTCGAAAGATCCGGTGTACAAGTCCCAGTCAAAAAAATATTATTTCACTTGTGATCTGCTCGATTTCACCTTCCCCACCTCTCTAGCGTTTGTCGTTTTTTGTGTTCCTATCCCTTTTCCTTATATCTAACTCCATGTGAATGAGTTGGTATGCGTGGACATATATATACATATATACTAATATATGTTATATATAAATACATAAAAAATATGATAAACATAAAGACATAAATATATTTATATATATATATAAAAATATATATTTTTAAATATATATATATATATGTTGAATTTGGTTCAAAGTTTCTATGTTTATCAATGCACTAATGGTTAAAGTGCATCTGGTTAATGTTAATCAATATCTTGTCGGAATCATTAAAATGTAATTTTAATTAATGCTTGATATTATTTGATAAGTTTCAAATAAAATGTTAACTTGTCCATTGCTACATTATGTAAAAGGTTCGGTTTATTTTTGATGATGGGTTTCTGAATTATTATCGGCAAAATTGATCGACACGGAAATGTGTAACAATTTTCTTCTATATTGCCAGATCAATTTCTAGGTTGAAATTTATTAAATAATATTCAGTAAATTATATTTTTCATTCCTTTTGAAACTAATGTTCCAATGTATTCATTATTTATATTAGGCAAAAAGCTGAAACTTTAATACTGTTTGACCACGCATAAGAAATTAATCCTGCCCTCTCAATGGTATTGTTGGTCCATACCTCCAACATCAATGCCTCAAGAATTCAGCCTTAATGAATCCCAGTACACAACGATACGAACTTGAGGCTTTCCAATCTATTGAGATGTGTTTTGTGCTGTGCAGGGGAATCTACGAGCTTAATTTAAGGAAAATGAGGGAGGGAGTTTGGAAATGGGTGCATTTTCCTCCGGCTGTAATGACTGGGTTCGATTTCCTTGTCTAGGAAACTTTCGTGCTTCGTACGGACTTGCTCCCCATTAGCTCTCTTCGGATGTAAAAATAGCTACGCGGAGTCTTTAGCAAGGTTTTCGGATTAGCGAAGGCTTTTGCCGTATTATCTTTCGGCCTTCCGTGGCACCTCAGTTATTGGGCGTCTCTCGCCTGCACGTTCCCCATTGTTACCACCCTTCTTTTCCTAGCAATAGATAATGTCTAGGAAATGTTACTAGTGGGGAATACCTAGTTTCTATCATGGTAGTGATACTCTTTATATCACGCTCTGGCTCAGATTCGAACGTGTCCTTTGTTTGCGATAATTCTTCCTTTTGCACAAACGACCTTTAATTACAATAGAAAAATATTTCTTAATCTACAGAACAAAACTTCCCCTCATTAATTTCATTCAGGGTATTCTACCTATTAAAGATAGACTCTAGATGACTATAAACCACTATTTACTTCTAAATATCACGTGAACTTCTTTCTTGTCCAACATTATTTCCTTCTTCGTTTCTTTGTGATACCAGCATGCTTAAACATGGTCTAAAATACTCTCTTCGCCTTTCTTCTACCCTGCTTACACAACATTCTCCTTTCTTTCATGGCCTTCAAAATTCCACCAATTTTTAACTTTTCTCCATCCAATTTATGCACTTTTTTTAATTTCTCCAACCGAATTCCTCACTTTACCCACCTTATTTAAAAATTTAACATTCGCCTTCCTCTCCGCTCAACTTACTTCCTTGATTCTCCGTTACACGCTCATCTCAAAAGTCTCTAATCTATTTTCAACCTCTTGCTTCAAAGATCAGGTTTCGCATTCATGTAACGTTTTAATCCATATATCAAGTTTTACTAATCTTTTCTTTATATCTTTACTAAGTGACCTGCTCACATCAAACATACACGATATTTTATTCTTAAATATACATTAGTATTGTTTCGGAGTTCGAATTTGATTTCCCTTTGTATAGATACGTATGCTGTTTTTTCAGTTTATCGTTACTCTTTTCCAAAACAAGATTTAAATCTTTTATTTTAAAACGCTGATGCCACCACCGACCACTTATTATCATGCTTGGAAATTCTAAGTATCCCTCTGCTATAATTTATTACATCCATCGAGGCATATGTTGCATACTCTGTTGTCAAATGAATAAAATTGGACGTCAAAATAGAAAGGTGCCTGAGCCCTTTCTCATCATCTTTTCTTCATCCTATTAACACGCATTCTCTCGGACTCGGCTTTCACCAAAATTTTCTCCTTTCCGCGCTTCTGTCGGCTATCTCAGTTGCCTCATTCACCAACCACCTTTCCCTTAACCACATCTCACATTCATGGAGGCATGATTGAGTTATTATGGCACGCGTAGCCAATTAAGCTCTTTTGAAGCTTCAATGAATGAAAATACATAAAAAAAGGGACATGAAAGACATAGAATTAAAATAAAACTATTTCTTAGCCTATAGGGATGCATAAGACCTTCATAAATTTGATGATTCCTTCAAAAATTTATTTTTCCGAGCAGAAACAATAATGGCATTACTGTTACCCGGCAAAATACCAAATAAATCCATTAAATACCTAAAGATTCCTTCAGAGCTTTTCTAATTATTTACATATAGGTTTATGACGGTTTATAACAACCTTATAAGTACATTATTTCTGAGAGTTTCCTCCTTTCTGCATTGCATTATTTATTTATTCATTTATTCATAATGCCTGTATGTTTTCAT
Source organism: Hetaerina titia (assembly GCA_037158775.1). Classification (NCBI taxonomy): domain Eukaryota; kingdom Metazoa; phylum Arthropoda; class Insecta; order Odonata; family Calopterygidae; genus Hetaerina; species Hetaerina titia. The sequence continues at coordinate 26,102,416 of CM073774.1, read as the reverse complement.
GTTGTCTAAGAAGCCTACTCTCTTCCTTTTCCATCCTGCTTCTCGAACAATATCCATTCTTTCACAGCCTAACGTTTACCAATCTTTCTTTCTTATCTCATGGAACTTAACACGTCCAAAAGCCTTTCAATATTTTCTCCATCCATATTATCTGCCTTTTTCGGAATTTCACCAGCTTACTCTTCTCTTTTTTCTTACTTTATTTAATATTAATTAAAACCTAAGGGTTTGCTTTCGTATCTTTCCAACATATTTTCTCTATTTCTCTCAACACCCATATTTTATGAGTATCCAAATATGTTTATCCTTTTACCTTTGCCACACTGTTCTATACTCAAAATTAAAGTTCTGACAATGTCTTTCTTTACATCTTTACTCAGTGCACCACTCATGAATTCTCTTTTTCTTACCAATACTTCTTTTAATAGCGCAAATATTCTCACTATGTTCCCGCTACCATGCCTTTCCCTCTAAAATACAGCCAAAACATATGCATGAACTGCTCCGCCTGATCTTACTTTATTCCCTCCTGCTTTAATGATAAAAGTAGGAAAATTGTTCTGAGGGAACTACTTCTAAATAATATTATTTTTTTCTTTTCTTCCTAATAATACGCATCCTTGCGCAATGTTCCTCTAAAGACTTAAGAAAAAACCTGCAATTCATTGGTTTGCCAGACCCTCTCCATACTACCTTTAACTTTTGTTCAGTACATATTTTGTACAGTACCGAATATAATAGGCTGGCCTACACCCCTTCCCTGAAACTCTCTGTTACCCCGATTTTCCCACTTTTACACGTCACATGTTTTACATTACTTATCTTAGATATTATTATAATATCATTAAGAAGGGATTGTTACCATTTCCTCTGAATAAATGAGCGACAGTAATAACCACCAGAGTATCATAAAATTGGTAAAGTTAATCTATCTATTAATATAATTAAAAAGCTAATCGGAAAACCTCAATTTATGACAATAAGTTTAGAGCTTAGACATATATACTCTTGTATAGGCTATATTTGGTGGAAGAGCTATGGTCTGATTCGTAGTATCTATGAGGAAGGAATCTGGCCGGAAGATTTTGTGACATCGGTGTTAGTTCCTATTCCAAAAAAGGCAAAGGCTTCGTCATGTGAGGATTACAGAACAATAAGTTTGATATCCCACGCAGCTACAGTTATTCTCAGGATCATCAAAAAAAGGATAGAGAGTAAGGCAAATGATTATTTAGGGGATGATCAGTTTGGGTTTAGGAAGGGAAGAGGTACGCGTGATGCCATTGCAGTAATAAGATCACTAATTGAGAGGAATATAGAATACAATCAGGACGTTTTTGCCTGTTTTGTAGATTTCGAAAAAGCATTTGATAGAGTGAATTGGAAAAAATTAATGCGTGCATTGCAGAAAATAGGAATGGATTGGAGGGACAGGAGACTTATCCGCAACCTGTACATGTCTCACTGCTGACTGCTCAGGTGTGAGTGGGGAACGGATAATCCGGATGGGCAGTGTTTGGAAGAGGAGTAAGGCAGGGTTGTCCATTATCACCGGTGCTGTTCATCGTATATGTGAAGGAAATGATTAAAGAGGCATGGAAAGAACTGGTAGTAGGAATGAAAGTCGGAGGGGAATCCGTAAAATCGATTAGGTTTGCTAATGACCAAGCATTAGTTGCCCAGTCAGCCAAGGGGCTGCAAGGATTGCTGAGTGAATTGGAGATTCAGGGCCATAGATATGGGATGAGAATCTATATTAATAAAACAAAGGTTATGCGATTTTCCAGAAAGAAAAAGGCTAAGCTAAACATAAATATATGAGGGGAAAAATAGAGCAGATCGAACAGTTAATATCTTTCGGAAGTTTTTTGGACAAAAACGGTCGAAGTAGCAGGGACGTAAGGAGAAGAATTGCGCTAGGCAAGGAGACATTCTCAAGGAGGAGGGAGTTTATGACAGGAACGTTCAGTAGGGAGGTTAAGAAGAGACTTGTAAAAACTTTGATATGGAGCGTAGGGTGGACCGTACGGGGCGGTAACGTGGTCGCTGAAGCAGGAGGATAGACGTAGATTGAAGGCTTTAGAAATGTGGGTTTGTAGAAGAATGGAGAAGGTGAAATGGACCGAAAGGAAAACAAATGAGGAAGTACTGGCGATGGTGGGTGAGGAGAGGGGTTTTGTGGAGAGAAATCCTATGGAGGTAGGGAAAATGGATGAAAGGCGTATTGAGGGGTAGTGGAATGTTGAAGAAGGTAATAGAGGGGAGAATGCTGGGCAAGCGAGGAAAGGGCAGGAACAGACTAAGGATGTTGGACGGGATGAAAGGAGGAAAAAAGTAGAAAGAGATGAAGAGGGACCTGATGTTGCTGGATTGGGTTTTGTTTGGTGTTAAAAATATTTATTTGATAGTTGTGTCCATCCAAAAACCTACCTTAACTGGTAGATTACTTAAAAAAATAGTCAATATGGGATAAAAGTAAGAGAAAACTATCCTTTTTGAAGTATCATAAGTTATGAACTACCGGATGAAAAACATCACAGGTTGATTATTTCCTTACTGCGGAGAAACTTCCACGCATCTGCCACAATGGCATAGATGCTGAACTTATTGACGCGAAAATCGATGTCGATCAATGAATTCCAGAGTATCTGCAATTCCGCACGAGATCATCTCAATGAGATGCCTACCACCTCCGATACAACGTGACGACGCTTCGGCCTTACCCTTTACTCCATTAATCTTATCGTATTCCTTCCCTCCCTCCAGCAACTCGCTCAGTTCTCCCAGTACACTTCCTCAACCCACCGCGTCTCGCATTCCGCCAATTCCTACACAGCCTCCATAGCAGTCCACCTTCAGCCATTTCCCTCTTTGCGTGCCCGAACTCAGTTCCCATTTCAAACTTCGCCGCTTCCAAATGAATGTGAGCTTTGTACGACTAAGTTTATTTTTTCGAAATTTACCGTGAAATAATATAAATTAACAGCTCAAAAGATTACCTAATCGCTGATTTGGCAGAAAGTAAATCTAATGAAAATTATCTAACTTTTTAATCGCCTATCTAATAAACACATTGCCACATAACTGAATTGTATGTCAAGATTATAATATAGAGTAATAGAGAAAGAGGAGTGCAACTAAAAGCCATAGAAATTAATTATAGTGTTCCATTATTGTGTTTAAATTTAGCTCATCATGCTTAGTATAGTTCTTTGTATCTTATACATTATATATATTATGAAAACATATATATATATATATATATATATGAGTGTGTGTGTGTGTTTGTGTGTTTAAAGTGGTTAGAGCATCGTCCCAGAAATTTGAAAGATCCGGTGTTCAAGTCCTGGTCGTAGAAATATTTTTGCGCTTGTGATCTGCTCGATATGCTCGATCTGCTATATATATATATATATATATATATATATATATATATATATATATATATATATATATATATATATATATATATATATATATATATATATATATATATATATATATATATATATAAACACAGTAATCAACCCTGAAGGTCGGTTTAGTAGGTGATGGTAGAGCTCACGTACTCACATAGTACTCACGAGAGCAATATAACTTTTGGACGGCACAATAGAACACAGAATAAAACAGATAACACGTTAAAGGACACTCACACTCTAGATGATTTGAGCTTTCGACCTACTCCGAGGCCTTCTTCAGGTCAGGTGACCTGAAGAAGGCCTCGGAGTAGGCCTACAATACGTTCGAAAAAATAAACAATTGGGTCATATATATTCCATATTTCTTGTACAGCTATTTTTAGTTCAATTAGAGGATATTTAATTTTAGTTGAAACATTATTTTTGAAAGCAATCCAACAAAACGCCAAAATCACCACAGATGAAGTGATTTCCAACGATTTTTCTTTTTATATTATGAAATGCTGTCTTGTAGTGTACCTAAAAAACTAAACATATTTTCGGGTCCAATTGGAAAAAATATAATTATTTTCATTGCTACCATTCATTATCAACAGGTCTTAATAAATGAAAAAGTGAATATCTTGGTAGCTCCAAAATCTCTTATCAAATTGATTTAACATTCCAACGAGTTTAAAATGTCGTTAGTAACATCCTGTCTTTACTTGCCAGGTGGTCGGAATTCGTTTTTCCAGTCACCTTACGAATTTTACTTTCAATTAAATAAAAAATATTGGAAACCGAATTCACATTAAATAAACTGGTTGTCTTTGTTTCAGTGCGAATAATACATGAGATAATTTTGCTGCATGTTGTTAACTTGTTATACGAGTCACTCATATTACAGAATACTGGGAGAACTTAGGCTTCCTGTACAGAATGCTTGCATATTTCAGCATGTAACTTCTCTTGAATCATCTCCAACACGAAGAACCTTTTTGTTTCGAAATGCAAAGCTGTTTGCCACACGGAATCCGACCGAGATCCCGTGAACTCTGCTGGTTGGCTCATCTTCCTCAATGTGACAAACCTGAGAGCGGAGATGAGAATGTTAGAGATGAAATGTCCCTGGGTTCCACTGATAACTGTTTGCTGAATAAGAGATAAAGCATTGGGTGGATGAAGAACAATGCCCTAGCGAATCGATCCAATATCTTTAGGAAGGTTTGTCATTCGGGGTTGTAAGCTACACTGAACCTAATGGAATACTGTCTTCACTATGAGAGGTTTTTTCAAGGAATTGGAAAAAATATTAAGTACATATTAGAATTATTCACATCTGCGTGACAATATATAATGGAAGCCTGAGTTGGGAAATTGGATAGGAAATCTGCTTGAAATGATTTGTTTCTCATGGACAATTAAAATTAATACTAACAATATGTCCAGTTAAAAAAGATCTTATGTGTAATATTTTTCAAAGTTAAGTTTAATTATAAAGTTTTTCAGATGATGTACCGGGTGTGCTCAAATATTTAAATGCCATGAAATATAATTTTCATCGATCTATTTATACTTCTATCTGTCTTAAGGCGTAATTTTAATGACAAAAATCGATGTTTTTTTGGGGGGGTTTTAGGTATTTGTACCACGATCATGGTGTTCATACAAAAATATATTTCCACGGCAGAGAATTAGCTGCTTTAGTCGCTGGTAAGAATTTTTCCTTGGGTGTGGGTGTTTCGTTATATTACTAGTTCTTTGACCTCTGGGAAACCTGAGGATACATAAAGTTTTATCTTATTCTCAAGGGCACGCAGGGCGGCAGGAGAAATTCAAAAGCAAGAACAATATTTTCTGGAAAGCAAAAACACTGAATCTAACATGACAGAGAATTGAATGCAATCTCCAGGAGTGCCATAAACAGTATCACAAACGGATAAAATTCATGGAATTAATACAATATCTATCGTCAAAAATAAATATTCTGCATTATTTGAAGAGACTGAAAAGATAAAACTGGAAAATACAGTATGCTTCCCTAAGCATAAGAATACATAACATTCACTGAAGGGATCACATTCCAGACATATTGAACGATTACGGAAAAATTTGTAGTAATTAGTGAAGCACAGAAGACATAGATATAGACATAGAAGGGTATGGCATAGGAAAGGGTCATAAAGTCATTCCGAATACGAGGCGGAAGAAATAAAGTATCACCGATTTAGTAGCACAGAGATCTGATCATGATGAGTTAGTCACACGATTAAATTTATATACATTTTAAGTTTTGTTTTAATGTTTTCCTCTTGCATAAATGATTTTAAGTTATGAAGCAAAAGTGTGTTAAATATTTAAGGGAGGATTACCTGTCAAAGGTCAATCTCATACTTAGAGGTCGCATACTTAAGGGCCGTCTATCTTTCCATTATTTTTGTTCAACCAATAGCCTCTGAAGAGTAACTCAGAAGAATCTGTAGACCGCTGGCAGAAGGATCCGAGTTCAGAATCCAAAGGGTCAATATTAATATCCGTTCAGGCCGCTTAGAGCGGGAATTAAGGAAATTTAGATTTTTGTAATGGATTTAAGCAAAGGTTTTCAATAATGAAGGGAAAGCGTGGCGTGGAAATAACTCTGCTTTAAATGTATTTAACAAATTAAAGTTCTGTTTCCTATTGATACTTGACTAATTTTTGACAGGAAAATATAAGTTCAACAATTTCAAACAATGAATCTTTGCAATGTTATCGTTTTGGTGAGACGAAACTCAAAAATCTACGTAAGTATTTATATTAACGGTTTACCAATATCAGTTGAGTTTTCGTTAAAAATTGTTATTTTATTCAGCAATTTTTATATATTTTTCAAATATCACGGTGTTAGTGCCTTTTTTAATTACTCCCATTCAAGAAAACAGACCCTTTGGTATTCTCGCTCCTCCCCCTCCCAGAGTTCTAAGATGAATTTTAATGGCAGGCCTCCCATTTTCGTCACATAATACGTAACAACATCACCCTTCCCAGTCCCTTGGCCAAAACTCCTTTCGTCTGGTTCCTTTCTTCCTCTCTTCAGCTATTCCTTCCCAAGAGCCTGGCGATAGCATCTGCCGACCCCACCCCAACTACCCACAACACGGTATTTCGGAGCTCCTGTGCCTTCAGAGAACCGTTTTTCAAAACTGCAATTAAATTTGTAGGTCTTCCGAGGGCAGGGTAGCATAATATGTAAGTTCCTTAAGGAAATAGTGGAATGTAGGGACCATTGATTAGTGTTGAAACTGATTGGTCAACAATTGAAGAATTTGTATGCGCAATTTACAAGAGATTTTATTATGCCTTTCCGCACTGAGACGGACACGTTATTAAACTGGCTTCACACGTCACACCGGTTATTATGTTGCGGTGTGCATTCTGGCTTTACGTTGCATTTTCATCCATGTCAGAATACTGGCTGCATAGGATGAAAATTATTTGTTTCTAAAGCTATTAAAGTTTTAATGATTTTGAACGAGCGTTTTCATCTTAAAATACACAGGAAAATTTTATCCTTTAGAAAATATACGAGTATTTTTCCCAAAAGTCACATCCATTGGGGTATGAAGAATGTAATATGGAGCAGATTTCAGAACTTAAATATTTATTTTGATTTTTTGATTATTTATAGTATTTCTATTTTCTCTTGACACAAATCATTATCAAGGACCTAATGAGCAATACTAAAAAAAAGATTTACTAGGCAACGTTAATGTTAGTTGGAAAATTAAAACTGTAATGATTTATTTATGATAATGGTATCTTAAAACTACAAAAATAATCCAAGCTAAACTTCAGTATCTGAGTTTTCTACCAGGAGTTTTTTCTAGAAAATCTGTATCTTTTATAGGAAGCTGTTTTCATAATTCCACACTTTTCGATACTTATATGGACTAAACAAAATTAATATTTTATCAACACCCGCTTTTCAGGAACACATGTTCCCGGAATCTAAAATAGATTCTAAAGTGAAAATGTCTAAGATGGAATTATTTGATGGAATGGGATTATTTTTGGCTTACTGTCTACGTGTCATTGGTTTTGGGGATAAATATTAAGGGTGGAACGTATTTATTTAAGTATTCAAAAAATAAATTTTGATATTGTATTAGGGCACTCACAGGATCAATTAAAGCACTTATTAAGATCGAGAAAAATAATTTTCTGTTAGGTACTCTTGAATGGGAAATTGCAATTAATTGTAATTATTTAGATAGATAAAAGTGTAAAAGTCAGCAACCAACAGAGATCTAAAATTACCAATCGGAGATGAATATTTTTTTCATTTTTATAGTTTGTAAAAATAATAACAACTAATTAATCGGAGGAGTTAACCGTCAATAGTAAAACTATCAAAATGAGATACATTTCTGGTCTCTAATCTCAAACAAATATTCCAACGGGGTTTAATATATTTTGTTGAAATTCTAAGGGGCTATTTTATTCACCTTTTCTTTTAAATACGCCATCTCCTGAGCACCGGGGCTTCATATTTTTACTTCAAACGTAATATAGGTAAAATACTCTTTCTCTTTGTTCTGGGGTATTTCCAGCATTCATTATATGTGCTCGAAATCTTGGACTATTTTTTGTCTCAGGCGTAACTTCATGAAATTTGCATAACATATTGAAATGAAATTGTTTACTTTGTAATTCCACACAATTTATTCAAAACACGACCTAGGTTTCGACGTTGAACGGCATCATCAGGTGGTCCTCATAGAAGCACACTTCTGATAGAGGGAGGGGTTTCCACCGCCTCTTTCCCTCCCCCCCATCCCTCCTCTCCCCCCCCCCTCTTAAAAAAACTATATATTCTGGAACTCACTGAATCTATGTACCTGATGATGTCACCTATGCGACGTAACCGGTCGACTTTAAATAATAAAGTGTGGAAAAAAGTAACATCTCTCTTTTGATTTATTAGAATGGATTTTCACAAAGTGAAGCCTGAAACCATCGAGAAGGAGGGGTGATATATTTCGTCATCGTAACACCAAAGCGATCAGTTAATAGACGTTTAATTCTGTCTTATCTATTATATATTAAGTTCTTAATTCTCTTTTCCTTTATTATAATATTAGTACTGCTAATTTACTAATGTTTAATTTCATCCTCCATTTCTAAACACTCTAAATCGATGGAGAGTATTCCACAATCTGCCGGTGTCCCTATTTCACCATAAACTACTGTCTCCCATAAAATCAACCGAAGGTTGGTTCTAACATTGAAATTAGATCATTAGTGTGTGTCATGCAAAGTAGAACCCCAATAACGCTTCCCTGTGGCACTCCGTAAATTACGTAAAACTCCAATGAACTGCACTTGTCGAATATTGTGTTTTGTTTACGACTGGATAAAACGTCTCTAATCCAGTTTACTTTGAGTTTTGCTAATTCTGTTATTTAATTTCTTATCGATTTTTATCGAGAAACCTTGTATGAAATTTTCTTTAAATCTAAAAAGACAGCATCCACTTCTATATTCCATTCTTCATATTTATGGATACGATGAAGAAAAGCTCTGTGTCTCACATGATCTACACTACATCACAATCTAACGTGTTTGACATGATCGGATTTTCCCAAAACCAACCTGATTACGGCAGATTGTGTTTTTTTATGTCCAAAAATGTCATTTTGTTACTAACAATTGCATATTCTAAAATGTTATCGGATATTGAATTCTAAAGGATATTGATATTAGGAAATATGTCCGTCTGTAGTTACTGGGGTATTTCTTCTCATCAAGTTTTGGTTCTAGAGAGAATTAAGAGTTATTTGAGCTAACCAGCAGTCGTTAGGTACTGACTTTTCTTATATCTACTTATTTTATACAACTAAAATGAGGTTTTATATCTTCAGTAAGCTCCTCCATTATTCTTGTGGGGATGTATTCCGCATTTGGGATTACTATATTTGTTTTTGCACATCGGATTTTTTATTTTATCCTTTCCAGGACAACAATACATCAGCCACTAGCTTTTCAGGTGTGTGGGGGAATTCGTTTTATGCATTGATATTTTTGCTGTAATCGTTCTTCCTTTTTCTGAAAAGTGAACTTGATTCCTAGTATTTTTTCTTGGCGATCATTGAAAGAATATTTACTTGGAGAAATAATAATTGAATCTGAAGAGACCATCAATATTTAAATCAGGTCCTCAGAAACTGTAATTAAGAATTTTCCTGGTACTGATTGTTTTAAGTATTATGAAATATTTGCTACGGGTGTTATGTGATCTCTATCTTCATCTGATCGTGAATTGAGATGGTTTGCAACTAAAAATCGTATGTAAATCAAGGTGTTAATCTTTTGATATTTTCGTAGCTCATTCGTGGATATAGGGTGGCGTAGTTCCTTGCCGCTTAAGCAGTGCTCAGAAAATTACCGAGCCTCTCAATTTCACCAATGTTCTCTACCATTATAAAGGAAGACAAACTTTGAGCCCGAAAAAATCTTTGTCTGAATTGGCATCACTAGTAGACCCGCTCTCTTAGATCAGCTATACACTCGTATAGCGGTCTTTCTTGCCGAATTATAATTTTTACATAGTTTATCCATATCTTCACACTGTTTGTCATTCGTTCTCTATTTTCATCACTTCTTAAGAAATGATTTTATGCAAACGTACCCTGCAAGATTTCTGCTAGATACAAAATTCCTTTAATCTGAATATCTCGTGGTAGTTTGTGGTGTTTTGGGATTTATTTTGACGATCAATAGAATGATGGCCCTTATTTTAATATTTCCCAGTCGTATATAAGGAGTAAAATCCATACCAATGGAATGACTTATGATCAAATAACAGATAGGAAACAAATTTTAAGTCACTTGATACAAGATATACTTTGTTTGTCCCACCCCAACGCCTCAAGTGCTGTCTGATCGATATACAAGACGCACCTTTACGATCGTTTACAACTTAAGGCGTAAGCTACACTTAAGCCTCTATGTAGTTGATATGCAAAGCTGATTTCTTTTAGTAAATCTTTCTCAAAGTATGTGTGATTATTGTCAGAAGGGGTTTTTATAAAGATGTAGAATATGTTCTAGCGCTTGACAAAATCATTTACTTTAATGCAGTACGTATAGATTTCTTCATATTGAGGAAGTTCGTTCCACGAAACCTTAAATGTAAACCATTAGCGTCTGAAGTATTTGAGAGATTATTTTCTTATGCATAGCCAGATGAGAAATACGAAAGACACACTTAAATACCATGAAAACAACAGTGTATATGCATATATCGTGTTTTGAATTCGTAATCTCATACTTTTGGTAACCAAAGGAAATAAATGTTGCACTTGAAGATTGGACATTTATAGTAAAATGAGATCCGCGTTTCGGTTCATTGTAAGGACGTAGAGCACTGTGTTACTTGTACAAATATGGCAGGCTTCTAACCTTAAGCAATATATTTTGAAAATAGCAATGTTCTCTAGCAAAATCAAAAACTGCTGATTGCCCATGGATACCCTGTATAACATGGCTTTTTACCGTGAATATTTTAATTCCACCCACTCTTTTTACATTTGTTTATGTGAAATTCATCCCATCCTATCCAGTAAGTCTAATTTAGGTTCATGAACAGGGTAAAAACGAATATAAATAATAATTATTATTTTCATTTGCGGTTTACATAAGTTCAATTCCTTGTTAAAGTTTACATGCAGCAACGTATGAATCAATTAAAAGCTACTAAGATTAATGTCCACCAATACCTAAACTTCCGAATTCGATAAACTAAAAAAGCTAGATAGTCCTAAGTTAACTCATGTAAAATAAATTGATTATAAGATTCAAATACAAAAGAATTATTTACATGTTAGTTCATGTAAAATGACTGCCAAAAGAACGTATCTACTTGCCTACTTGTCTTCCAAAACACATTCGTCATATTTGTGAAATTATATTTCCCCTCAGTGTAACATGTACTGGAGATATTTCCTGCCTTTGATTAGGCCAATATTCGTAACAGACCAAAGAAAAATCAACAAAATACTCCAAAAGTAACAATCAGTGAGAAGGAGAGAAGTAAGGCTTCATAATAACGCCAATAGAAGGCGTACATGTATATCCATGTTTTAACTTCCTTCAATATCTAAACGCATAGTCCACGCCAATCAATCCCTACGATACATTTTTCGACAGTTAAATTACTAACTTCACTCATAAATTCCATTAAAACAACCGGTGCAGAGGCCGAGAAAATTGAATAAAAAAATACAAAACTTTTTGATGAAACACAGGCAGCGGCGAAACTTGAGCTTCATTATGCAAAATATACTTCATAATGCTTCGATTTGGAAAAAAACTCCATTCCTCGAGAAGACGTGTAGAATAAATGAAAGAATAAGGGAGCCTGCATCCCTCCTTCCACCTTACAAAGAGTTGAAAAAGATGGGAAGGAAAAAATGTCCGGAAGCTGGAAAAAGAAAGAGGAGAGCCCAAGAAATGAAAGGGACCGAGAAAAGAAGAGGAGAAATGAGTGAAGATTTAAAGGAGTGGGGTTGTAGGAGACAGCGGGAGATGAGGAAATAAGAGTTGGGAGGTAAATAATGCTAAAGGGTGAAAAGGATCGTGGAGGAAAGATGGGGAAGGAGGGATTGAGTGACAGGGAGCTTACATTTTTTTCCCATCCCCTCGACAACAATTGGTCAGCGAGAAATAACTTGCCCGTGAAAACCTATTCGACTCCCACCCACTCTTTTCCGCCTCCTCCCTTCGTCCCGTTTTCCTACCCCCCCTCTCTGGCATCCCTGCCCCTCTCTCCCTATGTCCTCACTCGCCCCTCCCTCGAGGAGCCGGAGGCGAGGGAATGAGCTCCCTTATTGGAAAAATTCCTCCCTTTGTACACGAAGGGTAAGGGGAAGAAGGGACGTGTGGGTGGGGAATGGGAGAGAGTGTGTGGGTTTGAGTTGCAAAAATAGGGAAGAAAGGAGACAAGGGGGAGGAGAAGGTGGAGGGGTTGGGTGGAGGAGGTGAGCGAAATGGATTTCCTTGGAATTCAACGTCCACGCAAAAGAGGCTGTGCCCTCTGCCATCGTGGAAAGGTGTCGTGGGTTCTGCTATGGCTGGGCAGTTGGGACTCGCGTGCATTAGTGAGTGAGTGGGAGGGCGTCGGGAAAATGGAAGTAGAAAGACAGAAGCAAAAGAGGAGCATGGCACAACACTAGAGTAGGCAGGAAAGTGGAGGAGATGGAATATATTGGAAAAGGAAATTTCGTAGCAGTTAGAATCCTAAATTCCATGGGTAAACCAACTACCAACCATTGACATACCACCGCTTTCACAAAATATTATGCAATCCAAATATGCTCAAACATACTTTTCAAATTAATCCAATTTCACCAAATAAGTTGTATGAAACACGGGAAAATTTTAAATTAAACAGAAAATGTTGCCAATATTTATTCACGTCGAGCACTATTAACATAGGCAAATGATTGTTGTTTTTTGAGTATACATTTTAAACCTAATAATAAAACGTTAAAAATAACAATATAAATAAAAATTTAAACTTAAGGGGTAGGTTTATTAAGATAATCTAATGTATAAGCATACGGACTTACATGGAGGTAATAATAATTGAGTTTTTGACTAGATTTAAGCTATTGAAACGATCCAATATTGTATCGCTAAACAGTATCTCTAACACTTCTCTAAAATGCTTAAAATGGGTAGATATCTAGTGGTTGAAATATTAAAGCACAAGACTTGAGGCAATGTCAATATTTGTCCAATGATTTGACGGAAGGGACGTAATTGATTAAAATATTGGGGGATAGAATTGGAACCATATGTACTCGGGGGCTCAGTGGCCCTTTAAAGCCCATATACAGGTACTGTACCCATATATATACCTGTACTCTTATCACTTTTGCACCTAAACAAGGACCGAAACCTAAAATCTACCTCCAATAAAACTTCCCGCAAACTGATTGAATCCATTTCACGGTGCAAACAGTCGCTATGTTCACTTGAATTCACTTGGAAACATTCTCATTCATTTTTAGAAATATTCTCTGTTTATGTGGTTTCACCAATGACACAAAATGGTCCATAATCTCCACAATTTTTGATTTCCTCCTTTTTCTTCGGTATTATCTACTTAATTCATTTAATGTGGAAATTTTCATTTATATTTTTGCAAAAATGCGTACGCACATGCAAAGATACGTACACACAATAACTTACAAAACATGTTTTTGTTCTCATTTTTGTAATAAAATGAATGGAGAATGTGCTTATAAAATTATTTTTCTTTGATTTTTTAGAGAATACAAAACTTTCCTGTAAAAATTTGAACTGGGATCTAGAAACCATCACCCTTATCTATCACACATTTATGGGTTTATTGTTGAAGGAATAGATTCTTAATAATGCAACTCGATAAATACGAGGGTCATCCGGAAAGTAGTACCCGTTCGTGCCGCATGAAGTGCTGACGACGCGAGTAGCCGCTGGACGAGGTCAGATAGCTTCAGTGGCTTGTCTGCCTTCTCTGAGCCAAGTTGCGTGACGCTAGCATTGCCTATGTTGTTTCTGTGATTGTTTACAATGTTTAAAAAATTGAGAACGCCGCCAGTTGTGAAATGAGGGCAGTGATTAAATTCCTCAATGCAAGAAACGTTCGCCCATGTGATATTCATCGCCAATTAAAGGAGGTGTATGGAGACAATGTAATGGACGAGTCGTCTGTTCGGCGGTGGTGTCGCAACTTCAACATGGGGAGGGGGAACACACACGACGATGAGCGTTCGGGGAGACCGTCTGTCATTACAGACCAACTGGTGAGCTCAGTTGACGAATTCGTGAGGAACGATCGGCGCGTCACAATTGATGACATCTGTGAGCATTTTCCCAATGTTTCTCGAACAATTGTTCATGAAATTGTTAAACACCATCTGCATTATGCAAAAATTTGTGCAAGATGGGTCCCTCGCATGCTTACAGATGAGCACAAAACCAAGCGTATGGCTGCAGCACTGACGTTTTTGGGACGTTATTCTGATGAAGGAGACTCTTTCTTGACTCGCATAATTACTGGTGACGAAACATGGGTTTGTTATGCATCACCTGAGAGTAAACGACAGTCAATGGAGTGGCATCATGCTCATTCACCAAACAAACCAAAAAAATTCAAGACAGTTCTGTCCACCAGGAAACTCATGGCAACCATTTTCTGGGATCGACGAGGTGTATTGCTTATTGATTTTATGGCCCGTGGAGACACTATTAATGCCAATGCGTATTGTGAAACATTAAAGAAATTACGGCGGGCAATACAAAATCGGCGGCGAGGTCTATTGTCTACTGGTGTCATTCTCGTTCATGACAATGCCAGGCCTCATGCAGCTGGGATAACACAAAAACTTTTGCAGCAATTCAAATGGGAAACTTTCGACCATCCACCGTATAGCCCGGACTTGGCCCCTTCAGATTTTCATCTCTTTACAAAGCTTAAAGACTTTTTGGCAGGAAAAAGATTTGACAGCGATGAAGAACTTAAAGAAGGAGTGACCCTGTATCTCAATGAGCTTGCGGCGAAGGACTATGCAGCAGGAATACAGAAACTTGTCACACGTTATGACAAATGCCTTAATTTGCTTGGAGATTATGTTGAGAAGTAGTTTAAAGTATTCTCTTTCAAATAAATTTTTTTATGTTTGTTAATATTTACTTTTGTGTCTTTATTTCACGAACGGGTACTACTTTCCGGATGACCCTCGTATAAGTTCAGGCGTATTTAAGTTCAGAGCCCCCAGAGAGTTCAGATGATTAATTGTTATGCAATAATATTAGCGCAAGTATTTAGAATCTAGTTGTCGCAAGGTTTTTGTGCTAAATATCAATTATCGTGGGTCAACTCATGATATTTTAGGTAAATATTTTTTCCGTTTAAAAAGGAAGACCCGGCGTGATTTATAAATCTAGAATTGTTGCAACTCCGAAAAATCTACCTCGAACGGAAAACAGATTAAAATCTCTATTTTTTTATTTTTTAAATCCCGCATTTAAAAGTGCAAAAGGTACACCGGAAAAAAAAGTGAGACGCTCATCAGGCTGGAAACAATGCAAATCTGAGAGACCGAGAAATGAATGGAAATGAGAGAAAGAAATGAGCTCCGTAAGCGACGCGTGTGAATGAGAGGGGAAATGAAAGTGATGGGAATGAGAGATCAGTCTACGAATTGTAAGGGGAAGTTCCGTGGGAATTGGAGTGGAAAATTAGAACGGAAACTAAAAAAACAAACGGGGATCAACAAAGGGAAGGAAGGAGACGAAAAAGGTTTGGCGAAAAAGAGAGTGAAATAAGCGTTTGGCACATAAGCGAGCATATAGAGAAAGAGGGATAATTGGTGGGAAGCTGTGTACTGCCGCGAGGTTGGAAGGGAATATTCAATGAAAACTGAGAGTGGAAGACTTAGTGAAAAATTGAGGGAATTCCAAGAAGAGAAAAGATGATTTGACTATGAATGTAATGGCATTAATGATATTCGATGGTAAATAAAATACCCAATACAAGTCAACGGCCCTTAGCTGGGGGAAATAATTCCGTATACTGGTTTGTATACCAAAACAATATATTTCTATTATCATAATAATTCAGAAAATATCATGGATATTTTTCTAAGAAGGCAGATGGTATCGTTGCCTAGTGAATTTTGCAAGTAACTGGAGGCTCTTGTTTTCCATCCCGGATGATTCTTCGCGAGACTTAACCCAAGATGTGCGATTTCTGAGCACGACAACCTTTCAAAGGACTTCAGGCGGCATGTAAAACTTTCTGCTTCATATTAATTTCAGCAGGTGAGCATATTGTTGGAGAGTTTTAAACTCGAAGGTCAGTTTGATGAGTGTATGCTTATTTTAACCTCGACTATGGTGCATTTTAATAAATGCACCATAGTCGAGGTCAAATTCATTATTTTAGTTTTTAGAGGAAGCATAGAAAGTGATGAAAACTGTACGTGCATTATGGTAAATAGTTTAAAAAAATAAATTATGTCAATATTAGGTAAAAGCCCCTCCAGAAGTATGTATGACATAAATATAAGATATTGTGTAACTATCAGTCCTTTCTTTATGCAAGAGCCATCCAAAGTTGAACGAAAATAAAGATAAACTGAACTGAGTAGGTAATTGTGATAATTGAAACGGTGGGACTATCATTTACTATATTCAACCTATTTTATTGGCATATATCGGATTTGGAAGGTTTGCGACCGACCACGAAACTAAAACTACTTTACTCCTAAGCTTTAAGTAATCTGACTCAATTTTTTCAAATACCGCACTTGTAATAAATAAATAGCTCGTTATTTAGCCGTATATACGAACTTTTTACTCCCCATCATTTTATCCAAAGTACCTTTTCTTTTCCACATCACCTTCGCAATGTCTCCTCTATTACCGTCATCTGCATTCCATTACCTCCTTGTACCTCTTGCATCTGCCTGTCCTTCCTTCTTCAAATGTCTCCAAATAGCCGTCTCTTTCCTCTACCATGGATAGAATTTCATCGGCTGCATGGTAAATCTTTATGATTTCCTTTCCGTTTATGTTATTTTCTCCATATTCCTCCATACCAACCTCTCCACCTGACTTCAATGACAAGTTGTCAAGTCATGCAAATTTTCATTCTAAATTGAAATTGTTACCAGCATTTTATTTATAAATTTCTGTAAGATGCCGTTAACACTCTAGTCCGTAAAGCATTTTATTTAGATAAAATCAATTATTTATGTAATGAACTCACTACTTTCCCACCTTCTTCAAAAACACTATCTAAACACATAAATTGATCTGTCGGTTCTAGTTTTCGTCCCCCAACTATAATTTTTAACTCAGTCGAACTATATCATGAGAATCTCATTACATTTCTTTCTTATGATTTATTATCGTTCCCACCGATTCTTCAATGTGTTAAATAATTACTGTATATGCAATGAGTTATACGTACTCATTCACAAAATAATAAAAAAAATAAGAAAGATAAAAAACCCATAAAGTTTGAAATGTTTTAACGGATTAACACATAGCAACATTACGGAGAAGTAAAGGGAAATAGCACCTGTACGAGCTGTTAGGAAATGAAAAAAAGAGCATGAAGAGGGACTGGGACTTAAGTGAGGTATGAAGATAAATTTGTGGGAAAGGGCAAAAAAATGCAAGAGATAATAAGTAAGGAGCGAAATGAAAAATATGGTGAGAACAATTTCAAATAGAAATAATTTTGAAATGAGGCACTTTTTTAATAGAAACGGATGGGTACAATGTCAATGGAAACATTTGCAAAATATTGTAAACATGATTAATTACAACTCTCACTTGTTAACTAAGTTGTTGTTACTCTTATTTATAACTAAGTGAACGCAAAATCTCAATTCATGATTCTAAGAATTTCAAAGTTGACAGGAAAAAGGTTACTTTAGTTACATCGAGAGTTGCTGAGAAGTATATTTTGACAGCTCATTTTTAAGTATTGCAATCGTAACTAAGGGGTAAGTGTTGTGAATGTTCGTCGGGGTTCGTCGGCTACCTCCTCCCGGCACTCCTTGAACGCCTTGTTCCACCTCCCGAACTGTCACCTTGAAATACAATCGTCCTTGAAGGCCTCTTGAAGAATCTGGGATGTTTCGATTGCATTCTTTCCAAGCTGCACGCAAAACTTGACGGCGCATCGCTTTTCTAGCGAATGCTTCTTGCGCCGTGTTACAAAGTCGAAAAACACATTTCACGCGGAGGCACGTCTTTCCGCTCAGACTGCTCGGAGGAAACTAGCAACTAGAACCACATTTCCCGACCGGTTTTACCGCGCTGCCATGGATTGCCGTGCCACAATGTGTAATGCGCATTACTTTCATAAATGACAATGTACACGTTGAATAATTGTTTCCAGAAGTAAAAATAAAGTAAAACCTATCTTTAAACTTTTCATCTTGATCTCGTTGATTATTTGAAAAAATTATGGTAGAAAAAAATTGCTTCCGGAATATAGGGCATTTGACTGAATGAAAATTGTAGGCAATCTTTTAAAGATAGCATACAGGTACAATAGAAATATATAGGATACCTGCACATTAATATTGATGTCCCAATCATATTTTAACTTATATAATATGTTGCTTTTATTAGTTAAAGTAAATCACGCAATGAAATAAATGTTGTCAAAGATCAGTCGTCCACACATTAGGATTTCCAAATTACTTTAAATGTATATCATATGTGTTTTCAGTTTTGAATAATAAATTGTATGAATAAATAGTGTTGCTAATGTCTTATATACGCGTACTTTCATTTATCATATACTTTTATGAAGACGTTTTATGAATTTTTATGAATTTAATTGGACGATAATACATGTTTTGATTACAAAGGTATTATAGAGGCTCATAGACTTAATCAACACGAATAGATTAAGAATAGTGATTACAACTGGCGGACACGAGCATATATGATACCCCAGTAAACAAGACCACTGATTCCACGTGTGGTTTGCTCAGCATGGCACGGATCATTCTGTCAGGAAATATAATATTAAGCTCGCCAGTTGAAAGCGGGGATGAAAATATAGTAGGACAGGAAAATAAAGGCCTGAAAAGAAGAACAGATGTAAGCACGCAGTCAATTGGGTGACTGGCGGAAAGTAAAACCACTATGAGAAAATGGAGGCGGGGAAATGGGTTATTGCGAGAGATATATGGTGGAGTCGGACCCTACGCGGGACGGAAAGGTCGAATGAATGAGGGAAGGGACAAAGCAAGGAGGCAAGGTAAGAGGAAGAGAGATAGATGCGTGATGGCGGGACCATCCCGACGCTGAATAGCCTCAGAGGGCGGATTAGATCAGAAGGTAGTGAGTCCGGGACGGGGAAAAAGAAGGAAGGGTGGTGCAGTACGAGGCCCTCCGAATTGGGTTTCGGGAATGAGGGGAGCGGGTGAGGCCAGCTAGTGGAGGAGATACCAATTAACCGGAACGTTTTTCCCGGGAACGGATGAAGGCGGAGCTCCGGTAGGGACGCAACCGAAATAAAACTGAAATCTTGGAGCTTTGGAAGACTCAAATGGACTAGCGGTGGAGAGGAGAGTGAGAGAGTTAGGAGAGAGAAGCAAGGAGGGCTGAGAAGACGAGGTGGGAAGAAAAAGGACTGGGCGGAACGCGGCTGGACAAATGTCCTGGAGTAGTAATGCTGAGATGGGGTCTGGAAGTTTTCTTTTTCTTCTCCCTCTCCCTCCACGGTCCCGTACGTACGCCTGCTCTTTCTTCCAAGCAACTCGTTCCCCTCTCTCTCTCGGTCTCCTTCCCCTATCTCCCTCTCCACCCCTTAAAATTTAGTTGGCCGGATGCCTCGGGAAGACAGCAACTGGGTGAAGTGGGCGTTGGGCGGAATGAGAAGATGACGGCCGGAAGACGTTTCGGAAGGCAATGGAACCCCCTGTGAGCTTGCGCGTAGAATGTGCCATGGAGTGTGCAAGAGACTGAGTGCGAGAGGGTGGGGAGCGCCGTCGCCGGCTTGGTTCCTTGCGGTGGCGAGGTGAGAGACGGACGTTTTGCAGGAGTGAAATTGCTGGAGGCCCCGCAGGAATGCTGAATGGCGAAACTGCGGGAGTTTTAAGGGGTGGGAGAGTGGTCTGGAGGATGAGAAAGGGAGATGAAAAAGTGGATCGGTGGGGCGGATGGTAGAAAGTAGAACTGGCACAGCTAATTTTTTTTCTTCGAAGCGCTGTTTATTAACCAGATTTCTCTCGCGATTCCCTCACAATATTTCAATGGCTCTAATTTACCCGCAAGAATTTTCAGCGGCTCGCCTTTCCTAGTAAATTTCCTGATATTCAATGTATTGAACTCTTAGTTTAAGTTAATTTTTGTTTTCATTATGCTAAAGTCCCTCTGGTATTCCCTTTGGAGAGCAGGTTTAAGCCTTTAAATGATTATTAGTTAGTTAGAACCTAGGTCAGTATATACCTCGAAAATTATCATTCCTTCGCATGCCCGTTGGGATACAAATGACCTGTCGCCATGAGGTCAAAAGGAAAATTCTCCCGTTAGAGTTCAAGACCTTAGCTACGCATAAGAGGTTCGAGTAAAATAACAATCTCGTGATTAACCGTTATTAGCTTTGAAAAATGCTATAATATCAGCCCCACTTCAGCAATTAGAATCTACACACGCTTTCTTTCTCAAAGCTGTCTAAATTTGGGAAATAAAATGGCCTGTTACGCAGCAAAATTACTTTAATATATTATTTTTACATTGTTTGAGGAGCGTTAGCTAACTAAAAAAAGTAAATATTTGGTTGTTAAATATATTTTCTATGATTGTACACATTCAAATTAGGGGAAATTGCATCATGTGTGAATATACTCCAATAACAAGTGCATCACAGTGAAATAAAGGTTTATTATTTAATTAAAACATCTTATTTATGGGCTGAATTTATTACGGTAGAAAGTTTTCTAAGGGAGCATTTGTTTACTTCTTCTATCTTAACCCTTGGCTTTCCCTTGGCTCTTCTACAGGGCTTTTATTTCTTGAAATAAATTTTGTATATACACGCGTCATATTATAAAAGGGGAAAGAAGACTTGCACAGATGTGAAGAATGTGAGATTGCTTGGTACTTCATGTGATTCACCCCTCTGAACTCAATTTAGCCTATTCCCTTCTTCTCACATTTGGATCTCTCATTACTGCTTAATGCTTGGAAGGAAGTGTGCAAAACTAGGTGCCAAAATCGACCCACTCTCAAAGCTACTCTCCTGTATATCTTGAGGAGTCGTCGTTCCATGGTTACGACCCAGTTCTTTCTAACGACGGATAGCAGTGCAACACTCCATTCTCCAGTAGCACAATCCTAGGCTTGAGAACTCGACGCAGTTTGGACCCAAATGCAAGGTCGTGGAACAACGGTGCATTACCCGTTCTGCGAGCCCATCGGGAGAGGGCTGAAATATACAAAGACCAGGAGGAAAACGCCTAAAGCTGCGCTCTTCTTCCCAAATCGTTGCATTTTACGATTTCCCCTCGAGACTTCGTGGAAAATTGTCTTAAGAGTTTTCGGGAAAAAATAAATACAATTTCCGTACCGTGGCAGCACTGAGAAGTTTAGGTGTCTCAAAATATATTTTTCAAATAGCCTCACTCAAAACAAAAAAAATCATCGAAAGTGCATTAGAAATATTTTAAAAGAACCTTGTATTATATAACAATAAAACAGGTGCAATTGATACTTCCAGTGGCGTGAAGTCTCATCGTCGAATAACCAGTTATAATCTTAATACAAAATGTTTCCATGCCCTCTGAAGCCATGACGAACTCGTAAAAATTATAAAATTAATAATAATAATGTCTCTAACGTAATAATTATCACACTATATTATTGAATAGCAAATTTACATCCAATAATGTGGTCATGACTTTGTCACTAGCTACAAGCAGTCATAAATGTGACTTTCAAATAAAATTCATTCCAAGTGGAAGGTCAAATGTTTTGTATACCTATGTTAAATCTCATATCAAACCAATTATACAAGAGTAACAGAAAACTCTCATTTATCCAGTAACAAGTTTTATAAATTCTCTAACCCCGCTGAAAAATTTTCAAACATTTTTTTTTATTTATTTTATCGACATGAAGGTCATGTACATTATATATCGGGATATCTACTTGAACAATAGATATAGGAAATGGATTATCCACTTAGAAGGGAATTACTGGAGCCTTCGGTGTCATAAAAAATAAAGGTATAATCCTAAGAAAAGACTTCCGAAATGAGATTATATTTTTCCCCAGACTCGAAGCAGTAGCGTACCATTTAAAGGAGCATTTAAAGATTTTTACGGGAATTATATTACACGGGTGAGCTACGCAAATTATTTCCATCAAAGACATTTACTGAAAGATATAATTTCATCACCGTAAGCTTAAAATACAACTTTCCTTTTATGAATCGGTCGAGCTTCCTTTAATTTAATTACTCACCATATTCCACCTGAGAAAAAATATGTAAACACGCAGCAAAACCGCGTTTTATTTTAATAAAAGACGAAAGAAATATTTTGGTTTGAGGGATGGGAAGGACAGAAATTATACTCCAAAGGCAGAGAGTAAGATGACAGAAAGGTGGTGAAAGGAATGAAAAGGGAAATAAAAGGAATGAGAAACGAAGGACAAAAAGAGGACAGGGACGAAAGACGTTGGCGGCTCGGGTATGAGAGAGGTTAGGTGAAGGGGAAGAAGAGGGAATAGAGGAGAAGACGGGAAGGTGGGCCAGGAATTTACAAAGAATCATGGAGATGAAGGTAGGAAAGAAAAGATGCGAGGGACGGGAGAGGAGGCGCGGGAATGGGAAGTAAGAGAGTGTAGGCTGAGGAAGGGGGCCGTGGGGAAGGGAATGGAAAGGGAACTGGCAGTAACGGGAAAGGCACAGGTGGTCTGAGGGGGATATTCTGTGTGGGTTTTGGGGTCATCTGACAGAACAAGTAAGATAGGATAGGATGGGGAAGGGTTAGTTTCCTATACCTAGTCACACGGATATCGAAAGAGCAGAGTTCTTTAAGTGTGCGTGTGTATGCATATATATATATATAATTTCTTCGAAGTAACACGGAAGTGTTGAATAAAAAGCTTAGACAGTAACACACAGCACGAGAACACATAAAAAGAACACTCACAATAATATCTTGATAATTTCGACGGACTCGAGCTCCGTCTTCTTCGGAAGATAAGATATGACTCATATATATGCATGTATATAAAAATATATGTAAATGTGTGTGTGTGTGTGTTTATATACATATCGACACACACGCACATATGTGCATATTTGAATTAGTCACAGTTAGGAAATAGAGGATAGGCAAAAGGTAAAAATTAAGCCTATGGTTGTAACGGGGTCAGAAAGCAGTCCTTTTCTCAGCGAATAATAAAGTTCTTGCATTTATAGGCCATCTTGATACCAACAATGAATCTTTAAGCTCTATTTTAAAATTTTTAAATCACTCTTAAAAATTTGTACCGTTACACTCTGTGGCAATAGAAAATAAAAAAAAGGAATCAACGCACTTCTTGAGAGCCATTGGTGCTCAAATCCATCTGCACCAGAGAGAGATTATTCCCTTTTTTTGTTGAAAGAGTGGTACCTTTACCTGTAAAATATACGTACCTACTATCCTGTCTTATTTGTGTTTCCCAAAAATGTAAGTGAACGTGCTATATACGTGTACATACAAACGTGAGCAAAATCGAATGTATGCATGGGAATGTGCATTGAAAATTACGCAAACATGCAACATACATGCATACATCAAAGTTCTAAGGTAGGAAAAGAAGTCCACTTTACCGTACACCTCCTTTTACAGAGAAGCAGCCCGGGCACTTGGAAATCTAACCCATCCACATGAACTCTCTCTCTTCATCGCTCTCACCAATATCCAGCTTCCCTCTCTGACTTTCCCATCCAAAATCACCCTCCTGCCGCAGCGATGGAATCTCCGTTGACTAGGAGTCGTATAACTGAGAAATACTCTAAGAAAAGGCTGCAAAAGATCTGATTTCTGCTATTGCAGACGGAATATTTAATGACACAAAAGATGACGGAAGGGACACGCAGGACTCTTCAATCGAAAAAATCAGGTTGTTTAAAAAAAAATGTAGAATGGGAAATTTATTTATACAGTTAATACCCAAGCAAACTCATACTTAATGACGGGTGTTTTTACCTTTGGGGAAAACTTTGAAAAGTATAGTTAATTAAATTACATATTCCTCTGAATTCTGCTATACGAATATTAGTCTTACAGTAAATACCAACCACGCCACGCTAATCCACAGAAATCAACTCGTAATATGGTTTGACAGGCAAGGGCTGAGTCCAACCAATATTAAGTTCCACTGCGTGAAATTGACACATCAGAGAAGGTGGAGTTCCCTTCCTTATGTCAACTATGGTTTCCTAGAACTGGTACACGAAAAATCAATTTTGATGAAGCCGAGGGTGCTCCGAGGTGTCACTAGGAATGGATCTTGAGTCATTAGGTCAGTAACCTAGCTCCATAGCCATTGAAATATCCCGCCCCTTACAAGAAATACAGACATTATTAATTAATAATTTTGATTTTTCTTTTATTTTTATTCTAACGTTAGGTTTACATTTGGCCTACGTGGAAAAACATAATCAAATAGTAGAACATGTAATAACTGAAAAATTTAATATGAATTCCCTCTAAAACTTTGTGTGCAACGGTAGAAAATGTACGCCAGATTTTACAATGTCTTATCTAGGCAAAGGTTAAGTTTATTTTCCGAAAAAGATCAAAACTCAGTTTTATGACCACTAGTGTAAAACCGACTATATTACTGTTTAATAACTGACAAGTAGTTTTGCGACGATTTCAATGTTTACATTCATTAATGAACAATCGTCTTTGTTTATAAAATTTGATTTGTGGGTAATCTTTAGTTTAAGATTTCGTTCACATTAACGTAAATTTGAATTAACGAGAAATCATAAAACCAGGATAATTTTGATTATTATCAACTCAGATATACTATCTCAACAATATCAAAGGTTAGACCTATTGCATACAATAAATTTTTTAAGTAACATACGAGCCTTGCCCCGACATTTACTTTTAAAATATTTGTTGGCATATTTTAAATGCTATGAATGAGCGTGGTATTTACTACGTTTTTGTACTCAGCTAATCTTCTGAATTAGAAAGACATATGTTATCACCAAAAATGTAACCAAAAAATCTTTCTTTGTTCGTTGCGTTCAAATAAAATAAATCTGGCAGTAAAAGAAATGGATCGAATAAAATTATTTTCGCCTGTATAAAGTTGAAATATTGGAACAATGCCAAACGTTTAAATCATTCGTATGAGAATTAATTATATTATTACAGAAGGATGATTTTTTCTTTTTCTCTGAAAGAGGAACATTATATCCGAGACCATGAAATAAGGGTCCTGGAAAATTCGAACTTTTTTCTCCTCGATCCTCAAAGGACATTTGATTTTGTACTTAGCCTTTAGCCCAGTTTTATCAATGCCCGGTGATATTAATTTCATCAAAGGGAGAGGATATTGAAGTTGCTCATGTGAAAGAGTTAAGAATATACCATTTATAGTCGTGGAAAATTAATTTCGAAGGTAAGGGTGCACGTCAGTATGCATTGGATTTAAGTTAATACTTAAAGGTACGCAAACACTGATTTAAAATCAAATTTCAATATTAATTTTAATGAGTTAATTTTAAAACCTTCATTTTCAAAAGCAAATGACTTTACGTAAACGTCATCGCGCTCGCTCATTCTACTATGCTGCTTAATTTAAATTTCAATAGAAGATTTGGAAAACTCTATAGCCATCTCACTCCCTCTAGAGGAGCTCTCCTTTGATCCAACCGAATCCATTTCCACATCATTTTACGAAAGTCGCACGGCAATGCGTCAACTGATGTTGATGATCCTTCCTGCAGGGTTTTATAAGCTGCATAACTTTTCACAGTGTCACTGCGGGGTGATATTGCGTTTCGTAGCACAAGCTCAGTCCTGCTGAGGAAAGGACTTGAAAATTAAAACACCATTATTATCAGCCTCGAGGAGGAAAAACGAGGGTAAAATCTCACCAGCGACAGGTCCTTGCTTTACGTATAATCTTCAATTCTAATGCCTTTGGGGTGACTGAGAAAAGAAACAGAGAGGTGAGGAGAGGATTGAAAGAAACCCAACTCAGGCATAACTTCAACGGACGAGGTCGCGTGAAAGAAGGCGAATTGAGCGTAAAGTAAAAGCGACAGAATGTAAAGTTTCCCGGCAGAGGAAGCGCGAGGAAAACAGTGAGAGACGAAAAAGGATTCAATAGAGATTTCTCTTTTCTTCCCTCCCCCCGAGAAGAAATGAAACTTGATGAAAAACATTTTCGGGATTCATTCAAAATACGACCTGGCATGGGCGGTGGGGGGAGAAGGTGAGGGAAGGAGGCGGGGATGGGCGGAATGGCGTGGGCGGAGGGTACTTGAAAGGAGGAGTAGGGGGATGGGGAGTGAGGTCGGGGGTGCTGGAGGGCTGGAGGGGGGTGGGGTAATTTTTTTTCAGGAGAGATGGCGTGGAAATTTCTTCGGAGAGGTATAGAAAAAGGGTGAGAGAGGTGCCTACGCTTCGCGAGGGTCACGTGTTGGAATGAGAGAACAAAGGGGAGGTAGGGAATGGAATAAAAAGAAATAAAGCAACCCGAGATGTAGAGGGGAGAGGGGTATGGAGCGATATTGCAGGTACGCGTGCTGGAGACGGCGATGAGAAAAAACTGTGGGAAACGGAGACGAGGAATGAGAACGGAGTGGGCGGGTGATAAGGGAGTGGAGAAGGGAAAGAGAGAGGGAGGAGGAAGGGCTGTTGGGAGGAGGAGAGGGTTTGGAGGGAACCGGACTGAGTCAATATTCCGAAAATAGGTGCCGCTCTCACGTCCAGAAATTTTTGTTACCAAGAAGGATGTATTTTTCTTTTTTCTGCAAATTGTGCAAACTATGCCCCTTGCTCAGAATTTTTACGACTTGGATTGCCTCATTCTCTCCTCGAGTCCACGTATCTCATGTATACTCTGATCCGTGCTCCTTTTTTCCCTTGCTTTCGGGCAATCAGGGAAGGCAGAGAGTTAGTATTGTGCCTGCCTTTGTGACCTTATCATCTGCTTCGAATTAGCTGTGGGGGTATACAAAATATTGGACGAGTTGAGCGAGGGGTAGACTTATCTCAAAATGTTGACCCTCAAGCATATGTATTCGCAGGGATAAGTCTGGAAGGATAAAGATGCCTCACTGCTTTTATCAAGTACACCGGATGCTCCTTTCACCCTAAATTTGATCCTTTCTGCCAAGTGAACCAACCGTACCTAAATAGAGATTCTCTGATGAGAGAGACTTAGTGTTTTGAATAACTTTGTTTGCAAAACTAGCCCCTTAATTACGGTACTGTGTAAACGAGTGCTCATCATTAGTACGCATTTCAAACCGAATACTGGTTGACTGAAACTCTTAAATCTTTCACATGCAGCTATAATTCTCTTACACATTGTTAGCAATGCTGAGCCACATTCATCTGTCGTAAGTATTTACTCCATTACATATGTTCTTCACGGGACCTTTCTCTCAGCTTTCTAATCCCTTTTGTTTCAAGCAATTCTATTGTTGCATAATATTTCATGGCAGCTAGTTTTTCTCTGCAGTAAATCGCTTTGCTTCGTATTTCCCTCTTCTAATCTCACCTTTATGATTAATTTATTATCTTTCAAAAAAATATGAATGATATTAAGACAAAAGGCTCTTAACCACATCTAAAAGTAGTATTTGAATTTCATCCTTCACTCTCAGGCCACATTCAGGGTAATTTTTCCATATTTACTGTAAAGATTATTTAATTTATCCACTAATTATTTTTGTAGGACGTTTTAGTTCAATATTTATAGATTTATTTTATCAAATTTATTCATTTCATAATGATTAATTGCGTCGAAACTTAAAGTCTTAAAAAAAACCTTATAGGAAATCTTCTGCCGAGTTACACGTCACTCTATTGCTTCAAAGCTCTCATTTTTAAAATCATACATTCTCCGAAAATTATTTCTTAGTTATCAGTTTAGATAAGTAAAAAAATTGTATTAAATTTAATTCGAAAGAATGAATTACCATAACGATAAACGCTTTCGGTATTAAGGAAGTCAAAAAGAAAGTGCTCAGTGAGTGCCCATTATGAGTCGTGATAGAAATGTTCCCGTCCAAAGCAAACATCTCGTTTGGCACCCCTACCTCACGTAGCCCACTCTTTGGCTCGTCCTCCCCAGTTTCTTGCCTCAGGCAGTCGCCTATTCTAAATGGCGCCGGCCATACCCCGTCGTAAGTTGCCCCCCCCAGGCGGCTACCTGCTCAATTCCCCCTAATGGTAGTCGGCCCTAAATGTGATTCTGCCAACAAATTTATAAACAAAGGGCTACTCACATTCGAGATGCTAACTTAATCATTCCCCGTAGGCAGATATAAGATTATGAAGCGTTTCATCTACACTTTCATGACACGCTACACTTTCATGACACGTACCATAAGGATACCAGCCATTGAACGACTCCACAGCAGGTATTAACTACTGCAACCAAATATGACTAAAATTTTAGGAATGAATTATGCATCTTGAATCAAATAAATACGTGAATATGTTAACATGATTTCCATTTAAAACCATGCCCAAAATTTTAGATTAAAGGTCATTTTAAGAGAGAAAATTAATTTTCCTACTGAAAACTTAATATTTTGCCCTCACGTTTACTAAACATAGTCGTCTAACTTTATTTAATACTATTTCTAAATAGTAGCGTTTAAAAAAACTTCAGATCATAAGAAATCTTGACGGAGGAGGTAATTAATTCAATGATGTTTTGCCGCAAGCGTGTAAACAATAGAATAATTCGTTTTAACGATGGAAAATAAAAATATACATATTTTTGTATAGTTAAAACGTGAGATATTTGGAGAAGCGGAAAATAATCATCTGAATTAACATTACGCTCACCGGCTTAAGCTGAAATCTTGTTTCCCATTTCATAGGAAGAATGAGCGTTGTAATTGAGATCTGATGGTGGAAAACGGCTTGTTTCCAGGATAATCCAGCTCTGTTGACGTAGCATTAAATATAACCACATCCAAGGTATAATAAATAAATCCAAAATTCTCAGAAATTTCTGAAAGCAGAAGCGGGATGATATCAGTATAAAAATATTTTATAAAAAACGATGTCGTGTTGGAAATCTTTTATTTGGAATTCGAGACTACCAAGCCGCGAACATCACCTTTGTGGGAAACAGCTGAAATTCTTGCTTGAAGATTGCTTTCTCCTTTCGAAGCTAATTTATGGCTTGATGTTTCTGAGATTTTATTATAAAAATTTTCAATGAAAATTCTAAGCCTTTTTCCAATGTTTTAATTATATGACTTAGAGTTGCTTTAGGTGTGAAATTTAATTTAAATTAAAAGTCAATTAGCCAATGGAGTTTAATATTTATAATAAAAATATTGAGCATTAATGCTTCTATAATATTTATACATATACT
This sequence comes from Hetaerina titia, assembly GCA_037158775.1. Classification (NCBI taxonomy): domain Eukaryota; kingdom Metazoa; phylum Arthropoda; class Insecta; order Odonata; family Calopterygidae; genus Hetaerina; species Hetaerina titia. The sequence goes on along the minus strand of CM073774.1, from coordinate 26,072,873 downwards.
ATAATACTATGCTATAATATATATATATATATATATATATATATATATATATATATATGCGGGTGGCGGTGGTCTAGTGGGTAGAGCGTTGGACTACTGACCAGAGGGTCCCAGGTTTGATTCCCGGGCAAGGCACTTTGGGCACCTGCAGCTCCACCCAAGCTAGTTGATTTTTCGGGTACCAGATCTTCCTGGGAAACCATAACCGGCATAGGGAAAGGAACTGGCCCCCCTACCCTGATGTGTGAATATTCACACGCCGTCGGGCTTGGTACATGGGTGAGCTCTACCATCACCTACTAAACCGACCTTCGGGTTGATTACTGTGTTTGTGGTTTTTATATGTGTGTATATATATATATATATATATATATATATATATATATATATATATATATATATATATAGTATGTATAAAAATATACGAAATGAAAAAAAATCACCATGCTCAATTGTCTATAAATTTCAAATTATTTAGATTAGGACGTCATTTTAACATGATGGTAAGAGTCATTTAGGAAGGTAACTAGAAATTTTGATAACTTCGACTAAATAAAAAATCCAGAAATATAACATGATATTCACTCTAAGGTATGTTGAAACGTCATTTTTTAGATAATATAGTGTGCGGTAACACAACACACGATGACACCACCTCCTACCTACGCTGTCCACCAATTGACACTTCAAAATGTAAGCCATTCTAACGCAACGGCACTGTGCATTTCCTTGACGCCACGGAGTAGACTATAATTGTATGCGCCGACGGCTCCCCGGTAATTAATACACGCGAAACAAACCCAAAGGGGTCGCACATTCCATTAACGAAAGGATGCACGCATTGGTGGTTGGGCGCCGGCGGCGGCGCTGCTTGCATTACGTAATGATTGAACAAAGACGCGCGATCATCACGTAATGCACGCGGCGGACGAGCCGTTCCTTGGAGCCCGGCGCCGTCGCATGCATTATAGAAAAGAAAACCCGGAGAACAAAGCGGGAGGGATGCCATCACGCAATCATAGCCAAGGAATAGGTGAGGATGAGGAGGAGGGCGAGTTGGGAGGAAGGGAGCAAGGGGGTGTGCGGCTGGGGCGAGGAGAATGAGGGGGGGGGTTGAGTCGAGGGCGTTGGGACAAGGGGAAGGTGGGGTGGTGGCGACGGAGATGGAGGGAGTTTAAAGGGGGTCAGAGGACAGCGGCGGCAACTTTGGGGAGTGGATTGTAGTGGAGGGGTGGAAATGGAATTGGAGATGAGACCGGAATGAATTGGACGAGGTTGCGCATGGAGTCAAGGGAGAGGGAGCGGGAGAAGGGGATTGGAGGGGAGAGACGTTGGAAGGGGGGCAGAGGGGGTGAAAGAAGGGCTGGATAAAGGGGTTGGGATGCAAAAAAAAAGATGAAATATACGGTAGTGTGTGCGAAAGAGGGAGAGAGCGGTGAGAAAGAACAACGGACGTAGAGGAGGAGGGTGGACAAAAGGTAAACTATTAAGTACGTGCGGAATGGAAATGAAAATGGAAAATCACCGGTGGGAATGAGAACGGATGCGGCATAATATGAAAGAAAGGGAAAACTATGCGGGGGTCAAAAACTTTGATACTACGTGGGATGATAAGGTCAAATGCCATCATATTAAAGGGGAAAAGTTGCAATATTACAGTGTAAGGACATGTGAGGTAATGGTCGCAATAGCCTGTAACGAGGTTATTGGTTTCAATTTGTTTTGATACTTGAAAAAATGATGATACTTTATTGCAGTTGTACTTGGTATAATTTTTCGCGAAATTGAGTATGAGTAGTAAAAAAAACAGTAATAACATTGTATCTCAAGGGAGTAAATCCATTCACACTCCTCATCATCCAATGCACCGATTTTGTCTTTAAGTGAATATTTATTCCTAATAATTTATCTAATTATTTTTTACACCAGTTTAATTTTATCATAAGATTTTGCAAATGTTCAAGTGAAATTAATGTTCATCCAATTTTAATTTTATTAAAAAAAAGTTCTTTCGTGTAACATGAATGCAGTTCAATTCATCAGTAGCATTAAAAAAAGTGTGCGAAAGCCTTCCTTTGTCATTAAGTAATCAAGTCAATCAATGAGAAGCAGTGAAATAATAACATTTACTAGCAAAAAAAAAATATTCAATGGCTGCAACAATATTCAAACCATATGGATAACAAATAGGATTGCTCCGCGATTAACGGGAAACTAAATCCCGCGCTAGGGATCAGCTGATTTACGCAAAAATATACCCCGTTATACAAATATCCAAAATACTTATCCCAGTTGCCTTTTTTTGGGAATATTATTTCCCCGCCAATGACACCACTGCGCTGCTTTTTGTGATACCTTTGATTTCCTTACTCCTAAATTACCTAATGTTTACGGTAATTTTACAATGTGCTTTGAAACATAGGATGTCCCTACAACGGAAGTAAAATTTTTATGAACAACCACTGTTAGTGGTTTCCTCGGATATTTGTGTGAGTGGATATATTTATGATTTAATTGGTCCCTGGAACTGGGTTTAATTCCCCGTAAATAACTTTTCAATTCCCCTTTGCTATCGACGTTACCTATTAAAATTATATTACAGGAATCGGAGTTTTCTTTCCTGTATTTAATTTAGCTAAGATCGTAGGGCTATAGTATTATAATGACAAATGTTAATATCTTCGAAACTAATAAGGAAAACGACGAGTAACTACGGAGTGAAAATAGAGATGGATGCCAAATATCAATGCAAAAAAAGAAATTGAGCACGCAAGGGGTTAATGAAGGTATAGATCTAAGAAGGAAGGGATTGGGACACTTTGAGAATGCCGTGAAAGCGTGCTTAAGAATATAGGGGAACAAAAAATGGAGTAGGGAAAGTACAGAAAATACCTCGCAATCGAATTCCACCCGTAAGCCACAGGAGGAAGCCACGAGCAGTAATAGAAATGGAAAAAGGAAACTCGTGGCGAGGAACGCTTAAGTGGTTGACTTCCTGAACTACTAGCCGGCCATGCAAATCCTAAGCACAGGGTAAATTCCACTCAGAGCGGAAGTCATTATGCGAAACTAGGGAGTGAAAAATTAATTTAAACACGTAACCCAATGAATGTGGACATGGATACCTACGTTTGCGAAGTAATTTCATTGAAACACTTTGGGTCGGATAGAAACTTTCCACAGGATATTTGTATTGTGAAAGTTTTTTTCTACATATCTTTAAGCGTTTCAACCCTTTAACATCAACATTTTGGGTGTAATTTAATTTAAGGGAAAAAGTTATTTAAAATAAATTAAGTAATTAGTTTGCACCCCGGAGGAACTGGACATTACTATCAACGCAATACTATTAATAGTAGGAAACTGGTAAATGTAGGTGTTTTTTGTAGTCCTAAACACTGTCAAGTCGAGATCTAAGCACTGTCATGCTTCTAAAAGCAACGACTAACACCACACTTAAGCATTCTAAAAGCTCACGTTGCAATAAGACGTTTACATATTTGCTCACTCTTTTTATTGTGTCCGACATATACTCGGTTTATCATATTTCTCCGATATATAAATTCAAAATCAGAGCAAAGCCTACTGAGAGATACACAACCATCTCAGCATGTCTTTCATTTTGATTTAAAGTTTAAAAACGAAAGTGGATTTTTGAGCGTATGCTTAGGGTCTATTGTACGTACCTGTACATACACTTATACATGGTTATCAGATACATAGTGGTTAAATTGAAAACTTCTATACCACATAAAAAATTATAATAATTTTTTATAAATATATTACCTCAAAATGTTATTCTCTTTAATAATTATTATTTCAATGGATTTTCATTGTATTTGCGCGTCAAAGAAATATTTTTTCTCTATTCCACATTTTCCCTGGAAATTGCGAATATATCCAGGGTTTTTAAAACAAATGTTTTCAAATTAATAATTCGTTGAGTGATGTTCCTTTTCTACCACACTCAGTAATTTGTAGCTCAAAATTAATATAAATATAATAAACAATAAACTATATTAAACACCGTTTGAAGTTAAATATTTGTAAACGCAAAGGAAAATAAATGAAAATGTACAAGGATTAGTAAGGGAGGAGATATAATTTTTGAGGAAACGGTAAAGGAAGCGGTAAAGTTGTACAAAGCATTTTGTGGACTATGTAATGGTGCAGAATATGAAAGAGGGAACGTTTGGCAAGATAGCTAGAGGGGGAGAAAGAATAGGAAAATTGGAGGAAATAAAGGGAGTTAGTATGTTCACGGAATGAAGAGGGGTTAATTATATTCTGGGGCATCACATTTCCGTGTCAGACTACGAAATGCAGATTGCAAATATTAAAAATTTGTTTAAATGTGTCCATCCAAAGTAGACGTTGAACGATGGTCTACGAAATTATTATTTAACTTTAGCATTTATTCTGATAGTATTAACGGGATATGAGTTGTACGATTAATTTTAAGAAGGAACAAAAAATAGTTCCCTTTTTCTTCGTACAAAATACGGCATCAATATTTTATTTTAATTATTATTATAAGGCAAATTACCGGATAAAATAGGTTTCCAGATGGACACAACTATCGTATAATTAACTTGCAATTCCAAACAAAACACAATCCAGCAACTTACTCGTACTCTACATCAGGTCTCTCTCTATCTCTGCGTACTTCCTTCCTCCCGTCATCCCGTCCAACATCCCTATCCTGTTCCTGCCCCTTCCTCGTTTGCCAAACATTCTCCCCTTTATTACCTTCTTCAACATCCAACTGTCGCTCAATACAGTTTTCATCCATTTTTCCGGCCTCCGTAGGATTTCTCCCAACAAACCCCTCTCCTCACCCACCATCCCTATTACTTCCTCATTTGTTTTCCTTTCGGTCCATCTCACTTTCTCCATTCTTCTCAACACCCACATTTCAAAGACCTCTCTTTTAATAAGTGCAAAATATTTGAAATATTTTGTTTTGCCAATTATTTTTGGTTTTATCTTAATAAATCTGCTATTTCATAACCATAGTCTAATATAGTATTTCACCGTTTGTCAATCAATACTCGGGTAGAAATCTCCAGTGTTGAGGAATCAGCCAAAGTGCAAATCTTGTTATTTTTATCGATTTCATTATTCTAATTGTTATTAGAGACAAGAAGTTAATATTTTTTTATTGGTTCGAGTGCACTTTTCGTTTTTCTATCTGACCATGTGTATGCTCAATCTAAATAAAATGTGACAGCCAAAAATCATTCTTATTTTTTTTCAGCTAACCTATTTCTTTTACAAACAAGTACATTCCGTTATGATACGTTAAAAAAAACGTTACCTTAGCGAAGATGGAAGGTTCAAGTTTTCAAGTTTCTTTTTTAACGATTGACTCTTACAAAGATTTAGAATATTTTGAAAGAGAGAAGTTATTTTTTTAATACAATAGGAATATACAATGGATTGCTTGGAAATCAAACTGGATAAAATGGACTCCTATAAGTCTTGGTGCTCCCATTCGAAAAGGTTCAAGATTTAATGAAAAAGTTCGTCCTCCAAAAGGTTTGAATCAAAAGGGGGATCTCTCTCACTCTCTCCCTACTTTCAAGTCGACAAGTACTAATTTGATAAACCTTAGCTTATATCTGTCATTATTGAATATAATTATTAATTAAGGTAATGTATATGTATAATAATTAAGGTAATGTATTAGGTGTCCTCCACTAATGTTCAATTGTAACTTAACATCATTATAAATGAGCCCTAAGTACTCCAAATAAATGCAAATGAAGCTTATATTGGTCACCATCAAAAACAATTGTCAAAAACCTTGCAATTCTAAATTTATTTTCAATTATTAATCGAAACATGATGATTTTTTACTTTTAATTGACATTTTAAAACCTTGAACCGGCTTCCAACAGCGATGGTTGATTTTTTTATGAGAAGCGCAACATCCTGTTTGTCCACAGGGAATATATGACCTTCGTGGTTAATCCAAGTTTGATTAACGTTTATTTATCAAACTTGCTCACAAATCAAACAATACTGGCTCACAACTGATGAATACTAACCCCGAAAAGCTTTGTAGCTTGAGCATACAGAGTACGGAAAAGAAGACCTGGAAAATGATTTATTTAAATGTGGGTTATTGAAAAGTTACTAATGAAGCCATGAAATTCTAAAAAATATATTTATATATATATATATATATATATATATATATATATATATATATATAAAGGGGGACTCACTTTTTCTCGAATTTTCGGTGGTGCAACCACCTTTCTCAAGAGGAATTAGGAAGTTCTGTTCCTAATTTCTCTTGAGAAAGGTTGTTGCAACACCGAAAATTCGAGAACAAGTGAGTCCTTTTTTCATATGTTTCAGTTTCTGTGTTTGTGTCGACTAGTTAATCCATTTTCATTGTTGTGCACGTTCGTGGGATTTTCAAGAAAGTGACTTTATATATATATATATATATATATATATATATATATATATATATATATATATATATATATATATATCGATGATGCGGAAGTACTCACGAGAGCAATATAACTTTTGGACGGCACAATATAACACAGAATAAAACAGATAACACGTAAAAGGACAATCACACTGTAGATGATTTGAGCTTTCGGCCTACTCCGTGGCCTTCTTCAGTCTGGCGAGGCCTGTCAGTCTGACCTGATAAATTACTTATCTTAAAAACTTTTTCCTAATATTAATTTGACTTACCGATAGGTAAAGAATGCGAATATAATACAAAACAATAAAATATATTAGTATCAACATAAAAAATTGCCATGAAATACGATACTTGAAAATCTTATCTTTTATTCATGGAAAATTCAGGGCATTTTCGCTGGGGACCAACTGATCATCTTTATGTGAAATTCAATTTTATGCCTGTCTTACTTTAGAGTTTTGAGGGATCATACGACATATGAAACCTTATTTTCATATATTTTCATTCGAAAACTGTTACCTAAATACAATTGTGTATTGAGTGAGTCCCTCCACACGTGAGTTTGACATACTTTGACACATAACATATATTCGTAATGCCCTTTTTTCATCTACGGTGAACGATCAACCAAACTTTGATGTGGTAGCGGAAATTATTAAGCCCAAAGCAGTTAGCGTTGCATTATTCTGCTTGAAGTCAACTACAGTTCTCGTTAATTCTTAAGGTTAGAATGAACGCGCTTTCCTCATTTTGCAGAGGTTGAAAAACAAAAACACTACACTCACTCTGCTGGCCTCCCGTAAGGCCATTACGAAAGCATGGGACAACGAAAGAGCGTAGGAACGGAGAGGAATGAAAAACGGAAAATTAAGGCACGTGGCATTTGGGTTATCCATCACTGTTGAAATATCTGCTTGGAGGTGGTGGGAAAGGGACGGGAAAAGGGCGAAGTGCTTGAAGGACGTGGGAAGAAGGGAGCGGGAGGAAGAGGAAGATAAACATTAAGGTCCCAAGAGCAAAAATGGACGTCCGAGGAAGAGAGCCGCCTCCCCCTCGGGACTCTGCAGTTCCCTTCCAGGTGGATAAATATCATTCCATTTGCTTTGTTTTTCAATATATATAACACAAATAGCTTTTAGAAATTTTGAGGGCTGAGTAAAAAGCGATGGCAACAATGGGGTTCTCCGCGTTGCCAATTTTTCACGTGAGGAGGAGAATTTCGGTATTACGAACTTACGAACGGTGGATTCGCTTATTTCAAATTCAGCCGCAAAATGTGTCTTCTCATTCTTCTCAACATTCAACATTTGAGAGTAAAAACGTATGAACTTGCAGTGATAAAAAAATCTTATCCAAATCTCAATTATACTAAAATATTTACAACAACAACATTGCAATATTGCATAAGAAAACCCCTAAAACGAGCACAATAAGTTCTTGATGTGCTTTAAGAGAGAATAACAGAGCCGAAAATAAATGGAATTACTGAAACATTGAGGTTATATATTTTAGAGACTTTGTTGGCTATATTTAGTTGATTGTTGAATACACTTTGTTGAAAGTCATTGGTTAGAGAACTTTGTTGAACGATTATTTTGGGCTGCATTTCGTAGAATGTTTATTGTTGAATAGGGAGACAACGCAGATTTTCTTCTCCTTAGTACCTTGGTACCGTGCTAAAAAAAAGAGCTCTTGCTGCAATAAATTTCAGGGAAATTGAGTTAAATTCAAAGAAAAATTCTGCATTTTCCCGCGAACCACCGAGACCTTTGATAGCCTACTTCTTTCTTTGCCGAATTTAAATATGAGCCCTGTAGCTCCGAAGGCTCTATTCTTCCAGATTTCACTGTAGCGGAATTGGACCACTTTTGCTACCAGCACTTCGTATCAGTGTGGAAAGAACTGAAGAGTGCAGGAAGGAAAGGCAATGAGGAGGCAGTGAAAAGGCGCTAGGCAGGGAGCGTGAGGTGCTGAATGAAGATTGCGAGAGCCGGGAAGTGTTGTTTCAAAGCTTGCCAAATTACAGAATTGGAAAGCCCCATTCGTCGTGGTTAATTCACTACCAATTTTTTTTCTCTCTGCTCCACTATATATTTCAATTATACGCCTCGAAAAGTTTATAATGATGCTGTTTGTATAGGTCTTCATTACAATGTCGGCTAAAGAGAAAAACTAACGCTGAGAAAATGAATACTGGGAACTTGGAGAACATGAGCTTTTCCCAACGATCAAGTTCATCAACGTTCAAACACGCATATGATTTTTTTTTCATTTGAACGTATATTTTTTGGCGTTTGAGTGAATATTCCGCAATACTTTGTAACCCTACCGGTATTGCAACTGGATGATTTTTCGTCGTTATTTTTATATTTCATCGTTAATCCGAAGAGGACTAGATATGTAGCATCGAACTAAGGGAATATAAAAATTCTCGTCGAATCCCATGAGATCCTTCAAAGAAAGTGTGATGCCTCAGAATTGAACCTACATTTGTACAAACTTGAATTTAAAATCATCTCAAAAATGAGTACCTGGATATCATGTCACATCTTTACGAATCGCTCGGTGTGTATGCATCCTGGATTCCTAAGTGCACAACCGGTGGTGTGCACTTGCAAGCAATCTCGCGCTCCAGATCCTTTAATCCGTATCTCTTTAAAATCCACATGAAGGTAAATATCGAAATCTCGAACATTCGCTCCGTCGCGGGTTGAAAACGCTTTGGGGTACCGTGTTGGGCGCGGAAGTCGGCGTTACGGCTGTGTGGAGGATGGGAGGGAGGCAGGAAAAGTAAGAGAGAGAGGGAGAAGTCTCCAGGGTTTGGCGGCGGGCAGGTAGACGGACTAAGGTTTGAGGCGTGTTGGAGAGACGGGAAGGAGAGAGGTGATGGAAGAAGAGGGGGGGGGGAGGAAACGGACGGAGGCACGCGGTGGAGCGAATAAATTCCTTATTAATGAATGCACTTTTTTCCCCCGCGCTGCTTCCTTCCACTTGTTTGGCCGGAATGTTTGTCTATGAAAATTCAGGTAGCGCACGCAATTTCCGCGAGGGGTCACATCCCTCGGGAGGTGTTTTTTATGTGCGCGGCGCGGGGGGTGGGGGTTTGGGCGAGGGTGAAAAAAAATGAGCCGAATCCGGAAAAGGAGAGCGGTGGAAGGGGTTAGAGGGTGAGGGGGAGAGAGAGAGGGAGAGAGGATGGGGTTGAGATGGCGAGAATGACAGCAAAGGGGAGTATAAGTGAGAGGAAGAGAGAGAAAAGGAGAGTTTAGAGGTTAAAAGAGAGCGAGACGAGTATATGGCGAAATGAGAAATGTAGGGCGTGTGACCGGGAGGGTGAGGGCAGGCGAGATTGCGCTGGGATGCAGCGCTCGGGAAGTGTTGGTGGGAGTGTGGTGGGAAAGGAAATCCTGAGAGGAGAGCGTATCTTATATGGTAGACGAGGGAGAAATCTCAACTTAAAAGGACAGTGAGGGAAGGGAAAGGAGGGAGGGAGAGAGGGAGGAATGAGGAAGATGGGCGGGAGACGGGGGATGAGGAGAAGACAAATGGCTTTTAGCGGCAGTGTATTGTAAGGCTGCGTTAGCCTTGGGAGGGACTTGAGATGGGATGACGGGTGGGAGGAAGCCGGAGGGGACATGTGCGTGCGTGAGAGAAAGAAAAAGGAATGAGGGAAGGAAGTGATGTGGCGAAAAAGAAACAAAAGGGGGGAATGTGAAGAGAGGAAAACGGGGTGTGGGTCGAGAGGGGAGGGAGGCGTAATAATGGAAGCGCTTGGTACAAAGATACCAGCGCAAATAAAGTGCGCATACCTTAGGATTTGAATGCGAGCACCGATTGGGGGAAGGGAGAGGATGAGGAGGTTAATATCCCTCGGGGAAGGGGTTGCGGGTGTGTCAAGAGTGGAATGGGGAGGATGCGAAAAGGAGAAGCGTGTATGAACCCAGGGTGGGAATGAAATGGGGAAAGCGGGCGGGAGTTTGTTGAGTGGTTTGGGATACAGGAAAGTAAACAGGGTGGAAGAGGAGTGGAGTCTGAGAAATGTAAGCGGGAATAAAATGCTGTCCTTAAAAGTAAAAATCGCGCCTCGAAGAATAAAGATTTAAGGGATTAGTTTTTAAGCTCTTTTCTCGGGAAAGACGGCGGAGGGTGAAGCCGAGAGAGAGAAGAGCGAGGAAGGAGAATAGAACGTGGCCGCTGGAATGCTTGGCCATTTGAATGCGGGGTTAGGGACGAGGGATTGTCGGACCGGGGAGGAAAGGGAGATGATGGTTGGAGGAAGGAGACTATAAGACGAGAGCTGCATGGAGAATAGATCATGGAGCGGCGATGGAATGGCGGAAAGTGGGAAGAAAAGAGAGCGGCGTGAGGCGGGCTATGGCAAAGGGGATCAATCAGGTGGAGTAGGGCGTGGCGGGGTGTAGGATAGAAGGAGAATTCCGGGGAGTAAAAACGGTGAGAGATGATGCTAAAAGGGATAAGAAGTGTCGGGAGGACTGCAAAATGGTTTAAAAATACGCGGTGATGGGTGTGGTGACGAAGAGGGCAACGAGAGAGGGGAAAAGACGCGTAAAAGGGGAAACGACTTAATTTGGAAAAGGAAAATGGAGACTGCGAAATTACCACTAGAAGGATGGGCAAAAAAATTCTTGCCGAGAGACATTAATTGGAACGAAAAATTTGAAAACATATGTACACAGTAATACCGATGTTATGAGGCTCGAGGAAAAATCACCTACGACTAATAGTCTAATTCATCATAAAAATGATAAAAAGAATAGGAACGAAATTTAATTATAATAAATAATAGGACAAATGCCTAAGGATTAATTTGATATCACTAATTACCTTTTCAACCTCACAGGAAATAATCGAAAGTGTTGCAGGTAAGTAAAGACAAGGTACAAGCCGCATTCTTAGGCGTCAGTTAATACTTATACATATATATTTGTAATTGTATTTACAGTACTTGAAATGATTTGCTTCATTAGATTCCCGTTAGTCTATTTTTACAATAAATTTAAAACGATGGATTCCTATCTTTCATTAAAATTTAAAAGTAAAAATGAGGCCTTTAATTGTGGAAATAAACAGATAAACATTTAGAGAATAAATGAGTAACGATGTATACGAAAATCAATAATTGTAATTGATGCATATTTAAATTATAAAGTAATCATGCAATTCACAGGAGCAAGTATTGAGAGAAAGTGCATCTTAATTATTTGAGATTTTTAAGGAAATAGGGTTCAAGAAGGAGAAAATGTGGCTCTACTGTAAGTATGGGTGGTGGCAGAATGGCATAGAAGAGATAAAAAATAGGAGGGAGAAAAATGTGGGTGGGTCTCCCTTATCTAAAGGACGAAGAGAGAAACCGGGGGGGGTGTGGATATGAAGAGCTGATTCTGGCGAGGTGGCAAAGAGACAGAAAGCGGCGGGTGAGTGAATGAAGGGTGAGAATCCTGAGTGGGGGGGGAGAGAGGAAAGGAGGGGGAAGTAAACAAGATCGGAAATGTTTGCACAGAGAGCTAAGTACGCGGACCCCTCCGGTGGAGTACGCGGCATATACTACGTAAAATGCACTGAGTATGGAACTACTCTACGTATTCAAACTCCAGCTAAAATTCACGTTTAACTTATGAGGCCGTGTCCCTATCGCTGAACTTTATCTGGAGCAGACCAGACGTTTCAAAAGTTATGTAAACGCGCTTTAAATAAGTGCTATTCCCACAAGTCCCATTTTCTATGACCTCTTTAAATATGTATACGTCTACGATTAGACATCCGATCATGAATTTATTTAAGGGCAGGGACCAAGCGCATCAAATGGAATACATTGTTTTTGCAGAAGTCCACTCCCTCTTACGTTGCTGTGGTCAGTATTTTTTATCTGTATCTTAGAATGCTGAACCTAAAACAGCTGAAAACGTTCAAATATTAAATATAATTTGAAATTATTCCACATTCTTTAAGTAAAAATGCAGTCAAAGACACTATCATTGATATTTGTTTAGATGTGCATCCTACAAATACTTCAATTCTTCAAGAGTTCAAATTAATTATCTAAATTCTTCAAAATTGACAATACATTTATGTACACTGAAGGATTAATGAACTGTCTAAAGCTATTCTGCAAGCGGCTGGAGACCAAAATGACGAACTAAAGAGTAAATTGAAAAGATAACAAACTTATTGAAAAGAAGTAAAATTTCCATATGTGTTCTAAACGATATATGAATTGGAACTGGTCATATACGGGCTGATTGGGTAATAGTAATTGAATTAGAAAATAGCCCCTTTTTGGAAATAACTGAAATTTTCTCGCGTGCAACTTAAGCAACATTTTTCAGAATGGATTCTGAAATATTTAATTTTTTATTCATGGGTATTAATTATAATTTTATGTATGGAATTTTTGAGGAATTTATGAAAAACTTAATAGCAACTTTTACCTTTAGAAAGCGTGCATCAATGAAACATGATAAAACATTATTTAGACAAAGTGAGGAAGGAAAAAGTTTTTAAAAACGTCAGGATTTCGATTAATCGTGGAGTCAAACTGATAAAACAGAGTCTGCCCAGTTGAAATGATAAGCTGGCCTAGAAAACCTCATTGAAGCATAAATCAATCATTTACGTACGAATACAGAAAATGTTCAAGTAAGGGGAAAACTGGCTTAAAAATAATAGAGACTGGAAAGATTGCTAAGCGAAATACTAATGACTTTGAGATGGATGCTAAAATATATTCCTGGATTTTCAGTGAATGCTTGGGGACCTTAAATATACGACTAATTAAAGAAGTTACTGTAGACGGACACTCATAGACTTCACTATGACAAGACCAAGGCGTTCCGCTTCATCCATACCCATTCTGGGACGAAAGCACCCTCGGGGAACGACTGGTGTGGAAAGAAGGGGAGCAGAGCACGGGGAGGCGAGAAGAAATGGCGCGGGGCTTATGGAGGAAAGGGAAACGGGACAAGGAAAACAAAAGCCTGGAGAAAAAACCCTATGGGCAGAAAAAAGGGGGTTATTTTGGTGATACCGAGACTGGGTCCCTCACATTTTACTCATCGCCGTAAACGCTTAATCTCAAAAATGCCATGCTGAAACAAAAGACGAGCAATTTTGACAACACAGACCAAAAATAAGAAGAAAAACTTAAGCCATGAAAATGGATAAGGCAGATTTTAGCTGGTAAGAAAAACCTCTAGAAGCTAAGGCTTAGCCTTCTTAATTAAACGAGGCAAATCGTCCAAGGCCGATGCCAAAATAAATTATGAAAAAGCTCGACAGTTTTCCCAATTTTTTCGAAGGAATGAAACGAAAGCCATCAAGTAAAACATGTTAGCATCAACTATATATAAAAAAATAGATATATATATATAATCCTTAAAAAATGGATATCATAGCTAAGTTTCTTTCGAATATTATAGAGTAATTATTATTTTGGAATTTTAAAAATTACGTAATAACTTTGTTCTTCATGAGATTTAGTGCATAAGAGTGTAATCAGTATCGTAGGGCACTGTTTATGTGCATGTATAATACCCGTAAATGTATTTCTGAATATACAAATATTATAACTATTAGACTTTTAAGGAATAAATTCCTCGAGTAACTAGGATAAAAGTTGACTATACTGTTATTTAGTAGGTGTTTGGAGATTAGGTAATGTAAAAGCGAGCGTTGATTTTATCAGTTGCGGTGTAACATTTTCGCTTGCTAATTCAAAAGATGCGGGTTCGATTCCCACCTAGGTGGGTTTTTCTTCATTTAGGTCTTGAGTGTTTATCTCATATATATATATATATATATATATATATATATATATATATATACATACACACATATAATCACATTAAAGGAACACTCAAACGTTATTTCTTGATAATTTCGACGGAATTGAGCTCCGTCTTCATCAGAAGTTCTCTTCGTTACTGTCAAAGTTTTTATTGAACACTTACTTCGTCGATATCATATATATATATATATATATATATATATATATATATTTATATTTATATATACGATACCATTGTTTAAAATTCCGATCTAAAAGTGGTGTTTTTGGATTAATGTGAAATGATAGTGAACGAGAAGGGAGTGCATGTGATACATTAAGACTTGAGAAAAAAATTAAAAGGTTGAAAAAATTTGAAGAGTTAAAAAAATAGCGCGGGAAGGATAGGGAGGGAGTTATCAGGAGTTTAGAGCTGGAAAGAGAGAAGGGGAGTGAAGTGGGGATTTTGAACAAAGTAGGATGAATGCGTTAGGTTGAGGAGAGAGGTGAGGTGGATCACAAGGCTTGGAGAGACGGTCTCCAAACCTGAGGGAGTAATTCATGAGCCTCACCTGCTAAAGCCAAGGTGTTGTTGAGGGGGTTGGAATACGGCCAGGATGATGGCGCCTGGAGAGGATCTTCGGGTGACGGGATGAGATAGGTTCATCAGAAGTTAAAACGCTTGCGACGAGACGAAGGATCCTTCGGGAGGAGTTGGGTGGGAGGAGTGATGCGTCGTTTTCTCCGGAGCGCAGAGTTCCCTCTCTTCCCCAACCCCCTGGACGTATTTGCCTTTAAATTTCCCCGCAGTCAAAGTGACGCCGTAATTGAGGAAGAATGGAAAACACCTGTGATTAGTGGCATGTTGCCAATGGAAGTGTGCCCTCTCCGAATATATATCATGAATTTAGCTATATAAATACAGATGCAAGCATAGAGATCCACTTGTAATCACAAAACTGTGTGAACAAATATTTTAGCAATATAATTCTCTCAGTGATGATTTAGTATGTAAACACACAAATTTTCTTTTTTCCACAGTTTCCGATTTTGATTTCTACTTATAAGCGTTACATTATATTCCCATGCAAACTAATCTTTCTTAGCGTAATGAACACTCCTTTCATACATAATTCAGTTAACTAATTAGAGATTAGAATATTGTGGAAAAATTATACCGTTACAAATATCTCTATTTCTACCCACAGGACTAGTATTAAATATAATAATTTCAATCGTAAACCATTAGTAAGTTAGTTAATTTTTAGCTGAATAACTTTATCACTTCGTGCCTTTGGATATGATAACGGGTTTCTACGCATCTTAAACGTTAGATAGATTATTTATGAAGGAAATAAAAGTCACATGCTAAAATTACAACACAAGATTAATCTATGAAGCATGAAATATTTTTTCCTTGTTGGTTTCACTGCTTCTAAAATGGCCACTTGTAAGCACATTCGAATAGTGCGGTAATACATATCGATGAGGTCTCTTAAGTTTCAATAGAGTAACATGTATTTTGTGTTAGTTTTCCCCAGGAAAAATAAGGACTCGGATTCATACCTGGTTCAATGAGTATGGAAGGAATAGACGCTATTTTGACATTATATGGTGATCAATAAGGCTCTCACTTAGTTGCTTGCAACTCTATCGTTTAGCGTGGGCTGGTCTGTCGTATGCAGCTCATTCAGTCACCAATGCCAGCAGTTTATTTCAATAGGTAATTTCCACAAAAATTGCAATCCCTCATTTAAGTACCTAAATTTGAATATTAGAATTACTATAATTGTTTACCTTGACACGCCTCAGGGTAAAAATAGTAATACTCAATGTATTCCCTTTTGAAGCAAGGAGAGGTTTAATAAATCTCCAAGAATGGTGCTGTTCCAAAGCATTTTGCACACTTCGGCAAAATAAATTAATGTTTAAATCGTTTAAAATGTTAAAATATTTGAATTATAATCGATTCGTCTCGTAAAATATCTTAATTTTAAAAATAGACCAAGGCATCCGAGTACGATTAGAAATAAGATTGAGAGAATATTTCATGGTTCATATGCACGTATTAAGACTCAGATTTTTTAATTTATCGTCAGTTTATTTCTTATCCTTCCTCTACTGTAGCTACTACTATCCCATAGTTGATATAATTTCAAATTATGAAGTGAAATCCTCAAGTGTGCTATGAATCTTAGTGCACGTAGAAACACTTGGATACTACATTCAATTAAACTTATGAGAGGTCAATGAAAACTATATGCGACTAATTGTAAGAGGATAAACAGAATTCCCTCAAACTTCTTTCCCTTGCATTTCGTCTATGCATGCCCCATTTCTTAAAATTTTCATAATCCTCTTCATTAACTACATTCCTCTCCCATGGACTGAACTTGAGATCGAGAACGCCATCTGAAACATAATATGTGCTTTATTTGTATATCTCGCAAGAAAATAGAATTCTCAGAGTGAGGTCCTAAAAATGGCTAGAATATTTTTTTGCGGTTGATGGAGAAAAGTGCCTCAGCAAAAGAAGGATCCTGATACGGGAGAACCACTCACTCAAATTGACTCAGCTTCGCATAATTCTTCTTTTCCTGGAAGGAGCGCAAACATACTCGAGTGTCTTGAATTATTTTGTATTTCGTACGTGGTCGTAAAAAGGAAATCATTTCTAATAACGCGGGACAAGATTAATATAAATGTAATCATTTGATACACATATTTTTAAGGCTATGACAAAGACGATAAATGAAATTCCTATCTGAAATACAGCCATATTGTCTAATTTTTTGATGAGTAGAATTTAGGGCAAATGCTGATTACATCCTTTTGTCGGATGAATCGCCTGAGTATAATTTGTATCTCCCGGAATAGTATGATCCCTCTATTATCAACTGACTTTAGTATATTGACGTTAATAAGTTATTTTCTTAAATTCTACAAATATTTTTTAAATTTCAAACACTTAATAGCGACGGGAAATATAATCGTGAGGAGTGAATTTAATAAGCGTAAAAATATTCAAATTTTTCTCAGCTTGAAAGTGTGAAAATGCAACAGACATAGCGGTCAGATCTTTTTAGTGAGTAAAGGGATGGTGGTAATACCTGTATCTGATATCTAATTCTAGTAATATCCGCCCCACCCCACGTGGTAGACAATAGATGAACTAAAAAACGCGCTCATAAATCTTCTACACTATTGATGTTTCTTGCTCTTGCATTGTTTTGGCATATTTAGCTATTCTTAGGCACACCAAAACTTCGTTTTAACCATATATTATAGTTTTTATTATAGTATATTTAACCATATAGGAGAAATGTGATTTGATTTAAGCATAGGGAATTAAACTACAAACTATTAAGAAGGTTGATAAATTTCCAGTCCGGATATAAAACTTACCTTACCTGGGAAATAGATGACAGCACTATTAAATTTCTTCCATGTTTTAGCTTATTTATCCTCCAATAACCTCGCCTTCCGCATGTGAATGTATGACCCAACATCAAAGGAACCTCCCCTAGGGAGAACTGAAACTCGCTGCTCCTTCTGGGCGGAAGCGTAATCAATAACTCTTGTTTGGAATTCTTATTAAGATCCATAAGGACTCTTCCAGATGCTTTGCGTCCAGCCACTCTAAAGTCACCCGAAAAGTAGGAGGCGGTCGTTGGTGGTAAGAGTTCCAATCGTCTTGACGAGAGATGAGGGAAACTCCTTATTGTTGGAAAATTTAATAAACTTATAAATTCGACAGCAATTGAAATTGTTCGATATAAATTATCGATCAATGAAATTGAAAATAATTGAAAAATATTGAAACTGCAAAATTAAAGTAGTTGAGTTCCCTTGATTATTTTTAGGATTAAACGAAAACCTCGCCGCCACTTACAGCCTTCGTTTGGAATCATTTAAAAGTTATATTTGGCAATTGTTCATAATTATTTAGACATACATTTACAGTCTGTGAGTTCTTGCCCGAATTGGGTTCCTAAAAGCTACAAGTCAAAGTTTTAGCCCTCTATACACAATTTCCATGCGTGCGCGGAACGTGTGCAACGCGATATTAACCGCGGAAAGTAACATACGTTACATAAAGCATCGGGAAAAAGTTTTTAGCTTTATTTGCTTTATGCTAGGATGCCTCACAACTCTTCAAAGTACATCCGTTGAGCGTCGACACAGCGGCCAGCGGCTTTTTCAAGACTCGAAGGCTCCCTGGTAGGTAGGTAGATTCTGAAAGGTCTTTAAGGGTACGCGTGCAAGCTTCTTTGAGAACACTTAGGGTCCCATGGCGGTGTCCTTTGAGGAAGGATTCCACTGTAGGAAATAGGCTAGCTTCAAGTCGGAACTGTAAGGGGCTTGGGAGATCATCGCGATACCATTACAGGTCTTCTTAAGCAGACACTCGACTCTGCCCTTGGTAGTCTGTCAAGACCTACAGGACGAGTTTATCGCAGATCTTTCGTATTGTCAAATTTTCTGTGATAATGGTTTTCAGTGTCATTTACCTCCACGTGCATCAATATCACTGCATCTATATCAATACGAACTGTGATCATGCGTTCACTTAACTGACTGTCTGGTTTCAGCGATTCACGCACACGTCAGGAAAAAATTGTTACCAATAGTTTTTATGCAAACCGTGGTATACTCGACAAACCAGATGTCAAAAGTGACTATTCATAGCATTTATCATTACATAACTTAAGCGAGCCACAAAGAAAAGTTAAATTACCTATACCCTAAAACGACAGAGTTCTTATCATTCATAAACACAAAAACATAAATCCCATATAAATATATTAAGACCTTCGTTCCCAAGCAAATTTTCCGTGACGACTACGACAAAAATCCCTACATAACACACAATCCTTCCAAATGTATTCCTATTCTTGATATCGTTAAGTTGATAACGACCACCACCACGCCCACTCCACACCGCTCCTCTCCTAGCAAAGTATGCATATCCAGACAATAAATCAACGGGATCATCGTGTAATCACTTCCATGACATTCGTCCTCAGCGCGGTCATTCCTATGGAATCATAGCCACCCCTCGGGTGGCTGGATGGGGCCATCAGGGGGGGTGGTGGGGAGACAAAATCAACGTATTAAAGTCATCGGTCTCTCCCGTAAGGGTTTAGGGGGTGGTGGGTTAAAAAAATCCAGGACAGGACGAGAAACGATAAGGAGAGAAGGAGAAAGAAGGGGGAAGGAGAGGTATGCGCGAGGGAAGGATGGGAAAGAAGGCACATCCGAGATAAAAACACTATAGTGTAGAGTGACTTCAATCAATCAGCGGTAGGCTGACATCGACTATTGATCTCTTTCGGGATACTCCTCCACCAAACACCTATCTATCGCCTTCCTCCCCACATCCCTCCGCAAGTCGTCTCTTTATCTCCCGCCCCGCACGTCCCCTTCCTCTCCACGGCCTGTTTGGGCGTGCGTGCGTGTCCCCTTTTCGCCCACCTCATACGCCACCCTCCTGTCTTCTAGCCCGAGCTTGTGATATCCATCAGGGTTCGCTGGAGTGTCGGCGTAGCCCAATCCACACCCCTCCTCCTCCCTCATGCCCCTTCCTTTCTTTCCGCCCTCCACCTCCTTATCATCGCTCCTTCCTCCTGCTCCCAAATACTCCTCACCACGCTCAAGCTCTCCCATTTAACTCCTTTTTTCCAACCCAACCGCTTTGCTCTCCTCCACTCCATTCCACCGCAGCCGATCTCAAACCTACCGCTTTCCTTCTGAATACTCCCGCCTTCCCACACCCACACACTCCCTTTCGCGAATACAGTCGTTTGTCTGTTTGTTCTTCCCATCGTTCACTCCTCTCACACGCCATCCTTTTTCGCATAACCCTTCCTCGTTCCGTCTTCATTTTTAAATTTAATATTTTCACATCCCCCAACGCCGCCTTTGTGGCAATCTCAGTCTTCTTTACGAGATCATTTTTTGTTACCTTTGAAATTGGGAGCACGGCGGGAAAGAGTAGATCGTAGATAAAAGGGAATATGTACTTCAACTGTATAATTTTAGCTGTGATAAGAAAAATTAATCTGAATAGTGAGGCTCTGGAAACTGTGAATTACCTTCAATGGTAATATTTAATAACAGATTTTGATTTATCTATATTATATATTGTTAATGGGAGCGATACCTAGATAGGGGTGCATAAAAATACCCGCGGGAAATTTGAATTTTTGAAACATTACCTATTGAGTATCTATTTTTTTCCAATGTATGCATTGCCTAGCATAATAATAAGATAAAACCATTAAAATATCAACTGATATTTGAGGATTGCATTTAGTATAGTATAAGCACGTCATCCGGGTATATTTCCATTTCAAGTTTTAAAATAAAATAACTAACATCATCATTAGTAAAGGGAAAAGCGAAATATTAGCATCTCCTGGCAACATATTATGTCAAATTTTTATGAAAATTATATCTTCTCAATTATTAACATTTAAGAGCTTAGACAAAAAACGAGTGATCTCTTATTTCGAATCATAAAGGGATCGTAGGATGAAAGTCTAATTTATGAAGGTTTATAATTTTTAATATTTTCATATGCAGTTATAATGCTATAGTTAAGTCTAAATATTAAGCTCATTGAGTTTGAAGAGGTGTAGCTGTATTTTGCATTGTTTTAACAAGACGAGTACTCGTATCTACCATGGACTGATATACTACTGTTACTATTAATCCAATTGGAAACGCTGATAGTTAATTTATTTGTCAATTTTCATTTTGGACACACATTTTAATATTCTTTTCAATGGGTATTCTTAAAAGCTAAAATTAAAAAATTCTTTTCTCTTGAATATTATGCTTCCTCGTCCATTGATTTTCTTATTAACACTTGTGCTTGATTTTCTTTTTTCAACGAAAAGTTTTTATCCAATCTCTCGAGTAGAGCTCGTAATTTTTAGCATATTTATTTACTCTGTTGCTATTTAAAAGGTACTTCCGTATATCGGGTGATTTTCAGAAATAATCCCTTTAATTTTTAGGATGTTTTATTATGCCTTCCGCTTTATGTGTGTGTATGTATGTATATATATATATATATATATATATATATATATATATATATATATATATATATATATATATATATATATATATATATATATATATATATATATATATATATATATATATATATATATATATATATATTATTTCACACATAGGAATAGATATATAAGGAAAGGGGATAGGAAAACACATAAAATACCAACACAGGAAAGGTGGGGAAGGCGGATATGAGCAGATCACAAATGTAAAAATATTTCCTTATCTGGGATTTGAACCACGGACCTTCCACTATACATATGTATTTGTACAAACACATATATATACACTATATATATATATATATTTGTACATTTACATATGCATAACTGTGTACGAGTTTAAGGTGAGTGATAGATACAGACGGCGTCAAATGTTTACAAATTATCTCTTCAATCCTTATGGGGAATAACCATGTTATGAATAGTCGTCTCACCACTAGATGATACATTCGATAACGCTCACGGCGTTCTCATCTCTCCACATGACAAGTCATGCCTCGATCTGTTTTTGCTCGCTTTACAATGTCAATTTTTAACATTGAAAGGTGAGAATCGAAAATCTCCGTCGTTGAACTGCCAACTAGCCAGCTTAAGACTTTCAAATAGTCGTCACATTTCTACAACAGCCGCATTCTAATAAATTCAACATTCATCCTCTTTCTACCAATACGAATTGCCAATTTTTACAATTTCATTATCTATAGTTATAATATCAGCAATATTGAACTGTATAAAAGGTGTATCTTCTGAGTTAGTTTATTCCCAAAATATCTACTGATGATTCAGCAATGGTTTTTCCGTTTTGTTGCTTAGTAAAATCGCGCTCACAGTAATAGTTTTATTTCTAGTGTAATTCCTTTAATTTTTTTATTTGTAACTAAGTAATTTCAATTTGTCTGCAGTTTCTTTCACTCTAATGATACCAATTCCTTTTAATACCGAGTTAAATATGGTAATGGGTTACACCCAAGCAATATCTGTTTATGAAGCAATTGGCAAAGCTGACGAACAATGAAAAATCTTCATGGTAAGAAAAATGTCTTGAATTACAGGGCGAATATCTAAAACGTATTTATTTGACATTGAATGATGCAGGTCTCAAATCTATTTGCAACTTATAATACCAATATTTTCATCTAGTCATCAAATTATAATATTAAAATTCCCAAATTTCTTAATGATTTCGTTCACTCTTAAAGTCATATTTTGCTTTTACACTTCAAAGATTAAGCTTCCTCCTAATTTCAGGAAATTAATAATATATAAATGAATTCATTTTCTGAGAGGCATTTTAACCGTTCTGAAGGAGAAATTTACACCGTAAACTTTGATTGAAAAAAAGGGTAAATAACTTTGATGGAATTCCAAGTGGAGCTGGAATTTGAAGGCAATATCTTATTTGTATTATATTTTTTTTAGCCTCGGGAGGAACTGTGAGTGGAAGTACACCCACATACTTAACCCTATTGCCTTAATTTAACTACGAAATCCACCCCAAAAAATTATTTCGTAATATTGGCTCCTGCCATTTGCTCTAATGAACCTATCTCTGGCATAAGAAAGGGCGCGATATGCCTTAAACTCTACCCATCCCGAATACGGTCACATGTCACTCAAAATATAACCTCCCTCTCCCTCCCGTGCAGCCCACAACGTTCCCTTCACTTACTTCCTCTTTCCGCTTCCGATCGGCCCCAACGTCCCTGTATATTCTCTTTCTCTCCCACCCACTCCCTCTCTTTCTTATATTTTCCTCACCCTCCAATGTCTCCACCCCTCCACACACCCACGTCCCTCACCCTATCACCTCTCTAATACACACGTGAAAGTGAGTGAAGGATGGGCCTTTCAAGAGACAAGAGATTTTTGTGGGGCAAAGGGAGAGTAGAGAGAGTGCGCGCCGGAGTGGGAAGGAAAGCAGAGGAGTGCCGAAGGATCCGTAATGCTATCGGGTTTCTCCTTCATCTCTGTCTCCCTCTTCTCTCCTGCCCCTCCTTCCTCCCTCTCTCTATACCCTCATCCCTCTATTTCTCTCTTGTCCTGGGCACGGAGGGATTGAAGGGAGGTGGCGGGAGTTGGCGTGTGTGAAGGGTGAGCTACGGCGAAGGAAGGGCGGAAGGGGAGGTAGTGGAGGGCGGAAGTGTGAAAGGGAAACCAGGAGGTGGGGCTTTGGGATGCAGCGGGGGTTGATTTCAGCATTGCCAACCTTTGACAAAGACATTAGCGTCACGGAACAATGGGCAGTCAAATTCACGACACGCCAATTGAACTGATGGGCTGCGAACGGATCACTATGTTTGCACAATGGTTACATATATCACATAGTATTAATCCTAATTTAAAGAGAACCAACATTTTTATTAACAACCTAAAGTCAGATAGATGAAATCAATCCTGTCAGGTTCTAAGCCTAATCTTAATATTAGAAACGCAATGCGTGCAGCACTACATCGTTAATGCATGAAAGATATGTAGAATCAATTGATCAAATTCAAATTTTAGCCTTCAGATTAAAAAGGGGTCCAACAATTCTTGTTGATATAAACTGTTGACTGCAGAAATGAATTCATATCGAGGAAAAATTTGGCATGCCATCGGTAATCTTAATTAGAATATTATAAGAAAACACTTTATACGCATACAGCTGAGAACTAATTCTAAAATAAGATATTTTTTCAAAAGTTAGCAGTTCTCAAGTTTACTTTAACTCTTGGATCAAGGCTTGACAACTCAAAAAATAAAAAAATACAAGGAAGGAGTAGAAAATCCAATGAAAATAAAACTTATGGAGATCCTAATTATATTTTTTATTTAATCAAAAATATTTTTATAAAAAACACTTTTCAATTTGATGTAATTCTTATCGTTTCTATCAATCTTAGGAAGAATTAAAATCATTTGCTACACATTTTTGAGTTAATTAGGATTTCTTTTACAAAAAAACCCTGTAAATTGACATGAAACAAAGATACTCTTAACTAATTGAACCGTGTTATACCATAATCACTATATTTGGTATAAACTCAAATATTATAGCATACTGCATACTAAAAGGAATATGTAGTCGTTCAAGCGATCCTTAAGGTAACCCGAATTATTTTTAGTTTTCACCCTCGTAGCCTTTGTAAAGGGATTGGGCACTTTCAATATGAGATCACACGTATTTCCACGATTCTTTTTATCCTCATTTCACATTTCATTACATTTTATGGAAGCCCTCATTATTATACTCTGTCATTGTGTTTGCACCTGGAAATCATCTCCAACGGTAAGATCGAAATAAATAATATTTAAAACTAGAGTCCATTGTGATCACTGCCATATATTGAGAAACGGTTGGCGGCGCTGGCCGTAGAAAGGGAGGGATATAGCTGGGTGTGGCAGCGGAAGGGAAGGCCCAGAGGGGTGAAGGTGATTGGGGAGAAAAAGATGCGCCGCGTGGGTGGAAATGGTGGCAGGGGCGGTGGAGATTGGGTTTTGCTGCGAGTGAGGAGAGGTGTGAGGGGGTGGAGTGGATAAAGAGGAGGAGGTGGAGTTTTGGTGTCTGGGGACCGCGTGAAGGGAGGGGTGCACAGGAAGTCAGTAAGACAAAAACAGAATGGGACGAAGGGAGGACGGAGATAGAAACGAAGAAGGTAGACGATAGCGTATAAGGCGAAGGGGAGGAAACGCAGGGAGAGATTGAAGGGTGCGATCGACGGGTCACGAAGGGCGCGGGAGTTTCATGGTGTGCGGGATTTTGGGTTGAATGGAAAATAGAAAGCGAGGGGAACGTAGGAGTAGAGTGGGTAGATTAATGGTTTCTCGTTGGCGAAATTGAGATCTCGAGGTCACCCCTAACTCAAAAATCTTTGTAAATCGCTCGCGTAAAACAGGATAGAGGGAATGTATTGCCAAAAACAGCCTAGCTAAAGCAGGAAATATTTATTTTAGAACTTAAATTCTGTTCGCTAGCTGCAGGAACTATGAGGAATTAATTAGAGTTGAAAGTGCTCTTGAATATATTAGACTAGGTCGGGATATTAAACGCATATAATCATTAGTAACGAGAAACCCTAGTACACAGCCAGGTGAAAAGCTTGACTTCAGAGGGGATATTATTTGGGGGTAGGTTTGAAACTTGAAGTTTATGTCTAGTCTTCCGCCAATACTGCTAGTTCCCAAAAGTTAACTTGTTGTTTATGGTAACTCTCACTCACGGCAGAACGACTTCCTCTAGGAAAATAAGCATGTAGACTACATCTATGTTCACTGATAGGTGTGTTACTGGAAAAATCCAAAAAACGGTCATGTATAACGCTAAAATGCATATTTTTGGCAGTGGAGAATACGAAAATAATGTGTTAAATTTTTTAAAGACGGCTTAGCTTCAATTAAACTTAGAAATTTAAGCTTTAATTTTCCTGTACATTAATCTTAGTGCAAATTCGAAGTGACTTCACGTTATTGTGATATACTATATATTGAATAGGAAAGTGAAGTCTCTCCGTTATTGTTATCAACTATGGTTAAATCGAAACTAATGATGACATTTTTAATGCATATCCTGAGTAATAGTAGTGTCACGTAGGCACAAATGTGTAATAAACTACAGAGTCGTAGATAATTAAGGAATAATATTTCAAAGTAATTTTTACATAGAATTTTATTATCGATTGTATATCAAAATTAGTGCATTCTTTAACACTAAGTGATACTTGGAAAACCCACGCCCTATCAACTTTGGATTGTAGGCGAATAATGAAGAGTGTACAAACAAATAAAAAAAAGTTAAATTGTAATTTCTTAAAATTGATTTTATATTAACGTCTTAGGGTTTAACCTCATAAAATGCCCCTCTTGCACTCAACTTTGTCATGTCTCGTGACGCTGGATCCAAGTTTTTCTATCAAATAAATCTAATCAATTTCGGTTTGTAAGTCCCTTCTCGTCTCTCAAATTATCTCCCCTTTTGATCCTTAAGTCTTTTCCCCTCAATTTAACACGAAGTTTGTGCGCACACTCCACATCACGTGCTCCCGCGACGCTTCATAGGACGCACGAGCGTGGAAATGGAAGGGAAACGGAGAGAATTCCGTCACGCATGGAGCGAAGTTAGGAGAGAGAGAGACTAAGTAAGTGTGTTGCGAAGCAAATAGGGGAGAACCATGCGTGGGGTGATTTTCTTTTTAGAGAGATCGTTGGGTCGCTTGTAACGACCAATTTTGGGGAGCGGAGAGAGGGCGAGAAAAGCCTGGCGACGGGTTCGCGGAAGGGTTTGTCGGCCCTCACCCTCATACCCCCTCCTCTCCAATGTGTCTGTGATGGGGGTTGAGTGCGGCGGCAGGAATTGTGGTGGATCCGGGGAGGAAGAGGGATGGGATTCCGGGGGCGTGGAGGTGGGAGAGGTTTGACGGCAGATGAGTGAATGTTGGTTGCCACGACAGGTTAGGAAGTAATCGGTTGTTTGTCGAGTCCAGCTGGATCTTGGGTACACTACACACGTCTATCCGCGTCAACCCTTCCCATCACAAAAAAACTGCAAATATTATGCAACGATATCAAATCTCTGATATAGTTCTTCTTTGCTCAAAGAGTTTTTTCTTAGCGTGAATGTTGGCTAGATGTGGATTGGTAAATATCCGAAAATGAGATAATTAAAATCTCAATGAGTGCACTAGAGTTAAATTACTTACATAACCAATCAAAGAGAGTAAATGCGAGAACTAATACTCGTATTATATCCAGATTCAGAGTGCCCAATTAAAAAATGTTGAATATGAATGTGGATGGAAAATGTTTATTTCCTTAAATATGTCCTAATACATACAAAATAATGCTTTAATCTCTGCTTCACTAAACGTGGATTGAATCACCAACGTAATGCAATACTTTCCTACTTTGACTTGCAAAGTACAATATTTTCTTCGATATATGATAAAATAAATCTCAATTAGAAATATTCCTAATAAGCTGAACAACAGCTAAAGATGTTACTAATTTCTGATGCTTAAAATAGAAATTAGGAATGTTATTAAGGCAGCCGTACTTACATACGATACACAAAACCGGTCCCTACTCGTTAACGTTAATCACTGCAACCTAGTTAATGGGAGCTCGAAACGTATCCAACATTGCCATAAGCAACTGGGAAGCGGAGGCATTTCCAAAGATTAAAACACTCATGGAGGAAGAGATACGAGAGAGACGGGCCCTTGACCATGCACGCAAATACAGCCACGGCGGAGGCTATAAATATTACGAGCATGGGGATATCCCTCGTCGACCAGGAGCGGGACCGAAACGCAAGGAGGACCTGAGGGATGGAACAGGGTGTTGGGGGATAAAAGGACAGAGCGATGGCTCGGGGTTGGCCGAGAATGGAAACTGGTAAGGGAATACGAAATATAGACGTGATCATGGAGTGTAGAAGGAGGGAGAGAAAATATAGTATGTACGCTGAACTCTGAAGATATGATAATTTTAGAAACGTCTGAAGGCATTTCCGAATGAGGAAAATCTTAATTTAAACAAAATTATTTTTATTTATCTAATAATTTAAATATGATGATAAAATATTAATGAAAATAACATCTGCTTTCGAGTGATTTATTCCGCATTAATTCCCATTAAGTTCAATAACTATTAACCATTATACATTCATGATTAAATTATAATACTGTTGCTCCACATTATGTACCAAAATTTAACTTTTGTGTTAAAAGAGCTTAATCATACACAAAGATGAGTCTAATACGATATGCATAACTTGTTACGGATAATCAAAAGCACACAGGTGTTAGCTAATTCTTTGTGCAATATATGCTATTTGTCAATTTTATATTTTGGAAAGGAAATTACATCAGACGAGAACGTAGTTGCATATTTAGTTAAATCACTAGGCATAATATGTCGTTCTGGTTGTTGGTGTAATGCACAATTTAAATTATAATTTTAGAGTACAGGTGTTTAAATTAAGATATTGAACGAGTCATATAATATGATCGATATTCATTCGACAAAATATTACCTCAATTACCATAATTACTTAGAAATTCTTACTTATTTTTACTCTCAAGAGTAAGGTTGATAGAGCAACTATTAAACAAGTCAACGTACACTAAAACTAATATCTACATTATGTACATTAGATAAAATCTAAGAACAATATTTTTTTCCCGCATTGCACCGAATACTATAAACTCGCAAAGCTTACATCTTATGGATAAGTCCCGTCTTTGAAAGTTGAGTAAAATCCAAAGTGAAAGGGAATAAAGGTTGTTCAAGAACCAGATTCAAGCAAATTCTGCTCTAGGTGGAAATGCTCCCAGGAATCTTGCGTTCAACTTGTCAAAGAGAGTCTGTGAGTGGAACGGATCGGAAAGCAAACCCTCGCCGAGCCGTGATCCAAGTTAAAAGTAGTTTGACATCAAGGGGAATCACAGTGACGCGACTCTAATCTAAGCGCCCCAATGATATGAATGTTTCCTCTAGACTTTGAGAAAACGAGATCTTTTTTAAAACTCATATTTGCACAAGGTAAAGCAGCCTCGTGGGCGAGTTCGTATTTGTCTACCTCTGGCCTCATCATGGGCAACACTAGAAAAAAAGCCGCTTATTCAGTTTTTACGAAATGACAGTAAAGAATGCATAAGGTTTTCGCATTATGAAACATGACTTACACTTCAATCCTTTCTTTCCAATCCAATGAGTCTAGATATTCTATTAAACCACCACTTTGGATTAAAATTATTAAAGACGACACTTACGTTTTGCTGATAATTGCTTTAGTTCTTTTTAAAATATCTTCGAAGTAGGTGACGACTCAAAACCTAGAATTACACGAATATTTATTATTCATTAAATATAATTACTTTTTATTACTAAAAGTTTAGGTGCATTCCTCCAATTGAAAACATTTATATTTTTCACCTAATGCACGCAATGGTATCTCAATACGAGTGAAGCTGTTATCAATAATGTATATTTCAATATAAAACCGTAATATTTAAAGATATGATTTTATTTCATTCGTAAACTGTAGTTATGCATAGAAGAGAAGGGTGGAATTTAGTTACATGATTTTACAATAGTTGTTAAGAAGTAACGTTAGTTTACTTCGGCTTAATCCTCTCCGTGTTGTATGCGGACACCTCCAAGTTAGACTCGAACGAATAATCGAATTTCCCCATTTCCTTACTCCATAAAATTGCGGAATGTTGAAAGTGTTTTCGAGAGTCTAATAATAAATTATCGTGCGACTGCTGTTAAAATTCAATTAGGACAGAATAAGGTAGTCGTTTTTTTACACTCGTGGGACAGATAACATGAATTGTGGACGTAAGTTAGTAACAACATTCTTGTATACCCTAGAGTTGCTTCTCGCTTTTTCAGTTTAGAAACACGCTTATATACGCCATTTCAATTTCCATTCATTGGAAACTCTGAAACGGAGTCGATTTTGTTTTCCTCCTTCCTCTTAACATATTGTGTAAAAACGAAATAAAAACGTTTTCTGTCGTGTGAAAGCGAATATATTATATTTATTATTAGTTTATTTCCTATCGTGTCCAAGCGATCGTCTTATTTCCAAATAAGGAAGTATCTATTCTGCAATTTCCTCTAATTATGTAGAGCATGAAAACTTAAAAACAAAAAATGAATATAAACGTGTGAGTGAGAAACTCACGTGTGAGTGAGAAATAAAACCGTATGTACTTGTGCTATGAATAATGTGTTAACGGGACGCGATTTTGAACGGTATATGAAATTGAAGAGTACGTGATTACGGACGAAGTGTGGCGATGGACGGTGCGTAGTATGTACTCGTGTGGTGTACACCTAATCCTTGTGTGATGGTAAAGGAGAGGTCGGTAATCTTAAAAGTGTCATTGAATATACGAGCATTTTATCTCATATCTGTTCTTCTTGTGTGTGTATGTATGTGCATTGCAAGAGTGACCACTAATCACACTGGACCGTTGCCACCAGGAAAATTGCCTAATTGCAACGAAGTATGTAAATAAATAAATAAATAAAGTCATTCGTATAAAGATGGAAAGCACTACTTAACCATGTTTTACAAAAATCAAGTAGACGTAGGAACCTGAGTATGTGCCATAAGTTTAACAGAATTTAAAGAACATTGAAGGGAACATAAATCCAACGGAGATGACATTTTAATCCCTTGGTATAATCGAAAAGTTTTAACAACTTAATTTCTTTGGGGTTAGCGCCCTAATTTTTGACTCTTGAAATCCAATTAAAAACCTTTCACTTAAATATTAATATTTTAGTCAATTATTAAAAGCTAGTGTAGCTCCAAACTCCACAAATGACTCAAACCTTTTTATCTTTTCATGCTAATAGGCCGTAAAAACTTTTGTGAATGTGTCCCCAGAGAGGAAATGAGATTATATTTAGCCATGGTACGGATATAAAAAATAATTTTCTAAATCAGAAATGACGTAATTTTTTCAATGTTTAATTTTAGATGCATTACCAATTATTTTTTTAATGATTATTGCGCAACGCTGAAGAAGTTACAGTATTTTCAATGGAGCAATCCTCAAGCGTCTGTAGAAATCTAAATTCATTTGCGTTCCGGTGCAAAAACTGGAAGAGTAGCTTTAGCTGTGACAACACCCACCGCAACATTTAGGTGACAAGAACTGTAAGAAGCAATCTCCTTGGAGTAGGTTTCATTCATGAATAAATTTCATCCGATTAGCGTTAAACGTGTTAGATACAATTCCATCGAGAAGTAAAATTCGTCGCATAAACATCGTCGTTCTTACGCCAGCCAAGACTACCGGTGCTTCTACGATATTGGTGAAAGGGCGCAGGGCGGCCTACAGGTAGGGAGGAGGTAGGCGGAAGAGCAGTGGCTTATTCAATTAGCTCAGCATCCCCAATGGCTTTTGTAGCATGTGGGAGAGGAGCATAAGATGAGGCTGGTGGGAATAGGGCTGGATGAAGCGAGGAGGTGAAAATGGTGTCTTTCCAGAGACACCGAAGCGAGGCGGAGGGGGAAAGAGTGAAGGCGGGGGTGAAGAAAGAGATGGATGTGAGTGTGAATATGTGCCTAAACAGAAATGAAAGACCTCCAAGGAGTGCAAGGTTAAAGGGGAATGACGGTAAGAAGAATGGGGAACAAGGAGCATGGAGATGAAAACAAAACAGCGGAGCCAAATGGTGAAATGGGTAAGAGAAAGAGAGGCCCGGAGAGATATGGGAAGGGCAGGAATAAAGGCAGCTTTTACTACTTAGGCTGATTCCTCATCCCACCCACGGCTGGCGTTACTGGTTGGGAGACGGAGGGAAGAAAATGGGACCCCGGTTTGCCGTCGCAGCGAAACTCGAGCCAGCCTCCTCACCCCGCTCCCCTTTCCTCGCGCACTCCTACCCCCCGCCTCCTGCTCACCCCTTCACTCCGGGATGACTCCGCGAATGAGTTTATAGCAGGGAGAGACCGGTTCTTCAAGCGTAGCATTGGGGGTTGAGGGTTGAAGGATTGAGAGAGAGGATTGTGTGGACGGGAAAGGGTGAGAGGAGGAGGGTACGGTGAAGAGAGAGAGAGGTGGGGTGGTTTGCGTGCTTCCGCGTCGGGGCACGGGGGGTGGGGGTTTTGGAGAGAGGGAAGCGGGAGGACGTGTGTGAGCTTTTAGAGCAGAGTGACCTATATGCCCCCGTGTGGAGAGCTGGGGCTGGAGTGCAAGGGGGAGGGGGCAAGGGGCCCGTGTTTACTTATTCGCGCGGAATTTGTGGGAGGGGCAAAATCCAGTCCGCTCTGGGCTATTCCTTTGCCAAATCTTCCTCGTTCCACTCCGCACTCTCCTTCTCTCTCTCCCTCCCCAATTCCATGCTCTCTCTATCTTCCTCAGTCGTCCTATCATTAACCCCTGGGCCGAAATTCTTGCTCTAAAATGCTTCCCAGTGAACTCCCGCCTTCTATCCTCGGCGCAACGGCTCTTATGTGAATGTGTTTTTTAATCCTACTCACGCCAATGAAATATGTCGTTCTCTCACTGCCTCTCTCGTTCTATCTCTGTCTATCTCTCTCTTGTTCTATCTCCCTCTGTTCTCTACTACTCAGTGTATTTCTGCGACAAATGGGAGTAAAGCGATTTCTGATTTGTTCATCGCTTAGCTGTTCCGAGCCCGGGTATAATGCGTTTCCGAACTGAGCAAGCCTAACTTCACGCTCGGGTGAGTTAGACTTCCGACTGCCTAGATCTAAAACTTAGGTTCTGAAATATGAGATTTAGTGATTTTAGCAATGTTCATTTTTTTCTGTAATTTTTTAAAATTTGAAATTTTTCCAACGAACCACAAGTTTATATTTTTGCGAATAATTTCCATCTGGAGAAGATATTCAACCAAATAACTTACAAATTTTATATTCAATATAAAATAATGTTTAATAAATAGATATAATTACAAGTACGAAGCCATTTAATCCGTGGGAACAGGTTGTATCAACCACCTGATATGGATAAATATTTTCTGTATTACTTTTGTACTGCACACATTTTAAACCTTGAGAGGTACGGCAGTTAAATCAAACTAATACATATCGCTATGCGCATGCCTCACAAAAGTTTATTAATGTGACAGAGAAAAACACGCATTACGAAATATATTCATGCGTTGCAGAGTTGTTCGAAGAGAAACAATTACGCCGAGATACTTATTACTTTCGATTTACTTAAATCATTTGCAACATCGCAGAAGTTCATAAGTTTATTGACCTGAGGTATTGATCAATTCACGTCAGGAAAAACAAATAAATGACTTCAGCAATAATATAAGACTGTCCAATTCATATACTGACTAATTAGTAAAAGACAAGCTACCGACCCACATTGATTAATCCAAAGGATGGATTAAATTTCTAGTAATGAGTTTACTCCTTAAAATGAATTGCATTTTTACTGAACTTTACAAGTTCAAAGAATGGGGTCCAATTCTATTTTTTGTGGTGAATGCGATTCCCAAGACTAACGTAGTACCCACAAAACTGTTTTATGTTTATTCAGCGTCCCTAGGGCACCAAAGAGTTTTTAATCCATTTCCTCTCAGTCACCAGCAAGGCGCGCTCCAATAACCACTATCATGCCTAGGAACTCACAAATATTACGCGTCTTATGCAATGCGGTCTATAAATGCTGTAATTTTATTACTACAACAAAACATTTATAAATACACGCACACTTGGAGCTCCCAAAAATAAGCGATAACCATATTCTCTTCTACTCGGAAGTAATGTATGTCATAGTTCGCCAATTGCTTGACAAGAAATCCCGTCAGGTTCTCATGGGGACTACGAAGTAAAGTGAGGTCGTTAACGCGTCCGAATATGTTTAAATGAACACTGTTATGTTACGTGATGTAGGCAAAGGCTGCAACAATTTCTCACCCACTCGGAATAATGTGCACAAAATTCTCCCAAGCTCGATTTTCCGAGTTTTACACCGGCAGAATCCTTGAAAGAAGAGGGTTTAAGAGGAGAGTAATATATCATACAAGTTTGTAATTTACCTCGCCCTGCATAGATTTTTCTTCCTTTTTGTTATTATTATTTGACAGACAGGAAAAGGGGTAGGAAATAGCGGGGACGGCAGGGGAAGTGCAAAGAGGGATAGGCGTAAAAGAGACCGGAGAAGTAGGTGGGGTTAAGGCTTACAGAGGCAAGCATGACAGACAGTTTGGAGTGGTGGTGGGGTGAGAAAGAGAGAAAGAAAGACTCAGGATAGGGATATATGAGGAGATATGAGGGGGTGGGAGCGATGAAATAGCGGAGTTTTTAAGGGTCCGGAAGGTTAAAGAGAAGTGAAGTGGGGTTGGGAACCCGGGGTTGCCGGAGGAAGGAGGGGTTACCGAAGCAATGGGATGGAGGGAAGAGCGGTGAGGGGTAGGGTTATCCGGTTCAGGGGAGGAGGGCGAGGTTAGTCGGCAAGTTTAACGGTTTTCTGGGCTGTGCAGAGGGCCAGTGTGCGGGCCTCGAGGTCGAGGGCGGAGGTGGGTGCTTTTGATTGATGATCGGATCACTTAAAACTGGGATTCGGCGGCCAGAGTGTCGGTCGTCGACACGGATATTGCCGCGAAGAGTGAAGAGTTGGGTGGCCCACATGCGTGCATTGGTCCGCCCGCGTGTGAGACAAGGCGCGAATGGCCGAGGTATTGGTCGATCTTATTCATCGCAGGGGTGAATGAATCCTCTCCCTCGTCTTTTTTATGCTTGCCTACCCTTTCTCTTCGCGGTCCCTAAATTCCATGCCACCCGAAAAAAAAACTTTCCCTTTCTGCATACGAAAAATCTCATTCATATCTCCCTCGGTATTTTTCCTTTTTATTATTTTTATTCTCCCCTCGTAATTGCTTGGTATTCTCAAGAGTTCTTCCTATTTCGTCTCGTTGCTGGAGTGAATCGTACCGGGATTTCATGTTATAATTTCATGGCGTGGTTCGCCGAGGCATGGCGACGACGCCCGCATTTTGCGCACATCCAATCAGAGAAATTAGTTTTATTCATGTTTTTGAACACTAACCTGAGTTATCCTTGTAATGTCATTCGTTGAGTTTTAATTTTTTTTTAATTATTGAGCCAAGCTACCCGATTAAGTCAAACTGACAGCTTCAGTTGTTCCCTATACGGTTTCTCGCTTGATTATATCCACTTTTCTCTGACAGCAATTGTTTTGGAGAGTATACCTGACGTTCTCCAATTAACCAGTAAAATAAAATGAGGTGAGTTTTCCCTGCAATTCATCTTTATTTCTTTCATTCACATGCTCAATTTTTTGTTTCAGAGAATGAGACCCAGGAATTCAGCTCTCGCGCAAAATTTGACGGGACAGTTGCTCTTTCCTCTGGTCTCATATTATTTCACGCATTCTTTTAAACTATGCGCTATGTTTTTAAATACCAAATTGTATAATTTAGTCATTGTGCACCAGAACGGAACATTATGCACGCAAACACTACCCACCCGTCGCCAATTCCCTGGTGGCTGCATTTAAACTCAAGGTGTCCATAAAACCTATAATGCTTAATATTCTGCCCACATGAGTAACCTCAGTTGTTTTTTCCATGAATTATTACACTATAATTATGATTTGTTTTCACGCATTATGTTACTTTCCTTTATTTCCTAAATTTAGCAAGCTATCATTACTAAAAGAGATTTAAGGCTACTCCAGAGGGTACCATATTCTCTGTTATCGACATAACTGTTTTAACTTGTAAGGATGAACTATTTCCTAACAAAATAAGGGTTTTTATCAAGATTAAAAGGCAATATTTGGATTTCTGTATATATTTAATTATTAATAAGCTAAATAATCACTGATAGGGAATTGATGGTACATGATCTATAAAATCTTCTAGAAGTGATATTTCTTTTTCACTAGCCGGATAAAAACGATTGCAGGCGTTTCAAAATCTTTCACTACAATAGGACAGTCTTTCTGAGACATTAGAGGCCAAAACTGTAATCAGAAATATCCGCAGGGAGCCGTTCCAAGACCTGATTACGTCTCAGTACATATTCATTCATTATGTTCCGCGCCGAAATTTGCTAAATTATCGAGCATTCTTTCTCGTTTCGTACTCCCGTTAAGAATAATTGCAGCAACCTATCGTCCCAAGATGGGTTCAGAGCACATACACCATAAAATTTATTCTACACCTTTTAGGGCA
This sequence comes from Hetaerina titia, assembly GCA_037158775.1. Classification (NCBI taxonomy): domain Eukaryota; kingdom Metazoa; phylum Arthropoda; class Insecta; order Odonata; family Calopterygidae; genus Hetaerina; species Hetaerina titia. The sequence continues at coordinate 26,036,872 of CM073774.1, read as the reverse complement.
GAAATGATCCTTTTTAGTTTCATCGAATGAAATGAAAAACCGTACTTTTATCGGCCATAGCTAACAGCCTAACTCTTAACCAATTTCTCCGGCTTCCCACCAATCCTTACTCCACATCTACCTCTTGACACCATTTATTTCTTCTCATCTTTCCTTTTTTCCCTTCCGAACGATACCCAAGATCCCTTTGCTCACTTTCCAGTATCCAACCCTCTCCTTCCTCCAATCCATTTAACTATTTCGTCTCGAGTTTCTCCCATCTTCTTACATTATCCTAGACCCTGTCCTCTTCATCGCTTCCTTCTCCCAATCGTAAACCTAAAATAGTTGACTGTGGGGATGGAATTTGCCCTTCTCTCCCCTTTTCAATCCAACGACTCTCCGAATCCGAGAAAAAAAGAAATGTATGGATTATTTTGACGAAAGGGCATCGCTGAAATGTTAAACGTGTATCTTCTAGAACGCTCAGCCTTTCTCCCTTTTCCCAATCTTTCTTTGCAACCGTCTTCATCGTTTCAGTAATTTTTTCAGAAAGGAGAATCCGGATGCGCTTGCATTTATATTTCACCATTAAAAAGATTTTTCCCTTCCACCACCGCCTCGAGGAGGGGAGGTGGAGCAATAATTTTAAAACTATAAATACGATATGCAGGACGATATTATGTGGCACGTATACGCGATCGTTCTATCTCTCTCTCTCTCTCAAAGACAAATATATACTCACATACCTCTCTACACAAAAACTTGGATCGATCCTCAACCAACTTTATACATTAAATATTCTGGCTAACCTTAGAAGATTGTTTCGCTTTGACTCTCTTGTAAGGCGAAATAAACACTGATTCATCGGACTTGAAACTTGAGGAGACTCCCAAAAACGTTTTTATTGCGCCGAAATGGCATTCGCCACGCAATCAGATACTCAATGAATTGGTGTTCAACTTACCTACAATCAATATTCACAGCAGGAATTCGGTGCATTCCTTGAAGACCAGAATGTGTTCTGTCTGTCTCTCATCGATTACTGATAGGTGGAAACACTAAGCACCCTCGGTAGATTCCTTCTAGTCTGTGCACCACAAACTGGAAGTGCATCGACCCTGAACCTTCCATGCCTTAGCATGAGTTTCCAGGCCTGGAGTAAAGTCATAGACTCAGACTGCGATAGGCGAGGAAAGATCCATGGCCTGACATGCATTTGCTTTTGATATCGCAGTTTCACACGCTATTGGTGGTAAACCTGTAGCCTTCATGCCAGTGTTTGACCATCAGAACATCATGCTTGGCGAAAAGGAAAAGGAGAACATTGAAACGGCATAAAATTTACGATAAAACAAGATTCTCCATTACATATTTGCAGGTTACATAAAATTGCAAATATCATTATTGAAAATTGATTATTTAATCCATATAATGTATCTTAATTAGTTAATGAAGCTTTCTTTTAAGAATTTTATTGCCAAATTTATGAAAGTCCCCCATCGAATAATAGCCATTATTGGTAGCACTTATATTGAAACGATTTGTATGCATTGGCACGGACTAAGTCATTCAGTTTATTTCTCTTGGACGACCAATGCTAACTTTTTACTATCCTTCTTCTTGCCCTCTCTATCTTTGAGGTATTTGTTAGTCGTGGTTACTACAGAGGGCGACCGAGAGCTAAGGTCATTTGCGTTGTTAAGGATAGGTAGATAATTCCTATTTGACTTAAGATATCTAAGTAATGGGTCGCGGTAGTCCAGGGGGCGTTGGACTACTGACGGGAGGGTCTCAGGCTCGATTCCCGGGAAAGGCACTCCTGGACACCGGCAACTCCACCCAAGTTAGTTGATTTTTCGGGTACCAGATCTTCCAGGGAAACCATAACCGGCACAGGGAAAGGAACTGGCCCCCCTACCCTGATGTGTGAATATTCACACGCCGTCGGGCTTAGTACATGGGTGAGCTCCATCATCACCTACTAAACCGACCTTCAGGTTGATTACTGTATTTATGGTTTTTTTTATTTAGGTAATAGGATAAGGGTAAAGAAAAAGTCGGCAATAGCCTTCTTTTAACGAATAGCGTCACAAGATAAGACATGTCGATGAAATTTTATTAATGTCCTTAACAGTTTTAACTTCATAACTATGGATTTCATTGGAAAGGTTTTAAACATCTCAACATCGCTCAGGATTCCATGAAACTTTAATTCATTTCCAATTCTATAAGTCAGATTGATGCTCAAGATGACAAATTTAATTAAATAAATTGTGTCCACTTATCATTTCATACGTTAAGCCCGTCACGCCAACCGGTGGCTTGACCCACGATTATAAAAACATAGTATTTATCTCCAGATTAAATTTTAAGCCTGAAATTATTTGTTAGAATCTTTGTATATGTACAACATGGGCAACAAAAAGTAATGAATATAATCCTTAAGCCCGAACATTAATTTCCCAAAAGCATGTACCTAAGAGACGGGAAAGCGGTGTAAGACCTCCTGTGCTGTGCTCTCATCACGGATGAATTATTTTTGGAGGAATTACGCTCGTCGAAAGAGCAATTCACACCAAGCTACCGAACAAGTTTAAGGAAAAATAATGGCTCAAATTTGAATGAGGAAATTTATGATTTCATTTTTACGGGAATAACAAAGCGTTTGTCTCTCCTCCCGACGGGGTCGAGCAGTTCGAATTATCGGCTGAATACAAGCGAAGGGCGAAATACGCGCCGCGGAAGAATACATACGTGTATAAAAAATGTGCCAACATGTAAGAGTGTGTTTATATATATATGTATATATATGCACATATATTTCTACATTATTTTACATATGTATGTATCTATATATATATATATATATATATATATATATATATATATATATATATATATATATATATATATATATACATACATATATATATATGTACATATATATCTTCAAAAATCCTGTTAAAAAGCCTTTAAAAGGTCGGTGAGAATGGTCTCGAAGGCAATGTGAGTGATTCCGAATCTCGAAAAGTGCAGTTACGCGAGCATCGTATCTCCTCATTCCCCCCTAACCTGAAGAAACAGCATAAATAACAGCCTACCCCCCTCACATCTCACTCCCGCCAAGCACCCTAACTGAATGGGCATCACATCGGACGAGAGATCGCACTATGGGTAAATGCCGCTGTTTCCTCCCACCACAGAAAAAAATTGAGGCTGAGTCTTTTTTTCCTTTACGCCGTCTTTCAATTCTGTCTCTTCCCCTTCCATCTTTTCCATCGACTCTTTTCCTCTCCCTCTCTCTCTCTTCCCGCACACTTGCCCTGAAACTTCGCGTCTCACCGAATACCCCAATTCCTCACGCCCCCTCCTTCATACCTTTTCGCCGCAAACGCATGCGGATCTTTTATCACCCACCAGCTCCTGGAAAAACCATCCGGAATTCCTCGCGTACTTTCTCCACGAACCGCAACAATGCTACCGTCGCCTGCCTCCAGCCCCACTTCCCCCTCTACACCGTCCCTTGGTTTCCCACCTTATACTTCTTTCTTTCGTTCATATAAAATTCTTTAAAAATAGGAAGTGTACAAGAGCCTCCTATTTTAGAAACTTCTAAAAGTACTTCTTTGGTATTTAGCCTAAAGAAAACAATGACCTGATTTAGGAGATAACTGTGTGTTTCTGCGTATATATATATATATATATATATATATATATATATATATATATACGCATAAGGAATATATCCATATGTATATATCCCGGATAAGGAAATATTGTTACTTTCGTGATCTGCTCAAAAACCGCCTTCCCCACATGTCCTGTGTTCGCCTTTTATGTGTTTTCCTATCCCCTTTCCTTATACCTATTTCTGTTTGAATGAATATTTGTGCGCCGTATGGCGGGATTTTCAAGTTTGAATATATATATATATAACCCAGATAGCAACACACAATATGAGAACACATAAAAGGAACACTCACACGTTATTTCTTGATAATTTCGACGGAATTTCGCTCCGTCTTATATTATATTTAGTATATTTTGGGTAAATGTATACATGTTAATGTTTTATATTTAACGAACCCAAATTTTTAAAAGTTGAAAATTCTTTCTGTAATATACACTCTTTATATACATTGCGTTATTTTTTAAGGGTAGAAATCACAGTAGTCGAATCACAATGCTTAATATGTAATCATTTCGAATCGAATGATCTCGAATTAATGCTTAATAGTATCTTAATCAAATTGTATTGATTATGTCCTCATTGCTTTAAATACAGACGAAATATCACTCTTCTGCCCTTTGAGCCTTAAATTTAGCCTTTATCAGGTACATTGTTTCCTTCGAACCCAATAATTGATGGTGTCATTGCACGCATTTTTGAAGTTGTAAATTTTCTTTATTTTTTGATTCTCTTTTGTAGAGCTTAGTATATATTTTGAATAGATTTACATCGTAAAACTCATTCTATTCTCCTTTGGTGGGTACCGTTATATTTTACTTCAATTTGTGGATGAAAAAACCCTGAGTTAATTTATTTAATCCGAATATATTGTCTAAACATAATTAGTTGTGTTCTAAAGATTGGGTCCTCATTTCTTGTTACAGAATATAATTATTATTATTAGGTAATCTACCGGTTAAGGTAGGTTTTTGGATGGACACAACTATCAAGTAAACATTTTGTGACTCCCCACCTAGCAAACTAATCTATATCAGGTCCCTCTTCATCTCGGTGTACTTCCTTCCTCCCTTCATCCCGTCCAACATCCCTATCCTGTTCCTGCCCTTACCTCGCTTGCCCAACATTCTCCCCTCTATTACTCTCTTCAACATTCCACTACCGCTCAATACGCCTTTCATCCATTTTTCCTGCCTCCATAGGATTTCCCTCAGCAAACCCCTCTCCTCCCCCACCATTTCTAGTACTTCCTCATTTGTTTTCCTTTCTGTCCATTTCACCTTCTCCATTCTTCTCCACACCCACATTTCAAAAGCCTCCAATCTACGTCTATCCTCCTGCTTCAGCGACCACGTTTCCGCGCCGTACATAGCTACGCTCCATATCAGAGTTTTTACGAGTCTTGTCTTAACATCCCTACTCAACGTCCCCGTCATCAACTCCCTCCTCCTTGAGAAAGCCTCCTTGCCTAGCGCAATTCTTCTCCTTACGTCCCTACCACTTTGACCGTGTTGGTCCAAAACACTTCCGAGATATATAAACTGTTCTACCTGCTCTATTTTTTCCCCGCCTATTTTAATAATTAGCTTAGCCTTTTTCTTTCTGGAAAATCGCATAACCTTTGTTTTACTAATATTGATTCTCATCCCATATTTATCGCACTGAACCTCCAATTCACTCAACAATGCTTGCAACCCCTTGGCTGACTGAGCAACTAATGCTTGGTCATCAGCAAACCTAACCGATTTTACGAATTCCCCTCCGACTTTCATTCCTACCTCCAGTTCTTCCCATGCCTCTTTAATCATTTCCTCTACATATACGTTGAACAGTACCGGTGACAATGGGCAACCCTGCCTTACACCTCTTCCTAACACTGCCCATCCGGACTCTCCGTTCCCCACTCGCACCTGAGCAGTCTGAGACATGTACAGGTTGCGGATCAGTCTCCTGTCCCTCCAATCCATTCCTATTTTCTGCAATACACGCATTAATTTTTCCCAATTCACTCTATCAAACGCTTTTTCGAAATCTACAAAACAGGCAAAAACGTCCTGATTGTATTCTATATTCCTCTCGACTAGTGATCTCATTACTGCAATGGCATCACGCGTACCTCTTCCTTTCCTGAACCCAAACTGATCATCCCCTAAGTAATCATTTGCCTTACTCTCTATCCTTTTGTTGATGATCCTGAGAATAACTTTAGCTGCGTGGGATATCAAACTTATTGTTCTGTAATCCTCACATGACGAAGCCTTTGCCTTTTTTGGAATAGGAACTAACACCGATCTCACAAAATCTTCCGGCCAGATTCCTTCCTCATAGATACTACGAATCAGTCCATATATGGCCTTCTTCCCACCCTTCTCTAACCATTTCAACATTTCTACAGGAATATTGTCCACCCCCACAGCCTTATTTGCTTTCATCTCCTTTAATGCCCTTTCTATTTCATCGTCGAGTATGCCTGGACCTAAGCTATCTTCTTCTACGTCATGTTCCTTTTCTATGTCTAACCTTGTCGGCCTAAGTTCTTTACCATACAGTGTTTCTATATATTCCTTCCATCTCTCTTGGATTTTTCCTGGTTCAACTATTATCTTACCCCATTTATCTTTAACTGTTAGCACAGATCTTGCCTTCTTACTTCCCGATAATAACTTAACCTTGCTGTATAGAGCACCAATTTCACCCTTCTTCTGTAAACTTTCCATATCCTCGCATTGCGTTTTCCACCATTCTTCTTTTGCTTTATTTGTGGCCCTTCTCAGTTTATTGTTTAACTCTTTGTACTTCATTTTGCCTAACTCTGTGTTTACATTTTTCCATCTTCTTCTCTCATCCATCTTTGCAAATATCTCATCCGTTACCCATGGTTTCCTTATCCTTTTCCCGTTAACGGTTCCTATAGTGTCTTTAGCGGCTTCCAATATCCCTTTCTTGATACATTCCCATTTTTCTTCGATAGCACTCAGTTCTTTACCGTCATCCATCATTTTCTCTACAGCCTCCTGATACTCCTTCCTCGTTAATTCATTTACTGCTTCTAAATTCCATTTTTTAACCCGCCGCCCTTGCCTTATCTTCTTGAAACGAACAATACATTTCATAACAACTAAATTGTGGTCAGAGTCCGCATCCGCTCCTGGGAAACTGTGCGAATTTATCACACTGTTCCTAAACCTGTGCCTAACAGAATATAATATATATAGGAAATTGTATCAGTTTGCTTGATGACTTTCCACTTCTTAAATTTGTGCAATAACAAATTTACCTTATTCCAGAGAAAAGAATATTCTTACGGCAAACAGAATTATGTTTATTGGTTCATATGTGCCAAGAAACATGAACGGTTGGTTTTATACCAAACAAAATTGCATATTCTACTAACGTCTGCTAATCATGAATATTTAGAGAGATATTATAACCGACTATGTATGAAATGGTCAACAGAGAATGATAAATATGCGTATGGACACCAACAGGGAATGTTAAACCTTTCGATTATATTTATCAAAGTTTTGTGGACATATTCCGCTTTGCAATCCTTACCTTCCTTAAAGGGATGAAATTTTACTCTTGCAATATTTAAAATTTCTATTCAGTATAGTTCATATCTATCTTTAAAAAAGTGGAAGGTGTATGAGAGCCGGATAAGCAGAATTCTAATTTATAATTTGGTAAAGCATTTTTAAATAATATTCATCACCAAACTTTCTGAGCAAAAGACAAATAATATTTGGGTGAAGTTCCATTCGGATGTAGAGAAGTCAAATAACGAATGGGTGCAAACCAGCCATAGGAAAAGTGAAGTAAAGAATTTTTAAAAAGGCAATAATCAGGATCTTGGCGGCTGAATCTGATATTCCGAGTAAAATTTCAACTTATTATCATTTTTGAAAACATTATTAACGGTATAGGAAGACACAGGGCTACGGTAGAGGCTGGTGAATCATTAGAACCTGCTAAGTGTTTCAGAGAGTAAAAATAAGGGTAGTGAATTGAATCCAAATAATAGACATGAGCATAAAACGGTGTTGCCGGATTTTAATAAATAATAGAGGAGAAGTTTGAAAATTTTTTTGCAGTAGAGTTTTGCAGTAGAGTAAGTTGTGAGCCGCTCAAGTCAATGATGCTGCTAATTTCACAATGTTTTGGATTCATCCAAGGAATTGAAGTCACCGCTGAGCCTATAATGAGATATTTATTTATGATAAGTCTGAATATAGGTTAACCTTACGAATGAAATGAAATTTAGGCTAATCATGGTAAACAAAAATGTAAGGGGATAGAAATAAGAATAAATGGTATTAGTAGTAGGGCACCTATAAAATAACCTAAACTGAATAAGTGCTTACAAAGAGTAAGCCATTGATGACATCGATTTTACAATGAAACTTTAACGAAATACAAGTAAATATTTGTATATAGCTTGTAGCAAAGTCTAGTTTAGAATCTCACCTTGTTTCCTCCAATAAAAATAACAGAGTATGATATTGTGTGAGAGAGTTTTAAAGAAAAGTGGCTATAATTGTGGATACACATAAAAGAAGAAATTTTAAGTGGATTGAGGAAATATAAAATTGTTGAGTGTCGATTATTTTGGCAGATGGAAAAATTAAACACTGGTAGGAAAGAGGGATGAGAAAAATGAGCGTTTTGCATAGAAACAAGCATATGAGAAAAATGAAAAACTGAAGAATTAAAAAGTGAGGCAAACTGAAGTAATGCTGGGTTGAAGACTTGAGAAGTTCACAACGAGTTTATTTTTAACGGACGACGGGCACTTAACTGTCACACTACCTGTGACTATCGCATACTGTAATTGACTGTGGAAAAATCATTGAAACTTGGACAATTTTCAAAGCATCAATGCCAATAATGGTGATCAAATGAATGGAGTATTTAATGAGCTCTACTTAATGAATGGTTTCACTAGTCATAGATAGGATATGCTGTCAAGTTAATGTGAAATTTGATAAATACAGGCAGTGACTAAAGTAACAAAAATCGTAGAACTGTTAAAAAAACAAATACAAGGGTGTTGGTATTATATTATGGGTAAATATATTCAATAGTTTTCTAATCTTAGACACGAACATCGAATTTTGGCAGGAAAAGAAACAAATGAGGACAACATGACCTAAAAGTTTAAGCAACCAATATTATTTGATACAATTTCAAAGTAAACATTTAGCAGTCGTTGCACTAATGATGCCACCGTTCTTCACCGCTAAATTCTTTAATATAATTTACGGATTGAGTTTCTTTTCGTTTTCATTCCACCCTACTCCCGACTCCGTTCCCTTTACCTCTAAATTATTTCTCCTTTTTTATCTTTGTTCCATCTTCCTGAAGTGGATGAGAACTTCCTCACTTACCCCAAAAAGTTTTTCCATTTTTCAAACTCTGATAGTTTGGTTTTACCGCAGTGGAGTGTTATCTTTTTTCCTCTGCGATGCTTGTGTTTCGCCAATTTGAAAGGCACAGCAATGTATTTGTGCACGCCTGGGGTGGACTGGGTTACAGGGAGGGGGGATGATACTAAGATGCGTATTCTGAGCTCACAATTTTAATCTCTTTTTTTCTTTCTCTCTTAATTTCCAGGTAAGGAACCTTCGCTCACTATCTCCCAGGGAAGAAAAAAATCCGTCCTCTTTATTTTTCAGCGTCTTCTGCTCGTCTTATGGGGTGAGTGCCTCCATGCTCCATTTACTCCTTCAACGAACTCGCGATGTTACATACCTCTCCACCCACCTCCCCCCCCCCGAGCCTTTATTTAATTCATCGCTTGGACCATCCACTAAATTAAAGTAGAGATTCTTTTTGGCGACGTAAAAGTGAGCTGCAGGCGTACACGCACTCGCGCACACAGACACTTTCAACTTGAAATGTTTGGCCGCGTGGAAGGAAAACTCGCAAAAAACATTTCACTTGCTTCTTATTATCTAACATTTTATTTTTATATATGATTCGGAAAGAGTTTTACATGACTGAGGTTTAGCATTAAGAATCCATATCAATCGTCTGCATAAGGGTATCACCCGCTGAAGTTACAAACAGCCGGTCTAAAACAAACTTTTGTGTCAGGGTAAATCATGTTTGCAATAACAATATCAGTTTAACTAAAAGAAATTCTAAGGATTAAAACGTTCTTACTAAAGTGCTGATAAATTCAATTTTTACATTAACTCAGATGCCAGTTTTTCTTTTTAAAGTTACTTTAATGCAAAAGCACTAACACTACCTGATACATATCGTGTAATTATATCACTAAAGGTATCAATGAATAAATAATACTGATATTAATAATACTAATTAATAATAATAAGAATGTATGTTAAACATGATGGTGGTACATTCGTGTTTTGGCTTGTATGGAAGCATGGTGACATTTTGAAAGCCTTAGAATGATCGTCATAGGAAAAGCATATTCCTTTCAAGTATTATGTTGACTTCAATTATAGGTACACCAAAATGGGACTTAGAACGCCATTTTTTTCCATGCACATGGAGAGTTCTAGAAAATATTTCTTTCCCTGGATGTCATAAATATGAAAGGCATGTGAGTTTTTAACTGAATTTATTGATAACATTATCGATTATGCTATTCTTACCAACGCATAATTTTTTGTTGCTTACTCGTGTGTCTTACTAAGTGCTGAAATTATTGGTTTACTCTGAAAGTATGATAGCCCAAACATTTATTCATCCCGGTGTTTATTTTACCTTCTAAGGCTTTCAAGTTAGTATTTAAAGGAATGGCCGAAATTTTGAATCATGGTTACCAACAATTCAGATCAATTTCAAGATTTAATTGACGCTTTCCGTTGAAATCTCTTCAAGTTTACCTCCTCCCATGACTTCAAATTTTTTATATCGGATGTTAAATTATTTTTGTCCTTTGTTTTATCCCCAGTCTTGGTCTATAATTCTTACCCTTCACTTCTCCAAAAAACTGTCTCAATTATGCAACTGAATTTAAGATGGGTCCGTCACAGGTACCTCTTCTTGTTTTCCCTGATTTCATCAGATCTCATAATTTTCCAACCCTTCATAGGAATGTTTGGTTTGTTATATGAACCGTCAGTTTTGGGTGTCATTATTTTTCGATATCATCATTTCTTTTACTAGCTATCAAATTTTCTCTATGCCAGCTTCAGATCTTTCGATTCACGAAAATGTTGTCCAAATTTCCCCAAAGGAAGTGGTATCTATTTATTTCAGTTTCTGATTGCCCAAATTAATATTCGAGCATACTTCAGTTTTTCTGATCCATATCACAATATCTTTGACTCAGTTTGCACAATTTCAACACCCCTTCCAAGTTACATTAATAGACATCTGCCTTTGAATCACCATGTTTTCTTATTTCATGCTCTCCGGTCGAAACAACATCACAGCACTGATTTCTTTCCATTCATTTCTTCGATTCAAGTTTTAGTTGTGAAGTTACGAACATCTATCTCCTGATCTCACAACTCTGTGATAAAACAACTCATTAAGAAACATTTACTTCGAACCTGACAATTATTTTTATTTACTGCATTTTTTTAAGAAATCACTTTTTTTGTATGAATATTCAAAGCTATGTGGTAAATGTTCATTTTAGACATATCGGAAATAATTCTTCGTGAAACACTAAAATCTTCCCCCATCACAAGTTTCAATTCTTTCTCCTGTAATTTCATCCTCAAATTTTAACGAGGTCTGGAAGTTAGGGACAAAAATTGTTCAGCAAGGAACATATGCTCTCACGAGAAGCTTTAATGAAGCAATTCCATCACAACCTACATATATCCACGCGTATATTGCTGTTTCTGACATTTGCCAAAACTAGACATCCCAGCGACGACAAACATAGAGCGCCATCTTATTCCGTGTGATAAGAAGCGTCGTCAACGATAAAATGATACCAAAAAGGGAGCAGAAGGAGCGAGCCCAAAATCATATATCCATCGCCGTAAAAGCACGGGGCTGAGGGATGTGGGATGTAGAGCTGGAGGGCGGCTATGATGAGGTAAGGTCTCCTGACAAAGATGGAAGACCAGCGATGAGCCCGGAGGAAAAAAGCGACTATCCTTACTAGACAGTGCGGTGCAAAGCCGCCAGCCATGGAGACCAAGACACATTATGGTGTGGAGAGGGCTGAAGAAAAACCTGCGGGTCCCGGGTTGGTGTTGGCAACAGAGTTGAATGGTGGAGTGGGAGGGAGTTGGGAAGGAGGGCGGGAACAGGGGGAAGTCGCTGTCTCAGGGTGTCCGGGAGAACAGGACTGAAGGCCTGAGGCGAAAAGAGTTGAGATGGCGCCAGCTGGTGTGGGGCCTGAAGGGTCGTCCCTTAGTCCTCTGATGATAATGATCCGTGTTACATGGGGTCGGGGTGCCCTCAAAATAGTTTAGCCTGGGTAAAGGTAGAGGATGAGAAACCGTACTTGGCTATAACTACTGCGGGCAGTAGGTGTTTGATTAATACGAGTTTGAGATAAGCAACGCCTTGTTACTTGTTTAAAATAGTAACACACACACTGAATTGCATATCCTGAAGCTAGTAATTAATTTACACTTTTGCAAAAACATAGCATTGACTCTAAAAGTCTGACCACCACATGTTTCTTTAATAAGCTTGTATTAGTTAATCGCATCATAAAAACTTTTTTAGGTAAAAAATAGCAATGGTATTTATTTTAAATTTAGTTTAAAACTAATCCGCAACATTAAACAAAAGTTCAGGGAAAAATACCATCTTGAGTAGAAGAAGAAAAACATTTAGGGTGATAGCAAGTAATGCATGTGAATTCTGAAACTCTTTTCTATATTCATATAAAAAGCTATTTAGTTTTATTACCACGATAATTCCCTTTATTGTTTAAAGCAAAAATGACAACTTAAAGTAGAAACAATTTCACTCAAAGAAATCAATAATCCACAGTGTTATGAAGGTATAAATTGCATACGCACAGGGCTTTGAGCGCTTTAAAATGCACACATGCGTATTGATTTTAACGAATGTCGGCGTAATTGAAAAAACCAACTATGTGTCAGCGAGCGCCTTCAAATAAAGGACGCCGAGATTTATGGATCCATTCTGATCGACCAGTTGGAAACAACATTGGCGCACGGGTGTAGAGGGAGCCACGACACTTTGAATTTTCCTGAATAAATCCGCCTCCGTCCCTGTCCACACGTGTCACTCCTCTACCCTCACCTTTCCGACTTCATTTCTCCTCCGCCATTCTATCCTCCCACGTCCCTCAATCAATCTGTCCCTCCCCTTTTCTCCATTCTACACCCTCCCCCTCCCTACCTTCCTTCCTTTTCCACTCATTCATTTCCCACCCCTGCATCCCAATCCCTTGGTACACCTTGTCCTCTGGGACGATGGAAACGCGAGTGGATGAATTGGCGTGATGGATGAATAGATTGTTGATAAAAACGAATGCGGATGGGCGGTTGGGAGGTGAGAGGGAAAATATATAAGCGGATGCTGGAGGTGCGGGGTTTTTGAGGAAGAGGTGAGGCTGATCTCGCGCTGATTGCAGAAAATCGACCAAAGTAGACTTACGTGGGACCAAGAACGGTAAAAATTCTATACGAAAAAAAGGGAAGAGAAAAAACAACAAAATTAAAACAAAACAATGAGAAAATACTATATATCTGAAAAGACATTCACTCCCAAATTTTTTGGTTGTGTACGAAATGATTAAAAACTTACTACTGTCTCTTATACAGTATAGCGACCTCGATTGTCACTAGATCATTTATTTCAAATTTGTGAATTAATAATTCTTATGACTCATTAAATTCCTTTAAAAGCCAACACCTAAAATTCCGCGTGAAATTGCTTTGGAACAAAAGTGATATTTGAGAAGTTTGAAAATGGTTCCTACAAAATACGTCCAATTATAAACTAAGCGACGACCACTTTTACACAGATATTAAAGAAATTAGTTTGGTAGATATTTCGGTCACAAATAGCAAAATAAAATTCAGTTTTAGTTGTTACAACTCGCACAATTTTTTCTATGCAGCAAAAAAATTATCAATATCTCGCAATATTTCGCCAGATAATGCCACGAGGATATCTATGAGATAGATATTGTACTTCCTCAATGATAGATTAAAATGCACTTAATGCTTCTGGTTTCTTGATTGTAAATAATGATATTACCTTAACTGTTGATGGAACTGAATATTAATATAATATGCTGTTCCCCTCGACGTAATATTGAAACAATGCGTCCAAATATCTCTAAAATATTCCTAAACAATAAAATCTTTGAAAGATTCGTTATTCTTTCATGTGTCACCGCACAGGAAAGGTTGTGCGTACTGGCGGAAGGTCATCTAATCGTAGATATATGGATAGATGATTTCTTCACTTTTTCCTTCCTCACATCTTTCTCCCTTATTTCTCTCTCTTCCACAGACATAGCCTTCCATCTTTTTCCATTCATTCCCACCCTTCCTCCGCGTTGCACATTCATCCATCACTCCAATTTATCAGGTCGTCTTTCCATTGTCCCATTTTTCTCTGCTTAATCTCCAAACACCCACGCCATTCCACCTCCCTTCTCGCGTTTCCATCCCAAGAGTGTCCATCCTCAAAACCCTTCCTGATTATCTCATGCTTAATCATCAGCAGCCCACCTCCCCCATCCTTCTCTAGCCTCAAACCCTTTTCCTATTTTTGTCATATTTCTGTCTCCCTCTCCGTCCATGTTTTCCCGAGAATTTTTTGTAGAGACTGGAAAAGAATTGTAAACCACCAAAAATTATAACGGAGATGGAAACACTGGAAAAAAATTAGGATGGCCGACTCACATTCATAGTCGTCTGCTAATATACAAAATGGGGCATACACTTCTCTTTCCTTTCATATAAAATATGCATCCTGCGAATTTCATTTTCAACTTAATATATTTTTTAATAATATATTAATTGAAATACGCAGGTATGTTCCACGTTTAAAAATGCATAAACTTATTATTTCCATGTTTGTAGCTAATCACCCATAACGACTTTAAAGAGGCTTTAAATATGCTGATAATTAAATTTTCGTTCATCGTTTGTGAAATATTTCATTTAACTTACTTATATTTTTTCGGACACTCGTAAAATTGGTTCATGGGAGTACTATCTGGGGTCTAATCTCATTTATTTATTCGTAAATGTAGCTTTGACTGTTATTTCTAATAGCAAATGCAGGAAAGACGAGAAGAATGCGCAATTTTTCATGTATTTTAAAGTTTAGAGCTTCCAAATGACACAAATCAAATCATACGATACTTATAATACACCTATCCAATATAAGTACATATTTATATAATGGAGTTTGCGCAAACATAAATATCTCAATAAGATAAAATGGCTTCACTTCATTATTTAATTTAGATTAAAGCGTATATATTTATTATCTGATGAGTAAATTTATCTCCATTTAGGTAAATAAGTCCTCTAAGTTCTTAAATTTGGAAACAACTCTCTCTCCGCCATTACATAAATGAGTACAGAACTGAAACCAAACGGAAATGTAAGCTTCTAACTGGGTGTATAAATCACGACCTGCGTATTCCCATCCCTAATCAATCATTTACCCCACCCCTTAACTTTCCCGTCCCACCCTGCTGCTCCAACAACTCCCTCCCGTTACCTCCTTAATCCCTTTCACCCCATCTCCCAGCTCTTCAGCTTATTAGGCGTTCCCACCCCACAGGACTCCCAATAACATCTTGCTGGATAGTACTCGTGTGAAATGACCTACACCTATCTTACTGCATAGGTTCCTCGTACCCCTGAATTTTAATTTACTCTAACTTTTCAAGAGTCTAGAATGTTTCAGTCTATTAATACTCAAGAATCTCGAAAGATTAATTCTCTCGAAAAATATTTGAAAGCCTATTAAATTCAGTGTAAGTATCCAGTTACCATATAAGTTAATAAGTAGAAAATAAAATGCAAGTTAATATAATGTACAACATTTATTATCTGCGATTTACTTGAAGCAATTTTGTTCAGTTTTACTGATGCAATTTTTATATTCTTTAATCTGTCTAATTCTGAGCCAACACCATCTTTCTCATTCTTAAATATATATGCAATTGTTAATAACCTAAACTTTTCTTGCATTATACCTAAGTTTTACTCCTTCCTTCTACAGGATTTGAGCTGACAAAGATTTAGCGATAAAAATTTAGAAAAGCTTACCCTTGATGTATAATTAATAAGCGTATGGCAATCAGGCAAAATGTTATGAAAGAACTGAGATTTTAAAAATGAATATTCATCGGCCAGCTCTGTGGCTGAAGAAAATGAATTTTAATCTGAATTTATGCCTCAAATACTTTCTGCGGGTCCTTTTCTTCACGCATACTGATCCACATTTACTCCACGCAACCATTCAAGATTGCCTTTCCTGCTCTGTATTTACAAAACACACCTCATATCGCCAGATTCTCTCACCACATCCCGTAAACCATTAGCCCAGGTTTTGTCTTTCTCCTTCTCTCCTTACCCCTGATAGTGATTCATTTTCAGTCTTGCCCACCTTATCCCTACCTAAAAAAGCCCACGAGCAAAAAACACCCTAAAATGCTTTACCTTAATCATTTCCCTATCCCCACTAATAATTTCCCTCCGTTTCCTGTTCCAACCCGCCCCTGGCGGCACTCCCAAATGTCCGCCACTGGACCCTTTTCTTTCACATTCCATTCCGAATTCTGTCTCACATTTCCTCTTTACGTCTCAAAATCCCTCCACTACTTCAATCTCGCCATGTCATGTAAGCGTGGGTATATATCTAACTCGTTCCCTCTTTCCAGACCTCATCCTGACTAATCTTCTCTCTTGTGCCCCACACCACGCACACAAACACACGCGTATACAAACACACGCACATCCCCGCGTTCCCTTCTATTCCTATTCCACTTTTCCATCTAGCAATTCTACCTCCCACCCACGGGCTCATGATCCAACTCTCCCAATGAAGGAACGGGTGCGTTGATGGATTTTTGTAAGGTTCATCCACCGTAATCCTGGAACCCCTGGAGATGGATGCAGTGCAGTATTCCCCTATTATTTTTTCTGCTTTGATTCCAAGTGGTTTTCTTCGATTTTTCTTCTCGAATATCCCGCCATGATGTTTGCGGGACCGATTTCCCCCCGGACTTCCGAGCACTTGACTAGATATGCCGCGGCTGACTTGGGTTGCTACTGTTCGCTTAGGAACTCTTTACTAAATATCTTAACAACTTACTCGTAAAAATTTGGGTCTCCCGAAAAATTACTAATGAATGGGCCTGCACATGCCGGGCGTGGATCTAACGTTTTGATATAGCTATCTCACAGCATAGATGCATTATTTGAACAATCACCAATGAATACTGTGGATTCTGCTGGACTCTTGAAACACGTCTGATGCATAAAGACCATTATGCACGTTTCAATCGATTTAATGAAAACAGAAAAAAATATGCACAAGCAAAAACGGAATCGCCATCACCCATTATGGAAACACTGGATTTCTGGATATAGATTTAATGAATGGGTTCTGATTCAATTAGTTATGTACATGATTCAATTATATATTTGCCATTAAAATAAATGGGAAACAATAATCTTCTTTAGACCTAGTGTTGTTATATTGTACCTGCAATATGAAAAGTCTGCAACTACATAACCAATAAACCGACAGAAATTGTGGTCCTCAACACATACAATAGATTTTGATTCTGCAATAGGTTCTGTGAATATATATTCTCATGAATTTATGAAAGTACTGATAAAAAAACTTTGCAGACACCTTGATATTAGCAAAATGGTCCTATTTTTTTAACAGTAAATAAAGTCAAGAACTATGAGGAATGCGTAATAGAAAAATACAAACTCACAAGTCTTTTGTTTATGTAACTGATCATGTCCAGCGATATATTATCTGTCCGGCAAAATATTTTTATCGGAATCCTATCGCTCAAGATATGGTTTAGATTATCAGAATAAACTAAACTGTTCTTCAAATTCTCATTCTTGTTTCCATGGGAAGTAAATAAGTCGTATTTCACAAGGATTTCCCACAATGCATACTTTTTTACTTTTTAAAAAAATTGTTATATGAAATAGAGAAAAGTAGGTGTCTATTTGTGTGCCTTTTTTCAAGTCTAATGCGTATAAGTGGGTATTGATATTTCAAACAAATCACCAGAAAATTATCATGAGTCATGGAGGTACAAGTATTTCTCTCGAGGCAATGTGAAACAAATTTTCCAACATTATTCATGTGATGAGTAGTTCTCATCCTAACTTAAAGATCTAGCGTTTGAATTTGATATGAGTCTAAATCAATACTATCGGTGTTATTTATGACAAAATGGAGTGATAACGAAATATTTTACCTTCCACCATAGCTCTGATAACTTAATTAATAAGAATGAATTCCAACAGTCGAAGAATAACAACTGCATATTCCTTCAAGCAAATATTTTCAGCATCTATTTTACTAACGATTTCGAGTTATAAAGATATTCAGAAGGACATTAAAACCTAACTGCACACGAAATATAATTATTAGTGGTGAGCGGCCTCTCATCAGTAGATAATCTTTAATTCCCTTAACAAGAAGGTTTGGATAAACATTGAATATTAGGAATGTAACATATGCAGATCACGTAGAACAGTTAATCTATGAAGGATGTGTTTTCAGAAGGGTCTCCAGAATAGTAGGACTATTTAAAGGGGAGTTGCTTTAAATAAATAAGCATTTTAAAAGCAGGGAAAAATGGCAAGACCATAAGAAAAACTATAAGGACATGATGGGGGAAAACTTGAGCTACAGTGTAGTTTTGCGTCCCTAGAGGCTTGGCTGTTGGGAAAAACGTAGATTTGAGGCTTTTATAATTCTGATGAGATGGGGAAAATATAATGGAAGGAATGACAAATAAGGAATGAAGTTCTAGGTGAAGTTTCTAGTGGGGGAAGAAAGTGGCCATTGAGAGGAATTTGAATAAGACAGGACAAGTGGTTATAAGGATGCTGAGAGGCAATGGGATGCTGAAGATGGTGAAAGAACTGAAAATGCTGAGAAAGTGATGTAGAGAGAGGAAAATAATTGGCATTTTGAATAGCATTAAAGATGGTAAGAAGTAGTACCCAGACCTAAAAAGAAGTCATTCTAATATGAAATTTCAATATAAGGGATATCTTTTTGCGTAGGAGTTAGTGAAAGAGTGTGTCGCATGAACATCCATGAAAATCCTCATCCTGTAGAACGCACTTTAAGAATAATTCCATATTGAAATATCTTCCAATACTATTGATCACATGCATTAATCATTAAATAATTGAAATCAGTCAATTAAACCAGTAGCATAATATATTTACAATACAATAATTTGTGTCCTTGATATGTTCACATTAATTAGTATAAGGTGAAACTCGATAGGTGTTTTAATGATCCTTACGGTACGTATTTTCTATGTAATAATCCTCTCCTCGTAGCTTTGAATTTGATAACAATCGATTACTCTGGTGTGATATGCGAATAAAAAATTTATTAATTAATGTAAATACTGGGATTTGACACTGTGATAGAGGAGAACAAATTATTTTCGGTTTCTAATCTTAATCTTTTTCTCACGTGGCTCAAATATTTATGTGCTATTCCCAATCAACATTTATCATCACATTAGGCTACGTTAAAAACTATTCATTTTGGAATTCGACATTCTAAAGTTACAAATATGCAAAGAGCAATTGCTGATTAACACATAATTTTGTTTGTAGTTTGCTATAGCTTATATTATTTTGTTTACATTAAGCTTGCACATATTCGCTAAAAAGTACCAATGCAGCCAGTCAATTATCAGACCATTTCTTGTGTTATACGTATCGAACTCGATTTCAAGTATACGACTATCAATTTATATTAGTGCGCCTTTCCTTAGTTTAATTATTTCAATAGCCACGCTCAAAGAAATCCTCTTATACGGAAAGTTGCACTTTTCCCTTTCAGATTGAGTATCTACGTCAACAATCTCGTCAAACGTTGATTGGAGAGAAACGCATCAAAAGATTTCGACTTGCTCAATAAAAAGAAGACTATGCATTCGAACATATATATCAAATGTCCCTTCTTGCTTTTGAATGTCCCATTTTAGCAAATCAGAGCCACTTGCCAACCCTTTCCTCTCACTCATTCTTTAGTCTCATGTTTACGTAGTTGTTTTTCGATTTGACCAATCCCAATGCTTTGACTAAACAGATTCTTAATTCTATTATATTTTATAATTTTTTAATAAGTTCAATTATAAAAGGACACATATTTTCTAAGTTTATAAACTATAATTAGGGTATTTATTATATGCTAATTCAATAACCTTGTTTGCTTTGAATAGAATTACATTTATTTCAAGATAGAATAACTGGTTTCATTCAATATGTATCTTATTGAATGTAAATGGTCTGTTATTGGAAAGTTTTAATATGATTATTAGCCTTAAAATAATGTACAGCGTTTGACACAAATGAAATTGGAACATAAATATCTGGAAAAATGTCTCCATATCAACAGAAATGTAAATAACGTCATCAATATTGAAATAATTTTAATAAACTTTCCATATATATATTAATTTTGAATCAATAATTAAAATATTGATTGCATAAAAATATCAAACTAATGCCAAGCATGTCATCAAAATATAAAAAATTGCTGAAACGTTATAACCTGTTATATTGCTCAAATAGCATTATTATATATAAAAATGACAAAAATACTTAATATTTAATTATTACTGTTATACCACACTAGTCTTCCGATTATAATGACGTATAACTTCTAAGGAAATTTATAGGATACACGAATCCCTCATATTATGACATTCTAGAAAGAAGAGTATGCGTCTATGAAACTTCCTTCATGGGCCGTCTGAGAAAAGTTACTGATAAAAAGTTTAACTACTGTTCCATCAAGTAATGAACTCTTGAAAAACTCATTCATTTAATTAAATATTATTTAATCTAGTAAATAGTATGAGTAGGCAGTTGAATAATAACTTAAAAAGACGGATAATGCTAGGTTATGCTGAAATAATAGTCAATTGAATGTTTCATTATTGTATGGATATATCAATAATGTGGATCCTGAATGTTTTAAGTGAAAATAAAACAGCTAGAATGTTACTCAGCTATGAGATTTTTATGCAAATGGATGAGTTACTATTAAACAAAGCGTCCATGGTCTTATTTTAAGAATTCGAATAATATGACATGGACTATGTAATATGAATATGTATGGTGGGATTAGTATATTACATTGCATATTTTATCATATTCTTTGAGCAGGTGCTACGAGTACACAGAGCACGTACAATTAAATTGATCCAATTAAAGAAAGACTTCAAGAAGTTAAACGAACTCCACCGAATTTCCCACCGCATTTTGTCTTATTATTGTTGCAATGATAACAATTCAATTGTTATAAACTACTCAATTTCAGTACTAATGACTATAACTTAGAAATTGGAGATAAATTTCTTAATTTGTGGTTAATTATCGGCGATTGAGTAGAGGTCAGTTTTGGGCCATCTTTAAGAATCATTACATCACCGAGGGCTTTTAAAGTAAGAATTAAGAAATTTTATAAATATTTACAGTGTTAAATAATACTATGAATACTTATTGTATCATTGAGTGAGAATAAATTTGAATACCAATTTAAATTTAACAATTCAATTGTGAGTTCCAAGAAAATAGTTTTATTCCAGTTTTTTAATATTATTATTGTTCACTATCCCGGAGACGGTGTATTCAAGTATAATATTTGGTGTTGAACATTTAAAGTAAAGAAAGGACCTTGAAAAAATAATTTGGTAAAATTTATAATGAGAAATAACTAATACTAATCGCATAACTAAAAAAAGCAACTATGTTATTTTAAAACCGACCCCTATCAAGATTTTGGCCAAAAACGTTTCCAAGAGCTTTTTTAATTTAATTTTAACGCGAAGCAATTTTTCAAAACCCCCCGGACGCCGTGTTCCTAAACATTTCATTTCTCATGTAGCTGTCCCTCGGTCTCAAGTAAATGAAAATCGCTAAAAGCTTCTTCCCCCCAATCTCTTCCGCCGCTTTTCCCTTTCCCTCATTGGTATTCAGCTGCGCTGCGAAGCAAACACTTTGTACCTCGAGTGCTTTCCTCCCGACGGAGGTAAAATGAGGTTGGGGCCTCGACACGAGCGGGGAGGACGTGCAGTGAGAGGGAGAGGGGGAGGTGAGGTGGGGGGGGAGGATGGGGGCAAGGGCGCTAGGGAGATGGTTGCGAAGAGAAAGAAAAAGAGAACATTTTGACAAGCGCCTTCCTGGAAACTTGACCACGCCACCACCACTTCCCCACGGTGCTGGTCACGTCGTCGGAAGGCGTGAGGCGGGCTTCGCGGAGACCCCGCGGAAAAGGGGGTCGGGTTAGTCGAGCCGCTTCCCTCCCCGCATCGCCCCCGTCCCATCTCAGTCATCCCCACAGCCTCACCCTGGAGCGGGCGCCTCTCTCAAGCGTGAGGGATCGGTCGTACGAGGGATGGCCATGGGCGCGTTTTCGGGGGAGGGTCGATAAGGGTTAGAAGAGGCGATGCGGCTTCCTCTCTTGTCGCCGGGTCTAATCCGTCGATGGCCGGGATCTCAACGGGGGGGAGGGGCAAGGATGGAACGGGGATTGAGTGTAAAGAGAAAAAAACAGCGAGATGGATGGATGCGCGCCAAGTTCTCACGAAACTCTTTTTCGATTATTCGAAAGTGGGAGAAGCCGAGGATATATATTTCCCCGTCACATTCTCCGGCTTTGATTTGCGGTTCAGGAAAGTTTCGGAACTCAACATTTGGTCTCCTCCTTCGTGAAAACGGTATAAATTCACGGGTCCGGCATGCCAAGCTCAAAGCAGATGGCATATCGATTATTTCCCTATTTATTTAGCGACTAAGGGGATAGCTGAGTAGTCACATTACTACTGTGGATATTTTGGCAGAATCTCAAACATGTAATTCACGATTAATATAAAAAGTTCACGATACTTTTCGACTTAACCATTAAGTCTCTGCCTTCCAGAAGAGTTTGACACAAAAATTCACAATGGGGGAATTAGGAAGGATAAGAAACAAAAATGCGACCCAGAATTTGAAGCTGTTCACTTCAAGTTTTGATTGTTCTTACAACTTTAATTTTGGATAAGGTTTTTTTAATAACTTGAATAAAGTGTTCATGATTCATTTATTTTATGTATTATACCTATTTAGAGATGGGTTTTGTGTAGTCTCTATAGACTTTTAATATTCATAAAGTACAAACTGTATTTCCTTTTAACAATACAGTAAATGTGGCGTGAAATAACCGAATGTTTTTCTAATGTTTAAGTTAAAATCCTGCATGGTTATTATTCAATTTATGAAGTTTTTCTTTTTTATGCACAATCAATTAACCGAAAGAAATAAAAAATCTAAAAATTTGAGAAACAACTATTCAGAAATTTCGTGTAGCGACACTATTGAAGAATTTCGCTGCAATGTTCCTTAGAATAGGGAACATCATTACAAGATGATTTTATTTATTAAATCACCAGGTAGATACCGACAAGCTTTCTCTGAAGGATAATTTCTCCAGGGAAATCTTGCTGCTATTTCTAAAGTTAACCAACATTTATTTTTATAGTTCTTAAATCACAAATCATAATTTTCAATTCAAACTCGGCTGTATGTTTGAATTGAAAAATTGTAAATAACTGCAAAACCTTGGGATTTAGGTAGCATGCTTCCATTTTTTGTATCTTTTATGTACCTAAGCTGAAGTGCAGTTTCAACTCCATAACATAGTTGAAATATGTAAATATACCCTGGGAAAATGAGATTTTCAACGCTGGAAAATACAGATGGAAGCTATCACCTGCACACTCCACGCTGTACACAAACGCCCTCGCTCTGTAACTCCCATAGATTACTCGGCGCACGCATTTTCATTGGCTTTCCCGGAAACGAATGTTCGTGTTTTAGGCCTGGTGAATACAAGATGGCCCTTCTCCACACGAACGCTGCGTAATTTCGAACAAGTTTTCCTTTTTCTCCTTTTCCTGTGGCTGTACCCTTTACGTTTCGCTCGCCTCCTCGTTTCTCCATGAGCTCGCAACATAATACGCAGCTCACGAACACGCCTTCCAAATCCCGCAGAGCTTTCACTTCATGTGAAAATTCAGAGCGTGAACACTGATACCGAGGCGTTTTCATCCCTCTGTTATCAACCGTTTGCTCCGGATGCCGAAGAATAATGCCCCCTCCTTGCCTCATTTTTTTTCTTTTAACGATTCATATAAATCAAACTCCATTATAATGATAGTATCCCAAAAAGATCTCCATAAATGTATTGATCATTTACTTAGAAACACTAGAGACATAATGCCATAAATAGAATTCCTTTTGTTTATTAATTACGATTTGTAAGAATAAACTGAAAAAAATCAGGAAAATTGACCAAATTTTAAATTCCGGAATGATTTCGTGGATAAATGATAAAGCAATCGCATCATTTTCAACTTTTTGGAGAAAAGAGCATTATTTCAGGGAACGTTTTCGTCAAATAAAGATACATCACCCAAAAATACTTTTTTGGAAGAGATCACCTTGAAAATACTCGAGAAAGATTTGTGAGATACATACATTTTGTTTTTCTATGGGATGGAAAAAAGGATTCCTCGGCGTATCTTTCAGCATCCGATATCGGTAATATTTATCTGTCTCCTTCTTGAATAACATAAAATATGGGATGGCGGGTCGGGATGGCCATCTTAATCCCATTCATCTTACTCCAACCCCTTCAGCCTCCTTGCGCCACTTCGCGGACACGTTATCGGATATCCCTCACATTGGGTTGGGATATCCCGCATTTGGGCCCTGAGACGTTTGATAACTCTCATGGAAGAGTTTTGGAGAATCGTTGGCGCCCTAAAGTTCGCTGCTTCCCAGTCTAAATGGGTAAGTTATGGAGTGTTATCGTGCCACTGCCAATCCGTTCGGGTCGATTCATTAAATACAAGGGTGGCCATCCTCACGGTTGCCCTGTCAATCTTCAGTACAAAATTGTATTGGAACAGAAATTTATTTGTCGTTATGAATATATTGGTAATTCATCACTATTTGCATATTACAAGAAAAAATTTTGATTATTCATCCTAAAGATAGATATTCTTACTTACGCGAATAATAAGTCGATGGATGGAAAGAAAAATTAAAGATAACCTATCGGAAAACCAATTCGGCTTTAGGGAGAATAGAGGAAGTAGGGAAGCCATACTCTGTCTGAGAATCATGATCGAGCAAACAATGCATGTGAACAAGCAACTGTATGCGGCATTCGTGAACTTGGAGAAAGCCTTCGACAATGTGGAATGGAACAGAATATTTGGATTGCTGGAAAAACTCGGAATAGACAACGACAGAAGAATAATCTATCAGCTCTACAAGAAGCAGTTAGCCACAATGCGAATGAAAGATGGAAGCCATATATTTGCTAAAATTATCAAAGGAGTTAGACAAGGATGCAGCCTCTCACCTGCATTGTTCAACATGTGCCTGGAGGAGGCAATAAGAGAAACACAAGGCATGGGATTAAATGAAATTAGGATCATTGGAAAAGAGATAAACATGCTATGCTTCGCCGGCGATATTAAAATGATAGGAGAAAAACAGGAGGATCTTTAAAGGTCACCAAACGTATTGAATCAAGTTCTACAAAAATACAATATGAACATAAACAAGTCGAAAACTAAAATCCAAGTATGTGGAAGAGAGAAGCGGAGTACAGTAGTCACACTGAAAGGGCAAAAATTAGAGCAAATGGATTCCTTCACCTATCTCGGAAATACCATCAAATGGAACGGAAGAAGTACTACAGACTTAAAGCGAAGAATAGCTCAAGAATTCACTGTGAAAAAATAACTGATGTGTTCGAAGAAGACAGAACTAAAGACGAGGAAATAATCCGTGAAAATATTCTTATAGAGCGTAGCACTATATGGATCAGAAGCACGGACCATAGGAAAATTAGACCAGAAAAGACTAGAAGTCTTCAAAATGTGGTGCTGGAGAAGGATGCTTAAGATCAAATGAACAGATAAAATAAGAAATGAAGAAGTATCATCTACAGAAGAATAGACGAAGAACGGACCTTATCGTACATCATAGAGAAAAGTAGAACGAGATGGATTGGCCACACCCTGAGGCGCAATGGATTCCTGGAGAATATGAAAGAGGGAAAAGTCCCAAGAGGAAGGTCAAGGGATAAATACTTGGGACAAATAAAGAAGAAAGTACATTGCAAAAAATACTAGGAAGTAAGCCAATTATCATCAGATAGGGCAGGGCGGAGGGCTGCATTCAACCAATCTTAGGATTGAATGGCTAATGATGCTAAATGAATGATTAAAACAGTCAGCAATCATGAAAGAACAAATTTGTCGTTAGAAATTGGAATATTATTACTAAATGCGTACTTTCTTGACTTTCTTTATATTCCTAATACTTTCTTTTCTCCTCGCTTTCGAAAATATGCATTAATTATTCAATTAACTATGAAACACTCACTCTTTATTCAAATCTTCAAGCTATATCTCTTGAATCGTTTTGGCTAGTACATACTTAATACATCAATATAATTATTCATATATAATAATCGCTGAAGTATGTTTACCTTAATTATATGTGTATCCTTAGCGTCAACGATACAATTTTAGAAGATAAATAGGTATCATACCTAAACAACTCTCTTTCAAACAAAGAGTTTCATTCCATCAGTCCTTATATGTGATTGCATATAAATCAATGTCCGGGTCATAATTTTACAATATTAGAAGTACATAATTTATCTATTATTTATCCTCAATCTAATATTTTGTATTATTTTTCAAACCAATATAAACAGTAAGAAACTTTACAATGGAAAAAAGCTAATGTATTTACAACTTTAAAAATTTAAGTGCACACAGGGAGTAAATTTTCACTCAACTTTACGAAAAATTGTAAGATTTTATTAAAATTATAAAATGATCTTCAAATAAGACATTTCTGAAATTCAAATATGAATTAAGTTAATTTTAGGACCTTAGAATTTTTAGTAGAAACAGAATGAATGTATTTTTCAAGAGTTCATATAAAAATCAGATCTAATTTAAGAAGAGTTTATATTGCTGAAACAATACATAGACAATTTTTTTTCAAATAAATGAATCTGTAGATTCAATTCCCCACAAAAAGAACATAATTATATTTGCCTTTAGTACATTACAAGCACAGTTGAGTGTCGGTTTTTTGCGCTACTGTTTTTATTTAAATAATCCGGAGGCTTTCCGACAAGATATTAATGCCAAAGAGCTACTAACATTCTGCGTACTTAGGAAGCTTTTCGTAATAAATTGTCCCTCTTTTGTTATGAACGCAGAATTTACTCACTAGCCCTTTTTTCATCCTTAGAAGAGAATATAATTGTATGGAGTTCATTGTCTCAGGGCTTCTTTTGTTAGTCCTCAGACATGTATATAACTCCTTATACATGCATTTGCTTTAGTAATAAAAATTGCCCAACTAGGAAATCTAAACGCTTCCCCTTCCCCTACACCATCATATTTATCTCCTTCTTTTCAATAAACGCAATGCGAAAGAGTGTTTGCTTCATCCTACCTTAGCTTGCCTAGATCTTTCCTAGCTTGTCCGATGTCCGATAACTATCTTCAGAAATGATTTCTTCCGGAACAAGCTTTTCCAAAAGTTCTGAATCCCTCTGCAAAAATTGGAAAATTCACTGCTTAACACGAAAAGATAATGGTTGCAAAATGACTGTAATGGTTAGAATTACTCTTTAGCATACTATATAAATAAGAACATTATGCCAGTTTAACAAAGTGAGCATAAGCGGCAAAACGATATAAATTTTTATCAGTAGTTTTATCAACGTACGTTTCCAAATTAAGTTAGAGATACAACCTTAAATTTTAACTAATAATCTGTTTAACGTAGTAAATATGATGTAATATCTTGAGGTCAACTTGTAAATTATTATTGCATATATTAATATGATTCTATTCATTCCAATTTTAAGTAACAATTAAAAAAGCGAAGCTTTTATTTTATAATCAATGAATTAAGGAAATAAAGTTAATCATTTGTTTTGTAGATGCACGAACTGTATGCCGTGAATCCAATGAAGCATAATACGTGGGGTTAATCCGAGTACTGTTTCCAAAAGCGTTATAATTTAAACTGATCCACACCAACATTGCCTAAGTTTGAAATTATTAGTTTTAGTACATTGCCGTTTTGGTTAATAATTGTCAACAGTTCAACACGAACGAAAAAATGAGAGAGTTAACAATATACCGATAACTTCTGCACAATTTGGAACATTTTTATGTTTTGTTTGCACAGATTAAAAATATAGGCATTTCTTCAAATTCTGAAAGGACAAAATACTCCAACGCCTTCCCTTATCATTTGATGTGCACGATCGAGGTGTACTCGCACCCATCTACTTGTCTATTCACCCAGTGCGATGGCCATCCGCTCGGGCGGAGTGGACCACACAAGGGCCAGGCGGGTGCTCCGGCACGCTAGTGCCCGACCCCCCCCTTTTCCCGTTCCTTCTCACTTCCCTCTCGGCCCCGAGGGAGTGAAGTCGGGCGAGGGGTGAAGCGCACTCGTGCTCTCCGGAAGAGGTCGCGCACACAGAACGGGCGGATGGGAAGAAAAAATAGAATTGCATCCAGAGGACGTAGAAGGAACTAGGGGCAAAGAGAGTGTGAGTGGCTCAGGTGTCGGCCTCAGCAAACCGACACTTAACGAAATGAACCGAATGGAACGGCATCTACGGCTTTTAAAAATTCCCGGGTGCTGCAGGAGAACCTAAATCCATAACAACCTTCAAATCAAAAGCAAACAATCCAGCATGACCCAAACTACCAAATGCATAAGGAATGCGAAGCATTTGGTGATATTGTATGTTTTCAAAAGTCTTCTGGGGCAAAATATGAGTAAAAAATTGCGTTATGTTAAGTTTATTTATCAAAAGCAAGTAATCATATCACGAAATTCCTGTCCTTGTGAATTTTTCACTCATCTATATTTTCTTTGTGAAAAATTAGTATTTCAACCTCGGATTAGACTCTTACCAATAAAATGAAAAATTTAAATAATTAAACTATAAAGCATTCAAACATGATCTAGCTATTGCTGGAGTCAAAGTTATTTTTTTAATTGCAGATCTCTACCAGATCCGTTTGCAAAATTGAAGGAAAAATTGTTTAACCTGGCGTAAGGTTCAGCCATTTGTCATAGTATTGGAAATAAATATTACCATTACATTTTCTGTGAATTTTGATTTCGTCATTCATATCATTTCAATAGAAGATCAATTCAATTTTTTACGATAGCTAAATATATGCCATACGAGTATACGCATAAATAAGCTTGTTCCACGTGGAATTAATACTAGTTACACTATAGTTGTCCAGCGATAAAACACTATAAATGACTGGCTCTCAAAAGAGCTTTCGAAGTTATTGAAAATATTAATTACTCATTATTTTTAGCAATTAATGCCTTTAATTACCAAAGTGTACAGTTAAACAAAGCTGCATTAGTAGTGCAATCAATATCAGATTTATCTATTGGTCCTTCTGGAAATATCACTCATTTCATATAAGATCCATTTCATACATGATCCTTGAGACTCATTCAACAATTTCTGGAATTTACCTACGAGGGTCATCCGGAAAGTAGTACCCGTTCGTGCCGCATGAAGTGCTGACGACGCGAGTAGCCGCTGGACGAGGTCAGATAGCTTCAGTGGCTTGTCTGCCTTCTCTGAGCCAAGTTGCGTGACGCTAGCATTGCCTGTGTTGTTTCTGTGATTGTTTACAATGTTTAAAAAAATTGAGAACGCCGCCAGTTGTGAAGTGAGGGCAGTGATTAAATTCCTCAATGCAAGAAACGTTCGCCCATGTGATATTCATCGCCAATTAAAGGAGGTGTATGAAGACAATGTAATGGACGAGTCGTCTGTTCGGCGGTGGTGTCGCAACTTCAACATGGGGAGGGGGAACACACACGACGATGAGCGTTCGGGGAGACCGTCTGTCATTACAGACCAACTGGTGAGCTCAGTTGACGAATTCGTGAGGAACGATCGGCGCGTCACAATTGATGACATCTGTGAGCATTTTCCCAATGTTTCTCGAACAATTGTTCATGAAATTGTTAAACACCATCTGCATTATGCAAAAATTTGTGCAAGATGGGTCCCTCGCATGCTTACAGATGAGCACAAAACCAAGCGTATGGCTGCAGCACTGACGTTTTTGGGACGTTATTCTGATGAAGGAGACTCTTTCTTGACTCGCATAATTACTGGTGACGAAACATGGGTTTGTTATGCATCACCTGAGAGTAAACGACAGTCAATGGAGTGGCATCATGCTCATTCACCAAACAAACCAAAAAAATTCAAGACAGTTCTGTCCACCAGGAAACTCATGGCAACCATTTTCTGGGATCGACGAGGTGTATTGCTTATTGATTTTATGGCCCGTGGAGACACTATTAATGCCAATGCGTATTGTGAAACATTAAAGAAATTACGGCGGGAAATACAAAATCGGCGGCGAGGTCTATTGTCTACTGGTGTCATTCTCGTTCATGACAATGCCAGGCCTCATGCAGCTGGGATAACACAAAAACTTTTTCAGCAATTCAAATGGGAAACTTTCGACCATCCACCGTATAGCCCGGACTTGGCCCCTTCAGATTTTCATCTCTTTACAAAGAGATTTTTTTGGCAGGAAAAAGATTTGACAGCGATGAAGAACTTAAAGAAGGAGTGACCCTGTATCTCAATGAGCTGGCGGCGAAGGACTATGCAGCAGGAATACAGAAACTTGTCACACGTTATGACAAATGCCTTAATTAGCTTGGAGATTATGTTGAGAAGTAGTTTAAAGTATCCTCTTTCAAATAAAATTTTTTATGTTTGTTAATATTTACTTTTGTGTCTTTATTTCACGAACGGGTACTACTTTCCGGATGACCCTCGTATTTATACTGAAAAAACTTATTAAGAATGTGCAAACTTTCATAAAAAAAATCTTCAGAAATAGCATTTAACCATATTGGCAATAGTGTTGCTTGGATTATATTTTCAATGGATTAGGAAAATAATCTCTGATGAATAAATTGCTAATTATAAGTTAATAAATATTTTATTATTTGGTAATCTACCGGTTAAGATACGTTTTTTAATAGACACAACTATTAAATGAATATTTTTTTATTAATATATGTACTTAAAATTTTGAAGAACCATAAATATAAATGTCTAGGGAGTTTTCACTTGATAAACTGTTCCTATACACAAGATTCCGTGAAATCATGTGACAAATATCAGCGTATATTGGATTTTGGTTTCCAAGATAAAATAAGAGTTGAAAAATTGATAAAGAAATCAGCGGCATTCCTGAATAGAACTTTGTTTCGAATAGCTTCAAGATCTTAACTGTTCGACTTTTATATCCTCTTTTTATGAAGTGAGTAATGACAGGTGAGTGAATATATGAATGTGAAAACATTTTCCGTAACTAATTTTGAATTTGAAATTATTCATAACTTGAACCATCCGTTTCACTTAGTGTGGAGCCGAGTAATAATACTAGAATAGAATCACATATATTGGAAGAGCGAATGTGGTTTCCCTAAAATGGAATTTTAAACGCTCAGGCCCATTTAAATGAATATAAAAATAACTCAATGGAAAAAAAAGATAAAATTAAGATCAGGAAGTTTTTAGTTTAAAACCTTCACTTATTAATTATATGACAGCTCAAAGAGAATAAGAAAAAGATATTGCCCTTTAGAAAAGTATGTAGATCTAAGTGGAACTAATGCTTTTCTGAAGTACATAAACGTTCGTGAAATGTTTCAATTTTCTTTCAGGTATTTTGACAGCAGTTTTTTATTTTTCGAAAAGAATTAACCATATTGGAGATATCGTTTTACTTCAGTCTTTAAAAACAGATTTAAAATATGTTCGTCGCATATTTTTAGGTATTCTTTAAGATGATTAACCGTAACTTTTTGCTCAAATTTCAAATGCGTCTAAATTAAGATTTCTTTCTGCTAATATTGGTTTCCTATCTATTTTTCAAGAGAAAAAAGTTTCAATAAAGTAAACATTAAGAATGCGAACCAAAAAAATCTATTATTTTCGTGACTGATGTGAAATCTGATTCAAGGTTATTGAAAAAACCTGACTTACTTAGCTGACTGAAAGCAGCTTACCCTTAAGCATTGAGAAATTCAATAATTTCCAGTCACCTAAAAGAGTTAACAAAGATATTATCAGGAATGTGTGAGTGTTGCTATTTGTTTCAGCCTTCCGTTTCTTCAAAATGTAAAATTACATATTTAAAAAAATACTATAAGCACTAATAGTTTGGTTTTTCTTGTATAAGCAAAAACCTAATTCAAAGGTAAGCTATAATCTGAGAAAATGTAACTTTTAGGAGTTATTGTTATTCTGCTTCTTCGTCAATTGATTAATTATTGGACAGTAATAATTCTGAAACACGAAGCGATAAGGGTGAACTTTGCCCACTGTGTTAATTTCTCCCCAGGCCACCCCCTTTCTCTTAACTCAAAAACCCCGTATTGAGCGAGCGGGAACGAAAAAACGATAGCAACGAAAGGACCATTCATTTTGCACCATCAGTTTGCGGTGGGAAAAGAGAAAAAAAGGTGGAATGAGGGAGGGAAATATGATCGTAAAAAAAGAACGAAAAACCGTCCCGTTTCCTGGGCCTTTTGGACAACTCGTGGGTTTGGGAAGTGGGTGAGATGACTGGTAGGAGTGAGGATGCGGGGCAAGGGTTGAGTAAACTCCCCACTCTCCTCACCCCCGTTATTTCTTGTTCGCTGGAAACGCAGAAATTCATAAACCAGATGCTTCCCACGGCTGTGTGTTAAGCAAACATAACGTTTCTCCTCGCCACTTTCATTAGTAACATGGTGTCATCCGAGGGAGAGTTTCT
Organism: Hetaerina titia; assembly: GCA_037158775.1. Lineage (NCBI taxonomy): Eukaryota > Metazoa > Arthropoda > Insecta > Odonata > Calopterygidae > Hetaerina > Hetaerina titia. The sequence continues at coordinate 26,004,101 of CM073774.1, read as the reverse complement.
GGTTGGAAGGGTGGGGGCAGGAAGGCGGTGGTGGTATTCGCTGTACGAGAGAGGAGGAGCGGGAGGGCTTACGAGGCGTGGGAAGCAAGTGGGGTTGTCGATGGGGAAGGAGGGGCCAAAGGGCAGGTAAGTGGGCACGGGGTCGAGGGGAGAAAGGAACGGCTGGAGGTGGGGCTAGGGGTGTCCGAGAGATAGTGAGCTGGCTTCTACAAATTGAGCGAAATGATATTGTTCTCGCAGAGTGAGAGAGAATTGACAACAGATGTCGTCACCATAGCGTTGATGAAAATAATTTGCGCAATATATGGCTTTAGCGACGTTAACTGTTCATAAACACCAGCATGCGAGGAAAACATTGCGGCATTCATATCATCATATTTTTTACTGGATCATATGTATGCCATATTTGTTGCACTAACTATAATAATGGATAAACTGTATGAGTTTAGCGACGCAAAATGCTCACAAATGCTTGTTTATGAGTAAAATTTGAACTATTCTTACAACTAAATTTTTAATAGGTGTTTATATAATTTAAGAGCATATATACAACAAAATAAACTGAGCTATTTCCAATTTCTACTAGGTGATCCGCACAGAATAACGCACTTTTAACGGGATTTTTTACAATAATTAAAAACAACAGCGTGAATAAAATATGTTTTCTAATAAATCTTATTATAGTGCATACTCATCAATTATATGGAGCTAATAAAATACTTTTACAAAGTTTAATTCTATTACCCTTTAATTCTCATTACTTCTTCGGCTAAATAGAGCGCTATCATATTCAAACTTGTCAATGAATACTATGGTTATTATTTTCACTGTTGTAGAATTACAGCTAATATTTACTAATGGAATTGAGGCCACTGATGAGCTTTTATGGATAAAGTAACAGCAGGAAATTGATAATTGTGAACATTTGCATTATTTAGGGAAAGAGAATTTGAGTGGTTAAGAATAGAGAAAAAGAAGAAGCAGTTGAGAGCTCAGTATCCGTTTTTGGCTTACTCTAAAAGAAAGCCGCCCTGTGATAACTCGATTTACTGTCCACCCGAAGAGCCATGCACTGAAAAGAGAAATTCACCGTGTACACTTCACTCTGATGCACTAGTGCCGTCCTCTGCACGACACCCAACTCAAATCCCGAGATTCCACTTAACGAGTTCCAACACGCAACAGGAATCCGAACCTTCCGTCCTTAACATAAGAGCCGGGGGCAAGAGGCAGCCTGAACCCTCGGATATTGCCATTTCGTCCTCCAGGAAAAAACCACGCGGCAGATTTCGAAGGCGACGAGCGCGACGATCTTTTTTTTCATGGGACAATCACGAAAGAAAGCAGTCGCGTTCTGGAAACTTCACGTAATTAAATAAAGAGGCGCATCTTGCGATCTAGCAAGAGAGGGAGGGGTATTACGCAGACGGTGGCTAAAGAGGAACCTAGTGTGGGGAAGAGTATTGGAGAGAAACCTTTCCAATTTCTCCTTCAAATGTACGTCTCTATCTCCAGCACTCCAAAAATACGTCTTCTTATAGCATCGCTGATCCTACCTTCTTCCCTCTCTTTCTCTCTCTATCTTACCCTCTCTCCCACTTCCACGCCCCCGACACTCCTTTTTCCCTTCACGTTTTTTTATCTACCGATCCTGAGCTCCCCTTACCCGGCCACCTCAGCGTCAGCCAGCTCCACCGCACACCTCCTCCACCCAAAATGCGTCCTTTTTTTCCTCTTCAATGTCTCTTTCTCCCGTACCCTCTACCATTCTCCTCCTCCTCGATCCACTTCTCTTCTCTCTCGTTCCCTCTTTCCTCTGTACATTTTGACCTTCCCACTCTTTTTTCCGTGGTTGGGCCGGCCCACCCATCTATCCAACCCTTCACAATTTAGGTGGAGAACTAAAGAGAATACAGCAATGATGAATTATCCCCACCCAGCCGACGAGAATGTTATGTAAAATATCGTTGAATAATAAACTCATAAGGGGTTAGAGCAAACTACGGCGGCCCGCGGGGAGCAGAGACTTTTTTTATCCCATTTCTTCCCCACTTCTTTCTCAGCACATGCCCACAGCAGGAATTTTCGGGGCCCCCTAAGCTACAACCATCAGTCTTCCAAGGCAGGCGTTCCCCTATATCGACTGCCTATTCAATTCTGCGTTAATAAGATATCAGTGTATACCCTGATTTTTAATAAGCAGCTTCTACAGTAGCCCTATGTGAATTTAAAATATAATTCTGCAAATATTTGTTCCATAAATAGTTTTTAAGAAGTTCTTTATAATCTACTTGATTTTTTTAAATTTAAAGGTGAAAATTAAATATTCTTTAAGGAATAATAATAAAAAAATAATTATTAATAATTGTAAAAAATTAATACTCTGAACAAGTATTCAGTATTGCCCACATTATAAAATATGAGTTGGACTACATTTCCACTGAAAGAACCTTGCATTGGATCCGTATACAAAATAAAACCAAGTATAAGTTAATTGTGAACGATTGGGGAGGCGATATAGAGGGTTTCTTATAAGGAATAGAAGAAAATCTAGTTGGAGAAAATGGAGTTCATTTTACCTAATACTAAATGTGCCAATGAGCCCAAATTCATTCCGCTCCAAGCCTAAAAATTCAAACTTTATAGACTTAGTGTAAGGTGAGCTCTACTGTCGGGTATCAAAACCAAGTGCAACGAATATTTTCTATCCGGAGAAATATTTTTAAGGTGAAATATAAATTTTTAATTGTAAAATATTGTCAGGTAGGTCTGATAGATTTATTATGACTAGTTCTTTTACAGAATAGATTTCAATAACAGAAATTATTTGCCTTAAAGATGCATCATGAGTAAACTTTAATAGTAATCATTTATAAAAAAGAATAATTAAATATTTAATACGCTAAAATATTCTCATTGAAATAGATATTAGATGCACAAAATTAGTTTCGTATGTAACTGTGTTTAACTCAAAAAATTAGCCAAACATACGCTACTCCGTTCCAGCTTCTAACCATGTCAAATGACAGCTTTCATCGCATTGTTATATCCCTCAGGAAATTCTTCGTATTCTTATAAAACAACAAGGGGTTTTATGTTAATATATTTTTGATTTTTCCTCAAAACTTAATGTTTAAAACAACTACCTCTGCTAAAGTAACTTTTTATTAAATACAGGATCAAAATGTTTTAAAGTCATACGCTAAATTCCCCATTGTATTGGTATATAAGACTACTTAGATTAAATTGATGAAAAATATGTATAAGCACTACTTTTTATTTATATATATATTATATTTATAAACTATTTTTATTTATATGATCCAAAATAATGGGAGATGAACTCGTAGTAAATAGAAATTAAGCATATAGAAACATACCTTATTGTACTTAGTCGAGAGTACCTAGTTTTGTTGCAGTAGCAGGAAATTATCTAACCTTAGTTTCTCCTTTAAAATTCTACATCCTAATATCATAATGGTAATCGATTTATTCAATTTACTCTTTTTGTTTTATCCTTTTCATCATAATGGTTGGAATTACCAGTCAAACCCAGGATTTCATGCAGGATATAAAAAAAATTTAATTATGTATATTATTAAATGAAACTTTAAAATAAATGTGAATGGTTAGAATAATACGAGGTGTGCGCAACATATAACGAGATTTTTTTCATTTCGCGGGCTTGGAGAGTCCGATTGTCAACCTTTTTTTATTATGTTGGTATATGTACATGCTCCTGAAGTATGAAAAAACTTGCAGCTGTTTTCATTGTGGAGTTTTTCTGTGACAGCCACTAAGGTTAGATGTGATTTATGAGCTCGGCAATTTTCGTTTGTTAAAATAAATGAATGAAAGAATTTATATCAAATTTTGCGTAAAAATGAAATAAAGTGTAACAAAGTGTGTGAAATGTTAACAGAGACCTATGGTGAGTCTACTATGAGTAAATCAAGAGTTTACAAGTGGTATAAGCGTTTCCAAGAAAGCCGTGAAGACCTTGAAAATGACGAACGCCCTGGACGCCCCAGCACATCAAAAATCGAAAGAAACGATGAAAACGTGGAAAAAGTGAAAACATGGTTATAAACGATCGCCGAATCACAATTAAAGAGGTCGCTGATGATGTTCACTTAACGATTGGATCATGTCATGACCTTTTTTCCGATATTTTTGGTATGAGACGCGTGGCAGCAAAATTCGTTCATAACTTGTTGAATTTTGAACAAAAAAGCGGCGAATGGAAGTTGCTCATGAGTCATTAAATGGACTAAATGACGATGCAGAATTACTGAAACGTATTATAACAGGTGAGGAAACTTGGGTTTATGGATATGACGTTGAAACTAAGGCTCAATCATCCCAATGGAGGCATTATGACTCGCCAAGACCGAAAAAGTCTCTACAAGTGCGGTCTAACGTGAAGGTTATGCTCACTGTGTTCTTCGATTTTAATGGCATAGTGCATCATGAATTTCTGTCGCCAGGTCAAACGGTCAATGAGAAGTACTACCTATTCACTACCAAGTTCAACGCCGTTTGGTGAAGCAATCCTAAAAAATCGCCCGGATCTGTGGTAAAACAATTTATGGCTTTTGCACCACGATAATGCACCAGCTCATACTTAATTTCTTGTTCGTGAAGTTTTGGCCAAAAACAATACTTTAACGATTCCCCAGCTTCCATATTCGCCAGATATGGTTTTTTTTACTTTTTCCTATTTCCAAAAATTAGAAAACCTTGAAGGACCATCGTTTTACAGCCATAGATGACATTGAAAGCGCATCGCTGAAAGAACTAAAGGCTATCTCAAAGATCGAGTTTCAGAAGCATTTCGGGGATTGGAAGAAGCGCTGGCACAAGGGCATAATCTCCAATGGGAACTACTTTGACAAAATCAATAAAAAGAATAAATAAATATTATTGTCCGAAAAATTAAAATTCTCATTTTTTCACACCTCATAAACTAGGAAGTAAATTCCTATATTAATGTAAATAACATAATTAATCCCGAGTAAGTCGAAATAAGAAGCAAGTAATTAGTTTCTTTAGTATTAGCTATATTTCGGTCTATGTTCCTCATTCCGGAGAACCTCCTACCCCCATATCTGATAAAAATACATTTTTCTGCAAGCATGGGAAACACATTTCATGCAACACAAGAAAAATTTCAATATCTTGTCCATAACATTCCGACCAAGAATAAATTCCGAAATATTTTTGTAGCTAATATTATGGGCCCCTGATCGTTGACATATAGGATTATTATTTACTTTTAAGAGAAATGTAAGCCAAGGAAAAATTTCAATATTTGTGTCTTTGAGTATACGATAGACAGATAAACTAGATAAAAATGAAGAGAAATGGAAAGAGGACAAGTTCTAAAGCGTCCCAAGAGGAGTGACTTATAGTATAATGTAGACGTTCGAGGTGCAAATTAAATGAAGGCCGAAAGACAATAATAGTGAAGAATGATACGTATAAGGTGAGTTTGGGAACATAAGCGAAAGTGAATGTCGTTGACGTAGTAATCGTAATATAGTAGAAAAATGTACATCTAACTACACAGAATAGGACGAATACAAATCAGATTGTTAAGTACAAGTATAGCAGTTGGGAACTTTGATAGAATGAGGGGAATATAGAAGTTTTAATTTAGATGGTTAACTGAGGGTACTACTTGTTTTCACACTACATGTTTCAGTCATTTCATACAATCTTGTACGTTAAGATGAATTTCAATATAGCTTTAAAACCGAACCTAACCAAATTACTAGTAATTATTAAAACAATTTATCGTAAATTATTGTTATTTGTTTTCCCATGAACTCACATAAAATAATGAATATCACATTAACTCTATATACCTGTACTTTAATCATTTAATATACATGATCCATCCGCCCATTTAAATAAAATTTATACGTTTTATCGTTTTCCCAGGATGATAACATAATAATCTCGGACCCGTACATCAGAAAATGGGGTCATAAATAAATATTAATCATTGAGAAGTTTTTCAAAAATTCAATGCCAAGGATTATAACTTTTTCTGCAAGTTTTTTAAGCTATTCAACACAGTGATTAGTATTTTATGGGCGAGATATTCAAAATACCTCGGTCGTTGAAAAAAATGCCTTCATCCCTTCGTCCTCATGAACTCATACCCTTTACCTCTTCCCGGTGCAGATGTTTGACTCCTCTCCTTTTGCCCTCTCGATGACCTTCCTTCCCTCCGAGTCCCGTCTTCCCCACATGAGCTCCCGACCCCTTGAGCCCCCAACTGGCAACCCAGCCTCCATTCACCCGCCCCTTCCCGTCCATTTCTTTGTTTTAAGGGCTCTCTCCTCTCCTATACGCACCCCATCCTTCCACCGAGGCCACCCAGTCTCTTCCAAGGCACTCCCGCGATCGTTAATTGAGCTCTGGCTTGGGCCCTTACGCCAATGCCTCGGCCAATTCCTCTGACAATCCTTATTGCCCGCAAATTTATGCACCGCTGTCCCGGAACGAGGGTATTAATCTCCACTGGCCCTTTTGACTAAACGGATAAAGCTTAGAAGACTTACTGCACAATTGTCGAGAGTCTACCGAATTTATGCCTCAACTTATGAAAGAAAACTTTGCACCGAAATATGTATAGGTCATGAAATCGTTCATCACACTGACACAGGGGCGTCGGAATATTTTGTTCCATTGGGCTGCAATTACAATTTAAGTTTGAAACTCAAATTGTACATCTTAAGAAATTATTTGGTAAAATAATTATCTGTTTATACATCTAAAAAAGCCACGAATTACTATGACACATCGAATCAAAATTAAATATAGCCTATACATACCCGTACCATCTAGCAAAGAAGGAATAACATACTAGCAAAATATAAATGCGCAATGAATGTACTTGAAAATAATGTTACCTTTGTAAATTCCAAAGGTATCAGAAAAATAAATTTTATAAACAGTGTTGTTAAATGATTAACATTTGAAAACTAAAACTGTGCAAACAATTTGTGGCCATATTCTTTTTCGAAAACAAATGTATCTTTATGCAGATATAAAAGGAGAACAGCACAAGCATGCGCAGAAACCCAACGTTTGGTATATAACCTTCAGAACTTAATTGCTATAGAACGCTCAATATGGAATGCAAGTTCAATGAGGAGGATAACTAAGGCAAAAGATCAAAATAGAATAGAAATATAGTAAGGTTATGTGTGACGGCATTACCTGCTGATTGAAGGTTTTGCCATCACTTCGTTTTGGGTGATTAAAAAATTAAACTTCTACGCCACTTAAGCTAATATTCACCAAATTCCATGCACGAGTAAGTTGGAAGTTACTTTCCAGCTTGTTGTCATCCTAACAGGTAGTTTATTTTACATAGCATTTATGTATTGCAAGTTGCGGCCTACAAGGATAACATGCAATACCCAAATTTTTTCATCCTGGTAGATGCTTCACACTAGACGTTTCCAAGAGAAAGTATCTATATCTAGGACTACTGCCGTTTCCTTTTTTCTACCCTAGGATTTAGATTAAATATTTTTCCGAAGTTCCCGACAATTGCTTAGAAAAATTTTAAGCAAAATAACCGTCCTTTTTAGACAAGCATTCGTTTCAGGAACGGAAAGCATAACGATCCGAAAATTTCCACTTTTGATTTTAAACGCCCTCCAAACCAAAGAAAAAGGAAAACATGTTTTTGTTTTCACGAATGACGCAAATTCCCTTAACCACAATCGATTCACAATTGAATTTCTAATTCCGTTACAGAAAATTTATTCGCTGATCACTTGTTTAGTTTCCATGGCTCACGCGGTATTGTGCCGAATAAAATGTGGCCACCCACCCGGAGTCACAAAGCATCCTTTAGAAAAGCAACCGTCCTCCAAACCCCAGTTCCCTTCCTCGAGTGCTTACCTACACAAAGGCCGCGTTGCATTCCTCCTTCGCTCCCCTTTGTCCACCATCGACGCAGGTACAACTACACCTGGGAACCACTTTCCCTGCTCTTATTTCCCTTTCAACCTTTTGATTTAAATGAAAATCGTCTCTGAGCAGAATTTCTAGGATATTTTCTCGTGAAAATTTTAAAAATATTTTCAGGTTATTTCTTGCCTCCAAACCTCCCTCCTGCTCTTTGATATTTGTCTTGTTTGACATGAAACAAAAATGTTTTCAAACTCGACATTGTTTTTGTTTTGTCGAATTTAGTTACATGACCATGCCGCATTCATATACATTATGATACGTATGTAGCATCAGATTCATAAACGCACAAACAATTGTATTAATTGGTAGTGAAATTGTTGATGAAAGTATGATGCAATCTGTGAAAAGTCTTCTTTGGTTATCATTTAAATATCAGCACATTTCACTCTTTTTCAGCCTCGCTTCTTTTTATCCAGTAAACACTTTATATTTGTCTGAGTCTTTACTGCTACGTTTTTACTATTCATTACTCACTGTTTCGGTAGAAACAACTCTTCGTCTTTGCATACAAAAAAGCAAGCCAACTTGCTTAAAATAATAGAAAAGTTTTTAACTCGTTATATGAAAATAAAAGATGGTGCGTTGATCAAAAACTTGTTTTTGGCCAATAATTCAATTTGATAAAAGTACTTGTAAAATAAATTACATAGTGTAAAAATTAAAAAAGATCACTAAATTAACGAAGACACCCCAGAGAACACTGATACGCCCATCTATGTATTAAAGTTGCAAGAGATCTGCGCTCAAGTTTGCCTGATAATATTGCTATAAGTACCTATTAATTATGTTTATTTCGGAGTTTGAAAAATATGCTAGTTTTCCGCAATCCTTAAATTTATTTCACGATTCCTGCGCTTGATACCAGAAATATAGTTTTCATTGGGTTGAGTACGCCTCAACGAGTGCCACTTTCGTTCTCAGGGTATTATTTGCTTTTGAGCCCGAAGCTAGCTGAAGAAAAGTTATCTCCTCTAACCAAGTCAATCTAAGTTACCCTACTCATTTCGCCTTACGCCTAATTACTTTCTAAAGATACATCCGCCACTCCATCTACAGTGCTGTTTCATTGACTCAACTCATTTAGACTTACGCACGTTTCGAAATCCCACCCATTTTTCAGGGGTTGTCAGTGATCCTGAATCTCCCAACCCCTTGCTATTGTTTCTTCTTGACTCAGAATCCCGATTCCGCTCATAGCATGTTAACATTTTTCCTCGGCTAAGATAACCACTGACGTGGGTCAAGCGTGAAATTCTGGAGTGTGCGCAGACACTCACTTTCACCTCATCTGCCCCCCATTCCGTCTCCTCCCTCGAAGAGGTCGATTCTTTGCCTCTCCCTCTCGGTATCATTCTTCCTCCCTTATTAGATCTCCCTCTCCACTTTCAATATCCTCCATCCTTCATCTCAGGCTACCTAACCTACCTAAGGGTATCTACCATGTCAGGCCTTGAACAGAATCACTGCGCTTATACTCCTGCTCTCTCCGTCCGTTCTCTTTCCTTCAATTCAACCATTCCTCACATACCCATCCTTTTGGATGCCTTTACTGCACCGACTTTATTCTCCAATGTCACCCCATCATCGTCCCCGTCTATCTGTCTCCCTATTTTTCCCAAATATACACTTATCTCTACTTTCTTACCCAAACCTGCTCATCGCTCGTTTCCACTCCGGAAATCCCATAACCCGGAAACAAGCTGCCTCCCAGAGGTATACCCGTTGCCACCGAGGAGAGGCGCCACTTCCTCAAAGTCCGTGGCGCCCCTCAGGCCCAAGGCATCGCGCCAACGTCGTCCAGGGGAAGGCGGGGTGGAAGGGTCCCATTCATCCCCGATACACAGTTACGCATTCACTCTATCCCACCGAAGCTTATTGCCATTACTCCCCTCAACCCCCGTGCGGCAGCTCTCCCCGTCTTTGGTCCCTGCTTAGAGCATCCCCGCCCAAATTCGATCTTTACTCCTGCGTTCTTCCTTCCTCGTAACCATCCCCCAACCCCACTTTCCCTCACGGCCCTAATTTCTTTCGCAACCCTCCCATATTTGTAAGCCGTCGAATCTTTTCTTCCCCGTTTTTCCCTTGGTTTCCTCAATTTCGCATCCGTCCCTCAGTTTATTCTCTTCGGTTCCAAAGCTTTTCGGTCATTTGTCCGCCTGTCGGTATTTCCTACAGCATGGACGTGCGTTCGTATTTAAGTGCTTCTGCCTTCATTTTATCGGTTATGGTCAATCTTTCTGCTCAAACAATTAAATGTTAAATGCGCGAAAATTTCCCTTTTGGCGAAATATTTCCAATTAAACCAATAATGTGCTCCCAGTGTTACTTTTTCTTGTTGTGCGATTGCTTTGTTTGGAAAAACCATTAACAAATTTTTTTAAGCCGAATATTTACCGCCGGTCGAGGGAAACAGCGACCTTCGTCTCCACAAACAGACACGCTACCTCTGGCCTACTCCTGCCCCCCTCCCACACCATAGTTATGTATTGACGGAGAAATACGTCAGGATTACGGCGGAAAAGTGCCAGACCAGCATCCAAATCAACACGTAATTGATTAATTTCCCAATTGAGAGCAAGCTCAAACAAAATTAAGAACAATATATCTTGTGATTTAACGGGGGCCGCAATTATTTCATGTACTGTATTTGTTATATGCATGAACTATATTCGTCTATCACTCAAAATCATAACATGAAATTTTTCAATCATCTCTTAATCAGTCATTTTAACTCAAAAACACAAGCGATGTTCATCAACAGTGGATGCCGGTCACATTCAAATTTATTTACCCATTTTTAAACAGTCGTAACCACAGGAACAGATGTTTCATGTACTTCAACCAATTTTACTTTCTAAGCTCATGTCTCTCATTTTTACAAGAAGACGAGTTTTTTTGCATCCATAGGCCCTGAAAATAAAGCTCATTCATGGATATAGCTGAAAATTTAACAGCATTCTAGCAAAAGATGTGAATTACTGAAAAATGATCTTAAATTATACTACGAGCGCCACCTCTTGAATTTTTCTTGAAATTATTTAAGAACACAAATACACACAAATTTAATCGTAAGTGCTATGAAGATAAATTAAATATTCTGTTAAGGAAATTTTGGGAAATGTTTGACTCGAGCTCTTTTGCCAAAGTTCAAGAGTAGACAACAAATACAAGTATAAATAGAAGGCACTACACGGAAAATGGTGATTATTATACTTAACACGCTGTTATTCCAAACTATAAATTATTATTTCTAACACTTGAGAAAATAATCCTGAATTCGGAATATCATTGAAAAATCTTAATACATCCCGATTTTTGGGAGTTTTTCGTCATTTGATTACCATATTGTGACTAATATAATGTAACAGTTATAAATAAAGACGATTTTAAATTAATTTCACTCCTTTGCATCAACATATTATCAAAATTAAGTAATAATGCAGTCTTTTTTTAAAAAATAGTGTTATTTCTGTGATCACGGATAATATCTGTTTTTCATAATATACATTAGCGTACTAATTATTTTCATTATACTCGGTGCCTTTTTTACTCACCATTCAACCCTTGTAATTTTTTCCTTAGTTTCATTTTTTTAATGCATTATTTTCCTTCCGTATTTCTTTCCCCAGTTCAAGCCCATGTATTTTTGGGAATATTCCACCGTTTTGGGTTTTTTCTGTCCCTCTTGCATATTTCCAGTCTTTTTCTAGCCATGGCCCATTTCTTTACTTTACACAAACTAAAACACCGTCCATAATCTCTGCTGCTTCGTGAGTCCTTCAATATAAAGAACTTTATTTTCCCCGGTCGCAGGGGAAAAAATAATCCTGTCACTTGATTCAGTTACGGGGCAAACACCTTTACAAATTTCGAGATTTATTTCTTTCCACGTTGAATGAAAAGGACCACGATCGGGACCATTCGGGCATGAGCGATTCAGTGGAATTTGGGTCGGCCTCCGCTTTGTGCGAATGCGATGCTCAAAGGACGAAGGTTGTTTATTGACCGAGAGATTAGCATTACACCGGGTAGGAACATAAATAATGGATGGGATCATTTTCCTGTTTTGTGGCTTCGGTGCCCCGCTACTTTATTAATATGCCAGACTTATCACAGAATATATCTCACTGAAATGTGACGAATAATGTTTTACAACTAGTAGAGGAGACAAAGATGTTTTGCTCATTATCATCTGTGTTACTTTAATCCGAATACAGCAGATGTAGTCATCAATTTTTTTATCGAGTACTACTTCTCTTACGCCACGAGAGGTCTTATTTACGTCTCCTATACTTTATCTCATTTGTGACCCTTGGTCTTCCTAGTGAGCTATGAACAAATATTTGCCAATGTTACTAAAAAAACCACTGACATACAAACGAAGTATGAAATCTACACTCGAATAATATCCATATTTAAATAATTTCATAGATATAATTGAATTCATTGTGTTCTTCTTATGATCATTTAATTTCTTAAACTGACGTCTAAGCAATAAAAACTATTCACAAATATTTCCATAGTTACTCATTATTTGGTAGCAGGCATGCAAGCTAGATGAATAATCTTAGACAATATAGATCTAGAGTAGCTACAAGTTATTTATTAAGAATAAAATTTGATAGTATCACTTCCATCATTATTTACTTATCTGCGTCTATGATCCATTTTACTCAAGTTTAATTAACTCCTAACGTGAGTTTTAATGCGATAAAATTTCTGTAAAGAGAAAACCATTGCCATTCGCGTCATGTATCCATTTTCCTTTTTACATCGTTAGTTATAATGTTGCCTAAAGACAAGAATTTCTTTGATACTATCCACCAGTTGATATATATATATATATATATATATATATATATATATATATGTACATACAGTCATATTCTATCTTCCGAAGAAGACGGAGTTCGAGTCCGTCGAAATTATAAAGATATTACGTGAGAGTGTTCTTTGTATGTGTTGTCGTGCTTTGTGTTGCTGTATAAGTTTATATATATATATATATATATATATATATATATATATATACATATACACATATAATTACGGGCCAAGAATAATTCAACTAAGAATTGTTTTAGTTCCCTTTTCTGGATCTCATTTGATAATTTTCATCTTCCTTTACCCCTTCACTTTTGCCGGCTCCGATGCAGTTGGGATAACGCCCTCACTTGCCAAACGAGAGTTCACGGGTTCGATTTCTGTCTATATTGGTTTTCATCCACCTAGGACATGGATGTTTGTGATCATCTTTATTGTAATGGGTAAGGGTTGATGGAAAAGGGACTATAAAGTCTCAATTTGATCTAAATAAAATCTTTAAATAAATTAAAAAGTACAAACAATCATCATGATTTTTTTGTTCATTAACTTGAGGTTTTACCTCCTCCACGTCTTCATCAAGTATAACTTCTCTACATGTGTAGCCGTTGTCCTTGACGTACTTACGATTGCTCCAAGTTTTGTAATCAATATTTTACCTTTGATGCTATTTATTACTCTCTCAATGAGCAAAATAAAGATCGTGTGTAATAATAAAAGACCCTGCGTTAATACTTTGTATACGTTATAGTTCATTTGATTACACCACATTAACCTCTGCCACCTGTTCATTATATTGAGGGTAATCGTCTGCAATTGCGATTTGTATTACTTTCCTTTAACATAATTCTTTTAATATTTCATTTCACGTAAAATATTTTTTCCAGATCATGAAATCAAATTTAAGTTCGATTAGACATTCTGTATTCCTTCTTCTACAATAAAACTGAGACCACGACAGCTTCTCATATGCCTTTTCTCTTTTTAAATTGGGTTTTTTTCACTTAAATACCCGATCTTATTTATTTTTTGGTAGTTTATTCTTGTCATAATCTTCAACGTAAGTAATAAAAACTAATTTTTTTCAAAATATTCCATTTGTCTGACCTTTCCTTTTTGGTTTAGGGACGATTATATATAATTGTAAAATTGTAATGATATTTATAACCTACATATAATGTGCATATAGTATTCATTAGTAAAAGTTATTTTTCTAATCATTTGAAGAGTACCAAGAATATTTGGTCAATTCCTGATGCTCCGTCTGACAAAAATTGCTTCAATATAGTGTCAAATGAAGAACTTAGTAGATGTAATCAAAATTCATCATCATCAACACACACACTCATAACTTTAAAATAGTCTACAAATAACTAATGACCATTCTACAGGGTGCGGAAGCTTAATTTGTCAAATCATACGACAAATTATTTGAAAATCAGCTAGTTTTACTACAGCTCCGGTAAGTGTATAAGAAAACAAAATAACAATTATCCCTAACTAATGAAAAAGGTTTGTTACTCAACACGCCATGATTAAATCTAAGAAATTAGTTCATGACAGCTTTTGTTTCAAAAAATTATTTATGTTATTCAGTGAATAAATTAATTAGTATGATTTCCATTTATACAGAGCAAAATACTAGTTTATGTTTCAAAAATAATTTATCATGGGAGCCAAAGACTAAAATCTGTTTCATCAAGAGAGATCATTCGTTAAATGTGATAAACGAACAAAATATAAAAAGATAGCACCACTTAATTCAAATACTCTATAATTTAAACTAGAAATGCTTTTAAGCCTGCCGCTAATCAGTGAAATTTCCTTTCTTACATACTGTCTTACTTTTCGATCTTATTCGTCCATCAAATGAATCTTAAATTTCTCATGCAAGTTTTCAATTATTTTGCTGGAGTATACGATGAGTTTCTTTGAATTATTATCCTACGTAATTTTTATATAAACATTTCCCAGAGAGCTTCAGGGTGACGAGACACCTATAACTACAGTTGTCAGTTTCTTTGAATGTATATTCGTAAATATTCCAAGTTATGAGGACGTATGTCAATTTATAAAATCAAGATACGGAGCCACTCCTTCACAAACTCAGAAGGGCATAGTCCTGCCACACTCTAATTTTGACGGATAGTTTGTTATACAATTTCAGATGTGATTTTAACGCATGTACTCGAATTACTTTATTTATAAAAATTTACTAAAAATGTTTGTCTCAGAAAGAGTATTCCATGATTAAAATTTAAAAATATACGAATTGAAAGTGTATAAGGTGCATATATATGATCATAAGCTATTTGAACTAAATTTAATACAACTTATGTAAATATATTATTTTATTGTATAGACTAATTTGATAATCCCTGCCAAATCATTACAATTTCTAATCATGGGCATAAATAAAACTGGAGAGAGACAGTTTTCCAACAACTTTATAGGAGTATTTTTGCGGTGTAAGGAAATGAGTACAAAAACATTACTGTGGTAACCCTTGGGCAAAATTTTCCTCTTTCAAGTCTGCCAGTCTGTCAAGAGAGAATTTGTTTTACACCGCGGTGAGGTGGGATTACCATGGAATTATTACGGTTCGCTCATTTGCATACACGGGTAGACAACGGCAGCGAGAATAAGAACGGGGAAGACGTCTCTTTAGTCCCTTTTTCTTTACTGCTTGAACCCCAATCCGCGGTCGCAGGTGATGACTAGAAAAGGCTACTTATCCGAAGACAAATTGGGAAGAGAATGCAAGTTGCACGAAGGTAACTTTGGTGCCACTCCCAAAGGCAGTCGTTTTCTGGGCTCCAGCGGGAGCGGGGATGAGGAAAGAGGAGTACGCGACGGGCACAGAAGTCATTTTGTCTTTATTGGTTGAGTTGAAACGCCTGCAATTGAAATTACACGCTTATCCCGGTGAATGCAATGTTTTTAGTACATTTCTCGATTATAATTAAATAACAGAATAAAAGGGAAAATAATCTTTCTCGTGCTCTTACTCCATATCGCATTAGACTGTAGATCCTGAGAAGATTTGAATGCACAGAATCCTCAGACTTAATTTGCTAGATGAAATTGAATTCTTGAGGCATGATTTTTTAGTTATGTTGGTGAAACTGTCATTTTGTACACATTATCTTCATTTTTACCGCCTTAGTTAAAAAACATATTGTGCTCATTTTGAACAGTCTTTCCTATTAATTTCACAATTCCATAGTGACACAATAATTCGATGGATTATTTTCAAAGGACACTGGTAGTGACCTTAATCGCAAAACAAATTTATATATGCATCAATGCAAGGGAAATTTTGATAATACAAATTTGACCATTAGGATCTAGATGCAGGGTTTAAAAAGCATTTACATAATCTATTCGATTGCTATATATTTTTATAAAATGAAAATTTTTCTGGATGAAAACATTGAACGAAATTAACATTTTTTCCATAACGCAATAGGAGAAATATTGATGCGATTAAATTTAATATCCACGTTCTTATTGTTTTCGGTGATTAAGATTTTTAAACAAATTCCGAAAAACCAGACATCATCATAATTTCATTGAAATTCTAACAAATAAATTAACTGCAAAACATCATCCGATGTCCATTTGCCTATAAATTCATCGAAATTTAATTAGTATGCTCGATTGCTGAACAAATAAAATATGAAAATGATATACAGTTTTAATTATCCCAGTGAAATAAGGGAAAGTGCTTTTTCGCGTATTTATCCTGATGTTATGAGAAAACTTCATTCCTTAAGCATTCGAAAGCGAGGTTGATTAATGTGTGGAAAGTAATTTATAGGATCCGTGGGGATTTTTAATGGAAAATCCGAAGAGCAAGAAATCTAAGGTATTATAGGTCACTTGGACTTTTCGAGGGAGCGTAATGGCTTTCCAGCCGAAAATATTGTTGAGACGATACGCTGGCAGAAAGGATTGGGGCCAGGAGGGAGGCCAGAGTCCGAGGCCCGAGAGGAGGGCTACGGCAAAGGGAAGAGGGCCAGATGGGGACGACCAGGTGGTTACGCCTCGCATCCAATGGAGTGAAATTATTGGAAAGACCCTAGGCGAACATCCTCCCTCCTCTCCCCTCAAGCCTTGACTTTTTTTTTCGACCCAACCCTCGCCCGAAATAAAAGAATCCATTCCCTTTTCCTCGAGTACCCTCCCGCTGAGCAACCCCATCCTAAAATCATGTCGTCCCCCTCTCAACTACAACACTTAAAAAACTCCCGATCCGACCCCTCCCTCCATCATTTCCTTCTACGATCCCCCTCCCCCCCCAAGCGTCGACTGCCTTCCAAACCGGGAAGCACTTCCACC
The DNA here is from genome assembly GCA_037158775.1 of Hetaerina titia. Lineage (NCBI taxonomy): Eukaryota > Metazoa > Arthropoda > Insecta > Odonata > Calopterygidae > Hetaerina > Hetaerina titia. Next base: position 25,986,941 of record CM073774.1, on the reverse strand, counting down.
CAGGAGTCCTCCCACCTTCCCGTCGTCTCTATTCCCGATGAATTGGACGCCGAGGACCCCAACTTTGAGGAATTTCATTATATTTTTAGGATACAGGGAAAAAAGTACAAAGTCCTCTTTTTACATGCGTCCCTTTCCACTGCCGAAAGAGTGTACATATGTAATTCAGTCCTCCCCCACAGGAAGATTCCTCCCACAAAACTTTCCTTTCATTTACATTTTTACCAATAAATTTGAAGCAATGAGGCCCTAACTTTGTTGACTTTTATCATATTCACAAGAAATAAAGAATGAAAAATGCTGATTCCTCGAAGACATTCCATACTTAATTTCCCAGGCCTAGATGTCTGAGGTCCATGCGTCACAAAAATGAAGATTTTGAGTAAAACACTTAAACGTTGGAGGATGAGTATCATTCATTATTTATCAATTCATTTTTAACTCTGAAAAAACATGAGAACTTCCTTTGTACTGTCGTTTTTGCATACTTGTACCTTATTTTTATTATCTGACGATCGGTAAATTTAAACTCAGCACGCACCATACTCCACGTTTGCCATTCTTTTATGAACCATTTTTAAATTCAACTCGGGAAATGTAATCATAAAGTGCCTCTAATTTCAATGCTGTCATTAAAGTACATCTTCTTACAGAATAAATACTTTCAATTTAAAGTGAAAACTATCCCAGAGCTTTTTTGCAAATTGTGTAAAACTAGCAACATTTAATTTACATTACAATTTTTTACTTGTCTAATATTTATCATTCCCCTCAACTAAAAGTCAGAAGATGATTTTGATGCCAAATACAATTAATATAACAAATATACTGATTTCTGACTGAAATTTAAACAAATTTGATTTTGAAGCGTTTTGCCTCTTTTTGATTTCTGCATTAAAGTATTCAAAAAGTTTCTATTCCTAATCCTGATATTTACTTCATTTTTTTATATTACTTGATGGCATATTTTTATTTGTCATGCAACCCAAAAGTATTTCCACTTTCGAAAACAGTATTGCGGTAGAACACACGATTCGCTTTAATTTCTAAATAGCGATATTAAAATTAAATTACATTTGAAAATAACATATTTCATGTAGAAAGAAAAAATCCACCTTCTTTTCAACCTTTTAAAATGAGAAAGTCATTCTGCCTTCATATTCGCGAAAATGGCAAAAGCCTCTCTGGGGAAGAATATTCAAGGTGTACATATATAACGTAGTATCGAGTGAGGTCCGCTCTCCCAGAATGTACGTACGATGGATGCAGAACGCTATGCCGCCCCCCAACATCTCCTATATCATCCCCTTCCTTTCACCGTCATCCCTTACAATTTGCACGCAATCCTCTCCTCCATTTCCCTCATCCACCACCCCCGCTCATCTTCCCGCTCCTTTCACCTTCCCCGGTGTGCACTCATCGTCCCACCGTTCTCTTGAAATGCATCGCATCCACGCAAATTGGAAAAAATCCCCATTTGGCCCCCTCTCCAAGCTCTCCTCCCCCACCTATACCCCACTATGTCCCCGACTACGCCCGCGCCATCCTCTTCCATTTGGAATTTTTGCTCAGGGACTTCCCCCGCCTCTGGCCGCTCCCTCCACCTTTCAGGAAGACACGCTGTAAGTCATAGGGGTTTCGGGAAGGGAGATTTCTACCCTAGACACCGTCGCCCGTCCCCAATGTATCCCAATATCTACTGAGCATAAAATACACGTTCGTGAAATGTGCGGCAAGAAGTATCGGGGCATGCAATCAGTATGAATCAGCGCGTGCACCAATAATTTATGGGCACGAGCTCACAAATTATAAGGTGCATCGCATTAACAAGCGGCTATATTTATGCACAGTGACAAACATCAACCCTCAAGTACGTGGGCATATATAAATTCATCTGTTGCCTTCCTTTGAGTTTTATGGAATTATAGTTTGGTTGCTTATAACTATTTATATAATATATTCAGCAATGTCCCTTCATTGCCTAACTAACAATTCTCGTAAGATGCAGGTATAACTGTACTTAGCATTTATTATTTTATGCAATGGTCTCTATATTCTTACATGTATGAGTTGTTCTTATTCTTACATTATGAGGCTGTTATATAAACTACTTATTACCTCATTTACTGATATATGTGCGTTAAATTTAGCATATTTTAAACAAAAATTGTTTGACTAATTTTAATAATCACACAGATGTCTTCAACTCTAAATAAATTATCTCTGTAAGAGTACAAACTTATTGGTATCATTGCTGTATGCTTAAACGCAAGAATATAGACGAAAAAGGGAGTTCTTAAAACGCGCGTTTCATAAAACACGTAGTTTCTTTATGAAGTACTTTTCTAGATTTTATGTGTAAATGCCAGCTCACTCCTCTCTATGTGGCATGCAAGATTTCAATTGGTTGTATTCAAGTCTTTTATAATAATTTTACCTCAAGTTTTCAAAAGATAATTTGGCTGGCGCTAGGACATACATGTACAAAACATTTTTTATATTTATTTTTTCAATTATTTTCAACGAAAAATAATATTTAATGTTCCATAAAAAGTTAATCCTTAGCTTTTTAGGAAAATACTTGCCTAGAATTTTAACTTGGTGGTCTGAAAATCGGAGTGACATAAGTTGGAATTCTTGTTTTAATGTTCAAAATCAATGCTAAGAAATACCATATAGTTCCAGAGTGTATTTCTTGGGTTGTTTGGATAACATGCATTGAATTGTTTTGGAGTGTTTTATATTCCTTTACGTGAACCATGGTACTTCAAAAATTCCATTAAATTGACTACACATACTAGGCATCAAAGGCATCACACTGGTTTTTGTTCCTTAATGTTGGTATTCATATATCCTGTATGAGAGAAATGCATCCTTTAGCTTCTCATTTGAATTTCACGGTTAATACTACATAGGTGAATCTAGGAACCTAAAATATCTGAAAAGGAACAATCCGAAAGACATTTTATCGGAGAAAAGTAAAAAACATTAACTGATCTTGAAAAAGATGACAATACGATCAGCGGAATATAACTTATCAAGCGACGCGTCATTGAGTAACCTATAGCGATGATATAGCATGTCTCTTGCCTTTACTTTCTAACTCACTGCTTCCTTGGCATTTTCCCTTGACAATCCTCCGCCCATTCTCAGAACCCAAGATCCCCTTAATCCCTTACCCTGTTGCTGAAGGTCTGGCTCTGCAAATGGAGTTTCTCTCCAGCCGCGGTTCACGTCACACGCCACCGGACACCTACACGCTCCCAAAGGCCCTGATCCTCTCCGGCGACCTCTCGGCTTCGAATGGACCCCGTAGGAAAGACGACCCCCACTCTTCCATACCCCTTACTTCCCGCCTTCTCTTTTTTTGATCGAGAGGAAATATAGAAGAAATGAGTTCCCTTAAGTCGTCTGGTGTGAGGTACAACTCCGATAAATGTCATAAAAGCTCCCAGGCTATATAGAATGGTTAGGACGGCGTGCCACAAAAATTCGTAAGTGCTCTTGTGATAAAATGTCTTATGGAATATGAAACGCAAGACGAAGGAACATTTTATATTTGTACTTAGAGCTGTTTGGTAACTTGGCAGAGCACACGAGAAGCATTTTAATCGTATTTTCCTTAAATAGTATATACATTTATTTGCATATTCCTCTCGTATGCAGTGAGCAATCAATGGATGGAGAGCACAAAAATAAATTACCCACACATTCACTAACCTGAACTAAGGATAAACAACTGTAAAAATTCCATGACAAAAATTCTGATACATTTCACTTAACTAGTTTTGATGCTGGTATTTTGCAATTCTTCCTAAAATGATGTGAAAATGTATCTTCATGCTGTTAAATACAGTTTTGATCATGCAATATCAGTGGAAGGAAAGTTGCAGTATAACACACAACACTAACATTGTATTAACAGACAACACTTACAATGGTGATAACGTGACAAATCTAACGTTAGAGGCCAGAGAAACAGTTAAAATTAGCGCTAAGACATAGCAAGAGCTAGTCCAATGAGAGCAAAGTCCATAAATGGTAAATTAATCATAATAGCCTACTCTTCTACTATGGATCGAATAATTTAATTCAGATTATAGTTTTTTAAATAATAGGCTACATATATATATATATATATATATATATATATATATATATATATATATATATATATATATCAGGTCATATTTTAACTATTAGCTCCCTAAAAACCAACTCTTCCTTCCATAAATCCAAGTATTAACCTAAGCAAAATTCAATGGGATGATGTAGATTACGTAGTTAACAGAGGACGCCAAAAATACTATTCTTGAGAGAATACTTTAATTATGCATCTCGGTGAAGAATAATACCAAGGAATAGTACAACAACGTATAGAAAGGTGAATATGTTGTAAAAAGCGTTTTTTGTGTAGAAATATTGTAAGAAAACCACTTCGGCTTGACTTCGGAAAACCAATGAAGTGGAATAATTCAGGGCGTGGTAGCTCAGTGAATAGACCGTTAGGCTACTGAATTGAGGATCCAAGACTTATTACCAAGTGACGCCTCTGAACTCCGTTGCATTTCCAGTTGTGTTGCAATTAGGGCATCATATCTATATTAGAAGTCGTAGACATCAAATGGAGATAAACTGAGTTCCTTACCCTAATGTGTTAACTAGTGACTCAAGGATTAGTAAGCGGTGAATTCTATCCTTATCAAGTTATCTCCTAATTTTCTGTTTGATTAATGTAAAACACACACAAACACATATATAAAAATATACATATGTATATATACATATATATATATATATATATAAATACAATGTGCGACCTGTATATATAAGTAATCAACCGGTTAAGGTAGGTTTTGGATGGACACAACTACCAATTAATATTTTGTGACTCCTAATAAAAAATAACCCAAAATCCTATTATACATCAAGTCCCTCTTCATCTCGGAGTACTTCCTTCATGCCGCTCAACATCCTTATCCTGTTCCTGCCTTTTCCTCGTTTGCCCAATATTCTCCCCTTTATTGACGTCTTCAACATCCCACTGCCGTTCAGTACGCGTTTCATCCATTCTTCCTGCCACCAAAGGATTTCTCCCAACAAACCCCTCTCCTCGCCCACCTTACCCAGTACTTCCTCATTTGTTTCCCTTTCAGTCCATTTCAACCTTCTCCATTATCGTCCGCACCGACATTTTAAAAGCTCTCAATCTATCTCTATCCTCTTGCTTCAATGACCACGTTTCCGCGCCGTGCGTAACTACGCTCCATGTCAAAGTTTTAACGTGTCTTTTCTTAACATCATTACTCAACGCCCCCGTCATCAGCTCCCTCTTCCTCGTGAAAGCCTCTTTGCCTTGCGCAATTCTTCTCCTTATTTTCGTATATACTTTGACCGTGTTGGAACAAAATACTTCCAAAATACGAAAACTGTTCTATCTGCTCTATTTTTCCCCTCCTATTTTAATGTTAAGCTTAGCCTTTTTCTTTCCGGAAAAATGTATTACCTTTGTTTTAATTATATTGATTCTCATCCCGCATTTATCGCGCTGAATTTCTAATTCACCCAGAAAAGCTTGCAAGCCCTTGGCTGACTGACAAACTGAAGCTTTAATTAAAATTGGCAATTTTAATTAATCATGATATTCCACCATATCACGCCTGAAACGTCTCTTTTTAAACTGAAGCTTGACCATCAGAAAACCTAACCGATTTTATAAATTCCCGGCAGACTATCATTTCTACCTCCAGTTCATCCGATGACTCTTTAATCATTTCCTTCACATTTACGTTGAACAGCACCGGTGACAATGGGCAACTTTGCCTTACACCTCTTTGTAACACTGCCCATCTGGACTCCCCGTTCCCCACTCGCACCTCAGTAGTCTGAGATATGTACGGGTTGCGGATTAGCCACCTGTCCCCCAATATATTCCTATTTTCTGCAGTACACGCAATAATGTTTCTCAATTCACTCCATCAAACGCTTTTTCGAAATCTACGAAACAGGCAATTACGTCCTGATTGTATTCTATACTCTTCTCAATTGGTGATCTCATCACTGCCATGATATCACAGGTAAGTCTCTCCTTCCTAAACCCAAACTAATCATCCACTAAGTAATAATTTGCCCTACTCTCTATCCTTTTGTTGATGATCCTGAGAACAACTTTAGCTGCGTGGCAAATCAAACTTATTGTTCTGTAGTCTTCACATGATATAGCCTTTGCCTTTTTTGGAATAGGAACTAACACTGATCTCGCTAACTCTTCCGGCCGCATTCTTTTCTCATAGATGCCAAGAAATAATCCATATAGACACTTCCTCTCCCATTTCCCTAAACTTTTAAGTAGTTCCGCAAGAAGGCTTTCTACGCCCACGGCCTTATTTGAATTTACATCCCTTAATGCCCTTTCTATCTCATCGTCGAATATGCCTGGAACTGAGCTAACTTCCTCTGCGTATGTTCCTGTTGTATGTTTAACCTTTTTGACCTAAGTTCTTTACCATACAATGCTTTTATATATTCCTTCCATCTCTCTTGAATCTTTTCTGTGTCATCTATTATCTTACCCCACATATCTTTAACGGTTAGCACAGATCTTTCCTTCTTACTTCCAGATAGTGACTTAACCTTGCTGTATAGATTTCATAGAAAAATTCCATCCTTCCTCTGCAAATATTCCATAACTTCACATTGCGCCTTTTACCATGCTTCTTTTGCTTTATTAATGGCCTGTCTCAATTTATTATTTAACTTTTTTGACTTCCTTTTGCCTAATTATCTGTTTACATTCTTCCATCTTCTTCTCTCATCCATATTTGCAATCATCTCATCCGTGACCCATGTCTTCCTTATCCTTTTCCCATTAACGGTTCCTATAGTCTCTTAAGCGGCTTTCGATATTAATATCTTCATACATTCCCATTTTCTGTGTTTCTATTCTTTCATTTTCTTCTCTCGTCTATCTTTGTAATTATCTCTTCCATGATCCAGTGTTTCCTTGTCCATTTGTTTTAACGGCTACTATAGTTTCTTTTGCGGCTTTCAATATGACTTTTTTGATATATTCCCAATTTTCGTCGATATTACTCAGCTCTATACCCTCATGAATGGTTAATGGCTGATACTACTTCCTTATCAATCCATTTCATGCTTCTACAATCTATTTCATAACCCACCGACCTAATCTTTTTTAAACGAACGCTATACTTCATAACAACTAAAATAGGGTCTGAGTCGACATCCACTCCAGGGAAGCTTTGCGAATTGATCTCGCTATTCCTGAATCTGTACCTAAATATAATATGATCTTACTGATACCTTTCTGAGTCATCTGGCATTTTCCATGAATACGTACGCCTTCTGTAGCGTCTAAACCATGTGTTGGGGATGACTAACCCTTGTCTCCAGCAGGACTCAATTGCTTTCCCCCCGAGGTAGTGTCCTAGTGTCTGAACCGTAGTCCCCAACCTCATCACCATCTCTTCCTTTGCCTACCGTCGCATTATTATCCACCATCACTATCAACTGTTTCCCGGGAGGAACATACGCGATTATATCCGCTAACTGACCGTATATTTGATTGAATTCTTCCTCCTTATGATTGCTGGTTGGAATGTTTACCTAAACAATGGCTAATTTTGTTGGTTCTGCTTTAATCTCTACTATTAATGTTCTATCCGTTGCTTCCTCTATATTGACTACGCTTCTTCCAACCCCTTTATTCAATATTATGGTAACCTCTCGTTGGCTCTCGTCCCCACCCCTGTATACCATTCTTTAACTATCACCCCAGTAATCCCCACTATCCTTCCATCTCACCTCGCATATACGAGGGTCATCCGGAAAGTAGTACCCGTTCGTGAAATAAAGACACAAAAGTAAATATTAACAAACATAAAAAATTTTATTTGAAAGAGGATACTTTAAACTACTTCTCAACATAATCTCCAAGCAAATTAAGGCATTTGTCATAACGTGTGACAAGTTTCTGTATTCCTGCTGCATAGTCCTTCGCCGCCAGCTCATTGAGATACAGGGTCACTCCTTCTTTAAGTTCTTCATCGCTGTCAAATCTTTTTCCTGCCGAAAAGTCTTTAAGCTTTGTAAAGAGATGAAAATCTGAAGGGGCCAAGTCCGGGCTATACGGTGGATGGTCGAAAGTTTCCCATTTGAATTGCTGCAAAAAGTTTTTGTGTTATCCCAGATGCATGAGGCCTTGGCATTGTCATGAACGAGAATGACACCAGTAGACAATAGACCTCGCCGCCGATTTTGTATTTCCCGCCGTAATTTCTTTAATGTTTCACAATACGCATTGCATTAATAGTGTCTCCACGGGCCATAAAATCAATAAGCAATACACCTCGTCGATCCCAGAAAATGGTTGCCATGAGTTTCCTGGTGGACAGAACTGTCTTGAATTTTTTTGGTTTGTTTGGTGAATGAGCATGATGCCACTCCATTGACTGTCGTTTACTCTCAGGTGATGCATAACAAACCCATGTTTCGTCACCAGCAATTATGCGAGTCAAGAAAGAGTCTCCTTCATCAGAATAACGTCCCAAAAACGTCAGTGCTGCAGCCATACGCTTGGTTTTGTGCTCATCTGTAAGCATGCGAGGGACCCATCTTGCACAAATTTTTGCATAATGCAGATGGTGTTTAACAATTTCATGAACAATTGTTGGAGAAACATTGGGAAAATGCTCACAGATGTCATCAATTGTGACGCGCCGATCGTTCCTCACGAATTCGTCAATTGAGCTTACCAGTTGGTCTGTAATGACAGACGGTCTCCCCGAACGCTCATCGTCGTGTGTGTTCCCCCTCCCCATGTTGAAGTTGCGACACCACCGCCGAACAGACGACTCGTCCATTACATTGTCTCCATACACCTCCTTTAATTGGCGATGAATATCACATGGGCGAACGTTTCTTGCATTGAGGAATTTAATCACTGCCCTCACTTCACAACTGGCGGCGTTCTCAATTTTTTTAAACATTGTAAACAATCACAGAAACAACACAGGCAATGCTAGCGTCACGCAACTTGGCTCAGAGAAGGCAGACAAGCCACTGAAGCTATCTGACCTCGTCCAGCGGCTACTCGCGTCGTCAGCACTTCATGCGGCACGAACGGGTATTACTTTCCGGATGACCCTCGTAGTATACCTAAAACTTACCATTTTACCTCTTTCCATCTCTCGTTTAATATTCTCTAATTTGCCTCCCCTCAACATTGTCCTGACGTTCTATGTTCCTATTCTCACTAAATGGATCTTCTTCTACTGCGTCTTATCCCCTTCTGCTGTCGGTTTTGTTTTGCAAGGTTTTGTGAGATGGCGACCGCGGAAGACATTCCTCTCCCGTTGTCGGGCACGACAAAAGGCCGAGTTTCGCAGTTTGCTGGACTCATATTTTCTCTATTGTCCATCATATTTTTGGGAATAATAATTTAGATAGTTTCACGTTGCTTTTCTCAATAGTGTTTTAACCTGACACCATCATCCAATGGCCACACCACTAGAGTCAGACTCATTTGCAGCCGCCTCATGTAGGTGCAGAAGCTGCATGAGCCAGACGACTACCTTTCGTCTGGCTCCTAACCTCCGACCCATGTGGAATGGGTGACCCTACCAGGAGCAAATATCATTGCTCCCGCCAGCACTGCTCTATTGGTCATCGGAACGCACCAGCCCTTCCACCACATCAAGATTGTAGTCCATGGGAGTTATATATATTATTATTAGGTAATCTACCGGTTAAGGTAGGTTTTTGGATGGACACAACTAATAAATAAACAATTTGTGACTCCCCACCCAGCAAACCAATCTACATCAGGTCCCTCTTCATCTCGGTGTACTTCTTTCCTCCCTTCATCCCGTCCAACATCCCTATCCTGTTCCTACCCCTACCTCGCTTGCCCAACATTCTCCCCTCTATTAACCGCTTCAACATTCCACCAACGCTCAATACGCCTTTCATCCATTTTTCCTGCCTCCATAGGATTTCTCTCAACAAACCCCTCTCCTCCCCCACCATTTCTAGTACTTCCTCATTTGTTTTCCTTTCGGTCCATTTCACCTTCTCCATTCTTCTCCACACCCACATTTCAAAAGCCTCCAATCTACGTCTATCCTCCTGCTTCAGCGACCACGTTTCCGCGCCGTACATAGCTACGCTCCATATCAGAGTTTTTACGAGTCTTGTCTTAACATCCCTACTCAACGTCCCCGTCATCAACTCCCTCCTCCTTGAGAAAGCCTCCTTGCCTTGCGCAATTCTTCTCCTTACGTCCCTACCACTTTGACCGTGTTGGTCCAAAACACTTCCGAGATATATAAACTGTTCTACCTGCTCTATTTTTTCCCCGCCTATTTTAATAATTAGCTTAGCCTTTTTCTTTCTGGAAAATCGCATAACCTTTGTTTTACTAATATTGATTCTCATCCCATATTTATCGCACTGAACCTCCAATTCACTCAACAATGCTTGCAACCCCTTGGCTGACTGAGCAACTAATGCTTGGTCATCAGCAAACCTAACCGATTTTACGAATTCCCCTCTGACTTTCATTCCTACCTCCAGTTCTTCCCATGCCTCTTTAATCATTTCCTCTACATATACGTTGAACAGTACCGGTGACAATGGGCAACCCTACCTTACACCTCTTCCTAACACTGCCCATCCGGACTCTCCGTTCCCCACTCGCACCCGAGCAGTCTGAGACATGTACAGGTTGCGGATCAGTCTCCTGTCCCTCCAATCCATTCCTATTTTCTGCAATACACGCATTAATTTTTCCCAATTCACTCTATCAAACCCTTTTCGAAATCTACAAAACAGGCAAAAACGTCCTGATTGTATTCTATATTCCTCTCGACTAGTGATCTCATTACTGCAATGGCATCACGCGTACCTCTTCCTTTCCTGAACCCAAACTGATCATCCCCTAAGTAATCATTTGCCTTACTCTCTATCCTTTTGTTGATGATCCTGAGAATAACTTTAGCTGCGTGGGATATCAAACTTATTGTTCTGTAATCCTCACATGACGAAGCCTTTGCCTTTTTTGGAATAGGAACTAACACCGATCTCACAAAATCTTCCGGCCAGATTCCTTCCTCATAGATACTACGAATCAGTCCATATATGGCCTTCTTCCCACCTTTCCCTAACCATTTCAACATTTCTACAGGAATATTGTCCACCCCCACAGCCTTGTTTGCTTTCATCTCCTTTAATGCCCTTTCTATTTCATCGTCGAGTATGCCTGGACCTAAGCTATCTTCTTCTACGTCATGTTCCTTTTCTATGTCTAACCTTGTCGGCCTAAGTTCTTTACCATACAGTGTTTCTATATATTCCTTCCATCTCTCTTGGATTTTTCCTGGTTCAACTATTATCTTACCCCATTTATCGTTAAGTGGTAGCACAGATCTTGCCTTCTTACTTCCCGATAATAACTTAACCTTGCTGTATAGAGCACTAATTTCACCCTTCTTCTGTAAACTTTCCATATCCTCGCATTGCGTTTTCCACCATTCTTCTTTTGCTGTATTTGTGGCCCTTCTCAATTTATTGTTTAATTCTTTGTATTTCATTTTTCCTAACTCTGTGTTTACATTTTTCCATCTTCTTCTCTCGTCCATCTTTGCAATCATCTCATCCGTTACCCATGGTTTCCTTATCCTTTTCCCGTTAACGGTTCCTATAGTGTCTTTAGCGGCTTCCAATATCCCTTTCTTGATACATTCCCATTTTTCTTCGATAGTACTCAGTTCTTTACCGTCATCCATCATTTTCTCTACAGCCTCCTGATACTCCTTCCTCGTTAATTCATTTACTGCTTCTAAATTCCATTTTTTAACCCGCCGCCCTTGCCTTATCTTCTTGAAACGAACGTTACATTTCATAACAACTAAATTGTGGTCAGAGTCCGCATCCGCTCCTGGGAAACTGCGAATTTATCACACTGTTCCTAAACCTCTGCCTAACCATAATATAATCTAACTGATACCTTTCTGAGTCACCTGGCATTTTCCATGTATACCTACGCCTTTTGTGGTGTCTAAACCATGTGTTAGTGATGACTAACCCCTGTCTCCTGCAGAATTCAATTGCTTTCTCCCCGCGTTCATTCCTCGTGCCTAACCCATAGTCCCCCACCTCACCACCATCTCTTCCTTCGCCTACCGTCGCATTCCAATCCCCCATCACTATCAAATGTTTCCCTGCAGGAACACTCGTGATGATATCCTCTAACTCATCATCAAATGTTATGATGGGCACTATAGTTATATATATATATATATATATATATATATATATATATATATATACTGTTCTTCAAATTACTAGTACATATTGTTCACATAACTGATATGTTCATTGCAGTTTGAACCTGTGAAAAACAATACTAGTGGTCCATAAGTAATAAGTAAGTCGATAAAAATTATTCCAAAGGCTAGCGTAGTTTTAACTTTCTCACTTTAATGTTTCAAGGTCTTCAAATAAGGATCTTGCGAAATTAAAGTTTTGCAATAACATACTATTTTTTTCATTCGTTTAAAGTCTTCTACCAACCTTCCTTCGAGAGGGAAGTCTTATCTCACCGCTGGAGGTTTCCACCCCATTCTCTTGCAAACCTTGTGCCGACATCCTCGGCTCCTTCTCCCACTCCATATCGTTCTCTTCCTCCACATTGCTTTTCTCAGCGACTTAAGGTGGTCGAATTTTCTCTCCCCTTCCCAACGCCTAGTTCTACCTCCAGATCCAGCTCATCGACCTTCTGAACCCATAATGCTCTCCGTTCTTCTTTTCCTCTCGACCCTCTTACGCATCTCCTCTCTTTCACTTTCACCTCCATTACTTTCATCCGGCTTCCTTAAGAGAATCTAGCCACTTGGAAACATCAGTAGTATTTTAGTGGAGTATATGTACCTAGCAAACACGGAACGGATTATAAGAGGGGTTGGATACAACAATGGATAGGGGTGGAAAATTGGAATGGAAATGAAATATTTGAAAGATTATTATTTTTTATTGCAAAAATATTTTACTCAAGGAAAACAGATTTTCTAAGTTGAATACGAGTTATGTACTGTAGTTATGCACTCGTAGTTATGCGCTGTATATTTTGATAATCCGTAAGATGACAAAACTAATGATAAACACTAGATCAACTACCACTTTCCCATTTCACATGGTAACGCGAATCTTAATACTTTGAAATACTCCTCGTATTACATAGTTCAAATCACCCGATTTAAATGTGCTACCTTCCCTGTACTTTATAGGAAAAAATGTGAGGTTTCACAATTAATCTAGTTTGGTATACTGCATGCAAGAAAAGTTAGTATACCCGTATTTCGATAAAGGTATTTTTTTGATTAGATAATTAGTGCTCGCAAATCAAATGTGGTACTTTCCACTCTACCATTAGGGCTTTTATAAATGTCTATGTTGCATGATACTTTTTTCGTCATTCGTTTTCCAGCTGATATAGCGTTCATTTTCAGCAGACAGTGTTTAAGCAATTACCTAATATAACATTATAAAAGGAATACAGGATTACTTCTGTATTCTTTTTATAATGATGATCCTGATGATGATCGAAATGTATAAAATAGAGATAATTGCAAACATGATATTCTTGGGGGCAATAGTGATTCAAAAATATAGTATGTAATATCATGAGCTAAGCGTATGATTGTGTTCAGACACAATAGAAGAGTGGACTACAAGTTTATATTCACATACCACATGCGTATAATACTTCTACTACTACTTACTTACTTCTAATACTACTACTTAAATCCGAACATTCCCAATCAGAAGCAAATGCTTTCGCTTGGCTTGCATGATCTTGGCTTACATTCTCTCTCCCACATCACTGTCCATAGTTTATCTTCATTCAGTGGTCAAGTGGTCAACGCGATTAGACAAAGCTGAATGGTGGGATTCGTAATGGCAACTTCATTACGTTTTGTTTGGTTAAATAGCTCCCAATTACTTTTAACCGAGAGGCAGTATGTTAAAGTATCGAATTGTGATTCAAAAGAGGGATGATTTGAGAGCTGAACAGGTGAGGTTGTGTTCTACTGAGCGTGAAATCATAGGTCTAGGGCATAGAGAAATCTTTCCTGGACCCTCTCAGAATTTATCATCAGATACCGTTCCCAAGAAATGTCGAACGGCCTGGGTTTGACGGGTTTTGTTCGGATGAAAATGCGAAAATTTTTATTTGAGAATGCTTATGGCGGATATGATTAATAATCCAAATTAATTCGTATACATTAAACTGATAGTTGGCGATACCACTACGGCTTCAAAAATTGCATGATCTTCGATGGTTTCAGGCGTTATTTTATGGAATCGGTTCATACTTAAGCGGATAAAATGATACTTTGTAATTCCACAGATTTATTTCACAAACACACGACCCGGGTTTCGACGTACAACGTCATCTTCAGGTGCAGACATACAGGCGACCAACGTATATATACCCTGCCCTACCATCCTCCTCCCCGGCCCCCCCCCCCTTTTTCTATCTTACCTTCCCCCCATTTTCCTCTCCCCTCCCCCCGGTCTGAGGGTATATATACGTTGGTCGCCTGTATGTCTGCACCTGAAGATGACGTTGTACGTCGAAACCCGGGTCGTGTTTATGTGAAATAAATCTGTGGAATTACAAAGTATCATTTTATCCGCTTATGCATGATCTTCTTTAATTTCACCAACTCAATAAATTTCTTATTTTAAATTACCCAGTCCTTCCCGAGAAAAAATTGGGTGAAAGTAAATTTCACTAATGTAAATTATCAAGAAACACTGACTTTTCATTAAAATGTGACATTTGTCCACGTCCACATTTCTACAAGTTTCCCCCTATCCTCATGCATGGGAGTGGGGTGAAGCCTACGAGGACAGCAGACAAGAACGCGATTTTCAGATGCTGTTCTTGATTTCTTAGGCTCACCAAGACTTAAGCCGAGGTTCTGGCGTCACAGCTGCCCATAAGCGCTTCCCGAGAATGTACTTGGGAACGTTGGGTCGCAACCTAAGTCCACATAAACACCGTTACCACAATGCAATAGGCAAACACACGCTGGACTCAATTGCGAGTCCTTTGGGTCAAAGAGCTTGTGAATTCCCTCCCATCCTGCATTAAAGCAAACATTGGTTAAATGACGGGATCATTTTAATGACGGAGATTCCTGCGTGCGTGAAAATAAAGTTGATACTGTCTTACTTTTCAGCACATTGCAATCCGAGTTATGCCTAGAAACAGGAATGTTCCAACCCCATTACAACTAAATGAAACGCTTAATGTCACAAAAATATTTCACCAAGAGAATTTAATTCTTTATATATTTCTATTGAAATACACTATGCGATCACTTATTTGGAGTTATCGTTTGGAATTAGCTATTTTGGTTTCCTTGTGAAAATCCAATCAATACTATTCTGAAAATTTACTTCATTTTCGGCAAAAATTTTGTTAATACAATTTATACAATTTTGTTTCTCTTATTGTTTCAATGTGATTTTCTATACACAGTGTGCGCCTAACCTAAAATTCAAAACTTAAAGATACAGCCATCCGTAAAATTTT
This sequence comes from Hetaerina titia, assembly GCA_037158775.1. Lineage (NCBI taxonomy): Eukaryota > Metazoa > Arthropoda > Insecta > Odonata > Calopterygidae > Hetaerina > Hetaerina titia. The sequence goes on along the minus strand of CM073774.1, from coordinate 25,971,319 downwards.
TCTTCAAAACAATTTTTACATATATTTTTGCAACCGAACATCAGATTTTTCTATTGATTTATATACACTCAAAATTAGTTCCGGCAACCTGAAATACATTGGTTTTATTTCATTGATATGCCAAAGATTTTTTAAGTACATATGTTCCACAAAATACAGTCTTCCCCCTCTCTTTGGATATAAAGGAAACGTGTGGTGGAATTTATACAAATAAGTAATTATTTTCAACAATAACTTTACTACTTCAAAAAAAAGGTGGAAACTAGCCTAATATTTCCATTTAAATTGTCAAAATACTGACTCTTTTTCAAACGTCTTTTATTTGTAATATATATTATTTTTTAATTAAATGGTCACGATGTTAGTACGTGGGTGGTCTGAAAAGTTTCCGACTAAGAAAATTTCAGAAAAAATGTCTTCTCTCTTTGTTAGGTCGGAAATTTTTCAGATCACCCTTGCAGTTCTTATAATACAGGTACACCTGTATATCTGTCTGTAAAGCTTATTTTCATTCCTTTTAAACCATCCAATTTCTTTGATGTAGTTTTTGTAAAGGAAAAATGGTGTAATACAACAATAACCCTTGGGGCGACTAAAATACAAAATTACTGCTAAAAATGAGACATTGAATGGCAATAGAACGTGAGGATTCCAATCCAATGTAATTCACCCACAAAATTACAGTTTAGTTAGATACTCATGCGCTAATTGAAACACTTACTAGGACGAAGCTATTTTCACGTCCGTATTGCTTCCAAGAGTAAGAGAGGGCTGCCTCAGGGATACATCCCTTTACTTCCTCCCCGCAAGTGTCCTCCTTGACCGCTCTGCTCAATCCGTTTCCTTCGAAGACACGTGTGCAATTTAGACCTCGCGGACTGTGACGCAGAGTAAAGAATAGGCCTCACACAGTTTCTGTTACAGACAAACTTACAGCGGAAAAGAAAATGACCCTCAATACCGCAATAATCATATTCCTGTACTTAATATAAAATGTTTGTAACATTTCATACTGAATCCAACATGAATGGTCCTCATAAATAAATTATACATTTGCAAGAATAAACATAGGATAAACTGAAGCACCTTTTGGTTAATATGCATGTACAAGGGAATTGCTGGAGCAAATATCGGTTTCCCCCGCTGAAGAATCTGGGTTTGAGTACTTGCCGCGGGGTATTTTTTGCGTAATTTTAATCCGTATTTTTACTACAGTAACAGTGTAACACTTGGGACTTGTGTGCCACCTGACATTTGTCTATTTGCACATGTACATTTTAATAATAATACAGAGATGGACTAATTCAAGTTTCCGCTTCGATCGCTCGTTAATTTTTAGACCTTTCTGCGCTACCCGTTGACTGATGTTGAGGATATTTTTTCTCCGCTTCAAATAATACTAACTAAATCAGCCAGCTCTTCTTGAACGGATAGTTGATTTCAGTGATCGGTAGTCCAATGATTATTAAAACGTAAAAAAAGGCAATTAAGTATTTATTAACACTTGTTTAATACCAGAAACACTATGTTAATAAAAAAATCACGTATTTCGTATCAGTCCTAAAGATTTTAGTCATACATTTTGGGAATTGATTCATGATGAATTAAAAATCCACATTTCAAACAAATTTTTTTTTAATACTGATAAGGTTTTCCTAGTCAGAGAGCCATTTTTAGGTGAGAAACGTTAAGAAACTTTCAGCCATGCACAAATCATTAGTTTACTTTTATTGGCTGTGCCTTGGAAGTACTTTGGACCAAGGTGATCGAAGTAGCAAGAACATAAGAAATATAATTCAGTTACGCCAAGAATCTTTTTCGAGGAGGTGATAGTTGATGACAGGAACGTTGAGTAAAGATCTTGGGAAAAAAATATTACTGAAAAATTTGTTATAGAGTGTGGTTTTGTACGGTGCAGACACATGTTTGCAGAAACAAGACGACAGGCGTGGATTGCATGCGTTGAGATGTGGTTGTGGAGAAGGGCGCAAATAGTGAAATGGAATAAAAGGAAAACAAAGAAGTAAAAAGCATAGATGAGGAAAATAGCTGCTGATAATAAATCAATGGGAGCTGTGATGGTGGATCCAAGGCAGCTTAACTAACGACGAAATGTTGATGGCTGCAGTAAAGTGGATAACGTTCAGCAAGAAATACATCTGTGGGATGAAGAAACCGATCAGAATGTTGGCTTGAATAAAGGGAGGGAAAATGTATGCAGATTTGAAGAAGTATTTCTTGTAATTAGGGGTTTCAGACTTTTAGGTTAGGCGAGCTCAGAAATGTAACATGTTTAGCACCTATCATGAAAGATGGGCAACAAAATAATAATAATAATATTCCTAAATACACACTTTTATTAAAAGAAGCATACAATAAGGCCTGCCGCATAATTCAATCCAAGTCACTTAAAATTGTCTTCATTTCTGTTATTCAGTTTTTTAACAAATAACAATCTAAAATTGAATTCTTCGGAACCAAAAACAGCTAAAAAAATGAATTTAAGAATTGTATCATACATTTTAGATGCAACCATTCGAAATGCAATCATAGTTTTAATAAACTAATCATAATGGAGGCATATTTTTCCACAAATACCTCTGAATCCTATGGAAAAGTATTGATGAAATTGTTTTCAAATCTTGCTAATTAAGATGAGTAATGGAAGTACATAAGTGATCTTCGTCCGATTAAAAAACTTTTTATACATTCTCAAAGCGTCATGCTGCAATTGAAAATTAACCATTTGCTGATGAAAGTTTATTGGAAACTCCAATGCCTCTCTCCTTCCACGGATCATAGGCTGTAAACCACAACTAAGCAGGATCTTTTTTCTACTGTAAGACTACCCAACATTCCTATGGCCTCAGGAGTTGAAGCTGACTTTAGTAATTAAGAGATCCGCCATTTTAGCCACTTGCTCGGGGGCCTTTATCTTCCAAAGAAACAACCTTTCACATTTTGAAAAAATAACCGCTCCTCACCCCTAACAGAAAGGGCTTCCGCAAATGGTCTATGCTCGCGTAGACGGGGTCTGTGGTCAGACTCTCAAAACTCCTTTTGTGACGTCACGACTCGGACCTTTTTTTTTCGGATCGACGAAGAGCTACCCACATTCCTTATCTTGTCGCTCCCTCCCTCACCGTGTGTGGAATAAATAAATGAGAAGACCTCACATTCCAAGAGTGGGTCCCTCCTTAAATCCTCGCCCTCCCAGGGCCGGCGACGCATCGAGGGCCACGGATAGCTCTTGACATGAGAGGAACCTCTAGCACTCAGATCCCAATCGTCGATGACAGGGACTTCTCTTACGCAGGGAGGGCTGAAGCACCTCATAAACTTAACTTCTCTGGTCACAAATAATTGTGTCCACCACGAAGTCTGTTTTATGTTTTTTTTTCAAGAATCATGCTTGAATTTCTGAGCTTTGATTGATTTTATACGTACGATTACCCGTTGCCGGAGTTTCCCACCAAAGATTGGATTGTAATATGAGGGTACGGTGCGTTTGGCACTGTCTTACGTCGCGACGCTTGAAAATCACAAATCAGCATAGAAATTTAGTTCTTACGGATAGAGAATCACCAAATTAACTGTCGAAAGCCTTCATATACAACGGAAAATTTAAAAACAGCGACTATATTCACATACCACTCAAGAGGGTAAATCAATAACACCTTTCCCTTGACAAAGTTTCATAACACACGTGTAGGTATATAAGGAGACTCAAAACTCTCTTTCTTCTAAAGCAAAATTTTTTTTAATACTGCTAGGCGTTTCAAATATAAAACCCCATCATAACTTCCTAGCATATTTGCTCATATAGTAGGATTTCCATATCGATATTCAAATGTCTCCTATTCTGAATATTTCATAAACAACATGAAAATTCTCCGCCTTCAGAATTTTAATTGATGCAGTTTTTTTCGGTTTTTCTTATTCCTAATTTTCAAAACTTGGTTCGCTACACGGTATTGATTGAATTATGAAGTAAAGTCAGCCATATGATTTTGCAACTCTGGCTTGACCAAAAATAGAATTTTCCCCTGCAAGCAAACTTCTAATCGCTACTATAATATTACGTCCATATGACCACTTCACTGTATCTACAAAGGCATGTCATACATGGTAACTCGCTATTATAATTAAACCCGTTCACCTTATATGAGTCTTAGGATTAAGATAATTGACGATGGACCATTTTAAACGTGCTTCGGTAATCGTCGAGCTTGCTTGTTGACCCTTTGGTATGTATCCCCGGAGGCTTCTCCAAGGTTACGGTGGAGCAAAGAGCACGCTTGGCCTCTTTATCCATTTTAAGCAACGCGATCACGTTCCGCACCCAACAGTGCTTTTCGTTAAAAAATGAATTAATTTCTTTCCCCCATCCTCTCAGAATCGCTCTTGCATATCCATCTGGCAGAGAGAGGGGGTTGAGGGGTGGGGGAGAGGTAGAGGGTAGTGGGAGAGAGATAGAGAGAGAGAGAGAGCACAGCGTCAGTGAAGGGCGATAGGTATGCAAATGATCTCTTGATCCCATGTTGCCATGGTTTCCTCGTATCACGTCGGTGGCGCTTCGTAAGATCGATACACTTTCTTCTCCCGTCCCCACCACAACCATTTCCCTCTCCTCTTCCTTCCCCCGACCTTACCCTTTACCCTCTTCTTTCAATCTCTCTCTCTCTTCTGCCCATTTTCAGGCCCTCTAGCCACTCCCGGCCCTCCTGCCGCCGCGCCAAAACCCGTTTCTCCCTCCCCAGGCCTTTCCCATCCCCTTTCCACAAGCTTCTCACCCCATTCTCTCCTTCCATTCCACCCCCGCCCGACGAAACCCCTCGAATTCCGAGGCAACATTCCCGCTCGAAGTTAAATCGTCCACACACCAGCACTCAACGCTGCACTCAAGTCGGTGTTTACGCACGCAAAAAAATCGTCTTTTCGGTGGAAGCACGGGGGAGGAAGGGGGTATGGTGATGGGGGGAGAGGGAGACGAACGAGGAAAGAATCGTAATGCAGAAAAGATGAGAGCAAAATACAAACACACATACACAAACTGAGCTGCAGTACGTTGGTTGGCTCTTTTATCCCCATAGATTCACTCAGACTGCTCGATTTGTCCGGGAGGTCGTTGGAAATGCATGGTAGAATTGCCTATTCTATGGTAGGCATGTATCTTTGAATGGAAGCCATCCATTCGGAAACTGCTCATCTAGTTTTTTAAAAAGTATCCTCTCGCGTCGTTAGATTTGGAGTTACTTATTGCCTCTTCTGAATATTTTCGAATTTCTGCCAACGCGACAATTCTTGCAATGGAAACGGTAAATATCGTCGCAAGAGATTATAATTCAAGAGTTAAAAACTATCGTGAAAAACAGGTACTCTATAATTGTGTTGAACCTCAAAGTTCATTATTAGGAGGGCAGAAAAATGTTACATTAAAAAGAGCAATAATTTTACTGTCTTATTTTTCATGCCGCGTATACTACGTTTTTAAGCCTCCAAGTGACATCTACAAATTCAAAGCATAGTGAAGCGTTGCTAGTCCCTAAAGATGTCTAGGGGTCAAAATGTACTTTTAGAAACGTTAAGCAAAAGTGCGCTGAGTGTAACATTTGGGCTAAAATATTTTAATATTTGCTATAAAAAACTTTGAAAAAGATTCAATTATGATCATAGACATTGATTACTTCTAAAATGTCATAAATTTAACCATGGTATTGCCTATCAAAAAAATTAACGTCGAATTGTTTATTTATCTATACGAATTATGCTGACCTCAGCCGGTTCTAAATACAAACTTGCAATGCATACAAAAATGACAAACGAACCTTAAGCAGAGTATGAAGTATTTCTCGAATATTCGACTCCTTAATATTATCATATCTTATTTTAAGTCCAAGCGAATAATATCCAATTTCTTATACAGAAATGGAATTGGATAATTCAATAAGTAAATATTTGTATATTCTGGCTTTATGGATATAATTTGAAACCGTAAATGGGGATTAAAAAAGAGAAAATATTTTCTTGTAACACTTATCTACTCAGGGTGCGACTTTGGATTGAAAATATACTACTAGTTATTTTAATAAAATTCAAATCAAGCCATTCAATAGTAGTGCGATATCTTAAAAGTTTTCTAGGATCAGGAAGGAAGTATCCACGGATATGCACGTAAAGAAATAATAAGAGGACGATGAAATAGTGTATAAAATACATAACTTTGCAAAATGAGCTCATCTTTCTTCTGCAATGATGACCTACTAGGATCAGGTTTATTTTTAAAGATAAAATACTTTATGCTCAATATTTCATACTTTATTACATTTTCGGGGAGATGTTCCTATACCTCGCCAAATGACGCCTCTTCCTCGCACCCAAATAAACATTCAATCATTCATCTCCAAGGAACGGAGATACACCTTAAATCTCTGCAGCTTTTTTCGGATGATACTGTTGAGAATAAGAATGTTAAAATATTCAGGAGCGCAAACTTGTTAACACCGCACAAAAAACTGCGTTGAATTCTCGAAGAAAACCCAACAAAACCCGTCCCAAGGCTTCCGCCCACCCAAGACGCTCTCCGGCCAGAGGAAATTTGATTTACCCCTTCCGCCTCTGCAGCTCATCCTCAACCATCCATCGATTGCCTTGACATGATGCGTACCGTCCTATACGCTTACATGTAGGCCTATGTCACCCTTTCGTCTCCGTATCGGACAAGTGCGTGATGGAGCCAGAGAAACGCAAATACCGGGTTAATTGGAGTGCTACAAAATAATTTCGTGATACGCATTCCATGTGAAAGTAGTTTTAAAATTATTGTAAGAATGTTGTACAGTAGTGAACTGCTGTGTAACTGAGGCATTTAGGTCACTTAAATTTTTATTTAGCGCACCAAACATACACAAAATATATAACCTTATAAAATGTATAAATGAACCGGGCCACTAAATTTTCATGTATAAATGTTTGAGTGTACAAACATGTACGTCTGTCTTCTGTATTTCCATGTGCTATTATGACAGCTAAGATATTATGTTGCATTATTAACGTTAGTTTACTGATCAAAGTAGCTTTGAAGGGTACAAACTAACGACTGCCAAACTCGTAGACACGATATACGTTAGAATGAACTAAAAACACGCATTGTATTAAACCACTTATTAAATCCACATACATGTATATTATTGTTCCGTTCCGTCTGCTTGCCACAACATTTCTTTCCAACCTCGCTGGCTCAACATTCCAGTCTCTAAGTCTTAAGCATTTCATTGCCTCTCGATTTGTTCTGCAAACATTTTTCCTGCTTTTTTAATCTGTCCAAGTAAAAATCTTTCTTCCTTTAGCATCTTAACATTTAACACTTTTCCTTCCAATCCATTTTATTTTATCCACTCTTCTCTACATCATCTCAAAATCCCCCAATTTCTGTTTGTTCTCTTACCTCACCAACCAATCTCTTAAGTCGTATAAAACTGTACCCTAATAATAGCTTTCACTAATATTTTCTTTACATCTTTGCTTTAAGTCCTTCTTAACTACACCTTTCTCTTTATAAAAGCTTTCTTTCCACGCAAATTCTAAATTTAAACGCCAATACTAATATTTCATAGAAAAGTGAAATGTTCTATTTTCTCTACATTAAGCCCTCCAACTTTACTGATTAACTCAGTTTTCCTCTTTCTTTAGGTATTTTTGTTTTCTTTCCAGTGATTCTCATTCAATAGCTATAATATTGGTCCTGGAGACTGCTTTTGCCTTTAGTTAAATTTCCATTTAAACGGACTAGACCTAAAAAGGACTTCTCGCATTAATGTAAATTAATGGCAGCATACCCACATGAATTATTTTAGAATAAAAGTAAAGAGCATTCAATTTATGGTAAATGTCATAAACGAGTGTTGTTAACTTTATTTCCTGGTAGCTGTCACTAAAAGATATCTGCAGATTCTATAGTATTTTTACTAAACTTAATATTATTAGCAATAGTACCAGGTCAAGGTATATTTTTGATAATATCAGGGATTAAGTAAATTTACACCTCTCACGCTAACTATTAATATACTAAAAACGCAACAGCTTGCATTGTAGTACAGCGTTCTCTATATATACTTTCTACTTACTATCATTGAATTCAACAATACTTAACTCTTTGAACCGCCACCTCACTAATATAACACATGTAAAGTGTTAAGCTAAAAACTTGTGAGTCCAACAAAAGTATTTCTATAAGTTGCATTTTGCTTTTAAAAGCGTTTATTGAACTTATTCAGACCAGAATAATATTTATCTCTTGTCCAGCTACTGCCATATAAGTTTAGTTAAACAAAGTATACGAAGAAATAAATCATATTTTTGGACGACATGCATAAACATTATGCAAATTCTTGATTTTTATCAAATTGAACTTGGCAGTAATTATGAGTCATAAATAATAATATTTACTCATTTAACATTAAATTTATGCAAGGTGAGTACCACGACGAATCTATTTTGAGATTGTTTAAAAAGCTCTTGTGATTAGGAATGTTCGTTCAACAGATTGGTGGAATAAATCATTACTGAATAATTTTAATCAGATCTCTTAAAACATTCGCTGTGAATAACGGGTGAGCGTTTAAAACTATGAAATTTGTGGTTCAAAGTCCAAACTTTGGTTGAATAAATGATAAAGGTGATTTATGTTGCTGCGTCATTTGGAGCTAGCCGCAACTCACGCCCTCCAGGGAAAGGTGCGTGGCACGCAACCCAGCGGGAGCGAACCCAAGTGAGAACTCTTCTCGTAGCACTTAAACTACTTACGTTCCTAATGAAACGAAGTAAATAATCCCAATGCTTGAATTCTCAGAAAAATTATATTTCACATTCGAGCCTTGCATCGCCGACCTCATGATGATTTCGTCACAGATCACTCTTCAGTAAAAGCAAAATGGAAATTTATTCGCCGCATTTCGAGGTATCGTTTACATTTATCTATCTTCAGGGTCATGGTTTTGAATTTTGATGGTGCACCTGGACATCATCATTCATGTCAACATAAGTTTTGTCCTCTTAAGGTTTAATATCTCTGGCAAATACAGAAAAAGAAAAGAAACAGAAAAAACTGTGTCGGTGAGTTTCACGGCCATAGATCTCAGCAATAGGTAAGTTCTGCTTTAACTTCGAAAGTTCAGATCCAAATATAAGAAATTTTTGACAGTTTACATTCACTTTAACAAGCTTTATTAGTGTTTGGAAGAGTTTAGCAGAGTGCAACGTTTTGTCATGTTAAGTGAAGCTTAGAAATATGATGGTGTTTAATCAATGTACCCAGACCAAATTCTATCTTAAAAGGTAGGATTTTGTCGGGAAAATAATAATAGTATATTTTGATAAAATTACTCTTTTCATTCAAATAGTTACACGAAAAAATTTTCATATATTGCTTAAAATTTCTACGCAGTTGAAATAAATAATTATTCCCATCCCGTTTTTTAAGAGAACACCAGAAAAAAATATAAATCGCAAATGTAGATCTTCATGACACTTGCCCGATATCATTTTAATCATCATAGCTTGACTGTTGGGCGAAATTTCGTGGTTTTCGAGCTCGTGCGTCGCGACACGAGCACGTCGTCGGCTTCCCGGCGACTGAGAAAAAGTAGTGGGATCGGAGAAAGAAAATATCATTACTCCGAGTTTAAACATGTCTTCCGTCACAAAGAGAAGTAGATTTATGAAGGGGTGCGACGATGGCATGCACGTCGGCCGAGCCGCCATTCGAATCGCAGGGAAAATCTGGTGGGGGAGATAAGTTTTGGGGGCGCAGAGAAGTGGAACCAGGGCCGGGAGCGAGACATTTTCCACGGAAACGCGGCAAGGTTGACAACCCCAGGTGAGCGCATTTCCTTCCCTGCGCGCCTGCCTCCACCTCCCCCAAAAGCCACTCCATCCCCCTCCGGATCCCACCGCAAACGATTCGAAACGGAAGCAGAGCACGGGAGTGAGACAGTTTCGGTGCAGCAATAAAATACGACGCACTCTCCGACGGAAAAATAAAAAAAAGGACAGCATAAACCCAATGCGGAAGATTTTTTTTCTACAGAGACCGCAGTTGCCGACGAGATAGCGAAAGGTGAAACGAAAAAAAAACAACTATCTCGGAAAAAGAAAGAGAGAGGGACGGAGAAAAAAAATGGAATCGAAGATAATGCTCCTCCGTGAGCTTTTGCCTCGATCAAAACGTAGGCCCTTCGTCATATCCGTGTCAAAGCAGCGTTATCTGCCAACTCCTACCTTCCGCCCAGGAATCCTTTTCAATTTTCTTCGCTAACGCCAGCCTCCGGCACGATGCCCTCTGACGTGGGAATCCACTCGCGCCGCTCTCCGCCTGATCTCCCCCCTTCTATCTCAAGACCTCCACCCAATTCCTCTGACCCCACCCTTGAATCTCCCTACACTCCTCTCATCCCAATGCCCGACCCAACCTCCTACTCCGTAACTTTCGTCTTCCCGCATCCTTAACCGCAGCTTGACCGAAAACCAAAGCCCGGGAGCCGATCAAATCTCTCATTCAAGGGAACAAGAAGCGACCTACACCTCCTCGAGACATCTCCTTCTCTGATCTCCAAGGTTATTCTCCCACTTTTACATAACAACATTTACAGAATATCCCGCAAGCCGCCGGAAGGACGTGTGGTATGGGGTGATAAGGCATCAATCATTCATACAGAAATATCAGTTCTAACATTCATTGTAATATATATTACCTAATAGCCATATAAAAACATTCGTTAACGTTTTGCAATGTTTTTTGTTTGGGACTAAATCATTGAATGTTAGTATTTGAGCAATTATTACTGGCGCTTGGGTTCAGTTTTGTTTTGTCTACGTATCGTGCGAAGGAAAAATGAGTACTAGAAAATGCCTGTGACAGTATATTTCTCCCTTATTTCATTCCAGTGGTAAAACCTAACAACATAAATTGATGTCGTAATAATTCCCTCTGCGTGGCAAAAATACTCAGGTGCCATGTCCCTTTCTAAAAGTCTAATTCTTGCAAGATCTCTTCAACAACTGAAAGGCTCAAGGCGTAAATCCCCCACCATACCCGTGACACAGCCTATCGTAACATTTTTTAACAAACCTAGTGAATTTCCTTTTATCCAAGTCCTTCATTTAAGTTTTTCTCATAGATCCCACATATTTCCCTCTCATTCTAAGTATGATATAACTTCAGTAATTTAACGCATTTCTCTTGATTTTTCATACATCTTCCTACAAAGTGATGAATGAAGCCTAGCAACTTTAAGGCTAACCCGCATACTCTTTTATCGTGTGCACCGCTTTCACAGGACTTTACGCCTCCCAAGGCGTATATCTCAGCCACATTTAATTAACTCTGACACCATAATTCAAATAAAAGTAGAATATCACGCTTGTTTAAAAATAAAGAACAGAAAAATTTGGAAAAATCTCTCAGTGATATATCTAGATAGCACAGTCTATAGTTAATATTTCATGCAGAGCAGATACGTATAATAGAATTCCTTTATAGACTTTCGTAAAAGCATACCATTTCTTAACCAAATTATTGTTATTTTCACGCTCTTTATGTACTTCGTACATTTATTTATAAATTATTTTCCATTCAACACACAATTAAGTCATTAAAACAATTAAAAATGGCAATTAAATAAAAAATACTTCGACTGTTACCAATTGTCTCACTACTGTGATTTGTACTAGTGATTCGTGATTTTGTTTCTAGAGCTGCCTTTCTCCACTTACGCAATTACATGACAAGCCATCATCTTTCATTCAATTTTTACACTTCGCAGTAAGAAACTTCAGTTAAACATAAAGTTCTTTTTTATATGTATGGGTATATAAATATTAAAATACCAAAAGTGTATCATTAGCTCCCTTCTCTTGGCAAATGAGTTCCAACGATTCCATACCACTAAAATAATCTTTATGAAAGTTCAAGTACTGTAAATAAATTTTCTAAAACGTTATTGGAGATGATCGGTTAGGTTATATAACTCATCTGCTTACACATAAAACCCTTGGTTTAACTGTTGTCTTGAAAAAGGCTAACTATTGAAAATTCAAATTACCTAAGGAAAAATACATATCCCTCCCAAATCAAGGTATTGCCAATGTGTTATGTCCATCTCTCTTTCTAACACTTTAGGCTTTTTATGTCAATATTTCCTCCAATTATGGAATAAATCTGAATGTAGGAATGGAACTTAACCTCAATAAAATATCGCTTATTTTTTTATGGAAACACAATAATTAGATTGTGTCTTAATATCTCATTAATATACGTGATTGTGTCTGAATAGAATTATCATTCAATTTCAAAATAGAACAAAATATCAATAAAAACAATTCAAATGTACTCCTAAGCGTTGCTTTGAAGAGAATATTGTAATTTTCCTTAAACAAGTAACTCTAATTTCACCTAATAAAAGCAAATATTTTAACAAAATTAATCAAATCTGAGCAAGTATAAAATTATCTCATGAACTCAAAAAGATATTTATCGTGATTTATTGAAGAGACCATTGAATTTCTGTGTACGAACGAGTTCAAAGAAAGCAAAAGGATTATTGAAATTATTCAGTTAGATTTACAAAAATTCTTCTTCCCATGGTCATTCAACACCCACGAATTCATATGACTTTTTTGGGAGAAATACAAAATTTGAGGTAGGAAATACCGAGTTTTCAAGAAGATCATCGGTTACTAAATTTTACAGATGGAGTTCGGCCTTACTCATGATTTTAAAAAATTATTTTGTCAATCTTTCCCAATTTATTTCACCTCAGTGAATAGCATTGAGTTTTCAACTCCGGTTAAAGTTTCCGTGATTCATATCCCGTTTTCTAATAGTTCCTAAACTTCTGCATATGGATAGTCTCATCCTCCAAAATGTTGACCGCATTAAATCATTGAGTTCTTGCGACCTAAGTCCTCATACTACGTATCAAGATGGGTGACCTCATTAATTTCTTGGGTTTATCTGGTCTTCTTCTTTAAGCCAACCGTTTTAATTAAATTCAATATTACTTTTCCCACAATTTTATGGCCCTCACTTCAATAAAACTCTCAATAAGTTCCCAAAGCTCCGACTTTCACATTTTCTCCAATTTCTCGCTCACCGTAATTTCTCTGGTATTGCGAACTCTTATCAATAGGTCAATATATTTCAGCGTTCAAATTGAGGTGAAAACGTACTCAATGTCTTCAGTGCACCTCTCCTTCAATATTCTAGCAGTGTGTAGAAATGTATGGCAATCAAAAAAACTTGAGTTTGATGTGAAACGAATTGAACGTTTAAAATGGATATTTAGCGACTGTGAAAAGATTACGTTACATTTTAATTTTCTGCGATTACAACACATTGATTTCTCTTCATCTCCGATGGAATTTTCCCAATTATGTTTCCTCATCTCCATTGTGAACATACAACATTATATTTCTACTAAATATAATTCACTGATAAAAATAGAAAATTTACCTGTTTAACTTTTTAAGCTTGGTAATGTATTTATTAGGATAATGACATGCCGTCTCCTAGTTTGTATAACTTATTTTAGAATTTGATTTTGTTAATACATAATGCTTCCAAAAGAAATCCGAAACTCAAAGAGGGAAAAGTAACAGTACATGCCAAAAGAAGTGTATAGACATGTCTACTTGCTCGAATACTAAAGTGAATATTAATATACAAATACGCGACCATTTACAGCAAAAAATCTAATATTATTCTATCTATATTTGATGATATTCATCTATGAATTTTTGTAGTTAGGTGAAGAACTTCAAACACCTTCTGACAGATACATTGGTGTTGGTTCAGTCTGGAAAAACTCCCTAACCTCTCCTTCTATTGAATTTCAAATCAGGAATAACTTATGGGACATACATTTAATAGACACACGAGCACATGCCAAGATTTTTTCTTCAAATTATGCACTCCTCTGACTCATTTTCCATTAAATTGGATGTTTAATCTTACTTTTTGTAGATCCGTCACTCGTTTTCACGATACAAAGTTTTTTATAAACATAATAAAGGGAAATATTCAGATGTAATATCGATATTGGAAACACATCAACGTCTAATTGAGTCACTTTAAATATGATTTATTTTTCATGAAAACTTGAATTTCTTACTGACTTTTAATAATCAAACCACTTTACTTTTCCACATAAACTTTTTAATTTTTACAACCCAGGTTTCGTTATAGCATAACATCATCAGCCTAACCTGATGATGTTATGCTATAACCTGTGTATACATGTGTGTATGTATGTATGTATATATATGTATGTGTGTATATATATATATATATATATATGTATATATATATTTTTTTCCTACAGGTTCCCCCCACCTTTCCTCACCTAACTCCCAATCCCCTCAACCCTTACCCTTCCCTCATGGTGCTACACCCCCTGCCACACACCTTTTTGGTGGCTCGCAGGGTACTTATGTAGATGTAGATGTATAACAAAACCTGGGTTGTAAAAATTAAAAAGTTTATGTGGAAAATTAAAGTGGTTTGATTATTAAGTCAGTATGAAAATTTTCCACCAAGTTACGCCAGAAACTGTTTTATTTGCAATTTTTTGATTATACTGCCACAGTTTAGGTCTTAATTTTTAGCGTATGCAGCGTACCTAAGACCTTAAGCGTCGTATTCTGACAGACGATTTTATGTTATCAAAAAAAAATTAAAACTATGGCTATGGTTATTTGCGTGCGATAAAAATTCATCAATGCAAGACTACCTCGAGTTAGTGAATACACTTTTTACATTCCTCATGTGCAATAGAGGGGTACCCGGAAGGTCGGAGCCAAAGTTAAATACAACAGGGTTTTAAAAAATGCCTTTCGGGCAAATTTTTCCAACTCCCCAGGCTTCGTCGGCGTCCCCCTGGATTTGCGTCCCGCGTCCCAGGCATTCTAACTCCCCTCCGTCCCTTCGCAACACGGCAGATTAGGCGCATTAGTCCGATCTCTCGAGTAGTCAGTCGCTCGGTGGAACGTTTCGAATTCGGTGAAGGCACGCCGCTGCACCCATACGCAATGCGCCCATCGCTGCCTCTGCGGTCGTGCAATGTCGAGGGGAGAGGAAAAAAGAAAGAATAAATGAATGAAAACAAAGAAGTGTAGCATTTCCCGAGCATTCCGCCAGAGACACAGTGATTGCTCATTCACGCCGCAAGACGTCCTCCGTCCTTTTATCATTTTTCCCCCGAATGTTTGCGATTTCGCTCCGAAGCAGTGCGTAAATCCCACGCGTGTGCCTTTTTGCACCGCAACGCTTCCTGTCGCAGCGGAAAGGACACTTAAATAATTCCTGTCCGTTCCTCCCTCCTAAAACGCTCACCCCCTAAAAAACATAGGCCGGATCAAGTGAAACTGGGGTTGTGGATTTTGACATGGTATGGAATCCCCATGGGAATATTTTCCCCTGGCAAACGTTTAAGGTAGCGATGGAAATTACGAGGGTTAAATTTTCTATTCAACAAAGGGTAATAATACATATTTTTTATATTTCCATAGGTATTGTGCAAAACATTAATGATGCTAACTTAGTGTATAATGTACATGTGGGACAATTTTTATTTTTTGACTTCAGTATTGCCTAAGAGGCAGCCGTTACAAGGTAAAACGTGTCCATTTCCCCTATGTCTACATTTGATGATGAAAAAATGATTCCACGAAGGCATTTCTCTAAATTGGGAACAGGTGAAAGTTACGTGGAGCTACAAGATCTGACCCAAAAGTGGTAGGACTGAGTTGATTAAAACAATTATTTCCAGAATTGATACATGAACTGAAAAGTTTTCGAAGTAGCACCTATACTAAATTCCCTTGTCACGGCCCGTTGTAACGCTTCCTCCTACACATGGTAACGTCTTTTTCGCACGAATTTGGGGTGGGGGAAGAGTTAGAAGTCTGGTAGGGCTACTCCTAAAAAATTTTAATCTTCATTAGCGTGGTCGAGAGGCTCTCGGGGATCCACGTGCGAATTACCCTTTGTTCGTCCGAGAGCACTTGCGGTACCAACTTCGCACATGCCTTTCTCATGTCCATTGTTTTGGTCCCAAGTTGATGCACATCAGTTTTAGGAATTTCAAGGTCATCAGAAACCATGCAAATACTTAATCTGAGATCGGCGTCGTCAAAATCTTCTCTAACCGCTCTTAACAACTTGTGCCACTCAAAAACACCTGATCTCTCAATGGCGTTATCACCATTAGCTACCTTGAGCTTGTCATGAGTCTCTTTCTTGGTTTGGGTCAGTTTAACGCTAGCTTTCATGATGCGGCGCTGTTCCAATATCCGGTTAATGACGGAGTATAACGAGGTCAAGTTATAGAGGTTTCGCAAATGAACGATCCGTATTTTGCAATTGCAGAAGGATTTTTTGAGACTTCTCGCCCCTTGAGCCCATCCAGACAAACTGTTGTCCGTCCTTCCGGGAGATAATTAGTCAAACTACTTTTCGGGCAAACCTTGTAGTTCTAGACTATACGTAAGGAGAATAGGCAAAACACGTTACATTAATTTTTGAGTGCTCATCGTGATTCCGTGGTGGATTTTGCAGAACTCACTGTGTACTATCACGATTCTAGAAAGATTTTGCCCTTACTGACTCTTGGGGTGGCACCCAATAAAGTTTGCAATATTTTAGAGAGTTTTCTAAACATTTTTCGACAGGTTTCTATAAAAATAGCAGCAGCTGTAAAAATGTTTGCTTCCGTAAGGCCAATGACTGGGGATACTGGCCTACTTTCGTTTGATAATCAGTGTGTCTCCTCTTTCAGCGTTGAAAACCAATTATTAGCAGTATTCTGAGAAAAACAAGCAGTCTATAGGTATCCTGTAGCATTAGGTCTAGATCGACTCGTCCATCCGATCGACGATTTATTCAAGGAAAAGCAGAATTTCAATGCAGGGTCGCGTGCAATCGCCATCGCTGCCGCAATGGAACTGAGCATGTTTTAATCTGCGACGTCCAATGATGCAACGTTGGATTCCAATTATTAAAATTTATATCATATATACAATACTAATAAAATAAAATCACATTGATTTCAAACAAATTATACAAACAAAAATTGAATGATGACCCTTTATTGAAGAGCTCTTGTATTTCTCCAGCTATAGATTATTAATAATGGTTTCTACCACTACGAATTGCAAAATTACTTTAAAATGGCAAAAGTAATTGCAAGGACCTATATTTTTAAACTCTCCTTGAGTTAGGTTGAAAAAATGAGTACATATCATCACACTGGTACTAATTATCTTAAATTTGGAACATTGATTTTAATTAATGACAACGCACAAAACGTTATAAAATTCCACAAAAATACATTCAAAATAATATCAAGATAAAAAATAAGCGAAAATTCCCCTCTTCCAAATCCACTAGAAGAATAATTCAAACTTGAAATTTTAATGCCAACTATAATTACCTAACTCATCGATCGAAATTTGGTATCCAAAAATACCCGAATTCCTGAACATGGAAAACCAATGAATCTTAACCGATGGAAGCATTATAAAAATCATGAATAATTTCAGTATGTTTTTCTTTAAAACTCCCTACAAAAAGGGACAAATGTTCACAAGAATTTCAATTACTTCAAACTTAAATAGTCATAATGAGTTCGCAGTAATGCAAGCAGACTATGTAAGCAATGGGATTCATTATCATTCCTCAACCTTTCTAATTAGTGGAAAACGTTGATAGAGACACGAACCTAGAAATTAGCTGACCTTTATTTGCCGTTTATCGTACACCTGTAGTTCAAACTTGTCATTTGGGGTATCCACGTATGCACTACAATAGTAATACTAGCGCTGAGTTTTCTATTTTGTCCGCTTGGTACTTTGAGTACTTTAAGCATGGTGTACCTATGGAGTTGCAACTAAATCTTATAAGGCTATCAGTTTCTAAAGAGAAACGTGTGATACATTTACTCTATATTGTCGAAATTTGACGAAATATTTTGAAACTAGATATCAGGTTAAAATTCACGAATAGCCATCGTTATTAATAGTAACGTTATTTAATAAAATAAAAACACCTATTGCCATAATAAGTTAACAACACTAACGGTGTTAAGTTACGTTACTTTTTATCAATTTGTTTCTACATGTGAATACAGGAGAAAGTATACAATATATTTTGGAGAAGAAACTTGAGCGCTTTTTCAAAATATTTTTGAACAATGAAAATAACGGAGGGTATGTTTTGGGTAGGATTTTCTCCATATAGTATACCGCCTAAATTAGACTAATTATCTTCATTCCAACTACACGGTGTCTTAAATTACACAAATTTAATGGGAAAAATTTTAATTTCTACGGGTAACTGAATCCAGCAAATCTAACTAAAATCTATTACTTCAAGGTTAGATTAAATGGTAATTGAGTGTAAGCACTCTACACTTTGTTATTATATAATTCACCTCTTTTATCTCTTAATCTAGTTGAGCGAACGAGACTGGTGCTGAAGCCGTAAATTCTTTGCAAACTAAGTTTCGAAACTCTCCAGCAACAACTAGTCTTTCATAAGGGTTGCAGCGGTAAAAAAATCACGTGGAGGTATCCACGAAAAAATTGTTGTAATCCCCAAAAAATAACGTGAATTTTTAACTTTCTCTCTCAACTTTCATTAGAATTTATATACAATAACTGGACTTTTAGAATTTTAACTAACTAAAAATAAGTTTTTAGCAGTTTGGCATTTCAAAGTCAAATCATAGAATTTGTACGTCACATCATATCAAAACAGGACATGGAAACATAGAAGAAAGTACGTAATATATTCTGACGAAGAAGCTTAAGCACTTTTTTCAAAAGAGGTTTGAACAATGACTTTAATGGTAGGTGTGTAAGTACGTTATAAAAATTTGGTTGATAATAGTATTGTTAACTAAACATTTAAAATAGCCAGATAATGTAATATTAACGCTTCGTGACCCTTGACTACAACATTCATACTGCAGTCGCGGATCACGAGACTGAACCATGTGTGCTGTGTCAACTCCTCAGATTCGCAGTGACATGTTGCATGGGTTTGCGGAGATTTTAAAGAAAAATGGGCTCCTTAATTGTTTAGTATACAAAATATGCTGATAATAAAACTTGATGAATTTATGAATTGGTGGATTCATTTTACATGAATTAGCATACATGTTAAACCCCATATGGTGAGATCATTGTCCAAGGATTACATCTCTTTTACTATTAAATGCATTGATTCTCTTCATGGCTAAAATAAATTACGATTTTTTGTCCATCAGGTACTTGAAAACTCATATTGAGTAATCGTTCCGGGCATGATTATCGAGAAGGTTTTCGTGGGGCTGATATGGCGTTTTCAGTTCTAAAATGTTCATCGTTTCAGTTCGAATTCGCAAAGTCCAACCATTTTCCCGAGAGATATGGTACACTTCAACCAAGCATTCGCTATAATTTCCAAACTTAAGTGACGAGGACATGGTACACGACGCGTGCGTAGTCAATTGCGGTCCGTGGTCAGCAAAAATTGCACTCAATTATGTCAATTTACCACTCTCCCAACCTCCGTCCCCGCAACGCGCGGCTTTCGCTCGACTGATTGCGGCACCCACGCAATTAAGCGCAAACTCGGAAATGGCGGGAACGCTGGCCCATTGTCGCTGGCGTGTAATAAGAATCGTCGTCGTCCAGTGGCGTAACCAGTGCCGGCCTCCGTTCGACTGGTCCAGACCATCGAACCCGGTGGTGGGGGAATAAGGGAGGAGGATGAGCTACCGGCTCGGTTCGATTCTCAATTTCCGGAGGGAAAAAAACACCTCGTAGCCAAGCGGATCTGAATTGATTCCCGTTCCCCCCTCCCACTCTCCCCTTCCCACTCGCCGGGAATCACTATGAAGGTGCCAGTGGTCTTGGTCATGAAGGTCGCTTCATTTATTTTTTGTCGGGTATACCTTTTTTCCCGCCCCTTCAAATCCTTTCTTTTGCGTCGAAGATGGGAGGAGTAACTATTTCCGAGCACCAGCAGGAAACACAATTTAATCCGCTCTATCGCTGGATTGGATAGTCCATTGCTCTTTTGGTTGAAATGCGTTCCCACTGCTTATCCGCGCTTGCCACTGAGTTTTATGCAATTTGCTATGAGATCGGTTTACTCGAATTACTTTCATTGTTAGATGTATGAAATAATTAGACTGTAAACGGGACAATTGTAAATCTCTAAACGAACTCTTAATGGAAGACGTTCTACTCACCAGTTGGAGCCTGTCCGCCGGTAGAATCATCCAGTATCAACTTTGATGCTTTCAGCCCGAAGAATACCTGTAAAAACCAATTTTTACTAGAATTCCAATGTAAACCTGAGTCACTTGTGATACTTAATTACGCAACGCAACGCAAAATAAAATTAATGATAAATCTAAGATATCGGATAATTAGGCTCTGGCTATTCAGTGCAAGGTCTTTTCAAACTCATACAAGTATCTATAATTCCTCCAGGCTCCATGATAAGCCTGTAATTTATTTTGTTAACTTCGATATTCAATTGAAAGTTAGAAAAGTCTGATATCATGACTGATCAAGAAGAATGAATATAGTGAATTATACACTTCGAATTGGTGCCATGCAATTGATATTCAAGTTATTAAAAACCAAGTACATTTCTATATTCATTAATTATCTTTTTGTGTTCAATATTTCAAGTGATATTTAAAACCAGTGGATAAAAGATGTACATTATAACTCTGAGCAATTTTTTTCTTTATTCATAAGCATCCTATTTAAAGAATAATTACAGATTAATAGATTTTGATTAAATATAACCTTTTGTTTGAAGTTCAATATAGAGCCATTTTGTCTTAAATTTATTTAATTTTGAGTTTTCTTCTATAAATTATGCTCATCCTATATAAACCAATTTATATTTATGTATTGTGGAAGTGCGGAAAAGTCATTACGTACTTAAACGTGAGTTGTTGATTAGAGCAAGGGAGAAGGTGAAAATTAAATTATTGAACTTCATCAAAATAACGTCTATACCTCCAATCCCTTGCAAAATAATTAATTCATCATTGTCCATTGGGCGATTATTTTATATTTCCACATCAGTTTTCAATGTTGTTATGATCGAACTATTAATTTAAAGAGAAAATCTACGTGACCTAATGTTTAGGCATTTGTACTTTTATGGAAATCCAGAGCCTTAATTTTTCCGCCACACATTTTTGTATTGAAGGAAGAAGCATGAGATGAGTGTTCTCTTCAATGGCATTTTTCCCCTTTCATACTAGTATTAAAAATATTCATGAGTTCGCATGTTTAGAGCTTAAAATAAGTCACGATTTGAAGAAACCCAAAAGCCAACCAAAATTTATATGCTCTTGGAATGTCACAGGGGCAATGTAAGTTATACCTGGCGCCCAATCTCGATCTAAGAGAGCAAGAACGTGATTTCAAATAAGGCGCTGGCTGAAAACGAACAAAGCACGTCCAGCCTAATTGCTAGCGAGAGAAAAATAAACAATTCGAGGGACAATAGTAGACGTCACGTGCAGGAACGGCGGGAAGCGGGGCGGGGAAGGGAATCCCTCCTCCCAAATCGGCCCGCCATACAAATGGGAATTAAAACGCAGTTTTTATTTGCATGAGAAAATTAACCCTCGGACGGGCGCAACGCGGAGAGCCGCGCCGAAGGGTCTCGGGAACCCTCCACCCCCTAAATAACGATCTCGGAATGCTCTCTCCGACCCGCCCACTTTCCTCCCTCTTAGGGGCGAGACGGGACCCCTCTCCACCCAAATACACGTTTCCTTTCTCTCCCTTTGTACCCTCCCCCTTACAAGGCACCCCTTTCTCCTATCCACCCCCGCCACACTCCATCTTCCTCCATTCAACCTTTATTCTCCTCCTCCCCTCCATTATTTTTTTTATATTCCAACCAAACGGAAACCTTTCCTTCTCAATTCCCAACCCCCAGCATCCCCCTCTTCCAAAAACCCATCCCCAACATCCACCAACCCCTCCCCTTCATATGGTCATATTTTAACCTTTTCTCTAATAACGGGCCGGCCTGTAGGTGTATGTCAAATTTTTTGGCAATATGTTTCCAGGTATATAGGCGCGCGAGGTGGGAGCTAGGGGCTCTGTAGGGACTATTGCCCCCACCGAGGGTGGCGGAGGAAGTGAGCGGGTCGGAAGGGATGGTTGTGGGATGTTGGACAGCGGAAAGGTGGCGGTGGAGGCCACGGTGGAGGCGCTCGGGTGCGATGAGGGTGCGTGGAGGGAGAGGGTCGCAAGGGGGAGGAGGGTGCGGAGTGGGCGCAAGGAGAGGGGGGCGTAACTTAGCGAAAGTGAAAGAAATGAGGCGTACAAGATTCACAACAGGGTAGTGAAAAACCGTTTTTCAAACATAAATCGTCTTGTGATCAAAAGACTTACATTCAGTTTGATTTATAGCGCGGATGTAATCGCCGAATGTTCTTTAAACGGTGATAAAAATGGGAAAACACAGTATACCTGTATTAGGTAAGAAGACGAGTTATTACCGTAATGTTCAGCGAAATATTTGCTATACATTTGCATTATGCCCATATAGGGTCGACTTTGGCTTTCATCGTCTTGTGTCAAGTTTTTTCGACAAATTTAGGCTTATTAATCTCTGCTTCTAACCATTAAAACACACTTTTACAGTTTCATTAATTATTAATCACAAGGGCCATTTATTTTGATAGTTTGTCTTCAAATGTAGATACACTCTTGAGTTGTTTTTCATAATGAATTTGAACATTTACCGCGGCAAGACCATTTTTTACCGTTGCTTTATTTTTCATGATTTACAGATACTCACTTAAAGGTCAGAGTTGTATAAATTGGTTGTGAATTAGTTCATGAATATCCATTTGAGATTAAACTTAATTTAGAAGTATAAGAACTTAAAAGCAAAAGTTTACCCCAATAAATAAGCAATTTTTTTAATTTGAGTGAAGCATATAGCGTATTTCGATTAATAGCTGAAAGGTTTTGCAAAAGGTATAAAGGATTTTAAACTGCTTTATCAACGAACAAGTGGAGATTACCGATATCGCAACGTTTTTTTCAGTACAGGCTATCTTAGTTTCAGTCGCAAAAAAATGATTCTAAACGGTCTATTAAATATATATCCAGACCAAATAAGTTTCACAGTCATGCAATAGGACCCGTAATATAAATATTTTGTGAACACATAGCGAAAATAGTTACTCAATTGAGTGAATTTTCCAACCTATATAGTGGCTGCATGGAGATATTCCCGCCGATTTATCGATCGAGCGACTATTTTGAGAAGCTCACCTTCTCCATTCGATGGCGTTATCGCGTCCAAAGTATGAGGGAGGATACAAATAAGTTGTTTACGTACCATCATTGCCGCAGCTGAACGTGATCATGTTAAAGTCGCATGATTCATTGTTATAAACTCAGGATCCATTTTCTCACACAGAGAATGTGTCTAGTAAAAACGTCAGAGAGAGAAATTTAAGATGGCTTTAGCTACGAATGTGCCTTTTTCCAAATTCTTTAGGAAAATTGATAGTTTAGGAAAATTCAGTTAGCCTTACTTTAGGTAAGGCTAACTCCAGGTTCTAGCTATATTTATTAGTTAGTACTCCTAACAATCTAACCATGGTTAATAGCTAATCCCGTAGTCAACAATCTAAACACCGTCATAGAGAGGTTGTTATAAGCGCAGGCAGACGGTTTAAACATTTTTAAAATGACTCGGACCAGTCCACATCCAATAACATGACCAGAGTTTGGAAAAAAATGAGCAATTCATGGGGACCCAACCATTTTAAGCATAAAACTTACAATATATCAACCGGCTCCTCATCACTACTAGGTAGATTAGTCGAGCGGGTAACCCTCCTTTCTGCTATAGCAGAGATCAGGAATTCGAGTCTCACCTTCGTCATCTGTATTACGCGAACGACGTTTTCCTTATTGCGGACATAAGAACGGAAGTACCTAATGGGTGACCGCACCGGAGTACACACACACCACACAATATCGGATACCCGCCTTCGAATCCGGGCCACGTAAGCCGATATTTCCACTTTGGTAACGAGCCAACCTTAGGGAGCAGGAAGTAAAAGTAAGCGAGAGCCCCACATAGCTATGGCTGCGAGGGAAAATTTCGAACCCGGGTATCTCGCGGGGGAAGACTTCCCCTCCTTTCGCGTCGGTCACCGCGCTCAGCCATCTATAAAAGTGGGAAAATAATGGGAGACGGTGGGAAAAAACGACAGGAGAACGAGGAGATGAGGGGAAGGGGAATGAAAAGAGGGTGGGAGAGCCCTGAAAAAAGTAGGAATTGGACGGGGGAGAGGGTGAACGGGGGCGGCGGGAAAAAAGAGACAATTCTTTGTAAGATTGAAACACGAGACTGCGTTCGGTCGGGGTCCTGAAGAGCGCACGGAAGGGATGGGGAGAGAGTAGCGAGGGGTGGGAGACCTCTGGAACAGAGCATTGGGGATGCGGTGAGGAAGTGAACCCTAGAGTT
Organism: Hetaerina titia; assembly: GCA_037158775.1. Taxonomy (NCBI): domain Eukaryota; kingdom Metazoa; phylum Arthropoda; class Insecta; order Odonata; family Calopterygidae; genus Hetaerina; species Hetaerina titia. The sequence goes on along the minus strand of CM073774.1, from coordinate 25,946,748 downwards.
CCTACCCTAGAGAGTACGAGGGAGAGACGGGGATAGTCGCCGGCGTTAGCGGAGACCGCGGGAGTGGGGATGGATGGGTAACGGGGAGAGGTGGATAAAGGAGGTGCGTGGAGCAAGGCAGGGGTTATGGTGTTTCATAGTAGAGGAGAGGTGTGGATGTAGGAGAAGGGGTGGGTGGGTAGGATGCCGTGGGGGAGAGGTTTCGGTGGGAGCAGGAGGGAGCCATCCGGGGAGAGGAAGAGGGGCATCATGGGAGTTGAATTGGTTCGGTTACGAAAACAGGAAGCGGGAAGGAGGAGGGGGTGTGACGGGAGCTGGGGGGTCGAGAAGAGGAGACGATGGCGTGAGGGGTGCTGGGTGGGCAAAGTCTTTTGGGGGTTGGAAAAAGAAAAGGAATGGGGGTGGAGGAGCAACGGAAGCGAGGGGGGCGAAATGGGTCTAGGTTTGGCATGTGTGGGAGGAGGGCTGTTTTGGAGGAAAATAAGAGGGAGAGGGACTTTTTAAGGAATGGAGAGTGGGTGAGTATAGAAGGGATGGAGCTGGAATTGAGTGCTGGCAGGAACTGGCACAAAAAAGGATGCGTGAAAGAAGTGGTGGAAAAGCTGGGTTGGGATTTAGAAAGGGAAGAGGGAGATGGGGAGAGAAAGAGGTAAATTGAAGGGACAGAGAAAAGGGGTATGGGAGAAAGTGAGCCGTGTTGATGCGAGGAGAGTGAAACGGAACAATGGCGAATCGAGTGTAGATGGAAATAGAAGGATAAAGGATAGAAGAAGCCCCAGGATATGGTGGCACTTATGAGACCTGCGGGCATTAAATGGGTACGGATAAGGTAGCAGCATATCACCAGCGATAACAACTTTTAACGGTCGAAATCAAAAGCAGCATTTTTTCTCAAGGTGAAAAAGTTTTCTATTCCTAAATAGTAACTCCTTTCCTAAGTGAATATTTATTCCAAAAATTTTATTGAAATGTTTCTCTAATACGGTTACAAAAAATATCACGACCCCGAAAAGAACTTAGAACTCCACCTCATATATTAGAAACAAGCACCGGAAAAATGTAAGTCTAACATATGAGAATCTGCAGCTTTATTTTAATCAACCACAAATTATTTAGAATGGGTATTTGTTGAAAAATGAGACGAAGTTTTGTTTAGTTTGGAATTTTTTTAAAATTTCCATATTCTAAAATAATTTATAATACATGAATTTAAACTTCAACAGATAAAATAACTGACTAAAAGTTAAGAATGAGTGTGTTTTGAACCGGTATTGCTGGTTAAAATATTCTGTGAAGTCATACTACCACGCTATATCTTAAGCAATCTATTTAACTGTCTCGAAGTGGGTGGGGAAAAGAAGAAAAAAAAGGGTTTAGCCTGGAAACTTTAAACGGATGCCAACCATTATTAGAGTCTGTCTTCAGGGTGAAAAAGGACTGAATAAATGATAGATTTTTCCCAAGTTCTAATATAATGTAATGATATCCTTAGTATTAGCGCGAACGTCCTCCTGAAAGTCTTGCTCTCTTTTGTCCGCCAGTTTCTGTCCCCACCGCACTGGCTAGTTATTTCACACTTTTTACAGTGAGCAATTGCGTGCAAGAGGTTAATCTCGCGTGAAAATTGGTTCCGTTTATACTACGTAGACATGTGATGACGAGGTAAGCATTTTACTGCCGCTTTTTAGAAATGAAAATGGAGATTCTTGAAAATAACCCCCTCCAAGGAAATTACTGTTTGACACCAGGAAGAACTGGAAATGCTGCAGCCAGGGTTCAGTCGAGGTTATTCAGAAGTTTCACTCGGATTTGAAACAAGGCTCCTCACATCGCCAGGTGATCATTTTTTGCCCATAGAATTCCATGGCGTCAGAAGGAAGTGAATAGTAGCATTTGGAGAAGAGTAACCTTGCCCAGGAAAAAAATTCGGCCCCGGATTTCACGAATGGAAAAGTGAAATCTCGTGCTTACATACCCACCATCTCGCCAGCGACTTTCTTCGTTCCGTAACGATGGTGGACAAGCGAGGGAAAAGTGGTAACCCCAGGTTAATATTTCACGTGACTTTCGCCAAGTGGAGACCCACGTCCCTTCACGCCAACCGGGGCAAATTGCTCGCGGCACAAAAATGACCCCAAGCCACTTCGAGCCATTCATGCGGGATTTTTTTTTATCCTTTGACGACTGCTGGCGCTTCCGCTGTTTCGGCGACGCATCCGTCGCCCTTTCCTCTCCGGCGTCGTCGCAGTGCTCCTTCCCCTCGCAGCTAAGCCTTATCCGCCCTCATCCATTTTTTTATCAATTTCCCCGAGAATCTCACTACAATCCGTTACCCTGGTGTATATCCTTGCCACCCGGAGATGGCAAGGAGGAGCGGGTGTATGGAATACCGATTTGGCGGGGTACAATACTGAGTAAAAACTCGACACCAAAATCATCTGGAAAATTTCGAGAGCTTAGTAAGTTACAATTGGAAGAGAATGGTTTATAAAAATAGGTATTTAAATATTGTTTCATATTTTTAATAATTCTTAATTTTTTAGATACAGTCATCTTCTTTTATTATTATTTCTTTTATTATTATTAATAATTGTCTTCGTTTATCCAGAACCGTTTTTTTACCGTGATATAAGAAGAACTTCGCATATGCATTTCAGTAGTACTCTTTTGAAAGTTTCCTACTTGGTGTTTTCAGACTAAACCGACATGGAAGAGTCGAGGAAAAGCATCATAAAACATAATTAAATGAACAAACTAACAAAAAATAATTAATTCTATGTTTAGAGTAAATTTGATCTTTTATTCACATACGTACAGTAATTTTAAATATGGTTTGTGCTGTTTATGTAATTTTTACATATAGTACAAATTTACTTTGGAAATATTCATTTGTGATTCTATAAAGTATCACGTTTTTACTTTTTTCTCTTCCTTCCGGGGCTTTCAATTACTCAAACAGTTCACTACTCCCGTCTCTTTCCCCGCCCTGGCCCTCCGCCATGTCTCCAAAAACGCCTACTACCACAGGTTCTCAAGGGCGACAGGCATTCCGGGCACTTACGTAAAATTTTATTTTCAGTATTTGAGCTTACAGAGCTAGATAAATTCTAAGAAACTGCGGAAGGTGCAGCAACAATAACTTTTAACGGAGCCATTCGATAAATGTGAATTATAATGCAACAATTTCCATGAAAAAGTCATTCGAACCCGGATCAATTCGAAAATTTCTGAGTGTAAGAGGACGCATCAGTACTGGCTGAAGCACATCCGGATATCGATTGGTCCATGTTTGAATACCGGTCAAGGCAAATCATTTTTTCACTTTGAAATTGCTGCATTATAGATCTAGGTTTCGGACCGTCCCTGAAAAGTGAAGTACGAGCACTTTGCACTTTCAGGCTTCACTTAGTGCCATTGTTTGATGTGCATCTTAAATGAGTTTGTCATTTTCCACAAAATGTGTGTCTACTTAACACTTTAACACCTTAACACCTTTCCGCAGACCTGAAGTCTATGGAAAATTACAAGCTCATTTAATATGAACAATAGAAATAGATTTTGTTTTACACCATTTCCATCTCCAACTCTCACACTTTCTACATACTCTACCATCCCTTTTTTCCTGCCACCAAATATCAGAAAAAAAATAAATATATCCTAAATACATAGTTCTTCCTTACTTCTCTAACAATTTCCAATCTATCACAGTACCTAAATGCTGTAACCGCATTACATGTCGGCCGATTATTCTCTTGGAATATCTCTCCCTCATATGCACACACTGTCAAAATAATAATGTGAGAATTTGGATACACGATTTTACACATAGATTGAAAACGTTTATATATATTTACGATTAACACTTTTACGATTGAGATAAAACAACTTGACACAGAAAACGGCTACACTCGTAGGAGTGATGAAAATCTTAAGCGCAAACAATGAAGTTTGTATTTGTCAGTATGAGCACAACTTAAATGCTTCGAAGATGTTCCCGTAAAAATACGGTGGATGATACGGTTAAGGCATACTTGACCACTATCCACATTCTTACTTAATCATGGCTTGTTATTACTTTGGCATAGCCTGCTGCTCCGTGGCCCTGTTCAGGGCATGGAGTGTCTGCTACTAGATCGCCAAGCCTACAGGACTTAAGATTCACTCTTGAATTATATCCATACCTTATACCTCCCATTGACCCTGCAAAGTGTTCAGCAGTGAACTCAAGCTCTGGACTGATTGTCTACCTGATTATACATCATTTGAAAATCATACTAAATTATTTACCTACTTGCTATATTTTATATACGTTGCCAATTATTCCTATTACCCTTTTATTATTCCCTTCTCTTTTAATTCAATAACTCCAGGCACCAAAGGAAAAGCTTGTTTTACTACCCTGCACAGCAATTCCCAATCTGATCATCCTCCTTATTCCCCCTAACGCGTTTTTGAAGAATTTTTTTCATTTACCATAAGAAAGTTACACTACGCTGGAGAAGTATTATGTACCGTGAAAAAGAAAAGAAGTCCTTAACAAAATATATATTTGTTGTTAAAGATTTCGTTCTCAAAATGCCGCAAAAAACCAATGGGTTCCTGCGCTAGCAGCCACGTCCCTATCACTAGCCTGCCTCCTCCACTTTCCCATTCCAATGTGCCACTCTGTCACAGCCGCAGCGTCGGGGCAGGCATGGAGACACGCCCCCACACGCATTCCACTCTCTTCCTGTACCCTCCGTCCCTCCCGCCCCTCGCCAGTCCGTGTGAAATGGCCGCCAATTTCCCTAAGTTGCATTCCCTTACCCTTTTTGTGGAAGACTACGGAGAAGGCCACCTTAACTTTCATTATCTCTCGCGAAAACTGACATCTAGAGCTTTAGCTTGGACAGGTTAGTCGCCCACCTTTCCATGACCACAACTTCTCTCACAAGGACCCGCAAGGATTCCGCGTAGGCAAAGAAATTAAAATGAACGCACAACAAGCCGATGACAGATTATTAATTCGAAAAACCAAGCTGAGATCATTGACATATTAAAAAAAATCTCACACACACACACACACAGATATATATATATATATATACATATACGTATACATATACATATATATATATATATAGTCACTTTCTTGGAAAACCCACGAACGTGCACAATAAAATTCACTAAATAGTCATAGCAAACATAGAAACTAAAACATATAAAAGAGGGACTCACCAGTTCTCGAATTTTCGGTGGTGCAACCACCTTTCTCAAGAGGAATTAGGAACATAACTCAGTTCTGTTCCTAATTCCTCTTGAGAAAGATGGTTGCACCACCGAAAATTCGAGAAGTAGTGAGTCCCTCTTTTTTATGTTTTAGTTTCTGTGTTTGCTATGACTATTTAGTGAATTTTATATATATCCCTCCCATGGACTACAACCTTGTCGTGGTGGAAGGGCTTGTGTGCGAGGATATGGAAAGTTTACAGAAGAAGGGTGAAATTGGTGCTCTATACAGCAAGGTTAAGTTATTATCGGGAAGTAAGAAGGCAAGATCTGTGCTAACAGTTAAAGATAAGTGGGGTAAGATAATAGTTGAACCAGGAAAAATCCAAGAGAGATGGAAGGAATATATAGACACACTGTATGGTAAAGAACTTAGCCCGACAAGGTTAGGCATAGAAAAGGAACATGACGTAGAAGGAGATAGCTTAGGTCCAGGCATACTCGACGATGAAATAGAAGGGGCATTAAAGGAGATGAAAGCAAATAAGGCCTTGGGGGTGGACAACATACCTATAGAACTGTTCAAATGGTTAGGAAAATGCGGGAAGAAGGCCCTATATGGACTGATTCGTAGTATCTATGAAGAAGGAATCTGGCCGGAAGATTTTGTGAGATCGATGTTAATGCCTATTCCAAAAAAGACAAAGGCTATATCATGTGAGGATTACAGAACAATAAGTTTGATATCCCACGCAGCTAAAGTTATTTTCAGGATCATCAACAAAAGGATAGAGAGTAAGGCAAATGATTACTTAGGGGATGATCGGTTTGGGTTTAGGAAGGGAAGAGGTACGCGTGATGCCATTGCAGTAATGAGATCACTAGTCGAGAGGAATATAGAATACAACCAGGACGTTTTTGCCTGTTTTGTAGATTTCGAAAAAGCATTTGATAGAGTGAATTGGGAAAATTAATGCGTGTATTGCAGAAAATAGGAATGGATTGGAGGGACAGGAGACTGATCCGCAACTTGTAAAGGGCCGGAACAGGATAGGGATGTTGGACGGGATGAAGGGAGGAAAGAAGTACACCGAGATGAAGAGGGACCTGATATAGATTAGTTTGCTTTTTGGGGAGTCACAAAATGTTTATTTGATAGTTGTGTCCATCCAAAAACCTACCTTAAACGGTAGATTACCTAAAATTAATAATATATATATATATATATAAATATATATATATATAATATATATAACTCCTACTCCATCCTCTCTATCCTAAAGCTCTTCTATCTCAGTTTTCACCATCCAATCACCAAGTCAATATTATCACATGCATCCATCTTGCCTGCTTCCTTTGTATTTCTCCCAAAAATCCATTTCACCCTTTCTCTCCTTCTCGCTACCCAACATTTTGAAGCCCTCTGATCTGTCGTCATCATCTTACTGCAATGACCATTTTTTGGCGCCACGCCATATCAAACTGTTTTAACCTTCATATATAGCGCACCGTTTTAACGCTTTCACTGCAAACCTTCCATATCTTACCACTGCGTCTTCAACCACACTTTTTTGTTCCTTCTGTTAACCAAACTACATTCATTATTTGACTCTTTATGCTTCTTTCTACCTAACGATATTTACGTTTTGCCGGTTCCTTCTCTTGTTTTTATTTCTAATAATCTCCCCCGTAATAAAAGGTTCTTTGTTATTTTCCTATTTACTCTTTCTGTAGTTTCATTTGCGGCCGTATATCCCTTATTTGATAGGTTTTCACTTTCACCAAGCTGTCTTTCCTCATATATGATTTTCTCTACCGCCTGTCAATACTCTTTTTTCAATCCGATTGGTGCTTTCCGTTCTATTTCCTAAGCCGGGTCCTTGCTTTTTCTTTTCAAATCGTACGCTTCATTTCATAGTTACTAAGTTGTGATTACAGTCCTCATTCGCTCTCGGGAAATCGTGCCAATTGATCACGATGTTCCTAAATCTTTGCCTAACATTAACCATAGTCCAAATACATTCAACAAATTCAGACGAGGTATAGATGAAGTTGGTCATTACGAGAAAAACAAATGTGGACTTTTCCACAGGTTTATTGGTAACGTACTACGCGTTTCGATCGACACAACCATCTTCTGGTACAAGAGCTTTGTGCCAGAAGATTGTTCTAGGAACCAAAACGCGTCGTTCGATGCCAAATAACCTGTGTAAAAGTGCGCATTTGTTTTTCTCATAATAATATAGTCCAACTGATAACTTCCTGAATCCACCGGCTTTTTTATAAGCCCCTTCACATTTCGTACCATCTCACCGGTATTAATATTGATTAACCTATGTATCCTGTAGATCCCCTTTCCATTTCCCCATGGTCATTCCTTGCTCCTAAGTTGTAGTCCCCCACTACCATCCCTTAGACCCCACTAGAGCCGTAGTCCTCTCTACCAGTTCCTAAACGTACTTCCCTCCACAGTATTTCAGTGTAGGTAGTACAAATGTTTCTTCTCAGGAAGACGGAGCTAATCCCGTCGAAATTATTAAGAAATAACGTGTTGGCTTGTAAGTCAAGAAATTTTGCACTCTGCAATAAATTTCTTTTGTGTGATTTCGCCTTTTGTGGATTTTAACTCCAAACTTTTATGCTCAAAAGAAGGCTATTATGAATTTTACGACCCCTTTATCTCTATTCGTCTTTTTCATGCTTAGCATCGCCGTAGTCGAATGACCAGAAAAAGGGCTGTTATACCAAAGAGAGGGCAAATGTTTTGAGAAAATTCATCGGCTCCCGTTTTATAGGCGATAGTGCTATAAAATTAATTTCTTTAAAAAAAGACAACTTCTTTACTATTTAAATGGCATTGAAATTGGAAAATATGCGGATCTCCAATTAGCACCTAAAAATTGCTCCAACTAGGGTTTATTGACAACAACATTGTAAAACCATTTATGTGCTCCAATTAAAGTTTTATTCATAAATGCTTGAACAAAACCACATTTGTGTTTTTGTTATTTTCACAACCAAGCGTAAAACACTCAGTTATAATATACGTTTAATGCATAAAACATTGATGTTCCTAATTAAAATAACTTCATGAATTTTGTCGTCACCTGACGTAATGTATCTATTACTCCCGATATCAATAATTGATTCGATTCTTAATTACCATTATTATTATTATTTGTATCCTCTAAACTGTGTTTTATGGACTAAACAGCAATACAACGATAAGATAATCATTTGTAAAAATATTAAAATTATTTATTTACTTATTTTTATTTCCAACACCGGCTTCTTTAAACATGGCAATATTTTTTGTTAAATATTTCCATTCTCTTCAATTAAGAGAATTTTAATAGATTTTTACTTTAATGACCATAATCTAATTTTGTCTTACATTAAAAACAAACTTCACTTTAAATACTGGTTACATTTACCGAAATGATGTATGATATAAACAAAACGCGGGAAGGAATGATATATTTAGGTGTAATCGCATTCAAAAACAGAAGTCATGAAAGTAGGACTATCGTACATTAACGAATCGTTGAATGATAGAAACACTTTCGAATAGGATTTCCGTAACAAGAAATGGCTTGAATTTATAAAGCAGAAAAAGGGTATATTCCTGCAAAATATTCCATCTTCTGAGAGGATTAATAGCGATTATATTTTTGCAAGTACATAATTCCATACATTCAATTGTTTCAGGCTCAACTTTGTGGAAGTTCATGTTCTTTAAATGAAGAACACAATGTATATAAAAACACAATGCATATGAAATTAAAGAACAGTGGAAAAATGCATACTGTTCTTCACTAAATGAAAATACTGTCATCTTCTCTTAGTGAATTCCATGTTATCGCAATCAACAATTGCGGTAAAATTTCTGTTAAGTTTGAAGAAGAACTCCCGCAAAATTACTTGTGTGAAAAAGGATTAAAGAGATTGTGCATATTTATGGAAAGATCGTTGAGCAGCGGAGAAACTAAAAAATTCTTGCATCTTCTTTGGCGAGACTCACAAAGTTTGATGCTTCATAGTTCAAGCTTCGAAAAATGTTCCTTTACACCTAAAATTTTCAACACAATTCTGCATTTGGGCCAGCACAGGCACTGGTGAAGATTCATGCAAACGGTACCCCTTTCCTCCCTTCACCCCCTCTTTGTGCCCCGCTCCTCACATTTTTCACTGCTCTGACTGATGAGCTTTAAAAAATTAACGACGCTCCTTTTCTAAGTGTCTTGTTGACAACGCACCCGGATCCCACGTTCCTCTCTCAGTGTTTATCCCCTGGGAGAGGGGATGGGGCGACGAGGAGGAGCAGGAGGGAGGGCAGAAGGAAGGGAAATGACCACTCTTTAGATCGATGAGCCCTTCTCAGCGGCTGGCGTTCTCTCCTTTTGGGCCCTAAGATGCCCCACTTTATCTTGCTCGCTTTTCTCCCCGAAAATTCCCAAAGTGTCTCTCTTCCGTGTGAAAAAAATTAGGCCCTAAATTAAAAGTAACCAAGTTCGTCGTGAAGTGGCAGTACCTATATTTATCCCGAAGAATTTTAGCACCCTTTGCCCTCACTGCGTCATTTTTCTCGTGCCCAATGATTATTTCACCAATAGAGTAAATGACCCTTACGAAGACCCGCCAAGAAGAAAAAGTTTTTAGGTTATACAAGGCACCCGGATTCACACAGGAAAAGGTCGGTGCCAAGAGGTTTTGGAATTAGGGGTCGTAAACAGCCGTGGAGATACGCAAACGATACGTGTCTTATCTCAAAGCTATAGATTCGGAACTCGTATGTCCGTGTGAAAATTATGCAGCACAAGTTATTGCATGTTTACTTTGGTGAAAGATCGTAATTTTGCTGTAAGCTTTTACGGCAGGCAGGACATTGTGTATTCACCGAGGAGAAAATATGGCTGCAATGCATGACATAATATTTACTCTGTAATATCTAATGATAATCTGAAAATAATAGGTTTCTAAGTTTAATCCTAACGTTTCCTTCATGTGTGTGTGTGTGCACGCGTGAATTGACAAGTGCGCCTGTAGACTCACTCGCGCACATGCAGACATTTCCTCACACAGCAGCTTGCCGCATTTCCTTTGATATTTTGATAAAAAAAACTCCGCCTAATGCCGCATAAATTATTCATTTCAAGGCCCAGATTCATAGAGATTGCAAGTGTTGAATTAAACGGGACTTTATTACCAGTCTATGAATATTGGATAGTTTTGTGTATTTGATGTATCATTCGCAATTAACTGAAATTTGGCTCTTTATCCCTTCCGGACGAACCGAACAAAATAGCGTCTGGGATTAACCATCAGATGATTGTATTTAGTTTCAAGTTTTATATCCCACTTAAAGATCCCCGACGCTATCATGCTCACTTTTATCCTCGAAAATTCCTTTAACCGTATCACTTCCAGGCGAAAAAAGGGAGCCTAAATTAAAGGTAAATAAGTTCGTTACAGTTGGCGAGTCTCTTTCATTTTCCTCGAAAAATTTTATCCGTCTCCATTGACTCAACGACTTTTTTCCCGGGTGCGAATATTCTGTCAAAAAGGCTGTGGTAAATGGTCCATTAAAGGAACAATAATGAAGAAAGCTTTCAATTTAGAATACAGTTTTTTACAATACAAAATATTATAGAGTACATTTCAAAAAAAACGTAAGCATTTTGAAACATTTTTATCTCTTTTGCGTCGGATGATAATTGCTGTATGATGAAATACAATGTCCACGGTGCAATGGGTATCGGTAATATCAAATTTCATCGCTTTCTGTGCGACTGAAATATTAGCTGAAAATAATTATATTTTGCAACGTTAAAATGCAACGGAAAACTATGTAACTGAATGAAAATTAATTATTTGTGCTTCTGTAAATGACCACACTAAAGTTGAAATTAAGGCCAATCAACATTTTAGTCGTGTATTAACTTTTCAAAAGTTAATTTGGCTTTTGTTCAGTTATGCGTTAATTGCTTGTAGGGCGTAAATACTATGACAGTGAACGTCGTTAAATGCCTAACTCGAGAGCATTCCATGCGCATCAGCATCAAATTCACTTTCCATCGAGGGTTTGCGGAAATTTTAATAACTTTTAGAAAATTTCAAAGGAATCCTCGATAAGGTTACCCATCTAATGGATGAAGGTAATGGTTTTAAGTGCGCGGAGTTAAATTTTATCGAGGTGGAAACTCATTTAAATTTAATGCCACAAATTAAAGTCAAAATTAAAACCAAGAGGAAACCAAGGGTAACCCTCCGTTATCCGCACCCTTGGCTCTCATTGTCTGTGAAAATTCCCTTCTTTTGTTTCTTCAAAACCGAGCGTGACGCCATCTACGGAGAGTTTTACCAACCACGGGGCCTATTTCCTGCCACCTCTGTGAGCAGTTTCCTTAAGCAGTATTTCAAACGATCCCGACCCACGCTCTCCTCAGGTGTTTTGTTTAATTGTTAGAGTGAAGAATATTTTCTCGCCTCGCTTTTTCCGCCTTTGCAGCCTTTTTCTCCATTTTATCACTTTCCTTCTTAAAACTCTTTCCACCTCCGGCACGTGACTCGTTAAAAGATACAAAAATAACTCATTTTTCTCCATGGTTACAACGCTGAATGTGACTCCGGAATATGAGTGGAAACTTAGTCATTAGGGTCTGAGAGAGTGTCTACCAAGAAATATATGCAAAGGACTCCCGAAAAAAATGAGGAACTAAAAGCATACACAATAAATGCAGCTCTAATAGACACTTAAGACGTTTAATAAATTTAAATTACAATACATTGATATCCTAAATGTTGTTCTTTGTTGCATCTTGAACATAGCATAATTTTTTTTACTTAATCATTACAGAAATGGGCAATTTAATATCGTAAAAAAAGTCCAAAAACAATGCACAAACTAACTCTATTGTTACTCTACAAGAATAACAGTAGCAAAGCCCTATCAGATATATTTGTTGGAATGCATAAAATAAACACTAGGTTTGAATTTGTCGTCAATTACAGCATATTTATATGAAATTAAGTTTACACATGGTAAATTTAGCCAACTCAAAACACTAATACCTACTGAGTAGGACCAAAAATCTGTAAAAACGTTGCCAACGTATTGAGTTCAAGGGTTCCATGGATTTGCAGTCCAGGAAAAATACGCTGGACAAATATTAATTCATGCAAAATCTTAAATCCTATGAGAGCAGTTCGAATAGAAAATTGCTTGTAAAATATCCTGCCATTCCCTGTCATTATCATTTGTAAAATATCCTCCCATTCCCGTTCATTATTAATGTCACGAGTTCATAATCCGCCAGAGGGCTAGAGCGTCACCATGCTTAATTGGACGCTTCATAATTGGTGTGGATTGCTTTGGAGTAAAATACAATTCCATCACTAATGAGGGATACCTGGAATTTCTTATTTATGCTGAGTCCATTGAGTTGTTTTAATACGTCTGTGCTCTAAATTTCAAACATGAGAGAGATCATCAGTTATCAGAAACAACGATAACGAGTTTGATAACTCCTTGTAAACCATTCGCCGTTTGTCCCTGTAAAGGAGAGGCCATAAACTTGGATGATATTAACTATTCAATTCGAAAGGCGCGAGAGTATTTTAAACATGCGTGATTATAATTGTAAAAAGTCTGAAAATTCAATTAAATCACGGTTCTCACGTCATCATTGGACCAAACAATCCGAAGATTAGTTTGGAATGGTGAAGTTTGAAGTTGAAGAGTCCACCCCGAACCTAGATTTTAATAGAACTAGATTCACTCACCTTGGGTAGGGAGTTATACCCGTGCTGTAACTGAAGTATCTCACGAAGTTGTATCAACCAGAAAATTGAACCATTTGGATATTAGATTGGATTTTCAAAGGCATCATTCGTTATTTCAACCTGATACCCTTTAACTTATACCCGAACACTTTTCGCCCAATAAAATACCTCTATCTATCTAACACTCTTATCCACTTGGCTACCATGGTGCCCCCACGATACATATGATTTAGCTATCTCATGAGAATGCCTATTTATGCGAAGGAAAAGGTGTGAGTGGCATTGGAATGGGCTGGAGGTAAAAGTTGGTGTGTAATTGATCAAATCAGATTTTTGGATGATCAAGCTTTATTTATTTGGTCAGCCAAGGAATTGAAATAATTGAATCATGATAAAATATTCCAATTAATTAGTTGGGCCTTGAAATTCCAGTTTACTAGACTTGGTATGGAAATAAAACGAACGATGACGTTCCCTGGACATAAAAATGATAAGACAAACATTGCAGTTGGAGGTCATAAACAAGAGCAGGTTGAAGAATTCAGCATTATACAGGTACCTGTAAGTAGTGTGTTAGACGAAGGCAAGCACATGGGAGAGTGTATTAAATTATGAATTTTCTTTACACAAAGTGGTTGCTACAGATGGAGGGAGTTGATGACAAGGAGTTCAAGTAGAAAGGTAAAGGAAAGATTGATTAAAGCTTTGATATGAGGCACAATATTTTACGGCTTGGAAACTTGGTCGTTAAGACAGATATTGGAGACTTTTGAGATATGGGAGAGGAATAAAATTTTAAAAATATACTAGGAAAAGTGGTCGGAGTGAGATCGAACCACTTGGAGTCGGTGGGGAGGACACTAAGGTTTGCCGCAAAACCAATCTTAGTATTCTCCAAGCTGCGGAAGTGGGAGCTGCTGTATATTCAAAGAGAGTAGGAAAAGTGGATAGAGGATATTTAGTTTCAAACTGTTATGGGCATGGGTATGGTAAGGCATGGTAAGCTACGTAGGAAAAGACTAGGTATATTGGACGTAATAAAAGGAGAGAAAAGTATGGAGGTTAAAAACGGGCTTATTGTAATGTGAATTTTAGAGTATTTATTCAATATTTTGTGGTTGGGACGTGGCATTAGGTTATGACTACTAATAATCAACAGTACTAGTTATGATAAATGCTATTTCCACCAAATAAATAATTGCTCAGGGTCTGTAATGCCTATGAAAGACCTTGTACTAGTTTAATGAAAATTCAAGCAAGCAATATCATGTCGCAAGAAAATGAAGGTCGTCACCTATTTCTTTGACTCATCCTTACTTGTTTCAAAAGAGTTCATCCTCTCAAATTCCAATCTTTGGCTTAGTGATTTTTTTCCATTCTCTTCTACAAAATTTCCCAACTCCCTTTGTAGTAACATAAGGATCAAGTTCCACACGTTCCTCAAAACTTCTCTTTCAATGAACAAATGGAATTGCCCTTTCAGAAGCGCCTTGAGCGTACTGTCGCTTGCAAAGCGTCCTTCGATAACGAAAGTCGGAAAACTTGAAAAATAGGAGACGCCTTTCCGTTTACGGCATTCCCTGATATCAAGAGTGTCGAGAGGCAAGTTGACGCTCCATACCTGAAAACCATGTCACCTCCCTCCCTCAATACACCCTCGTGCCTTGCACTCCTCGGGGAAATATATTTTCCTAAATAACCGCCTGCTTTAAGTGAAACTGGAGAATATCGGCGCGTTCGGTAGCGTCGGCTAGCGAGCCATGAAAGGTGAACGCGTGCCCTATCGCGAAACAAATACGCCCCGGCTCCGCTTTTTGCTTTTATTTTCGGCGTAGCTTGGAGGTGAGTAGGGAGGGGTGCAGGAGGAGAGGGCACAACACCTCCGTTAACTAATCCCACACCTCGACGAGCGCTCCCTTGGAGCTGGCCAGGGTTTACCTCCCACCCCGTTTCCGAGGACCTTGAGTAGAGGTACGGCTCGAATGGTGAGGGTATAGGATTCGGGAGAAAACGGCTAAAGCAAAGGCCTCCCGGTGCAATTCCCCCTAACGTCACCCACTCTTAAGCCTCGCAATATCTTTGATCCTTTTCATAAAAATTCAAGAGTAGTGTCCCCTGCGTTGCCCGCGGCTATTACCTGGAGCTGGAGGAAAAACCGTTCTTGCGAAGAACATATAAAACTCGTACAGGAGTTTATCCCTGGAGGGAAACTTGTTATATATGTGCTTAAGTGTATAGCTTCCTCCTGGTATTATTCGCTGGGATAGTCGGCAAGTGCTACTTCACGCAAAACGAAATAAATGAGCATTCTTCCAGGATTAGGTTGTGCAAAATTCAAATATTCAAGCTACTAACAGGAATCAAAATGGATTCTTAAGCTCTTGGGCGAAATTAAATTTAAATTATATATATTATTTTTCTAAATCTCATAGTATATTTGTTAACGAGTCAATATTCATACAACGCATTCAAAATGTCTTCAGAGTCAACCAAAGAAACTTACTTTCATTAATCACACAGGAGAAATAAAGACAAAGAAAACAATGAGTAGAGATATTAATCCGCTGTGGCAGATGATAAACTGGAATACGTATTTGACACAACAGGGAAATAATATTTTTTTACATTAAACAATTGAAAGAGAAAGAGTCTAGAAAATATAATAATGGTTATGAACAATTATAATTCGACATATGGTCATTAGAAAACCGAACCTGGTCATATGCAACCATTGGATGCAAAAAGGTTATGTTCAAGACTATTTTTAGAAGAAATTTTCTAATTCAGGGGTTGAACAAGTATAGGGAGCAACCATTTCAGAGAGTAAAAATCATTCGCCTTGACCGGGATTCGAACCCGGATCCCTCGATATCCGGCCGAGTGCTTTAACCACTTAAGCTACCCGGGTTCGAATCCCGGTCAAGGCGAATGATTTTTACTCTCTGAAATGGTTGCATTATAATGCACACATAGCGGGTGACTCCGTTAAAGTTACTGTTACAGTTTCTTGAAAAAAAAGTATAGGGAGCATCTAGTTCTGCGGTAATTGCTCTGAATGAGAAGTTCAGGTGCATAGATCACCTAACCAATCGATTTTAGTTATCTAATTCACGGGCATTACAAAATAAAATATTTAAGTTCAACTCCAGTAGAACTACTAAAACATTTTCACACCCTCTACATCGTGTGCAATATTTTACAATGCTTATGAACGAGATAATTATTTTGAGAGTTAGAGTTTTGTAATTTAAAAGACAATCGGTATGCATTAAAAAATAAAGCGGGGTAGTTTTATTACCAATCCATATTATGATGTTGTATCAAACAATGAAGGATTCTACAGTTAACTTTCTTCGCGCACTATTTTGCCTGTCTCATTCATAGATAATTTTATGAAGCCTTATTTTCACATCCTAAGCCCTCTAGTATTCCTGTCGTGAGGGCTTATTATACCATATCTTCTACGCTGGCTTTTTTGGTTAATGCCTTTATTTTAAAAAATATACATTTTTCAAACACTCTAAAGGAAAAATTATGTATAATTATTGCCTGAATTCCATGATCAAATCCCAAAGGTTCCCCTAAAATGCTGTATCCCATCACATCCGGCCTTATGCCCCAGTGCTGGATGAGTGAAATGCCCTTTTAAGGATCGAAGATAAACAGCATTACTTCAACCCTCTTTGTATGGAGTGGGTAGGAAGGCGTGCGAGGGACCTGGGTAACATCATCGATCTGTTGTTCGACATCAAGCCTATTGGACATAACCTACTTTCCTGCCCATCGTGACCTCACGCATGCTATCGGCGTCGAAGGTCCATATACACGGATTGCAACAGTTATAAGGATATGCAATTGAGTACAAGGAATATGTATCAGTTGAGGCTGAAATTACTACGCCTATCCTATGGGAAAAGTATTAATGGAAAGTACGTCTTAGCGATATTTTTAATCAATTAAGAATTTATTAAATTAGGAAGAAAATGGAAAAATGTAAAGTAAATAAATACGTATTGTTGTTTATCGCACTGTAATGCAGTAAATATGTAAATAGAAATTTATTTAAAAATAAATTAATTAGATAAATAGAGCCGTGAAAAGATTGAACGGATAATTTATCCGTTTATTTATATCCTTATATCTTATTTATAAGATTAAACGGATGGCATTTATCCGACTGATTATCAAATAAGAATGGATGAAATCAGGAAGAAGACCAGATCGAGGTATTCCTAAGTAGGAGCACTGGAAAATAAATAATAATTTGAAGCCAAAGCGCTGAAGCTAATATTATAACCATCGCATATATGTATCCTTATTTGAGAGGCTGCATCAAAGTATGTAATTGTATGAAATTTCTTGCAGAAACATTTTTTCTGATTGAATACCACGAATTAAAATTCTGTATATGTACTCCCGCTTTTCCATATCTCAACTGTGTCCTTATTTTTTAGTTCTTGAGATAAATTCAATCGCTTAACCGTTGTATAGATGATTATTTAGATCAATTACTGTTCAATGAAATACATTACATCGAATGAGCTTGCTATAGGGATTGAGAAAAAGAGCTACGATTTAAAAAAGGGAATGTTCAGGGAATCTATGCTCCCGAAATACCTGCTACCGACGCTTTTCCTTCCGTTGATTCCGGACTTTATCGATGAATACCTACCTTTCCGCAACTTCAGTGCTACCCCATCGCGTGGGTTGCGTGCGTTTCCCAGGTCGTCTTCCATTGCACAGCTTTCCACCCTAATTCCAATCTTAAACCCCTCCCCGTATCTACTCGTTCGGAGCGGGTTCGCAAGAAAAAATGACGACTTTATTTCCGCCGGGGCAATTTCGGCTTTAATTGAAGGCACGGTCGATCACAATGGATGTTTTATCACGGATGAATAATTACTGTATAATTAGTTCTTTTCCGTTCGATATGCACATTTAAGGAGAATTTCTTCCAATTTATCTCCATTTTTCCACTTCACCCCAAGAAATGATTATTTTCATAACACTACGTATTTAGAAAAAATATCTTTGAGGATCAAAAACTGACGGTGCACGATACTTGGAAAACCTGAATAATTGCAGATAATTCTGTAGAACTAATGGAAGAAAATACAAAAATAAGTACTGTGGGAGAGAATCGTCTTCCAACTTTTATTCTGAACTCCTTCTTTCCTTATTCTTTTCCAAACCATTTGACTTTTTGCCCTCCTACGAATACCAAACATCGCTTTGTTCTCACGCTACCTAGTCGCCTTCGAACCATCCTTCCCCATATCTTTCATCTATGCTATCTGCTCCTTATTTCCTCTACTCTACCTTCCTTCAACATTCCTATTAAGTATCTTCTCAACATAGATGTTACCTCTTCCATATAAGCCCTACCTCCTCAATGTGTACTCTATAAACTTTTTATGGTGGTACTGATCTTATACCCCCTTAGCCTTAGGCGCCTTTTTTCAAGTCTGATGAACTAACCCCCCTCACCCACCTCAGTATGCGGATCCAATTTCATTGAAGTAGTTTATCATCGAAAAATTTAAGTACCCCAATATCTTACATTATAGAGTTTAAGGGACAGAATAGTGAGTTTTTAGGACTAATCTCCCAAACATAGACAGTATTTTTCCGTCAAAGGTTCAGCTCGTCTATAGGTTACAATTCATGCATAATTAAATAAGGATTAAACCTGATTTAAATATCTCTGTCGAGACCTATACTATTTTTTAATGTTTGATAAAGATTTTATTTTAATGTTTTCGTCTTAATAATGGACAGGTTTGCGATCCTGACTGCTCCTTCTTGAATTATTCATTCAAAATTACAGGCCGTATCGGTCTATAATATATTTCAATTTTAGTCCTTAAAACGAAGGCGTTAACTATAGCATCCATTTATAAGCAATGTCATTTCTCTAACGTCCTCATAAAACTTCGTGATACCTCTTTAATTTTGTCATTTCTCCTGGTTCCCCGCATTTTCAGACGAGATTTTACTGCATTTTATTCTGGAGATTTCTAGTTAGGTCAACAATGATCTGAGAACGCAGACTTAAATGTGGCCAACTGAACTAATGAAACATTTTCGGACAAAATCAAACCGATGTGAGAATCCGAAATAAATTTGAAAATAGACGAAGCATCTCTGCGGGTAATTAGAAAAAATATAATTTATCAATTTCTCTGATCTATTCTCATTCAAGTCAACGTTTGGCTACTGAATCGCAAGCTTTCAAATTTATGCTAACTTGTGTTAGAAGGGGAATTTTTGAGGCCATTATATGCTTTTGTGGTACAACAAGAAAAAATGCATAAATATTTTACAAAGTTTGTTTGAAAAATGCGGAAAAATAGAAGTTTGTAATGAAATTTCCATTCAAAACTATGCATGAAAATGTTTTTAACAGATGAAATCGCCAATATAATTTTTTTGCAAATGAAAACTTCGCTTGAGTAAATTTTGAGTGTATATCTTTCAGGATATAGCTATCTAAAACGTTCAAACATGCAAGAATATTTCCTTTTAACGCGAAAGAAAATTTTTGAACATATTTGGCGGTGCAAAAAAGGTAATGCAAAAGCAGCTTTCTTAAATTAACCAGTCATTCCCCAGTTAAGACTGTCCATAACATGTACTCAAATATCTCAGAAAAATAAATTCATGCAAGGCATTCCCTTTGATTTTCCTCTTTAAAAAATGATAAGATGTTTATTAAGAATAACCCTTCCCATATTGTCGGAACATTTTGAAAGACAAGTGAGTATTCCTTCATCGAAATTCGTCAGTTGGATGAAAAAACTTCCATCTTTCTGCGCCCCACGTCAAATTTGCCAAAATATGCAATAATATTCTATGGGAACAAAATTCTGATGAATAATCAGGGTTTATTTGCTGAAAGATCCTGTCCCTGGTAACAGAGACTAATATTTGATCGCCTTGAATGACCAACGCAAAAACTTAGCCCGCTATGTCATCGTCCTGCCTTGAGTGGGAGGAAGGTCAACGGTCAAATTCCTACGTCGCTCAAGAGGAATCAGGGGAAACGAGCGTAATTGCTCCTTAGGAAGACCGACAGAGCTGTCAGACCTTTCTACCTCTTGTCTCGATATCAGTTTTTGAAAATCTGTCATCGTGGACATCGAGGAGCTTTATTCAATTACGCTAACATACTACCAGATTGTAACAATAATGGCTTTCTCATATGACCGCACAAAAATAAACAGTGTGGTTATAGGTGCAGAATAATAAAAAACCCAAATTATGTACCCATATGAATAAAGCTTAATGATCTTTTCTGTTCTAAAAACGCGATTATCAATCGATCGCCACAGAAGGGTAGGTTAATAAACTTTTCTGAAGAATAATGAAGTACTTTCAGGAATATTTAACCAAAATGATGGATGAGTTTTCATTCACACTAAAATATTTAGCCTTTTTATTATATCCACTCTATTATGCTTACGTTTATTCTTTTTTTAAGATTTAAACTTTTAAAGAGCATGATGTTATCATTTTAATGATTGATGTAATTGCTGTTACCGCATTTCTGCGAAAAACGCTTGCATTATTCGTACATGGCTACTGACATTAAATTAAGTGATGGAAAGGAGACAAAATATTGCAAGTAAAAAAAAAGGCTAAAATTTCCCATGCTGAAAATACCTCTCCATTAAGTTTTAAAATATCACTTTTCCACGAAGCGTCCATTACGATGATAAAAATTGCAACAGTGGGATACCTGCGCCACGGGATTTTTTCCATGGTAAAGGATCAAAAACACTCTGAAGTAATAAAGAGAACATACGGGAGTGTTTCACTGCACGTGCACGTAATAAAAATTACGATACAAACAGCAGGAATGAGGTTTTCGGCGTAGAAGTCATTATTAATGAGAGTAAGTCTTTGCTGCGATGTCCTACCTTGACAGCATTTCCCGTTGATTTCCATCCATTCAGCACCAAAGGCTAAAAATAAAATCACCTAACGCCAACTCCCGGAGAGTGGAGAAGGCCCCGAAGAGTTCCGGCCAAAAAATGAGCATTCGAATGAATGACAGTCGCGGATCGCACCATTGTTGCGCCCCGCCGCCATTATCATAAATATATATCGCCCTTAGCGTCGTTTAATTCCAGAAACTTCGTCCCGGTGGGATGGGAAAGGAGACGGAGGGAGAGAAATCAATCGATCGTCACCACTATACTCCCCTCTCCCCCCCCCCCCACGCAGTCTAGAGTACAGAAATTTGTTTGGCCCCACCTTCCTCAGCCCCACTGACAACAAACACCTTCATTAAGAAGTCGCGAGCGTAGGGGAAAAAAATCCTTTCCACTCATTTCCGAGGAAGTTTTCAGCATGGTAAATTGCGCATCCGCCCCTCTTTCTCTCTTCCCCAAATATACATGAAAACTAAGAGAATACCAGGGGTCTCACTACACCATCCAGATGTGTGGGAGAGAGGAAAAAATAAATTATTTTTTTTAAAGAAAGAAATCACGAAAAATTCTAAACCACGATTAAAAAGGACGAGTTTGATCAATGGGGTGGAGAGAGTAAATGGGGTTGGTAAGAGAAAGAGGAGGGGGTATCCGCTGAGGGTATTCAGCACAAAACTTCGCAAGGAAACGGCTGGGGTACTACATTCACGTGGGATGCCGTAGCTCGAAGATCAAATGCCACTGTTCACTCCAAACCAACAGAGCGAAGCAGAGCGGGGGTAGATGAGCACGGATGGCACGGAAGGAGAGGGAAATGACAAGGAAGGAGAGGAGGGAATGATGAGAGGGGAGGCGCGGATAGGGAGAAGGGGGTGGAGGGACCCATGAGCGATGAGTAAGAGAGCAAGGGGAAGAAGTGCGCCGGATGATGACGGCAATATAAGTCTCGACAGAGTTAACGACTTCGCTGGAGGAAGAAGGCCATCACGGCGGGGCGGGGAGAAGGTATGGGTGGCCGGGTGGCGGGGTTGTGCGGGGAGGGAGTGGTTATGGTGTACGGGGCGTGGAGGGGGCAGGGATGAGGGAGGAAACAGTGACAAGGGTGGGAAAGAGAGCGGTGGCTTTGGATAGGTGCGGACGCTAAAATTTCGAGCAGAGGAATAGAAACTGTGAAGTAGGAGACGAGCGGATGGAGAATGGATTGGGGGAAAAAGGAGAGGTGTCCACTTTATTAAGCTCGATTAGAAACTGCGTGGATCCTCGCGAGTTCAAACCCGAAAAAACTACTCGCTGCGAGCTTCAGAACCGTGGAGACCTAAAAATAAACTGTACGTTGTCGTAAATCTCTGCCGTAACTAATTTTTTTGAGACATTATGAACAATGAGCGTTTTTGTTTTATTTCGCAAAGGTATTAGTTTGGATTTCGGACAAAAACCAGGTTTTCCATCCACCGGCAAAAGAAGAATTGGCCAAAGTTTTGAAATTCCAGACATTATGGACCCAACTACTAATCCGAGCCTGCGAATCCCGGGGCTAAAAGCTATTCGTAATGATGTGCACAACATTCGGATCTGACCTTTCACTAAAACAGAAAGGTAGGTGTGGGCGGAAAACTATTTCCACTCAAATATGGCAAGAAAGGGTTCAGATAAGTTCATATTTGATTGAATGGAATTCGAAGTGAAGTTGTTATTTTTTTTAAATAGGAAAAGACGTTCGAAAATACGGAAGAGTTTAAGAAATCAAGAATGTTTGTGTGTCGTTGTGTCGCCATGTCGTCTTTAAAAACATCAGAGATGTTTTCTAGAAAATAAGACAGAAACCTATTTTATCACTTTTGGAAAACAACATACTAAAGATTAAGAAATGATCGTTTAATACCAAAGTTATTACATTCATTAGCTCTAATTTTGATCATAACGAATGTGATTAACATTCAAAAATCAATTTTTTTGTATTAAAAGTAATTGTAGTGTTTCTGCTATTGGGAGCACTGCAATCATTCAATGATTTTTCCTCAAAACTTTTAAGTCAACTCCCAAACCATTTAATTCACGCACAATTATGGTAGTCAATACTAAGTCAAGTTATAAGACACGCATTACCTGATTCATCAAATTTTCAAATCCAATTTTGCGTTAAATAGGGAGCATATATCCCCAATCAATTATGAACTTTCCCCTCGACACTACTGTCGTCGTCGTTAAGCCTCCGCTATGATTTCAAGGAATTATATGACTGAAAGAAAGAACACACAATGTGAAAGGGACGCAGATATTGGTGGAGATAAAACCGTTACTAACGGGAATCTGGAAACTGGGTGGCAAGATAGGGAGAGTAGAATGGCGGAATACAGTGGGGACCTTTACGAGAGCGAGAGGGAGGAAGAATTGAGAGCAAAGAGCCCGGTGGTATGAAGGATGCAGGGCTCAGCTAAATTGAGGTGAGGATCAGTAAAATGGTGCCGGCGCGGTTTGGATGGCTGTGGGGGATGACAGAGAGGAAGGGAGTTTGGGTAGAGTTGGACCAGAAAAGCCCACACAAAAACGTAATGATAACGTCTGTGGAACTGGGGCGAGAGAGGGGAGGGTTTTTGTTCCAATGCAGCACGTAAAAACATTCACACTTTAACTAAAGAAATGCCACTAAATAAACTTCATTCTCGAACCGTTAGAATAAATTCATCCTTTACAAAATCTTTCCTAGTTGTGCTATGCGCAGTTAAAACGAGGTCATATAAATCTCCAATTACGTGATATTCCTAATAAACATGCTGAAAGGTTCCTCCCATATCCATAATCTGACTACATCCGCGACCAGTCAAATTAGGCACATATTGCACGAAGCTTACCCGTGTACTATGACATTTATCGTAATTAAACAGTGGCCTTATAAAGTTCCCTATGAGACACAACTCTTAATGGACACGTTCAAGGATTAAAAAAAAAACGCAGTCCTATTCTCATATGAGTAAGCACCAGGAAATATAAATGCTCGTGAGAAAACGGGCAAGGGAAAGGCAAACGTCTAATGAAATGATATTTTTTGATGTTATATATGCAGTGGCATAAAAAAATGTGGCGGGCGGCTCCCATAAAGAACCGCGCTGAAAAGCACCAACAGAGAAACGAAGTAGTGATAAAAAATCTCAAAAAACGCGGAAGCAGTGGACATCTCTGAACATTGGTGCTCTAACAGATTTGAGCCGTTAGCCGCCACCGTATCCCGTTGAACAGACAAAAGGGCAAAAAAGAACTTCAGGGTGAATATAGAAAAAGAGGACATGGAGAACGGAAGAAGAATATGCGAGGCCGAGCTGGGTAGGCGTGACATCAAAATAGAAGAGAAAGAGGCGCTGGAACACGGTCAGGGTAGGAATACAGGAGGCTTTCTAGCGAGTTTTGGTTTGTGTGGAGCGGGAGATGAAGGCAGGAAGGAGAAAGGTACCGAAGTCAACACGGGAGCAACGTCACTATAATATTTTCATTTACGGCATATTTATCGATTCTATAGTTTTCATCCCTCCATATCTATTGAAACAGGTGATACTCGCCAGCGACCGACACATACTGTACAAGCAAGGTATTCATTGATGTATTCAAATAACGAAGCTGTTAACAAGGCAAACGGTGGCTATCAGAGCGAGCTTTACCACATTCATATATAGCTGCCACTCATTCCACTATCCTCCGCCAGCCTTGTCATAAGCCGTTCTTGCATTACGTGGGTGATGATGTCAAGCTTTAATCGCGGATAATATATCTCACATTCCCTCTTCATCTCTTTTTCTATCTCTTTTTCAAATTATCTACCTCACTCTCTTGTTTTCATTTGTTTTTCAATTCCATGTTCTGCTTTTCTGCACGCAAACTTTCTGTGCCTTTTTATGTGATAAAAGTGGATCTTTAATCAGAGAGCGAACAAACAGTGACTTCTGTGACTGTGATACATCTTTATTAAATTTCGTAAAAATAAGAATTTAAATTTTATCTGATTGATTGATTGAAATTCAAAAATAAAAATTACCTAATGTATAGAAATTCCGGACTATTATTCATTATCGTCGTCAGTTCAACTTTTGACAAGTAGCAAGGCCTTCTTTTTCACAGGTCCCTACGATATTGCATTCAAATTTCGATCATTGTAATATTCCTCACCCATATTAAACATATAGATAGCACATGGCAGCCTCACAGATAATGGCTACTAATGTTTTCGTATGCTCTCCAAAGTCTTCGAACTTAATGACTGAGGCGGAAGCTGTAAGGACACTATAGCGCCAAATGTGAGGATAAGGGAGGGGAAAGAAGGGTAAGTAGTAGGGCAACGTTAGAATATGATCCCAATAATTCAATGAAGGTGTATTCGAGAGAGGGAGACGGATAGGCGGGTCGCATTATAAAGGCCTGGATTGTGAGATTACGAGGGTAGTGGTTAAGGGTGAGGGAAAGGATTCGCTCCTGGATGTAGAAGATGGAGGGTTTTGGAAGAAGCAGCCGAGTTTTTGCGCGATGGGGGAGGGAGGGAGTGGTGATAAGGGAGGGGAGGAAAAAGGGCCATGTACGAAATGGGGATGGAAAAAGGGGTAGATCGATATGGTTGTGGTGGCGGGGGTTGAAGGAGTGGGCAGAGTCGAGGATTGGGTTGGGAAGGAGGAGTAGCGGTCAAGAGGGAGCCTTGTATGTCGGTCTTTCCTCCCCACGCTCCCCTCCCCACGCCCTTCCTCATCCCATACCCCTGAAAACTATACCGCCGACCCCGCCCACCTTTCTCGCCACCCTGCCGACCTCCCCTCCCTGCATCTCTGGAAGTCTTCCAAATGGACGCTGCACTTTGTTATGTTCTATCTCTCTCCCTCCTCCCCACATCCTCCTCATCTCGAGTCACCAACCACCCCTTTTCCCATTCTCCGCACTCGCCACCCCCTCCCGTGTTCCTACATACACCCCTCGAATCCTCCTCCCACCCAGTCCCCCCCGTCACCCCCTTCTCTTTCCCCTCCCTCGCTCTCTCTCGCCAACTCTTTCACGAGAGACACCACCTACCGCCGACCCATATTCCGTTCTTCTTCCCCGTCTCCTTTCCCCTCGTCCACCACGTCGTCTACCGCCTCCCCTTCCTCTTCCCCCTGCCTCCCCCTCATACGCTCGGCCCCCGTTTCACCCTCGTTCCCTTCCCCTTTCACTCCATCTCCCTCACCCCCGTCCACCACCATTGTTGTCCTCCTTCCTCTCCCCTCACCCTCGCGATACACGCCCACCCAACAGCCATAAACCATACCCAGTGCATGCAAATAAAGCAGCGAGCGGCGACGTGGTTCGATGCTGGTTCCGCACGTTCCCACGAATGCACATGAGACGAGGAGAGCATGTGGGAGAGGGGAGGAGGAGAGAGTGTAAGGGGGTGAGGGGAGTAGGGACTGCTACGTTTCGTTAAATATTTGTAAAAAACATGCGAAAAAATATGCACCGCTTTCAGTCTAAACGCGCTAAAAAAATGGTTTTTGAGAGGGTGGGAGGATGAGGAGGTTGGGGGGCATAGTGGGGGAGGATGGGGTGCGGTACTGGTTGAGCGATCGCATTCTCATCAGCGAGATACCGTGGGTTTTGTTGCGTTCCGCGCCGTCTCGTGCCTATGAGATGCACCGCTTCTTGCCGTGTATACAGAAAAAGGGGCGTATGCTTGCACTCGTAGGTCCGTTTGGGTTCCAGAGCGGTTGGTCTAATGTTTGCACTTATGCGGGGGAATCTCTTCACGTCAATGGTTTAAAATAAAGAATGTGTATATAGAGGGGTTCCCTTTATCATTATTAAGCAAAAACATTAGGGAATTAGCTCCAATGGATCCATTCATCAAATTTATAATGTAAATCTAATGTAAATCACAATCAGTTCTTAATTCATGCGATCTAAAGAGTCATTTTTTGTATTAGCATCACAAAAACGATATTAATGCAGTTGTTAACAAATTGAGATAAACAATATTCTTGAATATGTCTTAGTTAGTGAATGAATTACTGTGTTATATTTCCTTTAAAGATTTGAGTACAATCAGTCAGACGTGCATAAAACCCAGTAAGGATAATTACAGAGAAAGAATACAGATTTGAATTATTATCTCTCTATCTGTTCACAGCACTTCTTTATATTCAATTTGTACTATAAGAAACTGAATAGTACTATAACCCCTGCTATGAGGTATCAGTAAATTACCATAAAGTAATGGGCAGAGTTCAACTTTTTTCCTCGAATATTCCTCCCAGATTTGCGCAGTCGGGTTAAAAATTACTTCAGGTATTACTGCACCAAGAACCACAAAGTAACTCAAACAACAGATGCCACATCATTGTCGTTATCAGAGCACATTTTGGAAAAATGAGCTTGTAACTAAATCTCTTCCGTCACGTTGATACTCTCCACATGGGAATGATGTATTCATAAAAGACCCTTAAAATGATAAAATATAGAATGGTTGTTTTAAAAGACAAAATTTAATTTCCGAATGCTATTAACTGACGGCAAAACATTATAAATAAGGCTTCTCTATCAGAAGATACCTAACCTACGCTTGAGTGAATTTTAATCTACCGAGAAAATTTTACTTCAAAAACATTTATCACTCGCTTGATGCATCATCTAAATAAGATTGAAAACATTAAAACAACGATAATTGCAGATGAAATCGTGGTTTAATATTTCTTCAATCGAAACTGATAACTCTTTTTTACATTCCATATCTGTAAAATCCTTATAGTATCTTTTTTTTAACACGAATATTTCATCATACGCTGTTTCAATTAAATTCTTCCGTGAATCTTCAATTACAGGGATAAGGAATTGCCCCACTCTTTGCAAGTCACAAGGAATCGCTTTGAACCGTAATAACTCATTCTTCAATGTTTGACTACGGAATTAGAGGACTAATTATTGCCTTCCTTCTCGTAAAAGGCATTTCCATTTCAGTAAGGAATAAATCCCGTGGGCCTCTTCACGTACAAAAGACACCCCCAAGGTTCTTCGTGTGCCATCTCAATGACCCAATTGTCAAATCACAGGCCACATGACCCGTGTTCTTTTCTTCCCTTTCCCTCGTAGGAGAATTGCACGGCGAGGAACGCGGGGCCCTGGGAGGCTCAAACGGGACGTAGCTGCTCCCCATCAGCCTTAGGGGCAAGCCGTAATCCAGATCCATTCAAGGCTGAGAAGGGGAGATGATTGTGGGCTAGTGTCCTCAGTTTGGAACGGTTCAGGGGCGGAGAGGATGTGGAAAGATTTTATCGACCGTTACAAAAGGGACTTCTCTCACGAAATTTAGGTCTAAAATTTAAGACAATTATCTGAAGATGACCGACTTTTTAAATGCATTTAATGATTCAACTAATGAGACGAATAGCTACTTTCGAACACACTGCAGCATTGATATCTAGGACATTGTTACAAATAATCTTCAATGGGTCTTGGAGTTCAAATAAATATTGATTTTAATTTCAATTAACCTCTATGGAAAGAAAATGATTGCGTTATCGGTACACAATTTGAAATAACGTTTTCCACAATCAACTGAAAGATCACCATATGCGTTAAAAATTCTACCAGCCTCCATTTAATTTAAAAAAGGAATATAGCATACACACCTATTCCTTATTTCTAAAAATAGCAGCTTCATTTTTTCCATAAGGAAAAAGTGACTGAATTTAATAATATCGTAGAATTAATTAACAGTGTGTGAGTGATAATCCAGGGACAAACCATGCAACATATTCTAAAAACTGGTGAGAAATATTTAGAGCCCTGATAACATTTTACTATGAAAGGCGAATATTAATAATTGACTATAATTAAATCAAGACGAAAATTAAAAAATATGACGCAAAACCAACTGGTCCATTTATTTTAACCAGAATTTGATAGTGCCAAAATTTATTTATAAAATTATTTCTCTTTATCTGGTCCTATCTAACCATTTCACGTCGAAAGGAAGAATTAATAATATTATGAACGCTTCTACGTTCACATTCTATCATTACATTTCCTCTCTTCGCAAAGTTTACTGATTCGCTAAATTGTTAACAGTAATTTCGGTGAAAACAAATAGGTTCCTTGGAATTCGTTCTCTGAATCAATTTTAATCAATACACACGCAAATCCGCAAGCTTAATAATCTATAACAAAAATTCAATTACATTGAATATTTTACTTTGGTAATGATCTCGTATGTGCTATTTAATGCAAAAATATTTTATAGTGAGACTAACATTTACAGCATCGTAACACAGGAATACTGATACAACTAACTTCTAGTGGTTGAGCACTGTGTTTGTTAAAAAATATTTACTTGGGTTTCATTTTACATTATTGCCTCAGCTCAATATAAAATATGTATCCACGGCTACTAATACTCCATTTCCAAGCAACAAAGAAATGTTTCATCGTCGTTATGTTGAATAATCTCGTCCTTCTTCAAAATGAAGCCTATTGAATAATATTTCCATGAAAACATCGTATACAGTATTTACTTAGTGAGTTCGAAAATTTGCATTTCCATCCTAAGAGGGGCAAGTGAGTCTTTTACCATTACTCACTAACTGGTGAGGCTAATATATATATATATATATATATATATATATATATATATATTTATATATATATATATTTATATATATATATGTGTGTGTGTGTGTATATATATATACATATATATATATACATACTGATAAGTCTTAACAAACACAGAAACCAAAACACAAAAGAGGAAAAACTCACTGGTTCTCGAATTTTCGGTGGTCCCACCACCTTTCTCAAGAGGAATTAGGAACAGAACTCCATATATATATATATATATACATGGAGTTATGGAGTACTACATATATATATATACATATATATATATGTATATAAACCTCACCAATTAGTTAGATATATATATATATATATATATATATATATATATATATATATATATATATATATATATATATCTTTTATATTCAAACACGAAATCCCGCCATACGGCGAACAAATATTACTTCACACATAGAAATAGATATAAGGAAAGGGGATAGGAAAACACATAAAAAACGAACACAGGAAAGATGGGGAAGGCGGATTTGAGCAGATCACAAACGTTCAAATATTTCCTTATCCGGGAGTTGAACACCGGACCTTCCACTTGCCGAGCGGATGCTTCACCACTTAAGCTAATAAGGAAACGTAATTTACACTGAGATCTGCAATGTTTTAAAGCGCCCAGGTGCTCCGATTGCTTGGCACAGAGATGGCCTTAGGGAGCAAACATTGGCGCTAGGTACAAACATTGCTGAGTGAATTGTAAATTCGGTGCAATAGATATGGGACGGTAGACAATGTAATTAGAACAAAGGTCATGTGGTTTATCTAAAAGAGAAAAGATATGGAAAACATTAAAATATGAGGGAAAAATCTAGAGTGGGTGGAACAATTTACTTATCTCGTAAGTGTTTTGGACCAAAATGTTAAAGGAATTACAAAAGACAAAGAAGCTTTTACAAGGAGGAGGGAATGGATGTCAGGGACGTTGAGTAAGGATGACAAAAAAAGGTTCATTAAACCTATGTTATGGAGCGTAGTTATGTACGTCACGGAAAAATGGTCATTGAAACACGATGATAGGTATACTATAAATTGAACGCTTTTAAAATGTGGGTGAATAGAAAGATAAAAAAGGTGAAGTGGACGGAAAGGAAAACAAATGAGGAAGTGCAAGGTTTAACGGGAAACAGGCAACCCTGTTTCATGCTTAATTTAACTGTTTACTTGCTGATGTAATTTTTGTCCATTAATTATACACGTACTCTCCTACCATATTTCAAACTACGAGGATAGGCTGAAAACTATTGCACACATGATTGTAGACCACAAATAAAATGACCTTCAGAAGCACTCTTGGTGGAATTTGGAATTAACATCCCCCCTCAACACGCACGTGCAGGTTTGAGGTCGTTCCATTCACCCAGTGTATTTTGAGTAGCGGAAGTATGGAGACGTGTTCTTGTGCCATGCCAACGCGAGTTAAACAGCGCGCTGTTATCGAATTTTCAACTGCTGAAAAGTGACTCGTACTGAGGTTCATCGTCGTTTAAAAGCTGTTTATGGTGACGATGCTGTTTATAGGTCTACTGTAAATCGATGAGTAAGTAGTAAAACGTTGTGGATGCGAGCCTGGAAAAGCCATAATTTCTGATGAAACACGCAGCGGACGTCCGATTACTACCACAGATGATAAAAAACGCAAACTCGCCAAAGATTTGTTTCAAAAAGATCAATGAATCATTCAAAAGCGAATCAGAAACCATATTGGAGTATCCAAGGAATAAGGTGCCAATAACCTTGCAACATGACAACATTCGTCCACACACCGCAAATGGCGAGGCTCTGCGAAACCTGAAATTTGAACCGATTCCGCACCCTCCTTATTACCCCGATCTTGCACCTCCCGATTTTTAATCTTTTTCCTCAACTCAAGAAGTACCTCAAGGGTAATCATTACACTTCGATCGATGAGGTGAAGTCAGCTGTCAAATCCTGGATTCGAGAAAAGTTGGAAGAGTATTTCAGTGACGAAATGAAAACACATGGTACACGTTGGGAGAAATGTGTTAGCCTTAACGGTGACTATGTTGAAAAATAAATAAACGATTTTGAAACTTAATAATTTTACTTTAATATACTTTTTTCCCGAACATGCTATTTGTTTTTGTTTGTGGTCTACAAGCATGTGGGCATTAGTTTTCATCCTACTCTCTTACTTTGTCCATCATTGCGGTCCAACATTCAATAGGAGATTCATGTTCGTAGGGGAGTAAACATATATTAGCCGAAATTGAAGTCTTAGGTCGGTGTACGTCAAACCCATTGAAACTTCGTAAGCAAAATATGAGGCTAACTATTCAATATTTAACCGTGCAGAATCGTCGTTCAACCATGGGATGTAAAACCAAAGAATCTAAAGGAAAATATATTTTTTATCACAATTTTTGGGGTTTTTATCCTTTTGTAAGTTGAGTCGAATGGTGCTTGGGAAAATAGGTAATAAATTCTTCATAACTGGGCACTATTTTCATATTTTATCCGGTGGTTCAGCCAGCCAATAGTGTGAGGTCTTAATTCTTTCCTCGATACCCAAAATAAACTCGAGTACCCTTTAACATTCACGTATTATTCCAAAAGCCTAATTTATTCTTCCCGTGGTCATAGGGATTACATTACATAGGGCAACTTAGTTTCATAGATTACCTAGTTTACATATTAAACCTGTTATGCCTAACTTCTTCTAAAAAAAAATCCAGTAATGGATCTTCTTTAAACTTTCATTGATTTCTTTATTAAAATTTTACTAAACCTAATGGAAGTTTCTTTCTACGAGCTCTTAATTCATCCAAAATACTTGTAATCAGAAATAACACACCCATCCATTCCTTTTACAACGCTTTTTCTGAAGTCTATCAAATTATAACGAGTTTATTTTAGAGTTTCCTTTGCTGTGAGCCTATAATACACTGTTATACGTCAGCGTTACTCCAAAGTGCTGGACGTGTTCCATGCTATTTCCGTCTATTCTAATGTAAATATAATGCTTTCTTTTATATGGCTCTAAAAGTTCATTACTGAGCGTTTGTCGATTCCGTTCTAAGTAAGCAAACTTTTGAAACTCGCCCTTTTGATACTCTTTGACTGCCACCGTTAAAAGCTCTAATGCCGTCAATATTGTATAAGGATTTAATTTAATCCTACACATCCTGGTTATCTTAATGCTCAATACATATTTTACTGTATTTCTCGCATTAACAAATTTGGTGATCTCGGAAGCGTTCTATCCACTTGCTTCAAATTTCACACTACGGAACCTGACACAACATAATTCCTGGTACTACCACAAATAATTTTAATAGAGTCATGAGGTATCTAAGAATAAACTGTGCCGCAGATGACAATGGCGTCATGGAGAGAAATTGTGATTACCAGAAAAAATATCCGCGGTTGCATCCGAAGTTAACTCTATCTTCACCTTTCGAAGCACCCTTCGTGTGGATTTTTTGATAATATCGCAAATGGCGAAAAAGACTGCAGTGCATTTATCCGTTGTCCATGATAGTGATCTAAATTTATCATCTAAATAAAATGATTCAAATCAATTTTTCTGAAAATGAAAATGTAGTTTCCCTTAAGCTTTCCAACTGCAGAATTTTACAAGCAAAATCAAATAATCATCGAGTTCTCTCAAGCACGTTCTCTTAAACACGTGTGGCGAAAATTATTCAACTACGGATTTACTATTCCCAACAAAGAAATTTGGTAGTTTCTGATAAAATAATGCAATATTAAGGAACGCTGAATGCAAGTTTTTTCAAATACCAATAAGACTAGCTATGGAGAGAAATGTATTTTCAAGTAAAGAGAAACATGAACAATTGAAACACAATTAACTTCACTTTTTTCATTTCTCAACTTCAATGCTTCAGAAACAATGTTATCTAAAGAGTTGATAGGGCCACGGATAACAATCTTGATTCCTATCATGCAAAACGAAAAAACATAATTTAGACAAATACTAGCAATTCTTTCCAGGTCTTCGGCGAATTATACCGCACCCGTTAAAAAAGCAACTCGCAGTCATCATTCAAACGATGCCGGCGAGTGGCTATTCAGCTTATCTATGTGTGCCACATGAAATTTAGCTCTCAGTGCATTTGATTTTTCAAAGGTAAATCTCGCAAAAGAGTTTTCAGATTGCACCTCTGGTGTACACGTTTTTTCTCGATGGGATGGAATATATATTTTAAAATAGGAATCCAGCTTCATTCATCGTTTTCAAATACGATAACGCCATGCTTTCAGCACGGATTTTGACTTTATTTGGGACAAAGAATGAAGATTTACACCGCATTCACAAAAATATAATGCCTTTGGAGAATGGTATAAAAAAAAGTCAAGGTCTGTTTTGTTGCTCACTCTTAACGACCTTGCTGGATTTAAAGCCTCGGTTATATCCAATGCTACCCGTTTTGACCGCTAATGTTTTCGAATAAAATGCAGCAGAATGTTGACGGACCATGGGAATGAGTACGGGAAAGGTGAAAATGCGATACATTAACGATCAAAGTGAGTTAAAGCCACATTGGAACAGTTCAAAGAAGAGATAGGATTTTGCCCATTCAGAAATGTTTCATAGGTGGTTTCTGGATGAAATATCAACTAGAATTTGCTCAGCATTAGTCGACTCAAATTTATTAATGTTTTAAAACCTCTTCCTAAATACTTAACATAAAAGCTACTTGTCATGTTGACTAAAATTTTCTCTAACTGTGCAGAGATTTGACCCATACATCCATTTGATAAATTGAAAAAAGTATTGAATTGTGCGTCTAGGACTTTCATTAGGTCGATTGCTTTCCACAGATGAATATGTCCCGATTTTACAGCGGAGATATAGCTAAGGAAAAAATCTCAAATCAGCATATATTCGAATGGATTCTTTATGATGGACAACTCTATAGAGTAGTTCCTCTGCTGTAAATCACTTTTAACTCACTATAGCGATACGAATGGTTGGTAAATATTCTTTTTATTAAATATTCTATTCTAGTCGTGTTACTCTTACAATTGGCAACATGCAGTTTACGGTTTTAAACCCTTCAATGGAAATATATTAGCGCCTAACCTGTATTAGTTCCTTCGTTTAACTGGGTATTTGCTTTATATTTGCATGGAAATACTCATAGGTCACGCATAAATGTGCTTACATGGCATTTACCGAAAAAAGAACCATGTCTGCCAACAAGCCCCCGCTGAAAGCATTCACCAGGGTCAATTCTTCCTCGGTATTCATGGAGCTTGACAACGCAGTTCTATGAAATGTGGGATCGTAGTGTTTCCGGTCTGAAAATTCTGCACATTTTCCATTGAATTGGTCAATCAGCCAGACCATAAATGTTGGTTGGCGGTGGGCCTCCCGCATTAAAACAATGAAGCATCGTTTTTACTCGCCTGCTCCCCCGAGACCACATCGTGAGCGAGTGAGGATAAATGAGACCGTGGGAGAGAGACTGAGAGAGAGGGACTGAGAGAGAGGGAAGATACGGATGGAGACGGAGCCCTTATTTCTCAGGAGCGGCCTTCCCTCCGTTAAAAATACGTAATCGAAAAAGACTGGTACATGCTCTCGCTTCACCGCCACTATCCCGTTCTCTGGTCTCCTTCCCCCTTCCACCTACCGGTGCTATTCTACCTCACCCCATTTTCCTACAGAGCAGTAACTCAAAGCGTCTCCCCGGAGAGGCGAAATAATGTGTCGCACATCACCAGGCAGAAAGACCTCTTCTTTCTCTCTCTCCATCCCCATCCCTCTTTCCATCTCTTTCTCTCTCTTACATACACATACGCACACATGCTCATCATATCCTTCCTTGTGTGCCGGAATTCGGAAAGGAAATTCTCGTACTTCGCAGAGGGGTCGGAAGGAGTGTTTGGGGCGGGGAGGAGGGTTGGCTCGAGAGATGGAATGGTTTTGGCGAAGAGAAGGAAGAAAGAAGCAGGCGGCATTTTATCAATCGCGGAAACAAAAGAATGCAACACTACTAGGGCCTCAATCCCCGGGTACACATGCGCCTCTCTTTCCTGTGTCCGACTCCGCCACACACACACCACCCCCACGGGCTCCCCCGCATCGTCCGTCCTGCGAGGTCTCTTCCCAAGCCCTCCCACCCCATTCGCCCCGGTCCAACCCGCAGCTTTTGCAGTGGAAAAAGTTTGGGTCGAGGAGATTTTTCCCGGGTGCGAAAATCTGACAAGGCTATTAATGTCGGGAGAGGAAAACAATTATTCGCTGTCGGAAGACACAGGGAGTTGGGAGATTGAAAATGAAACAAACGACACTTCGAGGATTTTCGCGATGCTATTTGTTACGTTGTTCCGAATCTAGAATATGGAGTACTCCTCCTCTCAAGTGCCTCCTTTCCTATGGACTTTCAGATAAGCATTTGTCTTCAAATATAAAAGACGAGTGTATTCGTTCGGGGAATGCGCACAGAGAGAGAGAGCAGTTTTACTTAGATTTGTGAATGCAGCCTAAATGTAATTGAAATTAAGAAGAACATTTGAATCTTTTGGACAAAGTATATTTAATCAATAATTAGTTACGTTTATATTTGAATTTTTAAAAACCGATCCATTAATGTTGTACCAACCAACTTCGCAAGCTGTAGAATTTTCAACGCTGATATGGATTTAACAAAGGTGTACAGGAAGTATTTTAATACTTTTACAGAATCATTTGTCATGGAGCCAAAACAATCCAAGAGAAATTTGTGCGGAAATAGCCATTATTCGGCAAATATTTGGATATTCGCACGTGCCATCACTTGGAAAACGCCTCTTACCTTAATTTTCCAATTCCAATCCAGTTCTGTGGCTCTTTGAATTAATTTTCTCGCGGTGAACAAACATTTTCAGGCTCGTATTTTTCTAATGTAGGCCAGGAAGTTTCCTTGAAACAATAAACTCTCTAACCAGACCATGTAGCTAACTAACAGTGAAACTTTTCAACTGGGTGTAATTAAAATTGGAAGCATTGAATCGGATTCTTGATATTGTTCATTGAAGGAAAATAAATTGCTTTTTGGACTGAGCACAAAGTATGGGTAAATTCAAAATCCGTCATACTCAAGTATAATTTCTCTCGCAAAAACGTTTCAACGTCACTTAAATGGGAAAAAATATTGCTTTGCGTTGCTGAATTTTTTTCAGGCATCAAATCTTCCTCGGAAACCGCAAGGGGCTCAGGAAGAACCTGCTGGCCCTCCCGTGAACGTGCAAATTGTACGCGCATTGAACGCAAAGTAGTTTCTTCTCTCGGGTATTTAACCGAACTTCAAGTTGATCAATAATGCGGATAACTGTATTAGTTAATCTATACCAATTACTTCTAATATTTGGCATTTTATTCAGTCAATTTATAATGCATCGTAATTCCATTCTTCGCTGAATTTAGTTGATTTTATTTGGACTGAAATGTACCGAATTGGTTGCTTTGGAGAAATGCCAAGTGATTCGGCCTTTTTATTAAAAATACTACTAATTATTTTAGCGATTCATTCAGTTATATTTAACATTTATATCATATTTCATGGAAGACATCGAATATTAATTTTA
This sequence comes from Hetaerina titia, assembly GCA_037158775.1. Taxonomy (NCBI): domain Eukaryota; kingdom Metazoa; phylum Arthropoda; class Insecta; order Odonata; family Calopterygidae; genus Hetaerina; species Hetaerina titia. Next base: position 25,909,639 of record CM073774.1, on the reverse strand, counting down.
GGTGCTCAACACACTTAATTTTCATTTGAACACGCCATCACCATAATTGGTTATATTTAAGTTACTGCTCTCTGAATCCTTTTTCCAAATAAGTAAACAGCACCATATATTTCTTACTAGTTTTCATAAAAATTCAATTCATAATAATTAAATATTTTGACACATTCATAATGAATAGCAATTTTTGACCAATGGGTATATAAGATGACCTTCACTGATGAATGATGATTAAGGCAGTGAAAATATTACTACAAGCAATAAACAAGAAACTAAATGATAAAATTTATGATTTCTACCATGACAGTTAAAAAATATCGATTAAACAGACATTAGAACCTTAAAATACTTGCGAAGAACATTATGCGGGGTAAAAGGAGTTTGTAAAAATACATAATTTGGGTCATCAGTCTTGCAAGAAGCATCGGGTGATTTAAGAAACTCTTTTTAATTTCAGAGCCTATCGCTATGTTTTCCTTATAAATAGCCGAAATGATAGTAGACAGAATGATAAAAACGTGCCCGTAACTCCACTTTGCTTAGTAATTCTTTACTGCCGGACAGCCTTTCGATAGTTCCTTCGTCCCGCGGCGGGGCATGCCAGCCCTCCGACAGTGACCAATCGCCACAGATGGGAAATGAGGGAGATTTATCCGAGGATATATATATATATATATATATATATCCTCGGTGTGTGTGTGTGTGTGTGTATATATATATATATATATATATATATATATATATATATATATATATATATATACACACACACACACACACACACTCAACCAGTCGATTGCTCCATCCCTAGACTTCATTCTTCCCCATTCCCTTCCTGCCTCAATTTTCATCCTATCCATCCCCCTGTAGGGGTTTCTTTCATAGCCATGTGCAACCGTAGGCTTATATGGGATATCGCCACCTCAGCAAAAGTGGGGAAAACCCTTCCGAAACGACCGACTCCCACAATTTTACGATGGCATACTAAATTGACGGTGAGACGCCTTGTCATATACCCCGGCCAAAGGAGGGATGGAATGAAGATAATGGCATCATTTAAAAAGGTACCATTATCCTCAATTTGCGTAGATGAGAGACTGTCCTTTCACAATGGTGCCTGAGGAATTTATAGAATTAAGAGTTCCGGCAGACCATCTAAAGCACCCCCGTAGTTTCAAGAAAGTCTCCTCAATTCAAGCGCGCCTAAGCGCTCAGTGGCACGTCTGACACCGGAAAGAGTCCCTCGTCATCCCTAGTGGATATGTCTGGAGAATTTCCATGTTCCCGAAAATGGATATCCTCATGGAAATGTAAATTAATGCTCTCACAGCTGCTGGTTTTGGAAATATTAAATCTCTCAGCACTCAGGGTTTTGTTGAGGACAATTCTCTCATCGACTAATACAATTAAAATAGCGGGTTTTGCCCAACAAATTCCTAGCGGTGTAAGACCGTTTCCGTTCGGTTGAATCGAAGAACATCGTCATCCGATTAAGCAATTGGGCCTTCAATTTATTTTATTTTGTTACCTAGCGGTTGTACTACGTTCTTAAAGACAGTGCCTCGCAACATCTGAGCTATTAATGAGGCCAATTATTGAAGGTCGTATTGGTTAAAAATAAAAACGCAACATGTAAGGTTTGGTAAATTTTCATTTTCTTCCACGTCTTCAGAAAAATGTTTTAATGTCTACAACATCTATCATTAAAAGCCAGGTCTTGATTAATTGTTAAAATCATACAAACGAGCCACGGAATATGTAAAAAATAATCGCCATAAAAGATATCAATGGCATATAAAAGTAGTGGGTTTAGTACGCAGACAAACATCTTAACATGAATGAATTACCATTTGAAAAGTCACCATTCTGTTAGCAATGTTGAATTAAGCACAACGCAAGACTACTGAAGAAAGGAATTATATTTACAATGCCCGAAAGAGGTATACAAAAGTATATTTATTTTAAATAAATATTTTAGTATACATATTAATTCCCCGATTGAACGTTTCAAAATGTTAAAGTAACACTTAGGCAGATAGAGTTTAATTAGTATTCATGTTTAAATGTTTTAAAGATTTAATTAGGAAAGTTTGGATGGAGGAAGATTATAAACTATTACAATAAAACAAAATATCTTCATAAACTTAAACACATTAAAGCAGTTGATATGATAGGGTTCCACTAGTGGGCCAATGGCCAATTGTATGGTATTATTAAAATGTTCTTCTACGGCTGATTGGTAAGGGAATATTAAAAGACTATATGTCAAATATTATTACAATAAAATTTTTAACAAAGGAAAAGGACAATTTAAGTAGAAGGGTACATTTTGTAATTTCGAAAAATGTATTTAAGAAAATAAATAACGGACTTCATATGCCAATATCTTCAGTCATTAGAAGTCAATACATAATTAAATATTTTAAAACGCTGCAGCGGAAGCAATAGTTTTATAATTAGAGGCCGTAAATTACAGCCTTCATCCACAATTATGACCATTATCACGACATATTCATTTATTTACTCTCTGTTAATCAGAGAAATACACACACCAACTCCATCACATGGACTCACAATTTTTATCTCAATTCTTTCCTCACATTGGTATCATCTACAAAGTGATCGGTTAATAATTTGAGGCTTATTCGAATCTTTAAACATATCTCGTTGTCATTTGGACTTGAGAACATTTTATTTATTCTAAGCGAAATGAATGCATCAATAATAAAAATTAAGCATTAAGCATCGTTTTTAATATTTATTTTTTTAGTAAATGCTCATATTCCCAAAAAAGGAAATATGTTGCACTTAAGGATCTCATTGCATAAAGTACACATTTTTTAGATCAATAAGTGCATATCCCTAATCAGTCAATTTTTTAACTTGAAATGGGACTACTGTAAACGCGTCTGTTTGTAGACTGAGGAAATAGAGAAAACAAATGTTATGCGGTTTTCCAGAAAGAGAAAGGTTAAATAAAGGATAATTGCTAAAAAAGAAGGGCAAAAACTAGAGCAGGTGGAACAATTTACTTTTCTCAAAAGTGTTTTGGACCAAAATGATCAAAGTAGTAGGGACATAATGAGAAGAATTGCGTTAGATAAAGTAGCTTTTAAAAAGAGGATGGAATTCATGTCAGTGACTTAGAGTAAGGATGTAAATAAAAGGTTAGTCAAAACTTTGATATGGAATGTAGTTATGCACGGCGTGGAAACATGATAATTGATGCAGGATGATAGACAGAAACTGGAGGTTTTTGAAATGTGGATGTGGAGGAAAATGGAGAAGATGAAGTGGACAGAAAGGTAAACAAAAGAAATGCATGTATAGTGAGCGAGGAGAAGGGATAGTTGGGAGAAATCCAAAGGAGACGGAAAAAAAAGGATGATAAGCATATTTATTGGAAGTGGGATTGATTGGAAGTCTCTGATAGAGAGGAAATGCTAGGCAAACGAGGAAGGGATAGGAATAGGATAGGAAATTTGGACGGAATAAATAGAGAAGGAGGTATACAAAGATGAAGAACAACATTGTCATAGAGTAAGAAATTGGGTTGTGTTTTGTTAAAATAAACAAGATATTTATTTGGATGTTCATTCAAAACTTATCTTAACCGGTAGATTACCAAAAATAATTTAGTTTATTGTTATTCAAAGTGCCTCAAAATGGGTGAGAAGTGAATAACTTATTGAGTATTCAAGAATATAGAAAGAAATTAATATATACAAAACAATAAAAACCATCTATCTTATTAAAATTGAAGACAATAGGTATCTAAATTAACCAATTTACAGAAACTAATGCACCTACACGAGAAAAATAGAAAGTCACCGTGCCATGGGCGAGAGCATCCGCTGTCCAACGGGGGGAAATGCGAGATTGCGCAGGGCGATTGGCACACTACTTTAACGTTCGGCAAAACCATACATTTTTGTCGGCCTCCGCCCGGGCACCCGTTCTTCCGTAGTGCAGGGACGACGACGTAGTGGATCGCAGCTATTCCACTGAATCCGTGCCCCCGGTCCCTGCTAATAATTCGCCCTATCTTTCCCCGCCGCCAAATAAAATCACTCCCGGACGGCCATTAGCATCTCTCTCACTCACCCACTCCTTCCCAATCGCCCTCCACATCTTCGTCAACAAAAGAATCGCCGACGTCAGAGAGATCCGCTGCGCGCCATGCTCGGTCACGTGACCGCCGACGCGGCAGGAGCCATTTCCGACGACGCATCGGCCTAAATGGCTCTCACCAGAGGGCGCTTCCTGCTCCGGGGCGAATGGCGCCCGTTCCCTCGGAACAAAGAGTTCATCCGACCACCATCAGGCGTGCAGCATGGTGCAGGGAAGAGACCTGACGACCATAGGCCCAGCACTCGTTGGAAAGGATATTAATTAGTTGCATAGGGAAAGCGATGACAAATGAGCTCCCCAAATGAGACAAGAGAGAAGCATTGAGCAAATAGTTTAGAATTGCGAGACATATAAGGGGGCTTTCGAAGCCACAGGGTCGAGAAGGAAATTTGGGATAGAAATATATAGAAAAATATTCCTATTAGGTTTATTTGCAAAGCACACGTGAATGCATAAAATCTTAAGCCTAACGTTTTGATTTAAGGTAATAGAATGGGAAGAGAATGTTTTCAATCATACTTGACTAATGCAAGTTAAAAATCTGGCCTTATAGTCAAGCGTAGAATGATATTCATTGCACATCGGTTTTAATATAGTTTATTGAGAGAATATTTAACGTGAAATAGTTACTATTGAGAGATACTGCGATATATAATATGATACACGAATTTACAACTGAACTTGTCATTTCCTCGTCTATTTTATGACTGATTAGTAATTACGAGTATGGTAGACAATGAGTATCTTGCACTATGGTCGAAATACTAAATTTATCAATAACGGCTCCGAAATACGTATAAATTTATTCTTGTATATGCTTTTGGATAGAGATCTGGATAGCACTGAAACATTATTCACGTGCTCTAGCGTGAACACCTACTGGAATTAGAAAACCCACAGAAAACCTAAAAAAAAGTCATCAGTCTTTTAAGCAGGTACTTTATGATTTCTTAAGGACGTAACTATCCTTATACAAATAGGCGTATAGGCATCCAAAGAATGTTTTTAATAAATATTTATAAATGGCACCCAAAGAATGTTTTTAATGAATCATTTTTGGTAGTATCGCCTTTTTTCCATCAGATAAGTCGTATTACCAAAATGTGATCGATTAAATTTTAAATCTACGTTGGAGAAGTTTGGGTAACGTTTCCACGAATAGGAGGAAGAGCTAGAGTTTTGGCATTATTTGATATTACAATTTGTGCCTTTAAAACAACAAATCTAGCGTTCTTCTCTATCTGAAAACTGGCACGTGCTCTAAATAGATGTGGCAAAAACGTCTTAATGAACACTGTTTCTGTTTTAGCGCAAATACGTTTATTACCTGATGCCGATGTTTTTCAAATTAAAAATCGAGTTAAATTGAAATAAAAAACAGTTTAAATATATTTCTGTGCTATATTTCCATTATTTGCAAGAGTTTCATTGCACACCTAATGCAACGGTAATTAATTTGAAACCCACTTGATGCAATCCTTGAAAATTCATAATTAGAATAAGTCATTTTTTCTGTACAGTACCTAAGCAGTATTAGCATAATATATCAATTGTAAATACCGCTATCTAAAAAAAATTTAAGTAACGCACCCGCCTCGTCTGTTTCAATATTTTTGTAAATATTTCATACAATGTGTTAATTTTAAAATCATTTAGTTTATGGTAAGTATATTGAATATCGAAGTGTTATGGACCAACACGGTCAAAGTAGGAAGAACGTAATGAAAAGAATTGCGCTAGGCAAGAAGGCTTTCTCAAGGAGGAGGGAGTTGACAACGGAGGAGTTGAGTAAGGAGGTTAAGACAAGACTCTTCATAACTTTGATATGTACGGCGCGGAAACGTGGTCACTGAAGCAGGAGGATGGACGCAGATTGGAGGCTTTTGAATTGTGGGTGTGGAGAAGAATGGATTAATGGCGTATTGAGCGGCAGTGGGAAGTTGAAGAAGGTAATAGAGGGGGGAATGTTAGGCAAATGAGGAAAGTGTAGGAACAGGATACGGATGTTGGGTGGGATGAAGGGAGGAAGAAACTACACGGAGATGAAGAGGGACCTGATGTAGAGTAGGTTGCTAGGTTGTGTTTTGTTAGGAGTCGCAAAATATTTATTTGGTAGTTGTGTCCATCCATAAACCTACCTTAACCGGTAGATTACCTTATAATAATACTGAATATCTGAGAAAACAAGATGAACAAAATGCTGGTCAAATTTTGAGATATTTGCATGAAGTAAATATTTTTCATTATTCATTTTAAGGAAAAAGAAAGCGACTCGTTTAAAGTAATGAGTTGAAGAAATATCAATTATCACATAAATAATACTATGGAAGTACACTGCATAAGTCATTTGAATGCTATCAGAAAACATGTATAATTTACTATCGTGTTAAAATTATAACGATATCCGTGAGTCCATCAAAAGCCCACCTTGATTGGTTTAATTCTATCAATAAAATACTTGAAATACTCCATAAATAATTTCATTAATGAACGTTTGTACATATGAATACACATGCAACGATGTAACAGGTAATGAATTAATAAAACCTTTTTTAAAAAGGCAACATCTTTTCCCAATTTTGCATTTTAGTGTGTGGAAATATCACGGGAGTGGAAATAATACGGTAGAAAAATCAATCAACAATGATAACTTTGAAATAAGGCAAACATTGAAGATGTGTCCATCTAATAAACGTTTGGAAGCATCTCCGCTTATTTGTGCAAATCCTCTCAATCTATTCGCATTGATGTGCTACGATATAAAGATATAGAATGCTCCCTAAGCGTCCGAGTTGAGGTGCCCTCTCGTGGCAATTGCATCGGCCGGGAGTGACGTGGGAAGGCGAGTCAACCCCCTTCCCCTCCCCATTCTTCTCATCAGGTTACCGCAGGTTGCCGGAAGATGCTCGAGCAAAGCGATTCCATCCCCATCGGGAGCTCGGGGGTTCCCTTTATTCGGGGGAAGATTCCCTCAACCCGGCACAATTAGGGCTTTCAAGGAGCGACACGCCGCCGCACACTGCCTAAATGGAAGGAAGCCTCGCCCGAACCGAACGGAATGGACCCCGTTCTCCCTTTCAGCGTGAGGGAGCCGCGCAAAGGGCCCAACGTCATCAAAGCCACCGCCGCCCTCTCCCGCCCACACCATCACCACCCCTGCCAACCCCCCCGGCACCCGCATTACCACCGAGTGCCCATTCCTTCCTTCCCAAACGGGGAAGTCAGGAACAACTAACTGCCGGGGAAGGCTCCTCCCGGGGACAGGAAAGAGGATTGGTTTTATCGGCCTCGTTCGAGGCGTCCTGTGCTCATAACCGCTTGACCATTCATTCATTCACGTGGGATCCCGTCACACCCCGTGTAAACGGCGATGGCCTCTTTACTTCACCCCAGTCCCAGATCATTCAAATGTTCACCATGCTCAGCTAATCGCTGACTCCTGAAATTCCTAGGAGAGTTGAATAATCCGGAAGAAACGAATAGTTCCCAGCTCGAAGGCGACCGATTTCTGATTTTAACCCCTGGCACCGTGATTAAATTACAGGATGCCTGCCATTGCCGACTCCTATTGGGTTAAAATGAAGTTTTAGAGGAAATAACGTGTAATAATTTCTAGAAAATATTTAAATTTGACAAAAAATAAGTTTCATAAAAAATAAAAGAAGAGACGTTTTGTCAAAACCATTCAAACCATATGCTGCTTTATCAGTAACTTAAAAGTAAGGAAACTAAATGTAGCTTACTAATTTGCATATATAACAATTAAATATTCTAGGAAATATTACATTAATGCATTTCTTAGCGACCAGTTTCACACAAGGATTTGTGAGGAACACCCACTTCTTCTACCAAGAATCCGTGCGTTGATACAACACCATACAACACGTTGTCCGAGATCTTATGTTTTGGCAACTGGGAAATCAGCAGATAATTGAAAAGGATTTAGAGGAGGACAAGGGAGACGAGAGACGTCCAAAATGACAGAATAATGTATTTATAAACACAGTTATTCAAAAAAAGTTAATAGTAAATCCTATTAATTTATAATTTAAATGCCTAACTATGATTTCATGTGAATATTTAATTCGGCTAAAATGAAGGATGATTAAGACTACTACAATGCAGCCACTAATTACCCATAATGTTTTGTGATATATCACTTCGCTTAACTTTTAATCAAAGTTTTTAAGTGACTTCAAAATCTAAATAAAATCTTATAATTTGTAAAAACATTTCAAATTTACTAGAGCTCTTCTATGTTTTAGGTTTATAAATAATAGCGGGATATCATTGCTATTGAACTAACGCTGTGCCTTTTTTATCTTTTAGGTAAGGAGATAAACCATAAATGTTGGTGAAATAGCAGAACAGAAATCCAAGTATGAAGGCTTGAAGAGGTTTGTAGCTATCATTTAAGAATAGAACAAAAGTGAAAATTAACCACTATTTCATGAAATAACCAATAAATTATATGCATTTCTCTAGAAGGAGGAATATTGTGAAAAATGACTGACTTTACAAATATACCATAGAATTACAGGGTTAAGATTAAGGATAACTCCAAATTTCGTTTAAATCTTAACAGTATTTTTTGGAGAACTAAAGTATCACGTGGTAACTCCCAGATAGAATTCGACATCACTCATATTTCGTTAGCAACCAACTGAATTAATCTTACAAAACAGGTTTCACGTGAAATGTAAACTTTTTAATTCCATAATATGTCGTCATTATTTCTATTCATTAGCTTAAATTTGGTTTAGAAAGCTTATACCCCAAGGCTGAAGTCATAATGTTCATTGCCAATAGATGATGATTTGTCCATTTTAAATTAATTGGAAAACATGGTTTAAATGAGCCAATATTTTGCTTTTAGGACCAAATATGTTCATAAAAACCTGCGCAAATAGTAAAAAAAGTGTTAAAATGAATGAAAAAAGTGAATAATATGAATATAGGATGCCGTTTGATTCAAAATGTACGATAATATTGAAATAATTATAAATTTGGCAAAGAGTAGATTGAAGGAATACGAGAATGAAAAATCACTAAAATGAATAGCTCATTTTGGTTTCTCACAACTCAAAGCGATACACATGATTGAAAAAAGTTTTTTGTTTACACAATGTAACTTTAAATAACAGTACTACTAATTTTTTAAATGTAACCGCTACAGTGAGCATTAATAAGGAAAAATATTGAACGGATTGATGGGAGGAATAAAGCATGCGAAATACACGGAAGACTTTCTGATGAAGAATAAATGAAGAAAGTATGATCCTAAGACTTAATCAATCACTTTAAATTATCATAACGAAAAATTATAGAATAGAAATATATGTATACATATATATATATATATATATATATATATATATATATATATTATTATTATTAGGTAATCTACCGGTTAAGGTAGGTTTTTGGATGGACACAACTATCAAATAAACATTTTGTGACTCCCCACCTAGCAAACTAATCTATATCAGGTCCCTCTTCATCTCGGTGTACTTCTTTCCTCCCTTCATCCCGTCCAACATCCCTATCCTGTTCCTACCCTTACCTCGCTTGCCCAACATTCTCCCCTCTATTACCCTCTTCAACATTCCACTACCGCTCAATACGCCTTTCATCCATTTTTCCTGCCTCCATAAGATTTCTCTCAACAAACCCCTCTCCTCACCCACCATTTCCAGTACTTCCTCATTTGTTTTCCTTTCGGTCCATTTCACCTTCTCCATTCTTCTCCACACCCACATTTCAAAAGCCTCCAATCTACGTCTATCCTCCTGCTTCAGCGACCACGTTTCCGCGCCGTACATAGCTACGCTCCATATCAGAGTTTTTACGAGTCTTGTCTTAACATCCCTACTCAACGTCCCCGTCATCAACTCTCTCCTCCTTGAGAAAGCCTCCTTGCCTAGCGCAATTCTTCTCCTTACGTCCCTACCACTTTGACCGTATTGGTCCAAAACACTTCCGAGATATGTAAACTGCTCTACCTGCTCTATTCTTTCCCCGCCTATTTTAATATTTAGCTTAGCCTTTTTCTTTCTGGAAAATCGCATAACCTTTGTTTTATTAATATTGATTCTCATCCCATATTTATCGCACTGAACCTCCAATTCACTCAACAATGCTTGCAACCCCTTCGCTGACTGAGCAACTAATGCTTGATCATCAGCAAACCTAACCGATTTTACGAGTTCCCCTCCGACTTTCATTCCTACCTCCAGTTCTTCCCATGCCTCTTTAATCATTTCCTCTACATATACGTTGAACAGTACCGGTGACAATGGGCAACCCTGCCTTACACCTCTTCCTAACACTGCCCATCCAGACTCTCCGTTCCCCACTCGCACCTGAGCAGTCTGAGACATGTACAGGTTGCGGATCAGTCTCCTGTCCCTCCAATCCATTCCTATTTTCTGCAATACACGCATTAATTTTTCCCAATTCACTCTATCAAACGCTTTTTCGAAATCTACAAAACAGGCAAAAACGTCCTGATTGTATTCTATATTCCTCTCGACTAGTGATCTCATTACTGCAATGGCATCACGCGTACCTCTTCCTTTCCTGAACCCAAACTGATCATCCCCTAAGTAATCATTTGCCTTACTCTCTATCCTTTTGTTGATGATCCTGAGAATAACTTTAGCTGCGTGGGATATCAAACTTATTGTTCTGTAATCCTCACATGACGAAGCCTTTGCCTTTTTTGGAATAGGAACTAACACCGATCTCACAAAATCTTCCGGCCACATTCCTTCCTCATAGATACTACGAATCAGTCCATATATGGCCTTTTTCCCACCTTTCCCTAACCATTTCAACATTTCTACAGGAATATTGTCCACCCCCACAGCCTTATTTGCTTTCATCTCCTTTAATGCCCTTTCTATTTCATCGTCGAGTACGCCTGGACCTAAGCTATCTTCTTCTACGTCATGTTCCTTTTCTATGTCTAACCTTGTCGGCCTAAGTTCTTTACCATACAGTGTTTCTATATATTCCTTCCATCTCTCTTGGATTTTTCCTGGTTCAACTATTATCTTACCCCATTTATCTTTAACTGTTAGCACAGCTCTTGCCTTCTTACTTCCCGATAATAACTTAACCTTGCTGTATAGAGCACCAATTTCACCCTTCTTCTGTAAACTTTCCATATCCTCGCATTGCGTTTTCCACCATTCTTCTTTTGCTTTATTTGTGGCCCTTCTCAATTTATTGTTTAACTCTTTGTACTTCATTTTGCCTAACTCTGTGTTTACATTTTTCCATCTTCTTCTCTCATCCATCTTCGCAATCATCTCATCCGTTACCCATGGTTTCCTTATCCTTTTCCCGTTAACGGTTCCTATAGTGTCTTTAGCGGCTTCCAATATCCCTTTCTTGATATATTCCCATTTTTCTTCGATAGCACTCAGTTCTTTTCCGTCATCCATCATTTTCTCTACAGCCTCCTGATACTCCTTCCTCGTTAATTCATTTACTGCTTCTAAATTCCATTTGTTAACCCGCCGGCCTTGCCTTATCTTCTTGAAACGAACATTACATTTCATAACAACTAAATTGTGGTCAGAGTCCGCATCCGCTCCTGGGAAACTGTGCGAATTTATCACACTGTTCCTAAACCTGTGCCTAACCATAATATAATCTAACTGATACCTTTCTGAGTCACCTGGCATTTTCCATGTATACCTACGCCTTTTGTGGTGTCTAAACCATGTGTTAGTGATGACTAACCCCTGTCTCCTGCAGAATTCAATTGCTTTCTCCCCGCGTTCATTCCTCGTGCCTAACCCATAGTCCCCCACCTCACCACCATCTCTTCCTTCGCCTACCGTCGCATTCCAATCCCCCATCACTATCAAATGTTTCCCTGCAGGAACACTCGCGATGATATCCTCTAACTCATCATACATCCTATCGACTTCTTCCTCCTTGTGGTTGCTCGGTGGCATGTATACCTGATATATATATATATATATATATATATATATTT